>CM062297.1:123947126-125147126 GCA_031216915.1 Pictodentalium vernedei
CTCCAAATAAGTGTATCTGCAAAAATCATGTTACATTGCAAAACATTCTTTTTAGAGTTTTAGTTCTGGACCTTTCATGCTTCTTACTTCCAACTATAACACTTAATTTATCGATTAATGGGTGAATAGAAAAGTCCTGCCATAATCAACATTTTGAGTTCCATAAACCTTCAAAACAGCTCCAATAAAAGTGTCAAACATCAGATTGGTGGCTTTATACAGAATATTCATTAGGTTTTTGCTTGATAAGTAATAGGAACAAAATCTTCACAAGAAAATTCTGTAGCAATACAACTGAGGGTATTAGCAGGCACTCTGCAACAAATTGTAACAAATCAACTAGTTATAAACAAAATTTTCTAACACAAAAGAGTGAAAAAGTACCACAACTCTGAAAAAATGTGGGAAGAAACACATGCTACAGCAGCTACACAGGTATTGTTTCTCCATGATGCTCGATCACAAAACCAAATATCCTTCAAATTGGAGTAGCAATGGTTGAGATACAAGGGGGAATGTTGGTACATGCAATGATGAATGGGTAAGACTAAGATTAAGAGGACAGGGGGTCACCACTGCACGGCCCTAGATGCACCTTTGATTTTCCAACTTTCACTGAGTTCCAGGTCTGGGGCATAATAATCGCAACACACCCAACTTATCAGTTCATAATTTCAGTAAAATAAAAGAAATTATCAATTTGAATTAAATAATAGATGATGTAAAAATATTTGGCTTCCTTCGCCTTCTCGTGCTATTTAATTACCACAAACAATATCAGTTTGATGCCGACAAACGAAACTGAACGCATGTGGTTTGATTAAAAAGTAACTCGGCATGAATAATGAAGAAATTGCGAATATTTCGTGTATTTCATTTATTTAAAAGCCAATTGCAGCTAATATTGACCGTGCATTCGATAATTCGTTTCGGTTTTGACCACACGGCCACGCGGTTATGTTTATTGTGATATGCAAATTGAGGGATGGTTTCCCGTGAAGGAGATTTGTCACATTTGTCAGTGTAAAACGATCATAAAAGACACTGATCGACGCTTGTATTACTATGGTTGGTTGGAAGAAAAAACTAAATTCTCAGCATCGTCCAAGCGCACCTTATTTAAAAGCACGAATGCATCATTTTCAACCCATCTTCAATCGGTCCTTTGCAGACATCAAACTACCCGCCTTCAAATTCCATGGTTACTAGGACGTAAATAACTTCGCAGCGACAGGGGGAAATTAACACGCTCAATATAGTTCCAGGTCACTTGGAATATACTTCGTGAAAAAGTGATTTCTGAAGCATTCTGCTTACTTTGTTATGAATATTGCCTTATTTTATGTGTATCGTCCCGATTTTATACACTCGGTTATTTTTTTACAAGTGGTTCATGTTGTCTTTCTAGTGCGCAATAATTCAGATTTTTTGTCAACAAAAAAGTTCAGACGGCCTGTAAACACGAGAGGGAATTTTGAACCATATTTTGCAGTTATGACATTAACAGCTCAAGTACCTGCTGTCACCTGTTTGCAAATACGCTCATACACTGTCTCGAACAAATAAAGGGCGTGATCACGTCCTTGCATTCTTACGATTGCCCAAATTGAGTATTTCTGCAAGAACCACATCGTAATCACATGACCGGAAAAACATCGTTGAAACATGGCTACATCCGGAACATCCAAAATTTGTGTTGGTGTTATTACATTCAAACGTCAAAACCCACCAGAGTGTGTGTCAAAAAAATGCTTTCTCCGAGTCTGTAGTATGTTATCATTATATTGAGGACAAGGCTTTCGAATTACCGATTATTTTGTGGTTTTACCGGTTCGTTACTTATGCCATTTGCAAATTAATCTTCTTCAAAATCATAAAATTCACTTTTTTTCCTGAAAAAAAATATATGTACCTTTTCTATGCACTTTACTCATTATTTTGATATATAATTTGCCTTTCCTTACTTCTCTTATCTGTTTCTGAGGCATTGGGAAAAATGTCAAAAAATTGACCAAAGTTAGGTTGGACGACCCCTTAAGGCCCTATATAAGTAATGAAATTTTGTTTATTTTGAAATTCTCACCTCTCATATTCCTTAAATTCAGATTAAATATACACAAATTATACATCAAAATGAAGGTTGGAATGTATAGAGCATGAAAACACATGTGTAATCAACTCATAGAGCCGATTGTAGGCACTACTGGTTCCTGGAAGTCTGCTGCTGTATTCGCACCAGAACCTATAAAATAATATTTCATCAGAACAACTTGTGGCCAAATGTGCTTCATATATCCAAGAACAAAGCTAGGCATTCAAAACACTTCGAATACAGCGATAGGACTGCATTTTGGACAATGACGACACTGTCTGCATTTTTTATTGAAGATGGTTTCCATGCTCGACAGACATGTGCAAACTGCCCCACGAACTGGTTACCACGAATTTCCATCGAAAAACAAAATCCTAATTTTAAGAAATTTCAACAGGTATCATGATACCCTGCATTGAATATGGCAACTATGCAATCTCTATCTAATAACAGTATACTGTATGAAGGCGATCTTTTTCATTATTTGATTTTAGACGGCGTTGTTTTTACATGCTTTTTTCTGTCCGATGACGTCCGGAAAGCGAAAGTACTCATACGTAAACAAAAGCAAAGGCTTTGGAATTTACCCCCATGCAGCTCTGTTGCCGTGTTTTGAAGAATTTTTATCCCCTAGCTTTGTTCTTGGATATGTAAAGCACATTTGGCCACAAGTTGTTTTCGTGAAATATTACTAAATTATCAGTTCTGGTGCACATACGGCAGCAGACTTCCGGGAACCAGTGGTGCCTACAGTCGACTCTATGAGTTGATTACACATGTGTTCCATGTTCTATACATCCCAACCTTCATTTTGATGTATAATATGTGTATATTTAATCTGAATTTAAGGAATATGAGAGGTGAGAATTTTCAAAATAAACCAAATTTCATTACTTATATAGGCCCTTAAGTTTGACAGTAAAAATTATAACTAAAAACTTACCTTTTTTGGAAACGCCTGTTGAAGTTTTTTTTTTTTTAAATCCACTTAGCACAAAATTATATTACACTGAATAAAATGAAAGGTTTTAGCGTGCTGTTTTGTCAGATGTATATGTTGTAATGGAAAATGGAAATGTAAAAAAAATCTCTCGTTGGTACTGACATGAATGTCTCAAACATTAATCACGTGATAACAATTAATCAGCAATGTTATTGCAATGTAAACAACAAGTTTAAGTTTGAAAACCCCTTTACAATCCCGACTTTTTTGGTCTATATAAACCCCCGCCAGTAACAGTAAATTCATTCTGAATTCTTATCGCATTCGCAAACATGTCAGAGCTATGCATAGACTGCAATAGAGAGGTGAGACGAAGACAGCATGCTATCACTTTTTCCCCTCAGCTCCAGGGACCGCGACCTTAGCTTGAACAACAGTGACCCCTCAAAGGTACCATCAAGGTACTCTTCAAAACCAGGCTTCTCTTTAACACACAGGCCACCCAAAGACCTCTTTGATTTACCCCCTCTCGACAAATAAGGTTACCTGACTATTTTTTTTACCCTGGTTTGCCCCAATGTCTAGGTCCGAGATCTCCAACGAGCAGTTCTCTGTTAGTCCCCTCAATTGGACCATCCACCCTGTCTTGATAAAATTTTCTGGGGCGAAACGACCCACCCCAGAAATTGGGGCAAAACGCCCAGGGGCGAACGGGAATTGGGGCAAAACGACCCAGGGGCGAACGGGTTTTGGGGCAAAACGACCTGCCACCCGTGGTGGCTACCCCCTCTGCATTCAGATTCCTCCCATTCAAATCTGTTGTAAAATCTGCCAATATACCAATAACATGATTTTTGAGGGCGTTATGGTTTATTAACGGCCATACAGAAATGATTAAGGTGATTGTAAAGTGAAGATTGTAGTTTGAGTGGACAGGTGGAAAACATGATGTTTTTTTCATTACTTTTCAGTAGTAATGGTTATTTAATACATGAATGATTGCTTCCTACCTAATAGATTACAAAAATTAAAAAAAAAGAATTTACTCACCAAAAAAAATGCTTTTGAAAATCCCAAACTCACGGCCAACTTCCTGCCACCAAAACTTAAAATATGAATCTCACATTGAGGGATACAGTCATTTTACCGATATCGAATCTTTACCAAATGCGGGTCACTTCAACTTTAATCACGTCGCAAAAATCGAAAGGTAACACAAAGTAACAAAAGTTTGAATCAAAAGTTTCATTAATATTTTAGTCTTTAAATGATAAAGTTACAGTGTTATCTGGCATCTGCATATTATGTTATTTAGTTGGAAATCATTAGCACTCTGTCTAGTTTCCAAATTTCGTGTATGGGAATTCCCCGTTCTATTTTTTTTCACTCTTCGACAACAGGGTCATTCCATCGGACCAAGACTTTTCGGCTGAAAGCATCGCCATTTCATTCACCTTTTAGCAGGAGGAAAAGTACATATTTATCTGCATTCTATTTTTCACGATGAATTTAGTTTTGCTTGCGTGTATTTTTACCTATTTCGAATCGGCAATATCCACACTTGATCAATAAGAAATAACTCAAGATTGATTGTTTTTTCCGAACTTTTCTCGGTCAGCTAGGACAACTGTGTAAATCAAAGAGACGTGAACTGTATCTGGGTGACTCTGTGGAGTATGTTGTGTCAGTGTTTGCAACAGCTCTGTCAAACTGACAAATTAGTGTGGTGGGGTGGAGGTTGCTTGCAATGGCAGAGTTTCATAAGGTGAAGAATAATTGTGTAAATGGTGGAGTGGGAGGATAGGGTGGGGATTTGAGTGATTCCCAGGCCGCACAACCCCAAATGTTTTTGAATGTGACCAGGTTACCCTGCTATTACCTGTGCCACCACCTCTCCACTTGTGATCAAAGGAAGAGTTGGGGGGGTCATAGGCAAAACGCCAGTTATCTTGTTCAATATTATATGGTCACATTTAAAATTAGTGGTAGCGTGACCTGGGCATCACACATACACACCGTCACTCACCCCCCCCCCCCCCCCCCCCCCCCCCCCCCCACACACACGCACACACGCCAGACTGGGATGCTCTTAAGTCATCCAGATCACTGCCGTCAGGGTGGTGGAAGCAGTTTGTGGGGACTTCTTGTCATTTTTTTCTTTTTGGGTGGTGTCTGGAGGAATAACATTGTTTCATGCAATTTTGCCCCCCCCCCCCCCCTCCCCTCCACAGAGAGAGAGAGAGAGGGGGGAGAGAGAGATAGAGAGTTATGGGAGACCGGCCATGGTACAAAAATTGAATTACATGTCTCCTGACCCAGGGATTCCATCAGTGGGGCAGGGGGACCCTTTTAGGGCATCTTTCCCCTAAATTCAATTTACCACATCATTTTATTTGTTCACACTGCTGTAGATGAGTTGGCAATGGTTCTACATCTTTGCTGCCTGCCTGTTCAGGCAGCCAGCAATGATGTAGAACCATTGCCAACTCATCTACAGCTATATAGATAATTTTGAGCTTTAGGATTTCAAAAATGTACTTGTAGTGCCCCCTGTCCCTCCCCCCCCCCCCCCCCCTCGCCTTAGCTGAGGCTCCAATGAGTTAAGTGAGGCATCAAGGAGACAAAATTACTTTAAAATGTTTCACCCACTGTACTCTGATGTCGATAATTCTCACTTTTTATGCAGGATCATCTCCCCTGTGTTGGGAAAAAATCATCAATTTATATTTTGTTTGACAGAGCTCCAATGGAGCTCTTTCAAACAAAATATGAATTGATGAATTTTTGCCAACATAAGTGGGGTAAACCAACATAAAAAGTTAAAATTTTTACATCATTGGAATTTTGACATCAGAGTGCAGGGGGGTTAAACAAAGGTTTATTTCTTATACAGTTTAAAGAAATGCCAAAGGCCAAGAAAAAGAGTGCAGAAAGTCCTGTTGTTAAGCTTGCCTCAAAAGTGAAAAGAAAATATGCCAGGGGGTTCATAAGGTCACCAACAAAAGGTACAAGGGCCAGGAAAGCATTTGTCACCATATGTGGAGTTTGAAGCATGCATCAACATATGAGTGGCTCATTGATACCACCACCCTGTGTATATAGGTGTTCAGAGAAAGAAGGCATCAGGGGCTATGAACCAGGGGAGGGGGTGGGGGGGGGGGAGCGGGGCACATGCCCCTCCAACTTTCCTCCATGGGTATATGTATGGGTAATATGAATAAATATGTACTAATGATAGATTTTATGCAAAATATTTTGTTCATAAAAGATTATTATTATAATTTCCTGGAGAATGCCTTAAGACATTGTCCAGGAAATTGTAATAATATAATATTTATGAACAAAGTTGTGGGTTTTAACCACGTATAACGTATGTAGTATTGGAGGGAAAAGCCACTATTGTGGTGAATTCCAGCTGTATTGGTATGTATTCAGAGTGCCCTCCCAAATCCAATATGCTTCCTACGCCCCTGGAAGGCATGTCAAGTTGATCAGAGGCCCAAATTCTCTTTTACACACACCATGTCTATGCATGGGTAAACCATATTCATCCTTCCTAGCACAGCCCATGCAAATGTTCCCATTGCCAAGTTGGACCAGTAGGTCGTAGAAGCCTATTCGACTTGGAAGAGCCTTTTATTGATTAACAGTATGCCTATATTGGCCCAAATTCCTGCAGAATGCCTTGTGGCATTCTCCAGGAATTTGTAGCAATATTACAATATTAGATATTTTTTTTCATAGCTAAAGTGTGAACGGTATTTGTAAATGTTTATTTACTTGTTACTTATTATTTCAACTAGATAATCATGGATGAAAGTTGAGGATGCACCTGCACCCCTCCCCCCCCCCCCCCCCCCCCCCCCCCACACACACACACACACACACATGGGTCATCGGGGCTCATCGACACAAAATATTCAAAATAAGCAAGCAGATGTGTCTCCTGTTGCACCAGAAACAAAATATTTAATGTGCTAATCCGTTCCCAGTGGTTAGTACTGGCTACACGAATATTTAGTCCTTGGAACGTCAGCAACGCTCATTGTTGTCGCCTAATTTCGTTTTAAAACACCCCCAAGTTGAAATCCATGATATCCATCGCACGGAAGAGAAAACTGGCGAACGATTTCACTCAGTATGTTAAAGAACATAACCGTGTTTCAAACTATGGCATTTAAAAAAAAAAATTCCACAAATTAAGTTCAATTTACGAAAAGATTTGTGGTGAATCGATTATCATGAATTGGTTCGAAAATGGTAAAATAAGTAGGTCCAACGATTTCCTTATCCATAAAATATAACATTCAGAATAATTTCCATTTTTTATCACATGATTTGGGATACTTTTCTGAATTGAAACAGCATAGAAAAGTTATTGGTGGAGAACATTTTCAAAACGAAATCGGATATGGTCTGAAAGTGGTTCGATATCGGTAAAATGACTGTATGTTTTCTATATGCACTAGAGAACAACAGTTGAGTCATAACTTTTTAAAAAATAAATCCAATTGTATGTTAATTTAAATTTTTGAAGGACCACTGCATGCACTGGTCCAGCCATTTTTTCACAGGGAACTATTTACAGTTCAAAACAGGGCTCGCCTTGAGTAAAATGGTCGGGGCCTAAAAAAAGTGCCCCACATATTGAGGTCGGGGCCTTTTCGGGGCTGATTTTCCATTTTGTCCATTATTGTTAGTGCTTTTTTGTGGAAAATGTCGGGGCTTGAAAAGAAGCCCCCAGCAAGTGCTCCTCGGGGCTGATCTCGGGGCCTGGGCTGATCAGCCCCGACTCAAGGCAAGCCCTGCAAAAGTATGGCACACCACACTAATCAGTAATCTAGTTTACCTCCCCTGCAAATATTAGCCACACAAGTGATATATCTGTTCTGCTCTCTTCCACAAGTAAAACTGTCTTGACGTGAGATGACCCTGTTGAAAGTGAATCGTCAAATCACAATAATGGAAAATAAAAGACTACGTGGCCACCCCCTCCCATAAAAAAAATTGAAAAAGGGGCAGAACTCTGGCAAATATTGTCGGATCAAACCCTGATTTGACTTGACCTGCATTTTATGTTGATACACCTTCACAACAAATTTTATTTGATTCTGTCAATTACAGCTCAAGTTTTTGGTTGGAAACTAAAAAAAAATAAAGTTGAAAAAGGGGCATAACTTTGGCAAAAATTGTCGGACTGCACGATTCAAACTGGACCTGTATTTTATGTTGATACACCTGCATACCAAATTTCATTTGATTTGGTCAACTATAACTAAAGTTATCATAGGGAAACCACAGTGGGGACGGATACACTAACGGATGGGCACCGGCTATTTTACTAGTCCCCTGAAAAATTTGTTCAGGGAAAAAAGGTACAATTTAATATTGCCTGCAACAGTAATAGACCAACTCACCAATGATGCTGGTTCACATCCCATCCACAAGAGACCCCTTTAACAGCGGCACATTTCCAGATTGGACTGGAATCATGCAGCATTCCCAAGCCACCTTCAATTTCCTCCTGTATTCAGTCTTTTTGTCATAAAGGTTTTCTCTTGATTCTTGTGCCCCTTTACTAGTATGTACACTGTGAAACCTGTGCTGTAAATATTGTAAACAGTGAGTTCAGGTTTTAGGCTCTAGTGTTGACAGACTATATTATTCTGATTCAGTCTGTGACCTGCAGACTAGTACCACCCACACCCCCCAGTGGTTTGAAACAGTTATGCATTCTTCTCAACCATTTTGCTTGACATTATGTTTTCATGAAAACATTTTGTTTCCCCAAAACACCCATTCAAGATGTCGAAGAGTCCCATGAAATGACAATCTCTTACCTCTTTATCACTATGTACTTGTATTTAATATAACTGGAAGACAATATTTATGACAACTTTCAAGAATTTATCGGACACACTGATCAAATCAATGGTAAACTGTGAATCCGTCCATCCTGTGTTATTAGTAAGAATTTTAGAATACCTTGACCTGTTGAATACAGGGCTCGCCTTGAGTAAAATGGTCGGGGCCTAAAAAAAGTGCCCCACATATTGAGGTCAGGGCCTTTTCAGGGCTGATTTTCCATTTTGTCCATTATTGTTAGTGCTTTTTTGTGGAAAATGTCGGGGCTTGAAAAAAAGCCCCCAGCAAGTGCTCCTCGGGGCTGATCTCGGGGCCTGGGCTGATCAGCCCCGACTCAAGGCAAGCCCTGGAATAATAGTGCTGAATTACTATTATACCTGAAAATTTGAAGAAAAATTTCAGTCACCACTATTATTTAAAAGAGCCCTAAGCTGAAAATGCCATCACTATTATTAATTTTCAATAATTTTTATCAAATGTGCAAGACCTCACCATTTTTCAGCCATCAATATTATGAGGCAAGTAAGAGTGTAATGCAAAAAGTAAACCAACGGACAGATGGATAGACATACTTTGCATGATTTATGGATAATGTCTTGTGAAGATTACGTAAATTTATTTTTTGTGTGTGTGTGAATCTCTTAGACTCTTGTGCTCTTCAGAGTGACCGAGCCATTGACAATGAATTCGTATATAATCTTCGTAGTATTTTGGTTATCTGATTACTGTTTTTTAATTCTGTTTTTCAGATTTTTGATTATTTAGAGCCCTATTTGTAACATGGTGCAGAGATTTTTTGTGAAAATGCAGATTTATTAGCCAATATTTCGATAAGGCAAAGCACTCAAAAATTTGAACCTCGATTGTGCCTTATGTGTGTTGCCATACTTCACTTTCGTTGAGAATTTATATGCAACAACTGATAAAATAATTTCCTAGACAAAAATTGCATGTTCACAATTCTGTCATATTTTAATTTGCATCATTTTGTGATTAGGAGGTCTAGTGGGGTGGATAGAAAGAAAAAATATTATTTTTCGCACTTTGAACAAGTGACTTAGCAACCCATGTGACTTTCCGGTGACAACAATTTCGATCAACAAATTCTGGTAGACATGTGTCTAATAGCCCACAGATTATTCGAAATTATCGATGATCTTTGTGGATTGCAAACAAATATAATGAAATACATCGTTTACAATGATTCGCAATGTAAATCACACCAGATCGCAAAATTAGGAGCATTATAACTCCCCGAAACGGGGCCGAATGACAGACCAATAAAGTTGTACTATCAATATTAATGACGAACAATAGTTCCCCAAATTAAGTGAAAAAGCAACCAGTTTACGAATATTTCAACAACGAAAGAATATAACATGGGTTTTTAATTCCACTATATGTCACAGTTTTGTTAATTGAAGATAACTGCAATTTTTGTTCTCTATTGGTAATTTTGGCGTATGAATACAAACTAATGGCAAGGTCGACCCATGTAGACAAATTGGTTGCTTCAGTTGGTGAGGGAAGAATATTTACATAGAACAGACAATCAATGCAGTTTGCCTCTATTAGTTTTCTTCCCTTGAGATATATCGACAATCAGAATTTCAGCAGTGTCATTGTCATGAGAATTTCCGGGACATATGGCGAGATCTTTAGTCGCAATGTTGCCCACAACCTTCAGTGTTTTGAATTTCCTACCGTAAACATGGCGGACACTTTTGAGACTGAAACGAACCAGGTTAGTGCTTAGTCCTATCGTCGATGTGTTTTATTCAAAATTAAGACTCAACTGCTGCAGTACAATACTGATAGCTCACGTTGGTTGTTCATTGGCAGCTGAGGCGTCTCGCTATTTTTTGAAAACCTGACCACGCCATTTCCGACTTTTTGACAGTACACATTTTCTAATGTCTCCAAATGACTCGTAAATTTGTTAAATGCATATTTTGCGGGTCCCATCACGTTCTATGTGACATGACCATTCCCGCCAACCATGGTATCCAAGGGCAAAACTGTTACGCTGCCAAATTATTGTTCAATGAAATGTTCACATTTTTCTATATTTCTGGCTTCCATGTTGGCAGCCATGACTTGAGAATCACCTTAAGGGGACGTCCAACCTAACTTTGGTCAAATTTCATGTAATTTTCTTCCAAGTCTAAAAAAGACCCAAAATGAATAACCCCAATAAATTTTTTACCAAAATGCTTGGAATGAAACAGAACATGTGGAAACTGAAATCTGCCATGGAACTGCTGCCATGTGGTAGATAGCACCGCCTGAAAGTCTGCTATGGTATAAGTAACCGACCCTTAAATTTGTTGAATAGTTAAATTCTGCAATCCTTCTAGTACAGGCTCGGAGAAATCTTTTTATCATTCTTGCAAGGAATAGACCACAAGACAAATTGTAATTTAGGATGCCTACAATTTAAAAGGGCTGCCATTTTTCTTGTGTTTGTTTACCTTTTATAAAGTTCACCAAGGGTCAAATCCACACAGTTCAGAAGAATAAGTATGGAGTCATGAGAGAGTGCATCAATGAAAAATGAAGAATGTCCAATGTGGCTTTTGTAAGTCTGCTGTGACCATACCCCCCACAATCCTGTGCCATTTTGCATGAGATCTGTATCAAATTGGTAACATACGATGAGATTGATACACCAAAGAAGGGTGAACTGTCAAACTTCCTCATTTAGTGTTATATGTGTCCATTTCTAGGGTTGCATGAACAGTGACAGCTGCCAAGAGTGTCATTTGAATGTTCAAGTGTGGCCAAAACAACAAAAAATGACCTTCCCTGCATGATGAATACTTTCACCAATCGGCCACAATTAGACATCCTGGCTTCCCATTCATTTGTGTACATGATTTGGTATGCTTCATTTGTTTTGGAACTATCGGCCTTCCGCAGTTGCTGTTTGGGGAGGCTTGACTTGTTTTCTCATGAGATTTAAGAACTTTAATAACGGATCTGCTTACCAATAATAATTTTATAAGCGGAGGGTTACCGTCCTGAACAATGTCGGGATTGTGTTGGTTATTAAATTCATTTATCTAAACACTTATGACACGTTGTGGTCTCATTTCGGTAATTCGTGTGAATTTTTGTCCGCCTAGCGGAATTTCTCTAATAGACTATTTCTGTCTCTCTGTTCTCAATATTTGGTGAACAGGAAAAACCTTTCTGATAATTCTCCTTGACTTTGGTCTTCTGTTTTCGTAGCAGACTTCATCAAACCTTCTTTACGTCACTAATATAGTTCGGCGAGAGTAAAAGTATTATTTTTATACTGTACCAATGACCCAGACTTAGCTGGTGCTAACTCTAACAAAACCAGGGCCAAACACAAATTTTGCCCCCCAATCCCCAAAATTTGCATCCAAAACAAAAAGAAATCATGTCCTAAAGGACCTCCATACTACGCCTCTACTGCGCATGCGCAGTGACGCAGACGTCCCGAAATTGGCGCCAATTATCATTCTCTGTTTGGCCCTTCATCAGTCAACATCTCACTGATCTTTGTGCTTGTAAATCTCAGTTTAAAGGATGCCAGACACGTAATTTTTGGAGAAAATGTGATTCTAAGGAGGATAGAAGGAGGAGAGGAAAAAGAAGTGACAAAAAATAATCAGGGCTGTACTTAAAATTTTTTGATGAAATTATGTTAAGTTGCCTATTTTCGAGGCATGGGCCTCTTGTTGTCATTCTTACTAATTGTTGCACTGCTTATTCAGTGTTTCCTCTTCCCTAGCCTTCTAAAGTCCCCCCTTGCAATTCTCCCATGCTTTTGGCATATTTTTGAGAAATTTCATTTCTAAAATTTCCTGGGAGAGTTGCTTGGTTACAGAATGTTTTCTGTTATTTTCCCCATAGTTACGTTTTCACCCATGGGTGTATAACGTTTGTGTTCTGCATCTTCCATCTGATGTTCTGCAGATTCTCCCCTGGGAGTCTCTGTTTTGCATCAGATAGAGTGTAATTGATGACTGATTCCGGGCCAGTTTTTTCAGTGCCTGGAGTCATGTTTTCTGGTGTTTTTACACTGTTTGTTTTCATTGGCAACAGCCTTTTTTGAGGGGGGCTGTTTGCCTTTGCTGTAGTTTATCTCACTATAAGATACATTTATATTATCCGAAAGTGTCTCATTAATTATTTAATATAAATTTAAAATTTTTGACCACACTTTGCCATCGGATCCATCGGGGCTCAACGTTACTTTTCAGCAACTTGGGCTTCGCTGAAAAAATATTTTTTCAAAATTATTTTGTTTTGCAATTGTTTTTTCATTTATTAATGGATCATGTTATTATGTATCTTTGTGTCAGGGGTTTTTGCGAGTAACTAGGACTTATTGTTGTTCTTTCACAATGAAGGGACGTTGTTCAAATTGTAATAGGAAGAAATCTTCCTCTGACTTTCATGATCATTGTATTAATTGTAGTCAGTGTTCTCGCATTAATCCCTGTCCTATATGTGAACATTGGGATGAGAAACATTGGAAACGTGTGTCACGATATGTTGTTTCTGGAGAAAGAGCGATACCGGCTCTTTCTCCGCAAGGTCACTCTACTCTCTCAGTTTCTATTTCAGAGGAACCAGAACAGGGTGATGTTTCCATGTTATCTTCTTCAAGTGTGCGTCCGTCGTCACAAATGAATTCAGAGCTAGCGGCAAAAGTGCTCATGGAGATTAGACAAATGTCGTCCGCTAGCTCGCCCGGTGTAGCGTCCATTCACCGAATGGTTCGGCAGCCGGGTTCGTCCGATGCGGTCCAGGAGGAAATTTTGGGTGATGCGAGCACTATAAACATAATAGATGCACACCCAGTGACGGCGGACAGTAAGCGAGAACGGAGGAAGCCTTTGAGTCCGGTTCCTAGCTCGTCCAGGTCCAGCCGGGCCGCGAGCGAGAGAGGCCCCTCTCTCGTACAACAACATCTGGGACCAGATGTTGTGGTACAAAATGTGTCTTTAGCGGAGCATACGTCCGTCGCTCGGGACGCTCCGTTGTATAAGCAGTCCGCAGAGACTGTTAAGGCTTCCTCTTCTCGTCAGCGCACACGAACCGCACCTTGGCTGCGTGACCGCCGATATATTACCAGCTTCGCCGATCAAGGATTCTTCGGCAACCAGGTCACACCATCCGGCAGCCAGGGATTCGAGACCGATGGACTCCGGACGTTCGCATAGGAAAAGTATGCGGGAGCCATCTGATGCGGAGCTGCCCTCGGCGAAGCAGCGAAAGACTGCGCCTCCGCAGGTCTCGACGCCGGACATTCTTGTGCAGATAGCACAGCTTATCGCAGCATCCCAGCAGCCGACAGAAACGGTGTCGGATCGAGAATTATCCGACGGCGCTGGGTCGGTACTCTCCGCCGAAGCATCGGGGGCGGACGACCGTGAGGTCCGACCGGATGGTGAAAGGGATACGGATGACTTGGAGCTATCCCTTTCGGAACAACATAAAGCTGCCGTGGACTTCATCCGGCACTTTCTCCCTCAAGTTGTTCCGTCGGGCCAGACTGCTGCGCTTCCGGACAAGAGAATTATAGCGTCATTGGACTCTGAATTTTTTGAGTGGTTCAGGGACATCGCTCCCGAGTTTCCGTCGCAGTCCAATAATGTTGCAAGAACATTTGAATTATTGAACGACGCTATATTTAAACTTGCTTCCAGGACGGGGAAAGCAGGTTTCTTGTCCGCTAATACTCTCAACCTGCCTTTCATTAATGCAAGGAATAAATTCGATACGGCAGGACAGGGTATACCGAGAGTTCCTCTGCGTATGGACGACGAGGCGGAAGACTTAGAGCTATCATTACCGTCGTCAGCTTCTATTCCAACCGCGGTGTTGGAAACAGCTATTGCGTCTAACAGAGCCAATTTAGATGCCTTATCTTACGCAGATCACCTTACTAAGGCGTTATCACTGCGCCTTCAGGGGAAAGAGTTTCAGGATATACAATCCTCTTTAAGACTTCTTTCAAGGGCAGTAGCTTATTCCACGTGTAACTCCGCCCTTTCAGTGGCAAATCTGGAGTTGGTTAGACGTGACGCAGCCCTAGCTACATCCACACTAGTGGATTCTAAGGTGAAGAACTCTCTTAGAGTCGCTTCGGTCTCAGGAGAACTTCTCTTTGACGGCAAGCTTTCCGCTATTTATGATAAAATTACAAAGAAAGCTAAGGATTCTCTGTTGTTCAAATCTGCTCCTAAGAAGTCGGATACAGCAGACACGAATAAGACAGGCACTTCTGGGTCTAATGCGCCCAAGAGAGGTTCCTATAGAGGTTCCGGTGCGTCCTCTTGGTCTTATTCGAGAGACTGTCAGGATAGCGACTCTCGTTCGGGACGTCCTTCAGGCCGGGACAATCGGTCGGACGCCCCGAGGTCGACGGGGCGAGGTGCGGGTCGTGGAAGACGTGGTTTCTCCTACCGCAGGCCTCGCAGGTCCAGGAGGTGATGGCTTAAACCTCTATCGCGTTCCGGTTGGCGGAAGGTTGTGGAGCTTTTCACAAGAATGGGCGTCGATTACGGACGACACTTGGGTGAGAGGAGTGACTTCGGAAGGTCTAAAGATATCCTTCAAACGAAAGCCTCCATTAACTCGAAGTCCAAAGTGGACTCATCTTCCGTCAAATCCGCAGAAAAGAGACGCTCTGTTATCAGAGGTGCAGTCTCTTTTAATGAAGAACGCGGTAGAGGTCGTAGAAAACCAGGAATCTCCGGGATTCTACAGCCATCTGTTTCTGGTTCCGAAACCAGACGGCTCGTTCCGTCCAGTCATAGATTTGAGCTGGATAAACAAGCTGATCGTCGCTCCGAAGTTTTATATGGAGACGATTCGATCGGTCAGAGCGAGTATTCGGGTGAACGATTATGCAACGAGCATAGATCTCAAAGATGCGTACTTTCACGTCATGGTACATCCGACATTCCGAAAGTATCTACGCTTCGCAGTCCTAGGAGTGGTGTATCAATTCCGGGCGATGTGCTTCGGATTGAATCTAGCACCCTGGGCTTTCACTCGGGTAATGAACTCGGTAATGATCTACTTCCGAGCTCATTCGTCTGCGGTAACATCGGCCTACCTGGACGACATTCTTCAGAGGTACGGCAACGAGTTAACGCTTCAGAACGATGTTCAGAATCTTCTTCTATTGCTCCGACGTCTCGGTTTTATAGTAAACGAGGAGAAGTCGGATCTGGTGCCGTCCAAGTCATTCACTCATCTGGGAATGAGCTTCGAGACGCACAACAATCTCGTTCGTCTGCCGTTAACCAGAGCGAAATTAGTCAGTTGTTACGCTCGCTATTGTCTGCACGCAAAGTCACGGCGAGAGAATTTATGAGACTGATAGGTCTGTGCGGAGCCGCCGCAGATCTCATTCCGATGGGGCGGTTATGCACACGTCCTCTTCAAATTTTCCTGACTCAGAATTGGAGTGTGAAAATTCATTCGCTCGATGTAGACGTTCTCTTGTCAGATCAAGTGAAACAAGAGATTCAGACTTGGGCAAACAAACTCAAGGAGTTCCGCTGCAGTTGCCGGATCCGAGTTTTACCGTTATGACGGATGCCAGTCAAACAGGTTGGGGTGCATCATTAATCCCAACGGATTCGAGATGCCAGGGTCTTTGGGATCCGCAATTCCTGTGCAAGCACATAAACATCAAGGAAATGATGTCAATTTGGCTTGCGTTACGTCACTGGATGACATTATTCACGATGCTCATGTCCAAATCCTATCCGACAATACGACAGTAGTGGCGTATATACGGAATCAGGGAGGCACTCATTCAGTTCCGTTGTTCAATCTAACGGAAAGAATCCTTCTGTTTGCGTTAGAACATCACGTTCTTCTTTCGGTCCGTCACATACCGGGTCGTCTGAATGTGCTAGCAGACTCCCTTTCACGAAAGGGTCGCTTGTTGCCGTCGGAGTGGACTCTCAACAAACAAGTATTCAATCAGATTTGCTACCAATGGGAACGGCCAATGATAGACTTATTTGCGACACATCTCAACAATCAGTTGCAGACGTATGTGTCTCCGTGTCCGGATCCAAGAGCATTTGCAGTAGACGCTCTGTCGATCCCTTGGGACGGAATGATAGGATATGCGTATCCTCCAGCGCCGTTAATTCAACAAGTATTGCTAAAGATAAAACAATCTCAATGCAAGATTCTGTTGGTAGCATCTCTGTCGCCACAGAGACCGTGGATAAATCTACTCAGGTGTCTGTTGTGGGACCTACCGCGGAAGCTTCCTCCACGGGAGGATCTTCTTTCGCAGGGGAAATCGCGCCAACTCCATCACAACCCGCAAGGTCTCAACCTTCACGTTTTTCCATTGTGCGGTCCTTCTTGCATGGCAAGCACTTTACAGGACGAGCAGTGGATGCGATTTCTAACTGTAGGAGGACCTCCTCTTTGCTAAACTATGCGGCTAAGTGGAAGGTTTTTCGTCGTTGGTGTAGGGATCATTCTGTAGATATATTCGATCCCTCTATACCAGACATTGCAAACTTTCTAGTATACTTGTTTGACGAAATCAAACTGCAGCCTGTTTCTATAAAGGGTTATAGATCTATGTTATCTGATACCTATGCACATCATGATAGTTTACAAATTGGATCTAATGTCTCTTTATCGAAGTTGGTTAGAAACTTTTCGATAAATAGACCCAGAACTCTTAGATTAATTCCTAAGTGGAATTTAGCTTGGGTTCTTCTTAAATTGAAGGAAAAGCCATTTGAACCTCTTGGGACAGTAGATTTCAAATTCTTACCTTATAAGACAGCTTTTCTCTTAGCTTTCTCTTCTGCTAGAAGAGTCAGTGAGCTTCATGCACGATCGGTGGATGATTCTCATTATCGTAGTGTTGGGAACACTATCACCTTCACTACTAATGTTTTTTAGCTAAGAATCAGGCTCCTAATAAATATCCGAAACCTATTGTTATTAAGGCTCTTCCGTCTTCAGACGGGCGTAGGCCTTTACTCTGTCCTGTTAGAGCATTACGTATCTATAAACAGAGATCTCAGTTTATCAGAAAGGGACGGAAACGTTTCTTTCTGTCTTTGATGCCTAATAGAAAGGACATTTCAGTCCATTCTATTGCTAGATGGATTCAGTTAACTATCCGTACTGCTTATGAAGATTTATCTTCTTCTCAGCAGTCTGTGCTTAAGATTTCTGCTCATGAAGTAAGAGCTCTTTCTACTTCCTGGGCTTATGCTAATAGTGTTGCTATTACAGATTTAATGAAGGCTGCTTATTGGTCTCAGCCATCCACATTTACAAATTTTTATCTCAGAAATATTGAGTCCATTTCTGGAGACCTGCATTGTTTAGGTCCGTTATCTGTTGCTCAGAATGTCGTCCACTAAACAGTTGCAACTATAGTTATGCAGGCTTTCTGTTCCGGCAGTGACTCCGTCCGGCTGCCCTCTTCGCTCTGGGCTATTTGACCCAGGGCAAGGGGAAGGGGGGGGGGGGGGGGGTGGGTGTTCCCTTAGGTCACCTGCTTTATAGTGAAAAGCAAGGGAATGCCTCCTCCAAGTCAGTATTTCTGAGTCGCTTCCGGGATGGTTTTAAAGTGTAATATTAATGTTTAAATTCATTCATGTCTTATTTTTAAAGTGTAGCTCGGTGTGAAGCATTTGTATATGTCAAGTGTCAAACGGGCTTTAATATACAATACTCGGACACTTTTAAATGACTATAAAGAGTCTCAATTCTCTGGACTACTTTATTTATTGGCTTGCTTTAAAAATAATTAGTATAAGGGTTATACTGGATGTTATTAGAGAGCATGAATGTTATTGTGCTCAATTATTAAGGGTAGTGTATCTTTCTAATTTAATATTAAATAAGAAAGATACATGTAAAGCCTAATACTCCTTTTCTCCTTAAGGGGTTACCTCTTTACTATATAGTTGAGCTTATTGGATTTTCCTCTATGTCCTAGGCCCTCCAGCCTGTTTACTATTCAGCTAAGTCTGGGTCATTGGTACAGTATAAAAATGTTAAAAAATTTATAGTAATTTATATATTTTTTATACTTACCAATGACCCAGACGGGGATGGCCCTCCCTGGAGTTGGGAACTCTTGCCTCCCCGCTGAGTACATAGCGCTGACCAGGCACTGCCAGTAAGAATGATAATTGGCGCCAATTTCGGGACGTCTGCGTCACTGCGCATGCGCAGTAGAGGCGTAGTATGGAGGTCCTTTAGGACATGATTTCTTTTTGTTTTGGATGCAAAGTTTGGGGATTGGGGGGCAAAATTTGTGTTTGGCCCTGGTTTTGTTAGAGTTAGCACCAGCTAAGTCTGGGTCATTGGTAAGTATAAAAAATATATAAATTACTATAAATTTTTTAACTTTTCGTAAATATACAATTGTGACGACTGTAATGTATGTTGATGTGAATATATTGTTGTTTACAAATATAATTTTCCACTTTTATGTTCTGATCATCATCACCAACCAAATGATAGTAGTTCGAATCGGTGGCGTATTAATCCCTTGCTGACACTTGCGTCACATTTACAGTTTTGGAATTCAACAGTACTACTATGGACTGTTTCTCGCATTTATCACATTGTCAGTTGAATATTTTCCTATGAATGTATTGTGAGTTGTACATTACATCGCCTGCCTGATTCAAAAACAGCAATGAAATGTTTGAAGATTTCAGATCGTGGGAAATGAAATCATTTCACAACTACACCCAAAAACCCATGTGATCACAACAACTTGTCGGACAAACAGAATGAAGCATTTGTGGTCATCCATTTTCCCCTGAGCATTCTCACCACGTTGGTGATGAAATGATAAATATGCTTTCTCCGAGTGTGGAGTCTTTTATTCACAACTCAGACATTTGAATTACCGATCTATTCCTTGTTAACCCTGAAGGTGACTTATGCGGCTGACAATTTCTTTGTCATCAAACGCAAAAAATTTTTTTTTAAATTTCCAAAAGTGGGTAAATTCGGATTCTGTGTACGTTTGTCATTATTTTGGTATATATATAATATGTTGTTATTCACAGCTTTAATTCGTATTGAGGGCATTGTGAAAATTTACAAAAAAATTCCCAAAGTTATGTTGGACGACCCCTTGACAGCCCAAGGGTCTATTAGCGGCCCGAGACAAAGCCAAGGGCCACTAATAGCCCAAGGGCTGTTAATCATTTCCGTAGGGCCGTTAATAAACCATAATGCCCGACAAAAATCATGTTATTTCTATTATTACCACTAATAGGGGAGGACATTCAAGTAACCTCAAAATAACAATGAACACGTGTCGTCTGTTTGCAAACAATACCATGTGATCAAAACAAGCCAAAGTAATTGAATATTTTTATACTGTACCAATGACCCAGACATAGCTGGTGCTAACTCTTAAAATATAGGGCCAAACACAAATTTTGCCCCCCAATCCCCAAAATTTGCATCTAAAATCAAAGAAAACATGTCCTGAAAGGCCCTCCACACTTCGCCCCCACTGCGCATGCGCAGTGTCAAGGACGTTCCGAAATTGGCGCCATTAATCATTCTAAGTTTGGCCCTTCATCAGTTAACATCTGACTGATCTTTGTGCTTATAAATCTCAGTTTAAATGATGCCAGACACATAAATATTAGTGAAATGGTGATTCTAAGGAGGATAGAGAAGGAGGAGAGGAAAAAAATGTGTGACAGAATATTATCAGGGCTGTAACTTAAAAATTTTTTATGAAATTATGTTAAGATACCTATTTTCGAGGCAGCAGCCATTTTGTTGTCATTCTGATTATTTAGTTACACTGTTTTTTAAGTGTTTTCCTCTCTCCCTGTCCTTTAAGTCCCCCCTTGCTATTCTCCCATGCTTTTGGCATAGTTTTTGTAATTATTATTACTAAATTTTCTTGGGAGTTTTAGCTGAATAACAGAATGAATTCTGTTCTTTCCCCATGTTTACGTCTTCACCTACGGGTGGTTAGGCATTGTGTTCTGCATCTACCATCTGATGTTCTGCAGTTTCTTCCCTGGAAGTCTCTGTTTTGCATCAGATAGTGTATTTTTGGTAACTGATTTCGGGCCTGGGTGCCTGGAGTCTTATTTTAGTGTTTTTACACTCATTGTTTACATTTTCAACAGCCCTCTGTGTGAGGGGGGGATTTCTAAAAAATAATATCTTGATGTTATTTTAATCATAACTAGATACATTATTATTGTTCGTAAGTGTTGAATAAATTGTTTAAAATATTTTTAAAATTTTTGTCCACACTTAGGCTTGGGATCCATTGGGGCTCAACGTTACTTTTCAGAAACTTGGGCTGTTCTGAAAAAATATTTTTTCAAAATATTTTGATTTCAATTATTTTTTCTATATTAATGGATCATATTATTATTATGTATTTTGATTGCCAGGGGTTAGTGCGAGTACCAGGACTTGTTTTCTTTTCACATTGAAAGGATATTGATCAATTGTTTTAAGAGGAAGTCTTCCTCTGACTTTATTATCATTCTATATGTGGTCAGTGTACTCGCATTAACTCCTGTTCTGTATCGTATGATTTCGATGACAATATGGGAAGCGTATGTCACGGTATGTTATTGGGGATTTGGACACTCCGGTCCTTTCCCCGCAGGGTCACTCTACTTTATCAATTTCTATTTCAGACGATCAAGATTAGGGTGATGTATCCGTGATGTCTTCCAACAGTGTGCCTCCGTCGTCACAATTAATGAAGGGCTAGCGGTAAAGTGCTCATGTAAATACGCCAATTGCCTAAGAGGACCCTAGAAGGTTCGACGGCCTTTGACGTCCGCTAGCTCGCCCGGTGTAGCGTCCATTCACCGAATGGTTCGGCAGCCGGGTTCGTCCGTTGCGGTCTAGAAGGAATTTTGGGGTGATGCGAGCACTATAAATTAACTTAATGCACACCCAGTGACGGCGGATCGGAGGGAGAATGGAGGAAGCCTTTTAGTCCGGTTCATAGCTCGTTCCGGTCCATCCGGACGGCAAGCGAGAGAGGCCCCTCTCTCGTTCAACAACATCTGGCCCCAGATGTTGTGGTACAAAATGTGTCGCAAGCGGAGCATACGTCCGTCGCTCGGGACGCTCCGTTATAGGCAGTCCGCGGAGACTGCTAAGGCTTCCTCTTCTCGTCAGCGCACACGACCGCACCTTGGCTGCGTGACCGCCGATATATTACCAGCTTCGACGATCAAGGATTCTTCCGGTAGCCAGGGACACGAGGCCTGCAGACTCTGGACGTTCGCATAGGAAGTGTGCGGGAGTCAACGTACACGGAGCTTCCGGCGGCAATGCATCGTAAGACCGCTACTGCACAGGCCTCGGGAACGGACGTGCTTTCCTTAATAGCACAGTTTATCGCAGCATCCCAGCATCAACTGAATCTGTCGCATATATTTTATCCGACGATGCTGGGTCGGGACGCTCCGCGGAAGCGGGTACGGACGTCCGAAAGTTTCATCCGGTCCGACGGGATACCGAAAGGGATTCGGAGGATTTCGAGCTTTCCCTTTCGGAACAACATATGCTGTTGTGTATGTCATCTGACTTGGTCTTCTACAGCTTCTTTCGTCGGACCAGAATGCTGCGATGCCGGATAAGAACTGATAGCGTCGGTGGACTTAGAAATTTTTGGTTCGGTTCAGGGACATCGTCCCTCAGTTCCGACATAGTCCAATAATGTCACACAAACTTTCGAATTATTGAACGACGCTATATATATTATTATTTTATGCTTGCTAACGAAGCATTTCTGGTTTCTTGTTCGAAGAGTTATGGAGATGTCTTTCAAAAGTGTGCCTCTGTCGTCATAGTTAATGAAGAGCTAGCGGCAATAAGTGCTCATGGAATATGTCTATTGCCTACGGAGTGACATTCGCTAGCTCACCCGGTGTAGCGTACATTCATTGAATGGTTCGGCTGCCGGGTTCGTCCGTTGCGGTCTAGGAAGGAGATTTGGGTGATGCGAGCACTTTAATTACTTTAGTACTCACCCAGTGACGGCAGATTGAGGACAGATCGGAGGAAGCCTGTTAGTCCGGTTCCTGGCTTGTCCAGGTCCGTCCGGGCTGTGAGCGAGAGAGGTCCCTCTCTCGTCCAACAACATAGGGGACCGCATGTTGTGGTTCAGATATTTTACATTCGGAGCATATGTCCGTCGGTTGGGAAGCTCCGTTATATTGACAGTCCGAGAGACTGTCCTTGATGCTTCCTCATCCTCACAGCAGGGCACACGACCGCACATTGGCTACGTGACCTCGAGTATCCGATCAGTTTCGTCATTCAGTGATTCCACGGCGAATAGGTCGCGCCATCTGGTAGCCAAGGGACACGAGGCCTATACACTCCGTTCGCTCGCATATTGGTAGTATGCACGGGGTAACGACCACGGAGCTTCCAGCGGCAATGCATCGTAAGACCGCTTCTCCTCAGGCCTCAGTGACGGACGTGCTATCCGAGTTAGCTCAGTTGTTTCGCAGCATCCCAGCAATTGACTGTTTCTCGGTCGAATCAGGAATTATCCGACGGCGCTGGGTCGGTGCGGTCCGCAGTTGCATCAGGTACGGACGACCGAACGCTTTATAGGGTCCGACAGGATGGCGAAAGGGATTCGAAAGATTTCGAGTTTTCCCTTTAGTAGTATCGGAAGATGCCTTTCATGTCTTCTGGCATTATCTTCCAGTGATTGTTATTTCGGACTTCATTGCTGCGATCTTGGATAAGAGACTTATAGCGTCATTGGACTCGGATTTTTCGATCGGTTCAGGAACATTGTCCCTGACTTACCGACGCAGTCCAATATTGTCATTATAACATGTGTTTTATTTTTCGACGCTATATATATATATATACAAGCCTGCTACCAAGCATGATAGTTTAGTTTCTTGTCCACGTTGCTCATTTCTGCCATTTTATCATTTATACGTATAGTTTATTTTGGCAGAGCAGGGCATACCGAGAGTTCATATGCGTCTAGACGGTGTGATTAAAGACTGCATATATTCTTTTTCGCCGTTTATGTCTTTTCCAATTTCAATGTTGGGAACGACATGATGTATAGTAGACTTAACTTAGACGCTTTATCATACGTAATCCGCCTTACTGAGGCGTTATCATTACGTCTTCAAGAAAAGATTTACGGGATATTATTCTCAATGTAATTTCTTTTGAGGGCAGTGGTTTGTTCACGTATAACTCCGCCCTTCAGTGGCTGATTGGAGTTGGTTAAACGTGACGCAGCCCTAGCTACATCCACACGCGTGGATAGTAAGGTTAAGAACTCTCTCAGAGTCGCTTCGTTCTCGGAGGAGCTTCTCTTCGACGGCAACTTTTCGGCAATCCATGAATTGCTCGATTTACACGTTCTCTTGTCTATCTAGTGTTACAAGAGATTCAGACTGGGGCAAACATTCGGTGGTTGACTCAGAGAGTGCCACCGCAGTTGCCGGACCCGAGTGTGGCTGTTATGACGGTTGCCAGTCAAACAGATTGGGATATAATACTGATCCCTACGGATTCGAAGTGCCAGGGTCTTTGGGTTCCGCAGTCTCTTAGCAATCAGTTTTCTTCCGCGGAATAATGTTTTTTAGGCTTGCTTTATGTCATTGCATGAACATTATTCAGAAACGCATGCCCAAATTCGTGTCCTTTAATTCGACAGTAGTGGCGTATCTCCGGAACCAGAGAGGCACTCTTTCGTTTCCGTTATTCAATTTAATGGAAAGAATCCGTCTGTTGGTTATAGTACACCAAGTTCAGTTTTGGTCCGTCATATTCCGGGTCGTCTGATTGTTTTATTGGACTCCCGTTCTCTTACGGGTCGCTTGTTGCTGTCAGAATGGACTCTCAACAAACAAGTATTCAATCAGATTTGCTATCTATGGGAGCGCCCAATGATGATTTATTTATGACACAGCTTGCTAATCAATTGCAGACGTATGTGTTGGCTTGTCCAGATCTCTGAGCTAATGTTGTTAACGCTCTATTGATCTATAGGACGGAATGATAGGATACGCGTATCCTCCGGCGCTGTTGTTTCAGCAGGTATTGCTAAGATAAACAACCACAATACATTTCTGTTGATAGCATTTCTATCTTCACAGAGATCATGGGTAATTTACTCTCTTGTCTACTGTGGGTCTTAACGTGAAATCTTCCTCTATGTGAGGATCTTTTTTCACTGGGTAAATCGTGTCATCTTTATCACAACCCGCAAGGTCGCAACCTTCATGTATTCCGTTGTGTGGTAAGCACTGTACTGGACGAGCTTTGGACGCGATTTCTTACTATAGGAGATCCTCTTCTTCGTTATTCTATGCGGCTAAAGTAGAGGCTCTTCCGTCGTGGTGTAGGGATCATTATGTTCATATTGTTGATCCCTCCATACTACTCATTGCTATTTTTTAGTATACTTGTTTCACAAGATCTACTGCAGCCTGTTATTATTTAGGTTATAGGTTTATGTTACCTCATACCTATGCACTCTACGATAGTTTACAATTGAGTCTTTTGTCTCTTTATCTAAGTCAGTTAGTAACTTTTTGATAAATAGACTTAGAATCTTTAGATTAAATTCCTATATGGATTTTAACTTCGGTTCTTATTTAGCTAAGTAATCATTTGAGCCTCTGGAAACAGTAGTTTTCAAATTCTGACCTTTTAGACAGTAATTCTGTTGGTTTCTCTTTTACTGTCGAGTCAGTGAGTTTCATGCACTATCGATGGATGATTTTAACTTTCGTAGTTTCGGAATCACTACTTCCGTTACTATTTAGGTTGGATTGTTGCATAAGAGTTAGGCTCCTATTATCCGGAACCTATTATTTTAACGTCCTTCCGTCTTCGTATGGGCATAGGCCTTTACTCTTTCCGGGTACAGTTTATGTATTTATAAACAGATATCTGTTTATTACTATGGGCGTAAACTTCTTCTGTCTTTGATGTCTAGTAGAAGGACGTTACGCTCCATTTTATTGTTAATAGATTCTATTAACTATCGGTACTGCTTATGGTATATCCTTGACTTAGCAGTTGTGCTTAAGATTTCGGCTCATGAAGTAAGAGTTCTTCTACTTCTTGGGCTTACATTAATAGTGTCGCTATTATAGATTTTTGAAGGCTGCTCATTGCGCTCAGCCATCCACATTCATGAATTTTATCTCAGAAATATCGAGTCCATTTCTGGAGGCCTCTATTGTTAGGTCTATTATCTACTGCTCAGAATGTCATTCACTTAACAGTAGCTACTATAGCTAGGTAGGCTGTCTGTTTCGGCAGTGTCTCCGTTCGGCTGCCCTCTTCGCTCTGGGCTATTTGACCCAGGGCAAGAAAAAGGGGGGGGGGGGGGGGGGGAGGGTGTTCCCTTGGGTCACCTGTTTTACTATGAAAACAAGGGGATACCTCCTCCGGAGTTAGTAATTCTGAGCTGTTATTGGGATGGTTGTTTAGTGAGAAGTTTAGGTTTTTAAAATTCATTCAAGTCTTAGTTTTTAAAGTATAGCTTTTGAATATTGCATATGTCAACGGAAATGATTATGCAATCCTCAGACACTTTTAGGAGTATAAGAGTCTCTATTCTCTAGACTTACTTTATTATTGGCTTACTTTAAAAATTATTAGTATAAGGATTATTGGATATTAATAGAGTACATGGATGTATGAAGCTCAATTTTTGGAAGGTGTTGTATCTTTCTAATTTATCATAAATAAGAAAGATACATGTAAGGCCTATTACTTCTTTTCCCTACAGGGGATGACTCCATTTTATTTTATTGAGCGTATTCCATTTTGCTCTATGTCCTTGGCCCTCCAGCCTTTTTACTATTCAGCTATGTCTGGGTCATTGGTACAGTATAAAAATGTTAAAAAATTTATAGTAATTTATATATTTTTTATACTTACCAATGACCCAGACGGGGATGGCCCTCCCAGGAGTTGGGAACTCTTGCCTCCCCGCTGAGTACATAGCGCTTACCAGGCACTGGTTATTAGAATGATTAATGGCGCCAATTTCGGAACGTCCTTGACACTGCGCATGCGCAGTGGGGGCGAAGTGTGGAGGGCCTTTCAGGACATGTTTTCTTTGATTTTAGATGCAAATTTTGGGGATTGGGGGGCAAAATTTGTGTTTGGCCCTATATTTTAAGAGTTAGCACCAGCTATGTCTGGGTCATTGGTAAGTATAAAAATATATAAATTACTATAAATTTTTTAACATTCATGAGTTGTCGGAGTTTATTTTTGAAAGTTTTTTGAAAACAAGAATGAAATTACCGATGTTAAAAATCCAGGATCAGAGTTTGGCAGCTTCAAAAACAGAATGATACATAAATATACTCACATTATATCACTATTTGGCCCCTTATGTTTCAGTGAATAGGTTATATTTGGTGTAATCACCTCAAGTAACTGCTGTGAGATTGGTTTACCTCGCACAGCATCCGAACTTACAAAGCAGAAACTGAAGATTGGGAATGGGAGGGAATTCGGTCATGTGGCATGTCGGGCCGCGGGTGCTAATGGGAAGGAAAACCCATTAGCGGCCCAACGCGTCACGTGATGACCTGAGCATTTATCGCGTATTAATGCCCAGGAAATTAGCGATAATGGCTTAAGGAACACCCGCTAAAGTGGTAATAATAAGTTTTATTGGGAACTCAAAACACGAAATTAGGAATATATCTCAAGCTTTTGTCCTTATTACCGGCTGCATTTGTACACGTGTTTCCTTACATTTGGGGAAAGTTTATTTATCCAAACTATGTTTTATCCTTTTAAGGGGCTATAAGTAATGGAATTTTGTTTATTTTGAAATTCTCACCTCTGATATTCCTTAAATTCAGATTAAATATACACATAAAAATTATACATCAAAATGAAGGTTGGGATGTATAGAACACGAAATACATGTAATTAAGTTATGGAGTTGACAGCAGGCACCACTGGTTCCTGGAAGTCTGCTATCATATTCGTACCAGAACTGATAACAAAATAATATTTCGCAAGAACTCATTGCCGAATGTGCTCAGATATTCAATAACAAAGCTCGGCATTGAAAACACTTTTGAGTGCAGCGAATGTACTGCATTTTGAAAAATGACAACAGTCACAACATTGTCTGCATTTTTTATTGAAGATGGTTTCCATGCTTGACAGACTTGCAAATCACTGGATACGACGAATTTCCATCGAAAAACAAAATTGTAATTCTAAGAAATTTCAACGGGTATCATGATACCTTGCATTGAATATGGCAACTGTGCAGTCTCGATCTAATAACAGTATACTGTATTAAATTGATCTTTCTCATTATTTGAATTTCGACGGCGTTGTATATAAATGCTTTTTCCGTCACATGACGTCGACCGGAAATTGAAAGTAAATTCATATGTAAACAAAAGCATTATTAAATTAACAGTTCTGGTACGAATACTGTAGCAGACTTTCAGGAACCAGTGGTGCTAACGGTCGACTCTAGGAGTTGATTACACATGTTTCGTGTTTCTATATATCTCAATCTTCATTTTGATGTACATTTTGTGTATATTTAATTTGAATCGAAGGAATATCAGAGGTGAGAATTTTCAAAATAAACAAAATTCGATTACTTATTTTGCCCCTTAATTATCAATATTTGAATACTCGCAAGGTATTAATGAATGTTTATATCGTCCATGTTTTTATCTAAATATAAAACACAGTAAAGACAATAACCCGGTAATGGCGCCCAAACGAATAGACTTTTTCATCGATGCGGAATCGTATTCTCGATCGCATTCGTGCAGAGGAGGTTATCAAACTTGATCGCAGTTGTGCAGAGGTTACTTCCTTACATTTGCCCTTGGGCAGAGTTTATTGATCCAAACTGTTTTATCCTTTACAGTAAAACCTGTCTTGAGAGACCACCTGTCTTGAGAGACCACATCTGCCAGGCACCGATTGGTTTTACTCTATAATGGACCCGCTATGGGAGACCACCTGTCTTGAGAGACCACTGTGACCTGGTACCAGCTTGTATTTTTATGCCATAATGGACCTGTCTTGAGAGACTGCTCCTTTGAATACTGAAACCATGACAAAAACTTTGTACCTGTTCTGGAATTGGAAAATCCATTGTGGTTATACTTACATAATTAAAAGTATTAAAAGCTCTTAATTTGGAGGCGTTGCGGTAACTGGTTCTCGTTTGATCACCGAAGTTAAGCAACATCGAGTCTGGTTAGTCCTCGGATGGGTGACCATCTAAGCGATCGATTTGGACTCCCGCATTGTGTTCTTGGGCAAGGCACTTAACCCCGATTGTACACATGGGGGCACGATGACGTTGTGTACTAAGGTGTACTGCACGTCGATGGTATGCATGTCTTCAACCAATCTAACCCTGCCTCTGCTGCAGTGCGGAGTTATGAAGTTGGGGAGCTGCTCGTCGTGGCTCAGTGGTTCTCTCCGGGTACTCGGACTTCCTCCACCCATTAAACTGTCATGGTCATGATTAGCCATTATGCATAAGTATGTGACCTTAAACACCAATAAATAAATAACATTGCTGTAAAAAGAAAAACAGTATAATGGTATATCTCCCAATAGGAACCCATGGGAAGTGAAACTGCTTTTTTATTTACTCTGGTAAACAAGCTCTATTTTACTGGTAAAGTAGGACCCAGTCACCAATACTTGGGGTGGAAGTCTTCTAAAATGGGCAGTATGGATATAAACGATTGACTGTGCTTGACTTTATCTCCATGTTGTGGTCATGTTTAGCCATTGTGCAGACGTATGTGACCTTAAACACCAATAAAATTAAATAATGGTATACCACAGAATCATTTTCTGAATACCAAGGTATTTAATACCACCCATCGCTAGCACTGATATTTCATTTTCTTGCAACCCAGTATATTACTATAAATTTTTTCATTACATGTATTTTAGTAATTATTGGTGGAAATTATAATATAATCAAAACAGGCCTTTAGATTCCTTTAATATGGGCACACCAGACAGACCACAGACCTAGCATCTGGCCAACCATGAGAGTTTTCATTAAAGAAAGAAGCAAAGTTTTATGCCTGATGTTTCTCACATCCCGGAATGATGTTTTTCACCTTATGGCAGTTAACGGCATCGGGTCAGGGAAGTAACAGCAGCGAAACATTGTCATAAAGTTGCCCTTTTCAAAAGTTTTGCATATATCTGGTGCATTAATCACTGAAAGTGATCCCCACATTGGAAATTGGCAAAAGACGTGCTTTCCCATGATGTATTTCCTCTCAGCATTTTTGTTACATCAATTGACCAGTGGCAATTGCCTGTGTTACTTCCAACATTTTGACAAATGTTTGAGGTGAACAACAGTGACCTACTTTTGGGCAGTATACCAAAAATAGCATTCAAGATGTTCGTACATGTATGTTGTTGACACTCAATCCGTCGGATTATGAGGCAACTCATTCTAAAAATACTGATACGAAAACTGAACTTAAAATTTCAGTACCACCCAGCTCTGATATAGTGGGTTTTTTTCTGGGTTTTCGTGTCTCTGCCCAATGATTCCATCGACAGCATTAAATTTATTACTAGTTATAACCGACAGTTTTTAACATTACCACCCAACTCTGGTGAAAACTCGCCTCATTAAAGTTTTAGTTGTATTCCACTCTTGAGTGAATTGTAATGTACTTCACTCTACATGTACTCTTTTTTTCATCTTTACAGGTAGTAAAACGTACTGGTAAAACCCAAGGCAAGGGAAAAAAGAAAAAGACTACACTTCGCTACACACTGGACTGCACACATCCAGCTGAAGATGGCATTATGGATGTTGCCAATTTTGTGAGTATCTTCTAGTATTGCGTTTCTACAAACTTTTGACAGTTTGTTATTTCAAGACACGAATTTAGATTGGTCCTATTTGGGGGACAGCACAGACTCTTGTCATTTGTGGCTCAGCTCTATTGGAGAACTTTTTCATAACTTTGCCAGAAATTGCATTTTCGTTTTTTGGTGTGTGCGGGAGGAGGGTTTGGGGGGGTATTCCGAATATATATTAAATCATTTCTTTTTGAAACTGGACAAAATGCATAAAAGGATCAACCAAACTATCCTTTTTGCCTTCTAATATGGTAAGATTTTTGTAATTTGGGGACATCACCACAGTCAATTTGGGGGAAATTTAAAGGCCTCTTTAAAAGTCATTTGGAGCATTTGGAGAAATGACTAATTGTGACCTGCTAACTTAAAAGAATTGATCTGGAAAAAATACCAAATTCAGTACTTATTCTTTGAGGCCAATCACTATGGGCTTAACCCTTTACCCAACAAATCGCCTGCATCCGCCCGCATAATATGCAAATTCAGTAGATGAAAAAATATTTTTCAAAAAATTTCAACAAAACCATATGTGACCCCTTTTTGGAACGAGCTCGTTGAAAAATTAAAAAAAATTATATTTGAAATAATAAATTTTGATATCGTCTGCGTTGGGTAAAGGGTTAAATGTTCTGGAAAATAGCAAAATATTCTGCAGTAAAAAACATTCTACACATTACTATCTTTTTCCTCATTCTAGTATGAAGATATGAGTTGATGAACTGGCAATTTCTTCACAACAAATAGGGCTGCAATGATTAATCATGATACGCTTGGATCGCGATACATTGATCGCAATTCAATATGTATCGTTGTTCACTGTGTAACGCTATACAATAAATATTAATATCAGGCAAAACAACTTTTTGGATTGTGAAAACAGGTACAGAGAAACCTTGTTTTTACATACCAACACTGACAGTGATAAATATGCCATTAAAGGAATTGTTCAGTTAAAAAATATTTGCCGAATTCCCTCTATTTTACTAAATATATATTTGATTAATCCATTAAACTTTACAAGATATAAGGGATTAAATGTTTAGAACATATTTTCTGAGATAAAAAATGCAATGGAAAATGGGTCATAAAATCAAAACTTGGAATTACTTAAATGTCATTGGTTATCACATTGAGAAGTTAACTATTGTTTTTGGAGTGCATCCATATTTGTAACATTTTTGGAAGTCTTATCCCCCCCCCCCCCCCCCCCCCCCGACCTCAGAAGGAGGATTCAGGAGTATCTAGTGGAGATCTCCACCTGTCTGTCCATACAAACGTTATAGACCTGCGGCCCCTGTAATTAGAAAAAATTCCCTTGGCAAAAACTTTGCCTACAATAAATGAGTATTCTCGGCAAAAACCGCAATTTTTACAAAGTGATTATTTCATGTAAATAACTACTGGGGAAGCACTGTGTGTCTGTATGCGTTCTCAGACGTACGACCGAGTGCATCTTGGAGATGTATGTTTTTTCCGGGTAATAAACTCACATTTTAAAGAGATATCTCAAAGGTGTATAATATTGTGCCACATGCACTACAGTATATCCACATAACATGTTCAAGAACGACGAGAAATTTGCTTGGCCTACTACTGTTCTATTGCTGTACTCTGTTTTTAGCTCACCTGACTGAAAGTCAGGGTGAGCTTTTCTGATCACTCTTCGTCCGTCGTCCGTCCGTCCTGCATGAAGGTGGTGTTTGAGCCTCTTTCTCCTAAACCACTGGCCACATTTTAATTGAATTTCTTGTAAGTAGTGGTTATTTAGGGGCATTTTGATTTTTATGCAAATTAGGTTTCGACTCATATTGAGCAGAGGGGCGGGGAAAAAATGGCCAAATTTTTTGAAAATCTTCTAATGAACCACCAGTAGCAGAGACTTGGTATGTGGAATACAGAGTCCTTTTGAGGTTTAGAATCAAGTTTGTTCAAGAGAAGTTTGTCGGGCATTATTTGCCTTCGTTATAGGAGAGGCAAAAATTTTGGCCACGCCTAAAAGTTCTATTTTCAGAACCGTGAGGTCGATATGAACCAAATTTGATATGAGATGGTAATGGGTCATAAGTAGTTGATTAATGCAAAAAAAAAATTTCTCATAGCCCCGTGGGAACCTCAGGAGCTAAAAATAGGAAAAACCTTAAAACTGCCATATCTCCAAAACTACATGGCACAGAAAAAATTCTTATTTTGTATAAAGCTTACTTTTATCCAGTAGAATAGAATGGTTTAAAAAAATCCTTATCGGTTTGATCACAAGGTACTTTTTTCAGGACTTTGAAAAAGTGCTGAGTCAGCTCTTTTTAACACTGTAGGCAATGGGAAAAAGATTAAAAAATCTTCTCCAGATCCAGCAGGCAGAATCTTTTGCTATTTGGTATGCAACATTGTAGGGTGGATCTGATTCAAGTTTGTTCAAATCGGCCCCCTGGGTTCATATTTGGGCTCAGTATAGGAGTCCGATTTCAAACTTAGTGCATTTCAGGCAAATTTCTTAAAAAATCTTCTTCAGAATCTTTTGATATTTGGTATGCAACATTGTGGGGTGGATCTGATTCAAGTTTGTTCAAATCGGCCCCCTGGATTCATATTTGGGCTCACTATAGAAGCCCGAATTCGAACTTAGTGCATTTCAGGCAAATTTCTTAAAAAAAATCTTCTTCTCCAGATCCAGCAGACAGAATCTTTTGATATTTGGTATGCAACATTGTGAGGTGGATCTGATTCAAGTTTGTTCAAATCGGCCCCCTGGGTTTATATTTGGGCTCAGTATAGGAGCCAAAATTTGAACTTAGTGCATTTCAGGCAAATTTCTTTGAAAATCTTCTTCTCAAGATCCAGCATGCAGAATCTTTTGATATTGGGTATGCACCATGCTTAGGGGGGTGAGATTCAAGTTTGTTCAAGCCAAGTCCCTGAGTTCATATTTGGGCTCACTGTGGTAGCCCGAATTATAACTTAGTAGTTCAAAATGAGGAATTTTCTTTAAAAATCTTCTTCAGATCCAGCAGTTGGAATGTTTTGATATTTGGTATGCAGTATCCTTGGGGGTGAGTTTCAAGTTTGTTCAAGCCATGTCCCTAGGTCCATATTTGGGCTCACTGTGGGAGCCTGAATGATAACTTAGTTCAAAATGAGGAATTTTCTTTAAAAATCTTCTTCTTCAGATCCAGCAGTCGGAATGTTTTGATATTTGGTATGCAGCATCCATAGGCAGGGTTTCCGCTAGGGGAAAATTTGTGGGTCCGGTATTTTAAAGAAAGTGAAACTCACACGCCGCAGGCGTGCGTATAGAGGGGGGTCTTTTGATTTTTGATTTTTAGGTGCTCTCTGGTGGCCTCGGGACATTCTGGTTGCTAAAATGCTGAATAATTGATGTGGAAAATATGTATTTTTTCCTCCTACAATTCTCCAAATTACCACGGGACACACAATACTACATCTGGTCGGAGGTTTCATAAAAATACAAACCCAAAACAACACAAAATCCACGAATCCTAACAGTGACTGAGCTTTGTTTACAACCGCTCGCAGTAATATTCGAAAAGAATCATGATGCGGAGTGTGACGTCATGCACATGCAATTACCATACTGACTCGTGTAGAAGCCCAGGGGGGTGCTTGTTGTGGATAAATTGCAAAGTGTGTGTGTGGGGGAAGAGGGGAGGGGGGGCTTCGGGACGAGTAATAGTGCTTGCAAGACGCGTTGGGATGCGTCTGAAATTGGCGATATAAGGCAAGTAAATATCCACTGGGTATGTTACATTTCTTTGGAAACTGCCTACCAATTTTATAGAATTTGCTTTAAAAATTCTCATAATTATCTTGTACATACGTTTCATTTTCAGATTTCGGGTTTTAATCCTCAATTTAATGAATAAAACAAACAGAAAACCATGCGGTGTTGTTTTCATTTTTTTTTGTACAGGCTACTCTCGAAAGTCGAAGCCAGAAATGGACGTTAAGTATGTCAATCAGCACTGCAAACCACCCCCTTGAAAACAGACAAACATTGTTTAAAAATAGAGGGTTTTTTTTAAATATGTACATTTTAAAAAAAATTTACGAATAAAACAAAATATAGCTTCACACAAACTCAATAAAAGAATCATAATATGAAGACCAGATAAAATTTACACAGCGAAATATGAATAACAAAATAGTTGCCTCCCTTGGCACCATTCGAAAAATTGATTTTACACTGAATGTCATAACTTCACATGTTGCAGGGCTTGATGAAATGATAAATGAGCATGTTTTATTGAACCAATAAGTCATAAATCATATCCCTGGTTATATTGTTATATAATTCTCAAATACTAGAGTTGTAATTTTTTTTTATTTTTAATTACCACTTTCTCATAATTTCTGAACACCCATTTTTCACAATAAGTTGTGCGCGCTCGAAAGTGGCAGTGTTCTTTCACAATGAGTTGTGCACCGCCCGAAAGTGGCAGTGTTCAATCAGTATCTTTCTGATGATATTCAACCACTGTGAAAACTATATGTTGTGGGCGTGTTTCAGACAACTCCTGACAGCAGCCTGCACACTCATTTGAAACAAGTGACAGCTTCCAAAACGAGTACATCATTTGTCGCTCAAAATAAAAGCCAGTGATTTCGAACCAAACACAACAATTTGAGTCTGAAATTTTATAGGCGACGTTTAGGATTTGAACTTTGTTTCCCCCTCTCGTCTGGGGGTTATAAGGTATCAGGTTGTCGCCAGTAATAGTAGGCATAGTATACAACATAATTGTGCCTATATTATGTGGAAACAAAGGATCCCGAGTGTCGTTACGATACAGTATTGTACTCGACATTTTAACCACCAGCTTTTCTGACTGATCATAGTATGATCGGCGGGGGGAATGGGTCCGGTCGACGGACCCGCTGCCGGTATAGCGGAAACCCTGCCTTAGGGGGGTGAGATTCAGGTTTGTTAAAGCCAAGTCCCTGGGTTCATATATGGGCTCCCTGTGGGAGCCCGAATTATAACTTAGTTCAATATGAGGAATATTGTTTAAAAATCATTTTTTTTAGATCCACTGGTCAGAATCTTTGGATATTTGGTATAAGCTTTTCTAAGGAGGAGCAGATGCAACTTGTTAAAATCAATTCTCTGGGTTGATATTTAGGCTACTATGTCAGGTGAGTGCCCTCAGGCCCCCTGGGGCCTCTTGTTAATCGTCATTACTGACGTCACTCAAATTGTCCTCGGCAGTTGTCGTTGCCGAAGACTAATTACAGGGGCTGGACCTGCAAGGGGGAATGGATATGCACAAGGAACTGGTTCTGTCCCCAAAAAATTTCCCAGAGTTGTGGCCCCTTTTTCACTTTCGAGTTCAAAAATTTTTCTGTCCCACAATACCTTTAAGGCTACTATGCCTATGGGTGGGGGCAGTGTCCACACTTTGCATAGTCCTTGTTAAAAAGGGTTGAGTGTGTATTATTATTATTTTATTATGCAGCTAATATGGATTTTGATTGACTACTAATTATAGTATTGATTAGGGTTATCTTCCCTAATCTGGATTAGGGTTACCTTCCCTAATCCTTTATTTATTTATGGCTTTAGGAGAAATTCCTACACGAGAAAATCAAAGTAAATGGTAAAACCAACAACTTTGGAAATAATGTGAATTTAGAGAGATTGAAGTCTACAGTTGTGCTCTCATCTGATGTTCCATTCTCTAAAAGGTATGTTTGTTAGTGGTACAAAAATGTGTTTTAATGTTTACTCAACAATAATGTATTAAAATACACAGCAAATTTCATGACTTCCAGTTTCTATGTTGCATGTTTTGTTCAGATGAAAATGCTCATTCTTGTTTATTTTTCTGCTTGAGTGCTTAATAAATTAATAATTTTTTTCATTTTTTATACGCTCATCATTTTTTGACGGACATATTATGTTATGGCATTGTCGTCTGTCTGTCCGTAAACAATTTCTGTGTCGCCTACTCCTCCAAAGGTTTACATGCTATAGTATTCAAACTTTACAAACATGTTGATCAGTAAATGCCGTTGTGCATCTGACAAGAGCAGGTAACTCCATTTAGTATTTCCAGAGTTATGCCCCTTTTAGTACTTAAAACATTATAGTATTGTGTCACCTACTCCTTCAACATTTTACATGCTATATTGTTCAAACTTTGCACACATGTTGATCACCAATTACCGTTGTGCATGTGACAAGTGCAGGTAACTCCATTTTGTGTTTCCAGAGTTATCCTCCCTTTTAGTACTTAAAACATTGCAGTATTGTGTCGCATACTCCTTCAACATTTTACATGCTATATTGTTCAAACTTTGCACACTTGTTGATCACCAATTGCCATTGTGACAAGAGCAGGTAACTCTGTTTTGTATTTCCAGAGTTATGCCCACTTTTAGTACTTGAAACATTACACAATTGTGTCGTCTACTCCTTCAACATTTTACTTGCTTTATTGTTCAAACGTTGCACTCATGTTGCATGTTGATCATCACTTGTTGTGCATGTGACAGGAGCAAATAACTCGGTTTTATTTTTTAAGCGACGAGAATCCTTGCCGTTTATAGCTGTCATGATCCTCAAAATGTCCTTTTCTTTGGCGCCACCTATCGTCAATCGGTATCAATGAAGTTAATCTGTCAATGAATGGATGCTACCATTATTAACGGCGAGGAGAATCTTCTACACCTAAAAATTGTTTGCATTTCCATTCTGCATACTAAAATTTCACAAAAACAGTATGAAATGTGCGCACACAAGCATACAATTTGAAACCCTTTACCTCAGAGCAGGGCAGGGGAATGGGCAATGATTGGAGGGGGGTCAGACATAGTCGAGTCAACAAAAATTTCAAACTTTACCCCAGAGAAACTTATGCATGTTCCAATTTTGACAGGCGTATGTTGCCCTGCTAGGCGGTGCTCTTGTTAAAAGTGATTTGAAACATGGGTATTTTTTTCAATGATGCCGTGCTACCCACAAACGTAGTCTTAGTTTAGCAAGATTTTGTTAATAAATAACTTTTGTTACAATATATTAGAGAGTGCCAATTGGCACTCTCCAATAAATTGCAACCAAACAGATTTATATAAAAAATATTATTCTGCCAAGCAAACATCAAGATAATGCATACAGTCTAAAGCCACTAAAGTGGCTTCTAGCCTTCAACCAGTTAATGAACAAGACTGTGACATGCAGGGCTTAGATTTTGTGCAAGAATCAGATTCGATTTTTGTAAGGAAACCATGAGAATCAACTTTGATTCTCAAAAAAGGGTAATTTCTTGTAGATTCTGAGTGTCCTTGACAACATCCTCATGATAAGATAGCACCTTAACAGGGCAGTTGTCTCTGTTGAAGATTTAGCTGCTTTTAAAGCAGCCAAGACTTAATTATATCTTCAGAGTATTTTTTGTTAAGTTTTGCATTGCTGTTGATGGACCAATATCCATGGAAGGCGCCACAATAGATTTGTGCAGTGCTAACCATTGTTATGCAATTGAGTTAGGTTACAGTGCAAGTTGGGTCTGTTGAATTAACAAAGTTCTCCAAAACTGATTCAAATTCCTCCACTTACATCCAGAAAAAAATAAGTGGAGGAATTTGGATCCATTTTTGATACCGATTCCGATGTTGAATTATTGATACTTTTAGTGGGCAGTGCACATTAACCCTATGTTCATAGGGAAAAGGAGGGTAGGAGATGAGTAATATATTCACTGAGGGTAGAGTTCAGTTTTAATTCCTCAAAATCAACATACCCAATTATCAAATTATAAAATTAGGTAATATGAAACTTGTAACCAAGCATATTGTTGGAACAAACAATGTGACGTATCCCATATTGGATCAATAATATTGTCACACACACTATCTCCAATGATCTTTCATTTCAGATATCTCAAGTATTTAACCAAAAAGTACCTTAAGAAGAACAATTTGAGAGATTGGTTAAGAGTTGTAGCGAACAAGAAGGACATGTATGAATTGCGCTACTTCCAGATCAACAATGAGGATGAAGATGATGAGGGAGATGATGAATAATTTATTGCTTTGTGCTTTGTACAAAAAGGATGACAAAATAAATGTTCATATCTTCAATTTTCTTAGTTTTTGGAACCAATCGGTTTTACCTCTTATTTTCATCATAAGTGGGAGGATATTTTTATACTGTACCAATGACCCAGACATAGCTGGTGCTAACTCTTAAAATATAGGGCCAAACACAAATTTTGCCCCCCAATCCCCAAAATTTGCATCTAAAACTAAAGAAAACATGTCCTGAGAGGCCCTCCACACTTCGCCCCTACTGCGCATGGCGCAGTGTCAAGGACGTTCCGAAATTGGCGCCATTTATCATTCTAAGTTTGGCCCTTCATCAGTTAACATCTGACTGATCTTTGTGCTTTTAAATCTCAGTTTAAATGATGCCAGACACATAAATATTAGTGAAATGGTGATTCTAAGGAGGATAGAAAAGGAGGAGAGGAAAAGAATGTGTGACAGAATATTATCAGGGCTGTAACTTAAAATTTTTTAATGAAATTATGTTAAGTTACCTATTTTCAAGGCAGCAGCCATTTTGTTGTCATTCTGATTATTTAGTTACACTGTTTTTACAAGTGTTTTTCCTCTCTCCCTGTCCTTTAAGTTCCCCCTTGCTATTCTCCCATGCTTTTGGCATAATTTCTGTAATTATTATTACTAAAATTTCTTGGGAGTTTAGCTGAATAACAGAATGAATTCTGTTCTTTCCCCATGTTTACGTCTTCACCTACGGGTGGTTAGGCGTTGTGTTCTGCATCTACCATCTGATGTTCTGCAGTTTCTTCCCTGGAAGTCTCTGTTTTGCATCAGATGGTGTATTTTTGGTAACTGATTTCGGGCCTGGGTGCCTGGAGTCTTATTTTAGTGTTTTTACACTCATTGTTTACATTTACAACAGCCCTCTGTGTGAGGGGGGGATTTCTAAATAATAATATCTTTATGTTATTTCAATCATAACTAGATACATTATTATTGTTCGTAAGTGTTGAATAAATTGTTTAAAATATTTTTAAAATTTTTGTCCACACTTAGGCTTGGGATCCATTGGGGCTCAACGTTACTTTTCAGAAACTTGGGCTGTTCTGAAAAAATATTTTTTCAAAATATTTTGATTTCAATTATTTTTTCTATATTAATGGATCATATTATTATTATGTATTTTGATTGCCAGGGGTTAGTGCGAGTACCAGGACTTGTTTTCTTTTCACATTGAAAGGATATTGATCTATTGTTTTAAGAGGAAGTCTTCCTCTGACCTTATTATCATTCTATATGTGGTCAGTGTACTCGCATTAACTCCGGTTCTGTATCGTATGATTTTGATGACAATATGGGAAGCGTATGTCACGGTATGTTGTTGGGGATTTGGACACTCCGGTCCTTTCCCCGCAGGGTCACTCTACTTTATCAATTTCTATTTCAGACGATCAAGATTAGGGTGATGTATCTGTGATGTCTTCCAACAGTGTGCCTCCGTCGTCACAATTAATGAAGGGCTAGCGGAAAAGTGCTCATGTAATACGCCAATTGCCTAAGAGGACCCTAGTAGGTTCGACGGCCTTTGACGTCCGCTAGCTCGCCCGGTGTAGCGTCCATTCACCGAATGGTTCGGCAGCCGGGTTCGTCCGTTGCGGTCTAGAAGGAATTTTGGGGTGATGCGAGCACTATAAAATTAACTTAATGCACACCCAGTGACGGCGGATCGGAGGGAGAACGGAGGAAGCCTTTTAGTCCGGTTCATAGCTCGTTCCGGTCCTTCCGGACGGCAAGCGAGAGAGGCCCCTCTCTCGTTCAACAACATCTGGCCCCAGATGTTGTGGTACAAATGTGTCGTTAGCGGAGCATACGTCCGTCGCTCGGGACGCTCCGTTGTATAGGCAGTCCGCTGAGACTGCTAAGGCTTCCTCTTCTCGTCAGCGCACACGACCGCACCTTGGCTGCGTGACCGCCGATATATTACCAGCTTCGCCGATCAAGGATTCTTCGGCGACCAGGTCACACCATCCGGCAGCCAGGGATTCGAGACCGATGGACTCCGGACGTTCGCATAGGAAAAGTATGCGGGAGCCATCTGATGCGGAGCTGCCCTCGGCGAAGCAGCGATAGACTGCGCCTCCGCAGGTCTCGACGCCGGACATTCTTGTGCACATAGCACAGCTTATCGCAGCATCCCAGCAGCCGACAGAAACGGTGTCGGATCGAGAATTATCCGACAGCGCTGGGTCGGTAGCCGGGGACTCGAGGCCTGCAGACTCCGGACGTTCGCATAGGAAGTATGCGGGAGTCAACGTACACGGAGCTTCCAGCGGCAATGCATCGTAAGTCCGCTACTGCACAGGCCTCGGGAACGGACGTGCTTTCCTTAATAGCACAGTTTATCGCAGCATCCCAGCATCAACTGAATCTGTCGCATATATTTTATCCGACGATGCTGGGTCGGGACGCTCCGCGGAAGCGGGTACGGACGTCCGAAAGTTTCATCCGGTCCGACGGGATACCGAAAGGGATTCGGTGGATTTCAAGCTTTCCCTTTCGGAACAACATATGCTGCGATGCCGGATAAGAAACTGATAGCGTCGGTGGACTTAGAAATTTTTGGTTCGGTTCAGGGACATCGTCCCTCAGTTCCGACATAGTCCAATAATATCACACAAACTTTCGAATTATTGAACGACGCTATATATATTATTATTTTATGCTTGCTATCCAAGCATTTCTGGTTTCTTGTTCGAAGAGTTATGGAGATGTCTTTCAAAAGTGTGCCTCTGTCGTCATAGTTAATGAAGAGTTAGCGGCAATAAGTGCTCATGGAATATGTCTATCGCTTACGGAGTGACATTCGCTAGCTCACCCGGTGTAGCGTACATTCATCGAATGGTTCGGCTGCCGGGTTCGTCCGTTGCGGTCTAGGAAGGAGATTTGGGTGATGCGAGCACTTTAATTACTTTAGTACTCACCCAGTGACGGCAGATTGAGGACAGATCGGAGGAAGCCAACAACATAGGGGACCGCATGTTGTGGTTCTGATATTTTACATTCGGAGCATATGTCCGTTGCTCGGGACGCTCCGTTATATTGACAGTCCGAGAGACTGTCTTTAATGCTTCCTCATCCTCACAGCAGGGCACACGACCGCACATTGGCTACGTGACCTCGAGTATCCGATCAGTTTCGGCATTCAGTGATTCCACAGCGAATAGGTCGCGCCATCCGGTAGCCAAGGGACACGAGGCCTATACACTCCGTTCGCTCGCATATTGGAAGTATGCACGGGGTAACGATCTCGGAGCTTCCTGCGGCAATGCATCGTAAGACCGCTGCTCCTCAGGCCTCAGTGATGGACGTGCTATCCGAGTTAGCACAGTTGTTTCGCAGCATCCCAGCAATTGACGGTTTCTCGGTCGAATCAGGAATTATCCGACGGCGCTGGGTCGGTGCGGTCCGCGGTTACATCAAGCTACGGACGACCGAACGCTTTATAGGGTCCGACAGGATGGCGAAAGGGATTCGAAAGATTTCGAGTTTTCCCTTTAGTAGTATCGGAAGATGCCTTTCATATCTTCTGGCATTTCTTCCAGTGATTATTTTTCGGACTTCATTGCTGCGATCTTGGATAAGAGACTTATAGCGTCATTGGACTCGGATTTTTCGATCGGTACAGGGACTTTGTCCCTGACTTACCGACGCAGTCCAATATTGTCATTACAACATGTGTTTTATTTTTCGACGCTATATATTTATATATATACACAAGACGGCTACTAAGCATGATAGTTTAGTTTCTTGTCCGCGTGGCTCATTTCTGCCATTTTATCTTTTTTTACATATAGTTTATTTTGGCAGAGCAGGGCATACCGAGAGTTCATATGCGTCTAGACGGTGTGATTAAAGACTGCATATATTCTTTTTCACCGTTTATGTCTTTTCCAATTTCAATGTTGGGAACGACATTATGTATATTAGACTTAACTTAGACGCTTTATTATACGTAATCCGCCTTACTGAGGCGTTATCATTACGTCTTCAAGAAAAGATTTACGGGATATTATTCTCAATGTAATTTCTTTTGAGGGCAGTAGTTTGTTCACGTATAACTCCGCCCTTCAGTGGCTGATTGGAGTTGGTTAGACGTGAGGCAGCCCTAGCTACATCCACGCGTGGATAGTAGGTTAAGAACTCTCTCAGAGTCGCTTCGTTCTCGGAGGAGCTTCTCTTCGACGGCAACTTTCCGGCAATCCATGAATTGCTTGATTTATACATTCTCTTGTCTATCTAGTGTTACAAGAGATTCAGACTGGGGCAAACATTCGGTGGTTGACTCAGAGAGTGCCGCCGCAGTTGCCGGACCCGAGTGTGGCTGTTATGACGGTTGCCAGTCAAACAGATTGGGATATATTCTGATCCCTACGGATTCGAAGTGCCAGGGTCTTTGGGTTCCGCAGTCTTTTAGCTATCAGTTTAACTTCCGCGGAATAATGTTTTTTAGGCTTGCTTTATGTCATTGCATGAACATTATTCAGAAACGCATGCCCAGATTCCTGTCCTTTAATTCGACAGTAGTGGCGTATCTCCGGAACCAGGGAGGCACTCTTTCGTTTCCGTTATTCAATTTAATGGAAAGAATCCGTTTGTTGGTTATAGTACACCAAGTTCAGTTTTGGTCCGTCATATTCTGGGTCGTCTGATTGTTTTATCGCACTCCCGTTCTCTTACGGGTCGCTTGTTGCTGTCAGAATGGACTCTCAACAAACAAGTATTCAATCAGATTTGCTATCTATGGGAGCGCCCAATGATGTTTTATTTATGACACAGCTGGCTAATCAATTGCAGACGTATGTGTTGGCTTGTCCAGATCTCTGAGCTAATACTGTTAACGCTCTATTGATCTATAGGACAGAATGATAGGATACGCGTATCCTCTGGCGCTGTTGTTTTTAGCAGGTATTGCTAAGATAAACAACCACAATACATTTCTGTTGATAGCATCTCTATCTTCACAGAGATCATGAGTTATTTACTCTCTTGTCTACTGTGGATCTTAACGTGAAATCTTCCTCTATGTGAGGATCTTTTTTCACTGGGTAAATCGTGTCATCTTTATCACAACCAGCAAGGTCGCAACCTTCATGTATTCCGTTGTGTGGTCCGTATTGCATTGTAAGCACTGTACTGGACGAGCTTTGGACGCGATTTCTTACTATAGGAGATCCTCTTCTTCGCTATTCTATGCGACTAAAGTGGAGGCTCTTCCGTCGTGGTGTAGGGATCATTATGTTCATATGGTTGATCCCTCCATACTACTCATTGCTATTTTTTAGTATACTTGTTTCACAAGATCTACTGCAGCCTGTTGTTATTTAGGTTATAGGTTTATGTTACCTCATACCTATGCACTCTACGATAGTTTACAATTGAGTCTTTTGTCTCTTTATCTAAGTCAGTTAGTAACTTTTTGATAAATAGACTTAGAATCTTTAGATTAAATTCCTATACGGATTTTAACTTCAGGTTCTTATTTAGCTAAGTAATCATTTGAGCCTCTGGAAACAGTAGTTTTCAAATTCTGACCTTTTAGACAGTAATTATGTTGGTTTCTTTTTTACTGTAGAGTCAGTGAGTTTCATGCACTATCGATGGATGATTTTCACTTTCATAGTTTCGGAATCAATACTTCCGTTACTATTTAGGTTGGATTGTTGCATAAGAGTTAGGCTCCTATTATCCGGAACCTATTATTTTAAGGTCCTTCCGTCTTCGTATGGGCATAGGCCTTTACTCTTTCCCGGGTACAGTTTATGTATTTATAAACAGATATCTGTTTATTACAAGGGCGTAAGCTTCTTCTGTCTTTGATGTCTAGTAGAAGGACGTTACGCTCCATTTTATTGTTAATGGATTCTATTAACTAGCGTACTGCTTATGGTATATCATTGGCTTAGCAGTTGTGCTTAAGATTTCGGCTCATGAAGTAAGAGTTCTTCTACTTCTTGGGCTTACATTAATAGTGTTCTATTATAGATTTTTGAAGGCTGCTCATTGCGCTCAGCCATCCATTCATGAATTTTATCTCAGAAATATCGAGTCCATTTCTGGAGGCCTCTATTGTTAGGTCTATTATCTACTGCTCAGAATGTCATTCACTTAACAGTTGCTACTATAGCTAGGTAGGCTGTCCTGTTTCGGCAGTGTCTCCGTTCGGCTGCCCTCTTCGCTCTGGGCTATTTGACCCAGGGCAAGAAAAAGGGGGGGGGGGAGAGGGTGTTCCCTTGGGTCACCTGTTTTTTACTATGAAAACAAGGGGGATACCTCCTCCGGAGTTAGTAATTCTGAGCTGTTATTGGGATGGTTGTTTAGTAAGAAGTTTAAGTTTATAAAATTCATTCAAGTCTTAGTTTTTAAAGTATAGCTTTTGAATATTGCATATGTCAACGGACATGATTATGCAATTCTCACACACTTTTAGGAGTATAAGAGTCTCTATTCTCTAGACTTACTTTGTTATTGGCTTACTTTAAAAATTATTAGTATAAGGATTATTGGATATTAATAGAGTACATGGATGTATGAAGCTCAATTTTTGGAAGGTGTTGTATCTTTCTAATTTATCATAAATAAGAAAGATACATGTAAGGCCTATTACTACTTTTCCCTACAGGGGATGACTCTATTTTATTTTATTGAGCGTATTCCATTTTGCTCTATGTCCTTGGCCCTCCAGCCTTTTTACTATTCAGCTATGTCTGGGTCATTGGTACAGTATAAAAATGTTAAAAAATTTATAGTAATTTATATATTTTTTATACTTACCAATGACCCAGACGGGGATGGCCCTCCCAGGAGTTGGGAACTCTTGCCTCCCCGCTGAGTACATAGCGCTTACCAGGCACTGGTTATTAGAATGATAAATGGCGCCAATTTCGGAACGTCCTTGACACTGCGCATGCGCAGTAGGGGCGAAGTGTGGAGGGCCTTCAGGACATGTTTTCTTTAGTTTTAGATGCAAATTTTGGGGATTGGGGGGCAAAATTTGTGTTTGGCCCTATATTTTGGGAGTTAGCACCAGCTATGTCTGGGTCATTGGTAAGTATAAAAAATATATAAATTACTATAAATTTTTTAACATTTTTTATACTTACCAATGGCCCAGATGGGGATGGCCCTCTCATGAGTGGGCACTCATACCTCCCTGCTGAGTTATTATTAGTACGCTCATCTACAAAGAATGATGTTGGCGCCAATTCCGGTCTCTTCCTGACCACTGCGCATGCGCAGAGAGTAAAAGTAGGGAGGGTCAGATAGGACTTTTAATTTTCAGTTTTGTATGCAAATTTTGGGGATTGGGGAGTTCAAAATTTGTGTTTAGCACTTGATAATTTTGAGTTTGCAACAGCTTGTCTGGGCCATTGGTAAGTATAAAAAATATACAATTTACTTGAAATTTATATCTCAAGAGACGCTTCTGTTTCAAATTTTCAGCATTGATCAGACATTATGTAAAATTGATGCACGTAAGTTTTGGGGGGATTTTGATAATTGTTGGTATGGAGATGTAGCAGCATAAGATAAATATTGTAGGTTTTTTTTTCTTGCGCATAAATTATACTAATTAGACAAGTTTTTTTTCTCTCAGCAATTTTTGTTACATCAAATGACCGATGCCGATTGCCCACGTTGCTTCCAATAGTTTCACAAGTTGGTGGCTTTGTCTACTGTAAAATGGTGAACTACACCTGAGCAGTATACCAAAAATATCATTTGATATGGGTATTGCTGTGAGTAGACATATATTGTTGACACCAAATACCGTGCCGATACCGAGGTAAATCATTCTAAAAATACTGATACTGAAAACAGACTTGAAATTTAAAACTGTCCAAGTCTGCTGTTATGACCTTGTAGATGAAACCAGTACATATCCCTTAATAAAAAAAAAAAACCCATCTCATTTTATGTTTTTATTAAAGTTTAACCCTTAAGGGCCCTAGTTCCAATTTTGTTTAGTTTCTGGTCTTGCGTGTACATGTAGAAGACATGTTCCTACATGCCTGTGGTGGTGGAGAATACAGTACATTGGCAGTGGTTTCTATTTTGTGCAGGCCAGCCAAGACTTCACTAGACACTACTAAGTCAAAGTGAATCATGAACACTATTATGAAGGAGCAAAGAAGTAATAGAAGTTTCCAGAGCTTCAAGGACACTTAAATGAACATGTTGCGACAGTCAAAGTTGATTCTCATTGTTTTCCTTGCTAGAATCATTGGAGTTGTGGTGGCGTTGCGGTAACCGGTTCTCGTCAGATCACCAAAGTTAAGCAACATCAAGCCTTGTTAGTCCTTGGATGGGTGACTGTCTGAGCGATCGATTCAGACTCCCACGTTTGTGTCCTTGGGCAAGGCACTTCACCCCGATTGTCCACGTGGAGGCACGATGATGCCATGTACTAAGGTGTACTGCACATCGATGGTGCACATGTCTTCAACCAATCTAACCCTGCCTGTGCTGCAGTGCGGAGTTACGATGTTTGGGAGCTGACAGCTGCTCGTCTGTTCTCTCTGGTGTTCTCGCTTCCTCCACCCGTAAAACTCACCAACCCGATATGACCTTGTTAAACACTAATAAATAATTACATTGCTAGAATCATTTGTGAGAATCGATTCTGATTCTCAATTAAATATTAACTCTTGGGGGAACAGGTGCCCTTAACATGCCATCATGGGAGGTCCTGTTCACAACAGATAAATTAGGTAGGCAGTGGTTTCTAGTCAAGTCTTGGCTGCCTATTAAGGCAGCCAAGACTTGACTAGAAATCACTGTTAATCCACTAGACTTAAAGAGGCTGCGGGCTGGTGGGAATTCAGGACATGTGGTCCAGGCCCTTAAGACTTAATGCCCTGTCTAGCACAAATCTTTTCAAAAGCTTCATGCACATTATTCTTTCTCTTGATATTTTAAGATGTTTGATTGTTTTTTTTTTCAGTGAGTCCCCTCATCAAAACCTGGTACTACAGTACTTCTTATCAGCTTGATGAAATTCTGGAAGTGTTGGATGATGAGAATTGGGAAAAAGACTTGGCATATGCTGTTTGAAGAAGTTCGAGATGACATGGTTAAACAAATGTCCATCACTGAAGAGCTCACACTTCGCTTTAAAGACTTCAGAAAGGCAGCTATTGTTATTGAAAATGGTATGGTTCTAATTATTGGTTCTGCAATAAATATCTTAAGCCAGGGATGTGATTTTTAAGTTTTTAGCTCACCAGCGCAAAGCTCAAGGGGAGCTTTTGTAATCACTTTCCTTCCATCCATCATCTGTCCATCATCCATCCGTCATGAACTTTACATTATCAACTTCTCATAAACTACTGGACTGGATTGAACCAAATTTGACATGCATGTTGGTTGTTCCTTATCATATATCAGTTTGTTTGTTCAAATAAAGTAGGGGGGAATACAAGGGGCATAATTGTCGATGCGGCCTGGTGAGTTGGCTGGAGACAGTTTGATATTTGATATTTGTTTGATGAGTACAAGGTATCAGTCCCCCTCTTTTCTTCCTTCTCTTTTCTTTCGCTGAATATCTACCATATTAACACCATTGCAATCTTGAATAGCGCATTGTTTATTATGATGTGTTTATATTGAAAAAAAATGCTTTATTTACTTGTTAATCATATACAAAGGAGAGGACGTGTTTTAAGTGTTGAGCTTTTGTTGTCCAATCCTTTTTGTTTATTTTGACAAATAAAATATGTTTAAACTGAATTTTATAAGTCAACACCTTATAAGAGAAAGTTGTTTTAATCATCTTCCCAACATAATGGTCCAAAGCAATCAGCATTGTTCGCAGGAATCGCCATTGAAATTTTTTATTGTGTTTTCAATTTCTCGTCTCAAAAAGAAAAAACCTGACATATACACATTCATGCCTGCAATCCCTAAAATTGGTCCATGTTCTCTCACCCTAATATTTATTGAGTCATTTTACTATAGTTATTCCCTCCACTTTCTGGATACTTGTGCCTTCAGAAAGCATCCAGGGTGCTCTAGTTGGCATAAGAAGGTAAATGTTATTATGGCCCCGAGCCCCTTCTCTCTAGTGGAGGCCTCCGTCCATCTGTTTGTCTGTCGTTATATCCATCCATCTAAACATTTTGGATTACATTTTCAAAGCCATCGGTCCCGATTTTGATCTCCTTTTGTATGCTGATAGAAGGGGTTCTGTCCAATAATTTTTTCCAGAGTTGTGGTCCTTTTTTGTTCCCTGACAAAGACATTTTGTCAGAGGACTATTGTAATCAGCTGCGTCTTGCCATGCATACATCCATCCATCCGACCATCCAGAGTAAAAACTAAAGTTTGGGTCATCGAATCAAAACCAAATTTGGTGTTTATGTCCCTTGCCCCAACGAATAGATGAATTCTGAATATCGGCTGGATCCGATAATTTTTGTTGGTGTTATGCCCCTTTTTCGACACTTTTCTGTCCAATTTCCCACCTTTGGAAATTTGGTGTCCTGATGATAACATCAGTTTGAGTTGTTGAATGAAAACCAAATTTTGTACATAGGTTTGTCTCAAGAATATACAGAGTTCGAATTTGGGTTTGATCCGACCAATTTTTGTGTCGCCGCCCCACGAAGTGGGGAGCGACATATAGGATTACTTTTGTCATCTCGCATCGTCCGCGTCGTCGTCCGCGTCACACTTTCTCTTATCCGCCACTCCTCTTTAACCTATGAATGGATTTTGATGAAACTTTCAGTGATTGTTTATCACATAATGGCATTGTGCACCTCCTATTTTATTTTTTGATCTGCTGTATTTTTTCCAGAGTTATGCTCCTTTTCCACTTAGAATTCTGTCTGAAACGCCAGGCGACACACGTCTTCCATGGAAGACTCGCATCTAAGTGGCTGAGTTATGGTCCTTTTTCCATTTTGTTTTTCTTTGAAAATTGGATGTCCAACTGATAACTTTAGTTTGAGTTATTGAATCAACACCAATTTGTACATAGGTTTGTCTCATGAATATGCAGGTCAAGTTCGAACTTGGGTTCAGTCCGACCTTTTTTGGCTGAGTTATGGCCCTTTTTCCATTGTTTTGACTTTGAAAACTTTTTATCTGGAAATATGTCCAATGTGAGAACTTACTGTTGGGGGACATAGCCCACACCTGGTGGTGGCCATGTTCTGAAAGCAGCTACAATTTTTTTGGTACAAAATAAACTAAAACTTCTCCAGAACTACCAATCACAATCTTTTGATAGTTGGTAAACTACATCCTTTGTGGGGTCAAATTCAGGTTTGTTCTAAACAAGACCCTGGGTTCATATTTGGGCTCCCTTTGGGATTGATTTTGACGATTTGTTGTATTTTTTCAAGCACATATTGATCGATGGAGAGGACAAAAAGTAAGAATAATTTAATGGCGAATTCTTCTTGAACCTGATGATGTTGCATATTCAGCTGGGATTGGGAATTTTGGGGCTGAAAATTGAGAAATATAAGTACCATTTTGCACTGGAATGGAGCCGAATATCGGGTCCACGAGGACACCTAAAAAATCCCTGCAAAATGTTATCGTAAATCGTCCCATATGCGATGTGTGAGTGCCTCTGAACGTCAGGAGAACAAAGAGGGATAATCCTATTCTGTTTACCAAAATATATATGTGCATCGCACTTTTGCGATCCAATTTTATAGAAATGATTCGCATTGAGGGAAAATTGCATCTCAAACTGCGATGCGAAACCGAACAAATCCTACCCTGTTCTGCACTTGTAGGACAAATATTTAACCAACTATACCTTGTTTGACAGAGCTGACAGGGCTCTGTCAAACAAGATATATTAAGTTAGATTGTCATCTACATCATGTGGAATTTTCACTGCTGAAAACATAGGTTTGCCAGATGATAGTGTAAGTAGTTAAATTTCTGATTCCAACTTTTTTCAGAAAGAAAAGCCTCCCTCCCTCATAAAATTCCTCCCTCCCTCATAAAATTCAGGAAAACTTGCCTGTTTTTTTTATAGGCCTATGATTGATTTTTTCAACTGGTTTCAGTTTTTCCAAAAAACAAAATGAACCTAATACAAAACTGATAAACCATCAGCTCTGCACTAGAGAACTGTGTACTTAACTGCCAGAATTATTGCCTAATTGCAGAATAGCTATCTGTTGTTCATGCAATTTTGTTTGTTTTACTTGAATCGCCACTTCGCTCTAAAATCAACAGTTTTCAGAAGTGAAAGCTTGTTACTGGCCGACCTTTGGAATCTGTCATTGATCTTTTTTGTTATAATTTTGTTAAAATAGCCAGTGTCCATCCAGCCATGTGCCCGTCCCACTTTGATTTCCCGATGACAACTTGAGTTATAGTTGACCAAATGAAATGAAATTTGGTAATTAGGTGTATCAACATAAAATACAGGTCAGGTTTGAATCGGGAGGCAGTCAAACAATTTCGAGAGTATCATTAAATCACAATAAATAAATAAATAAATAAATCTCACAATTTCTACTGGGTTGGATTTTTCCCTGCTGTAAAACAAATACTTCCCCTCGTGTGTGTGCCTCGTGTTGAAAATATTTCTATCTTAGCATTTTGAGAGGAGTGGGTGTGCATGTGCAATGCTTGGCATACTCTTAAAATTACATGATTTTATAGTGTTTCTTTGGGGGTTTTTTTGGTATTAAAATGCATTTGTGAAGATTTCAATGATTTTACATTAAAAGCTTGAGATTAGTGGCTGGTCGGTGCATTGGGTTAGAGAATTTGTCCATCTGACACAGCCTTATCCTTCAACTTGACACTGTTGGGAGTATGTCATCACCTCTGGTGCAATCCCTTGTTTTTCTTGATTCGGTCTTGATTTCACTGATTTATAGCATGAAATGTTGATCCACTTGTGTAAGTGTAAATCACCCAATCCTAATCTGATTGAGAAAGTGGCTGCTGCTGTTATCATATTTCTTTATGATGATATAAGTTTCACTGTCCAGTGGAACCCTGTTAATTGAATAACCAATTTGCCTCTGAAAATTATTCAATTAACAGGAGTATTTAATTAACAGGGATTGTCACTTTCCTGTATTCTAGAGATAAACTTAGCATTTATTCTATTATATCTTGTTTGACAGAGCTCCATGAGCTCTGTCAAACAAGATATAATAGATTAAATGCCTGTTTTGGATGTACTGAAGCCAAATAGGTCTATAAAGAAAGGAAAACTGGGTAGTGTCAGGGTAATTTCTCGACAAGTTACAAGATTTTTTATTCAATTAACAGGAGTTTACTCTATAATCTATATTCAATTAACAGGTCAAATTTGTACTGGAGGTATGGTAAATGGTTTTGTGTTGTGAAATTATATTCAGTTAACGGATATACAGTTAAGAGATATCCAATTAAGTGGGGTCCACTGTAATAGTTATTTACTGATTAATATTTTTTAGAAAATCTGAAGAAGATCCAAAGTGAAAGGGCAAAAAAGAAAGCAGAAGAAGAAAAAGAGAAAAGATTGAAAGAAGAAGAAGAACGAAAAGAAAAAGAGAGGTTGGAAAAAAGTTCAAAAGAGAATGAAGAGGATGAAAAAGAGAAAGACCAAGATCAATTGGAGAAGAAAAAAACTGAAGAAGTTGAGGATAAAATGGTTAAAGGGCTGGATGTTACAAATAGTGCTATGCCAGATTCTGTGAAGGTGAAAAATGAAAATTCTTCAGCTGATGGTGATAAAAACAAAGAGACTGAAAATGATAAAATAGGCAATACAACAATTATTAATACAGAAATAGATGATAAGTCACAAAAAGATGAGTGCAATAGTAAAATAGAAGATAATTCAAACCCTAATTCCTCCATGGAAATGGTGAGTTAAATTATGTTGAAAAAAATGGTAGCTTGAACTTTTATTTAGCAGAACTGCAGTTGACTGGAAGCCTTTTAATCAATTACACATACAGGATATCAAAATGTATTACCCCCCCTCCCCCCCCCCCCCCCCCCCAGAAGCCACTATCAAGGCTTTCAAAAAATGAGGATACCAGAGCAAAAGCCAACACTCTCCTTGCTTATATTTCATGTTCAGTCAAACACAAATAATATTTTGTTTATATAAATTTGTTTTATGACGAATTATTAGAGAGTGCCTATGGACCCGCGTAATATGTAAATTCAGCATTTGAAAAAATATTATTTTTCAAAAAATTTCAACAAAACCATATCATGTGACCCTTCGGAATTTTTGAAAAATTTAAAAAAATTATATTTAAAATAATAAATTTTGATTTTGTCTGCGTTGGGTAAAGGGTTAAGACGGAAAAATGATTGTTGGTCTTTTGTCTTGAAAATAAGGGGTCTCCCCCTGAAATAATAAAACTGAATATATCTGGCTTGTTCGTTACGTGGCTGGACGAGTTAATTTGCTTAACAGAGGTATACAGAAGTTTGCAGAAGCAATAATTCGAATACACCAAATACCTGTTTTCACACTTACCAAATTTACAACTGGAATGCAATGGAGAAATGAGTTTTGACAACATAACAAGTTGATTTGACCCTGGCTTTGAAAAGTGTTGTTAAACCCCAATAAATAAATAAACAGGTTGATTGACTTTCCCAAGGACACAATGCAGTTACACCTAATGTTTGTCCAATAAAGTAGTATACTCTCCCAAAAAAGAAAGTGTGTATGCTAAAAAATAACACTAAAAAAAGATATATATCATTTTCATTCATGGAAATTTTATTCAGTCACAAATGAATCAATTTGTGATCAACACGAGAAATTTTATTACGCTACGACGAATACTCTTGGTGCCATGTAGAGTCAAAGACACTAAGGGTCAAACACAAAAGTCACACACTCAATATCTGGTATGACCTCCGTCTGCATCGACTACTGCTGTGCATCTACGCCTCATGGAAGCGAACAAGTTAGCATGGAAGTGTTGTGGGATGTTGTTCCATATTCTGATAAGCTGTCTTTGGAGTTCCACAAGCGTTGATGGTGCATGGGGAAGCCGGCGTAGCTGACGTTTCATTTCGTCCCATACGTGCTCAATGGGTGAGATATCGGGTGAATTTGCGGGCCAGGGAAGAACATCCACTTGTTGTTGCTGCAGATACTGTTGAACAACACAAGCTGCATGGGGTCGGGCGTTGTCCTGCTGTAGAATGACGCCGGGGCCGTGATGTTGCAGAAATGGGACAACAACAGGAGTAAGCACTTCATCACGATATCTGGCTGCATTGCGATTGCCATCAATAATGACCAGCTCAGTTCTGTTACGGGCAGTGATGCCACCCCACACCATGAGAGACCCTCCCCCATAACGGTTTCGCTCCACGACACATGGATCTACGCAGCGTTCGTTTCGACGTCTGTACACTCTCTGGCAGCCATCTGATGATGAAAGATGGAAACGACATTCATCTGTGAATAAAACACGTCACCACCAGTGTAAGGGATGCCTGAGATGTTGTCTACACCACTGCAGTCGAGCACGACGATAACGTAACGTCAAAATCGGACGAATTGCAGGTCTTCGAGGACGTAAGCCGTATTCTCTCAGCCGGTTAATTACTGTTTGAGGATGTATCCGTCTCAGGTTAGGGATGTTCCTGGCTGTCGTCGTTGCCGTTTGTTGCCGGTTCCGGAGATGGACGACACGGATATACCGATCTTGTGCAGGGGTGGTAACTCGGGGTCTCCCGGAGCAGGGTCGGTCTCGAACGTCATCATGTTGTGCATGTCGATGGACTAGCCTGTCTACAGTGTTACGGTGGCAGTTCAAATGCTGGGCAACCTCTCTGTGTGTTCTGCCAGCTCTAATCATACCCAGGGCAAGGAGACGTTGATTCATTGTCAATCTTGGCATCCTAATGTTGAGTCGTTTTAACAGCAGCGCAAGTTTGAATGTGAATGATAGGAAGGCCTTACTTAGTGTTTAAATACCCAAGGATTCACACTGCTGCATGAATTTTCAGACTCTCCATGTGCAAAACATGCCTTTTCACAAATGTGCAGCACGTCATTTAACGTTAATGCAATTTTAACGGGGAAAGCTGTTTTTGTGTTCAATATAACTTATTCATGAACAGGTTAACACTCTTTACACCTACGAAATTATTTTTGTGGAGTTCGATCAATTTCTGCAATGCACACTTTCTTTTTTGGGCACGTATATTATATTATTATTATTATTTTTACACTATTGTTGTCATATATTACTTACATTCAGCATTTAACAATGGTAAAATTTGTCCAAATTTATGGTATATACAGAGTCGTTGATATACTAATGTCACACATGCCTGGTAACACAAAATGTCTGTTTCTTTATTACTATTTAAGGTTACTTTCAGTTTAAAAGTCGTCTCCAGAACCATCTCTTAGAATGTTTTGATATTTAGTATAAAATATCTCTAAGGGGGTCAAATTCAATTTTGTTCAAATCGAGTCCCCCCTGAGTTAATATTTGGACTTTTTATGGGACCCGGATTTTCAACTTAGTGCAATATGAGGAAATTTCTTTTAAAATCTTCTCCTTCAAGTCCCCCAGTCAGAATGCTTTCACATTTGGTATACAGCATCCTGGTGGTGGAAGGGATGGGTAACTCAGAGGTCCATTGGCAGAAACATTGCCTGTGTTTGCTATAAGTAACCAGGAGAACCTGTCGTGCTTTGGATGCCATTCGATATGGCAATTGGGCGCAATTCCTACGCTCAATTAAGCCTAGATAAGCGAACAGTTCATGGCAGGACTTCTAGTTTTAACTGTAGGTGCTAATTAAATCCTTCTTTAAACAACTATTGTCAGGTGAGCACCTAAGGCCCCATGGGGTCTTGTAATTATTGTTTTCAAATTAAAAATTCAACGAAACCATATGTGACCCCTCATTGAAATGAGCTCAATGAACTCGTTCCAATGAGGGGTCACATGTTATGATTTTGCTGAAATTTTGTGAAAAAATATTTTTTCAACTGCTTAATTTGTAAATTATGCTTACGGCTGAAAATGCTGCTGATTCATTAGATAAAGGGTTAATGGCTATATATTCTGTGGATATGCTTCACATTATATTTGGGGTGTAATTATTTTGTCTATTGATTTGACCTTGTTTCAATTTATGGGCAAGGGGCTGTAACTAGCCAAAGATATCAGAGAAAAAATTTGATGACTATAACAATTTGGTACTCGACATTTGATAGTTGTTGAATAGGGGAAGGAATACACCAATGGATGGCTCATAATATCCATGGAAGCTTGCTGTATGGGCACTGCATGTGGAGATGGGCATGAGAGAGCATTTGTGTCTCATAGACACATTCATTCTAGTTTTTAAAAGCCTATTAGTAAGGCCCCACAAAGTAGATCTTCTTTTTCTCTGGCCACTTTTTTGTAAAATTGCACGTGGGCGGGTGATTCTTTATTTTATTTATAGCTCACCTGACTAAAAGTCGGCGAGCTTAAGTGAGCACTTTTTGTCTTGTCCGTCAGTCGTGAACTTTACATTATCGAATTCTCCTCATAAACCACAGGGCCGAATTAAACCAAATTTGACGTGCATGTTCCTTACCATATGTCAATGCAAGTTTGTTCAAATAAAGTTGCCACGCCCACAGGGGGCATCACAAGGGTCATTACTCTTATAGCACCCATAAATTGTTTTCCAAAATTAAAAAAAATCTTCTCCAGAACCATCAAATAGCATTTTTTCATATTTGGTATATAACATCTCTTGTGGGGTCAGATTCAAGTTTGTTCAAATCAAGTCCCTGGATTAATAATTTGGCTCCCTGTAGGAGCCCGAATTTTAACTTAGCGAAATATGAGGAAATTTCTTTAAAAACCCTCTTCAGATCCACCAGTCAGAATGCTTTCATATTTGGTTTCAACATCTCTAGGGGGGGCAGATTCAAGTTTTGTTCAAATTGGGTCCCTGAGTTAGTATTTGTGCTCTGTATTGGAGCCCAAAGTTTAACTTTGTGCAATTTGAGGAAATATCTAATTCTCTAAAAAATGAGTTTATATTTGAGCTCCCTATGGGAGCCTGAATTTTAACTTAGTGCAATATGAGGGAATTTCTTTAAGAATCTTCTTCAGATTCACCAGTCATATTCCTTTTATATTTGGTATAAAACATCTTTAGGTGGGTCAGTTTCAGGTTTGTTCAAATTGGTTACCTGGGTTGGACTTAGAAAATTTTGGACCAAAATCCGAAAAAAATTTTTTTATGCCTTTCTGTCAATTTTAAGACAAAAAAATTTATTTTTTTTTTTTCCCAGAAAATTTGAGGTCTGGGTGGGACTTAGAAAATTTTGTTTTTTTATGCCTATCTGTCAATTTTAAGATAAAAAAAAATTTTATTTTTTTTTTTCCCCAGAAAATTTGGGGTCCAGGTGGGCCTTAGAAAATTTTGGACCAAAATCCTGAAATTTTTGGGTTTTTTTGTTTTTTATGCATTTCTCTCGATTTTAACAAAAAAAAAATGTTTTTTTTTCCCTGAAAATTTGGGGTCCGGGTGGGACTTAGAAATTTTGGACCAAAATCTGAAAAAAATTTTTTTTTGGTTTTTTTATGCTTTTTGGTCAATTTTAAGAGAGAAAAAAAATTATTTTTTCCCCTGAAAATTTGGGGTGCGGGTGGGACTTAGAAAATTTTGGACCAAAATCCTGAAAATTTTTTTTTTGTTTTTTATGCGTTTCTGTCAATTTTAAGAGAAAGAAATTTTTTTTTTTATTTTACCCTTAAAATTTGGGCTCCGGGTGGGACTTAGAAAATTTTGGACCAAAATCCTGAAATTGTTTTTTTGTTTTTTATGCGTTTCTGTCAATTTTAAGACAAAAAAAAAAAAATTTTTTCCCCTGAAAATTTGGGGTCCGGGTGGGTCTTACAAAATTTTGGACCAAAATCCTGAAATTTTTTTTTTTGTTTTTTATGCGTTTCTGTCAATTTTAAGACAAAAAAAAAAAAAATTTTCCCCCCTGAAAATTTGGGGTCCGGGTGGGACTTGAAAAATTTTGGACCAAAATCCTAAAAAAAAATTTTTTGTTTTTTTCTACGTTTTGGTCAATTTTAAGACAAAAAAAAAAAATTTTCCCCTGAAAATTTGGGGTCCGGGTTGGACTTAGAAAATTTTGGACCAAAATCCTGAAATTAGTTTTATCGTTTTTTATGCGTTTTAAGAAGAAGAAAAAAATTTAGGCTGAAAGTATTTTGTTTGAGAAAAAAATCTGTTTTTTATGTGTTTATCTCAATTTTGGGACGTAAAAGTGCAGGGACTGAAAATAGAAGGAAAATCCTGTGTATTGTGTGGGCACAATCGCTTCATCTAGTTGGTATATGCTTTTCTTAGGAGGGGCGTATGCAACTTATTCAAGTCAAGTCCCTGGTTTGATATTTAGACTACCATGTCAGGTGAGCGCCCTCAGGCCCCCTGGGGCCTCTTGTTAATTTGGGCTATCTATGGGAGCCTGAATTTTAACTTAGTGCAATATGAGGGAATTTCTTTTAAAATCTTCTTCAGATCCACAGATCAGAATCCTTTCGTATTTGGTATACTACATCTCTAGGTAGGTCAGATTCAAGTTTGTTCAAATCTGGTCCCAGGGTTGATATTTTGGCTCCCTATTTGAGCTCAAAGTTTAACTTAGTGCAATGTGAGGACATTTCTTTAAAAACCTTCTTCTTCAGATCCACCAGTCAGAATTCTTTCATATTTGGTATATAACATCTCAAGGGGTATCAGATTCAAGTTTTTTCAATTTGTGTCCCTGGCTTAATATTTGGGCTCTCTCTGGCAGGGGAGGGCATGTTAGGTTCAGGTTTGTTCAAATCCATTCCTAAGTGTTTTCCATAAAATTTGCCTTTCATGACTTCATTCCTTTGTAGTGTTGATGAACCATGTCTAACTGAATGTGACCCCAAATACTTCTTTGAACCACTTTGATAGGTGAGTGATTAAGGCTCATTGGGGCCTCTTGTTTTTTTGTGTAATTATTTCTTTGCCATCAAAAGTTCATGTTCTTGTTTTTTTATGTTTTAGGGCTCATAATCTACAGAATAGCATGGGTGGTGGAAGTGTATTTTATCTCTTGAGTGCAAGAAGGCTTTGTAATGTTAAAGCATTGCAAAGCCTTGTACTCAAGGGACAAATTTATCAATTTTATTAACTAGGGTAAAATATCAGACATAAACCTTTCATTTTTTTTTTTTTAAAGTTTACATTGGTTATACAAAGAGGGCATGTGGCAGGCCAAAAGGACACCATGTGGGAGGGCCTGAGAAATAGATTTTTATTTTTTTTTTAGCCCTAAACAGCAAAATTTATAATGATGTTTTATCTTTCAAGAAAAAGGAAACTGCTGTCTCTGTATCAAAGATGGAGAATTCCAGTGTACAGATTACAACATCAAATTCTACTGTCACCACCAGCTCATCTACAGATAGCACTGCAGGTATCCATGAAGAAGTTACTGAAACAACTGTAACTACTACTACTACTGTTACAACCACAACCACTGTGAAGAAAATATCTGTAACCGATGGTGTTACAAATTCAACAGATTCTCCAAAAGTTGAAGTCAGCTCAATTGATTCTTCAATAGACAGTTCATTAGCAGAAAAAATTAAAAAAATTATTTCTGCTGGTGATACAAAGACCAATTCTAGTCTAAAAACAACCATTATGAATGTTCAGTCTGTGTGTCCTAATGTCAAAGCCATGGTTCTACGACCTGGAGCAGAGAAATTGTCACAAATAGTGTCATCTAGTAATGCAAAAGTTGTTGTAGTCAACAAAGATGGTGGGAAAATGACCTTGTCCATGTTATCTAAACCATCTACAACAGAGTCGGGTGATTCCACATCCGTCGTTAGTTCTTCTGAGCAGTCTTCCATGACAACAGCAGGTAGAGTAAACTTTACAATAGGGCCCTTTGAAACTTCCAAATTCAAGATGATTTGAAATCGTCCCATTGATGCCATTCAAGTCAAGTTGCACTGATTCGGAAATTTTTGAATTGTTGAGATGTACTAAAAATCCTACCAGTATCCAGGCCTTTATATTGATCTAATTTGGGCACAGCAAACAGTTACGGACAATGTTCACGGCAGGCCGACCATGGTTCCCATTTTGGCTTTCCGATGATAACTTCCATTACAGGTGGCCAAATGAAATTTGGTATGTAGGTGTAGCGACATAAAATACTGGTCAAGTTCGAATCAGGGTATGGTCTGACAATTTTTGCCAGAGTTATGCCCCTTTTTCAACTTCAAAAATTCATTTTTTATTTATTTCCTGATGATAACTTCAGGTGTTGTTGACCGATTGAAATGAAATTTGGTATGTAGGTGTATCAACATAAAATACAGGTAAAGTTCAAATTGGGGTCTGGTCCGTCACTTTGTGATAGAGTTTTGTCCTTTTTCGACTTCGAAAAATTCGATTTTTTTTCAAATACATTGAATTGCACACTGTTTTCGGAGGACGTGTGGCCGTGCGGCCTTTTAACTGAAACTTTAGAGTCGCAATACACCTTTCCCAGAATAGCTACACTAATTGGTATAGTATTTGAGCATTTCATTTACCCGAATACTGTGAAAATAGGTGACAGAATTGACTTCTTATGGATCAGGTTTTTACTTTATTTAACCCTTTACCTAACCTGAAAAGCAGACGACACTTGCAAAAATAATTCTTGAATAACTAATTTTTTTCATTTTTTGTCTCAAAAACATAGGTTATGACCCCTCGTTGGAACGAGTCCGACATGCTCATTCCAACGAGGGGTCATAACCTATGTTTTTGAAACAAAAAATGAAAAAAATAATGAAAATTAATTCGCGATTTTTGAGAATAGCGCTGGCCGGTTTTGGCCGTTATGTTAGGTAAAGGGTCAAATAAAGTCTGAGTCATTAATAACATAATGCAGTTCAACTTACATTTGTTTTTGTGGGTTCGCATCACTGACACACTAATAAGACTGTAAGTTTGCTTACCATTAATTATTCCCTCAAATACTTGTCACTCGCTTGTTCAGAGCACAGTTTGCACCGTACACATGCACAGTTGTTGTATTTATGTTGGATTTTATACAACAACTGCACATGTTTACGGCACAAATGGTTTTTCGAGGGGTTACGGTATGAAAAACCAGTGACATTGAATGATGGAGTCATTGACTGGCCTCCTCTTATAACATAGTTGACGAGTCCTGATACAGATACTTTGAACTTAGTCGAGTTTAATTTGCACGTATGATTGAGGTCACAGGCTGGCCATGCTCTAGTACATAAGTACAAATGGAATACAACTGTTTATACTTATGGATAACTTACCAGGTGTGTTTTCAGTTTCGAGAAATAGTTGCCTAATTATTAAACATCAACTTCTTATTTGTGTGCAATTGTCGTAATTTGGGCACAGCGTTTATTGCAGCAAATATGGGGGAATATAAAGGCCTGCAAGTATCTCCTCTTGAACTCGACCAGGAGTTATTTTAGGTGTCTACAGGTACTGAATATGGGACCCTTTTGGGATTTTGACGGGATTTTTCCCAATTCAAACCAAAAATTTCCAAATCTCAGTCCTCATTCAAATAAAAATTTAATTCTTGAAAGTCTAATTTTGACTTTCACCACTTTTATTGCAACAAAAATAGGTGCCGCAGCAGGAAGTTTTTAGATACGTTTGCAAGTTACGAGGAACCTTGTTTCTCGGCAAGTCTTGGCTAGACACAACTACAAAGCCACAGAATGTAGACTATCACATAAATATCTTCATCATTAATAGTATAGGAACAATTTATTTACAAAGACTGATCATTATTTCATGCGACTGTTTGTTATAAATCGTATAACATGTACTGGTTGCCTACATGGGGGCACGATGACGCTGTGTACTAAGGCATACTCCATGTTGATGGTGCACATGTCTTCAACTGCTGTAACCTTGCTTGAGCGGAGCTTGAACAGAGTTAGAATGTTAAGGAGTTGACAGTTGCTCGTCGATGCTCTGTGGTTCTGCCCGGGTACTCCGGCTTCCCCCACCTGTAAAACTGTCACAGTCACGATTAAACATTGTGCATAAGTATGTGACCTTAAACACCAATAAATAAATAAATAAATAACATGTTCTATACATATAGTAGCTTCTGTATTAATGTTCTCAGTTCAATGTGAAGGTAACATATCTTATTCTTTGTGTATTTCTTCTCCCAAACAAATTCCCAGTTGGAGCCTTCATGACATGAATTTTCCCAATTGCATGGGCCCCGGACCCTTTCCCAAAGAGGGCAGAAGAATCCCTGTCTTCATCTACCATCAGGTTTCCTTTACAGGACCTGATGGTAGAAGAAGAGTTGAAGAATATCTGCTGAGGCCTGGCATTCTTTCGGAGTGCAGGAGTGCTGCACGCCTTCTGCACTCCTAGATAAAATTGAGGAGGGCATTTTTTTGCACCCCTTGATTTTCTGGAATGCCAGGCCTGTTTGGGACTGCCTTTAAAATCTATTATCATTTCGTCCCCTGAGTTCCAAAGTGTTCTCTGTGCCTAATGGCACAGAGAAGACATTGGACCGCAAGGAACAATTTGTCAATGTTGCATTGATTCGCAATAATTCATGACCCATTCTGTGTTACATTTTGATACTTTTTGAGTGTAGAAGCCAGTCACATAAGAATTGAATGTAACATTTTGAATAAAGAGACGATGTGTGTGCGAATTTTTCCAGTATGTAGCTGAATGTAGTACAATTTTTCAGTCGCAATATTAATACCCTGAAGTGAATGTAACCAAAATAGCATTAAGTTTTTTGCATTGTAAATTTCAGGTGCAATTGCACTCCCAAGCAACCTGAGGAGGGCAACTGTTTTGCATTCCTTGATTTTCTAGATTTCCAGGCCTGTCTGCTTCTGAAAATACTTTGATTCCATTCTTGAATATTCTGATTTTTTGATTGACTTGCCCAAAGAGACGAGTCGCTGCTGAATACAATACTTGAGTGGAGACCGGCAATATTTACAGTTGCAAAAAAGTAGAAGAGCCATGAGATTTGATTTGACATTGAATTTTATTCAAAATCCTCAGCCTGGTTTGATTCAATCTGAAATTGGAGATTTGAACAATACAAATTTTTCTGAAATTGCAAAATTTTGTGGAACATGTTGTGAAGTTACAAACTTTAGTGGAATATGTTAGTGTCAGGGTTTCTGATATACCTGCACAGCATCCGCCAACTGGCCACATTTCCACACCAGGGAACCTTCCAAACATTAAGCAAGATATTAAAATTCACCCTGACCTGTCTTATCCCTGAGAAATAATTGATTCACAGATTGTTCAAGTGCCATTTGTAGACTTCTTTTGAAGATTTCAGTGCACAAATCGTCGCCTGAGTGTTAGAATGTCCTGAAAAGCGCACAAATAGCATGTTGATCTGCGCGTTAATCTAAGCGTTATGAACATAGTGAGGCTATCAAATTCTGTACATATGGCCTGTGCACAAGCAATGTTTCAGCCAATGGACCTCCGGGTAACCCGGAGGTTCATTGGCAGAAAAATTGCCTGTGTTTGCTATGAGTAACCAGGAGAACCTGCCGTGCTTTGGATGCCCTTCAATATGGCAATTGCACGCAATTCCTACGTGGAATTAAGCCTAGATAAGTGCACTGTTCGTGACAGGACTTCTAGTTTTAACTGTAGGGGACATAGAACATTCTAGAACTTAGGCAATGATATGTCATAGAAATATGACTGAAGATGTGTACTCTGACGCGATTGTTCCATGAGTTCTGCATAACTTAATCAACCCCCAATGACAAGTTGGACAAACTGTAAACAATAACCTCATTGAATGTTAAATACATAATGTCACAAAACGGTGCGATTTGTTTGGTCAGGATGTGCATTACATAATGTGAGTTGTAAAACTGCATTCAGTAGTAAATATCATTATGTGTTGTTTATTTTCTGACCAGTCTTATTACTCTTAACATTTATCCAAAACAAGCACGTGTCGAAAAAGCATGAACTTCTGTAGATGTACTTCTGCTGTCAGCATTGATTAAAATAATGCAACAGATCACGGGTACACTGTTCACACCTCATTTGTGTGGTTTTATTAGTGTAATGGAATCTCGAATCTATTTTCTTGAAAATTACAGATGTGCATAAAAGAGAGCTTTTTATTTCCAATTTAGAAGCACAAAAAAAGCATGAGTGCGATAGTGCTCCTCAAATCATTAGCATTGAAATTTATGCACCTGAATTTCTCCTCATTGGTCCTTATTCATATGTAATTACCAGCTCTCAGAATCTGAAAACCTGCACAAATATCGGTGTTAAAAACCTCAAAATATCACCCATGTTTTATGAAATGGGGTTATGGGACCCCCGAATTTAAAGTTTTCCTACCACAGGACCATGGTCGGGCCGTGGTAACGACAACTCATGGTTGCCCCATTATACAGCTTCATTTATTTTCTCCTAGCGGAAACACTGATTGTTAATTATCAAAGATACTGTAACCGATTGATAGATTGTAATATGTTTGTTACGCATCTGATCTTGCAGTACATTTGCAATCAGATTTGAACTGGCAAAATAAGAGTGTACATCCTGAGTTCATCTTCAGGAATGAGAGAGTCCAGCTAATTAGCTGATTTCAACTAATTGATGAGCAAAATGCTGAAATTTTATATTTATCATACCACTGGCCCAGACATGCTGAGAATTCAGGCCAAACGCTTAATTTAGAACCCGCCCACATCTAAAAAATAAGCCAGAACAATAAAAAAAACTATAGAGTCCTGTTTTGTCCACCATACATAGCTTCTGCGCACAGTCAAGGAAGTTTCTTCAATTCCTGTCAATAAGGCTAATTCCTAAGTGGATAAGGCTAATTCCAAAGTGGAATCTTTCTTGGGTCCTTTTAAAACTACAAGAAGCATCTTTTGAACTCCTGTTTTCTGTGGAATTTAAGTTTCTGACATTGCTTTTGCTGGAGCTAGAAGAGTTAGTGAGCTTCATGCTCTTTCAATTGAGGATTCACATTATCATAATATGGGTATTTCTATTACCTTTATTACTCAGGTAGATTTTCTAGCCAAGAATCAGGCATCAAAGAAGTCACCCGCTCCTATAGTTGTTCATGCTTTACTGCCTATCAATAACTCTAAACCTTTACTATGTCCAATAAGGGCACTAAGAGTTTATGTGAAGCATCTAGTTTCATAAGGAAAGGAAGGAAAACGCTCTTCCTTTTCCTCATCCCAGGCAGAAAAGATATCTTAGTTCATTCCATTTCCAGTTGGTTCAGTCTACTATCCTTGTCGCTTACGATAATTTATCCAACACTGTGGGACCAACAGCAGTCCTTCGTGTGAATAAATTTTACGGGTGCAAAAAAGTGCACTCGCAAATTGTGTTGCAAGTGCAAATCGCCCTCGCGAAATTCCCCAAAGGTTCACAACTATGCATGTTTGGGACAGATGTGTTTAAACACAGCTTATCATGATATTTAGACTGCTACTTGCCGACTACTCTGAATACTTCAATAGATAGTATTTAATTCATTCAACAAAAACCAAACTTTTTCAAATGTTGATGATGGCAAACCGGTCTCGTGACACAAACGCTTTCCCACTTTCATTATTTATTTCACTTTCGAAGCCAATAAGATCCTTGAAGGACCACTTCAGTAACGTTGATAGAGTCACCGTTGGCATCTGGAAAACGTAACCAATTCAGAAAAGACAAACAGCAAAAACACCTACGATAAAATTTCTCGCTTGTATACAAATCTTTGAAGAAAGGGAAACAAGGTGCAATTATTTGGTACAAGCGATTCGGTTGGCCGTAGCTGACAATTTCATTACTGACTGGCCAATCACAGTTGGTCTATCTGTTCTGATTAAATTAGCATTGTACTTTCGGTTTCGTTTGCTGGATGAATTGGGATGTAGAATGACAAGCGCAGTGAATAAAGGAAACTGGAAATGCTTCAGTTTTCACTGCACTGACAATATTGATTCAGACCTCTTGCGGAGCGGATGGTTATAGGGAGGGGGGGGGGGGGGTTTGGGAGGGAGGGGGGCATATAACAGCACTTTTGTTTTTGTTTTACCATTAACCAATGGACAATAATGAAATAGATGTCCATTCTGACTTGAAGCGTGGCAATGCTATTGAGTTGAGTGCAATTTAATTGAAGTTGAACTGTTTGATGACGAGCGCGATTTTTTGCGCTCATCTTTTTTAAATTACAGGCGCTTGCGAGTGCAGTAGTGCCCATCTCACATGAAGGACTACAACAGGGATTGTAGAGTGAATAGAATCTTGCCCCGTGAGGTTAGAGCCTTATCTTCCTCGTTGGCGTATGCTAATTTTATTGCTTTATCAGATATCATGAAGGCTGGTTACTGGACTCAACCTTCTACATTTATTACTTAATACTTTCTACCTGAGGAATGTAGAATCTGTTGCGGGTGACCTAAGAGGTCTACGTCCCCTGTCTGCAGCTCAAAGTATTGTTTAATTTAAATTTCAAGCTTTTGCATTGTGACGCTTGGCATTTAATGTGGCCTTCCACTTGTATATTTGTATGTTGTATATTTGTATATAGTTTGTCTCATGTTACCTCTGGACGCATTTATGTTTTGGTTACCCTAACCTAATATATAGCATTTGGGATATGCTATGGTCTTATTAAGAGGTACTTAGTCTTACTCCATTTCAGGATTTTTGTATCCTATAGGTATTCTTGGATGTGAATAAATCATTATATTTTTGGAATAAGCAGACTAAGATTAGGTCAGGAATTTTATTGGTGGGAATTGAGGACACTGCCTTGCCTCTGCGTATGCGCAGAAGCTATGTATGAAGAGCTACACTGGACTCAAGTTATCTGTTTGTCGGCGGGAGATATTGAAATGGAGTTCATCCATCCATCAGTCTGTCAGTCCATCCTTCCATCACAAACTTTGTCTGCTTTACTCCTACAGTTTTCAGTGGATTTTTACGAAACTTGGTCTGAAGTATCCGTATCAAGTGTAGATTAGCATACAACAAATTTTGCGTGGTTACAGCTCTTGGAAATAGCAAAATTCCCATTGCAAAGGCTTGTCAGTTTAACTCCTCCTACATTTTTATTGGATTTTTATGAAACTTGGTCAGAAGTATCCGTATCAAACGTAGATGTGCATGTGGTCAGAAATTTTCGATGCGACAAATTTTGCATGGTTGTGGCCTTTGGAAATAGCTAAATTTCCATCACAAAGGCTTGTTCGCTTAACTCCTCCTACATTCTTCATTGGATTTTTACGAAACTTGGTCTGAAGTATCAGTATCAAGTGTAGATGTGCATGTGGTCAGGAATTTTCGATGTGACAAATTTTACATGGTTACGGCCCTTGGTAATAGCAAAATTTCCATCACAAATGCTTTTCCGCTTAAATCTTTCTGCATTTTTCATTGCATTTTTACAAAACTTGGTGTGCAATATGAGTATGATGTGTACATGTGTATATGGAATGGAAGTTTTGATTCGAATTATTTTACCAGAGTTTTTGTCCTTGTCAACTTTGAATTTACCAAATTTGCAGGTTGTTGGAAGATTTCTTCAGTTGCGATTAAAGAAATTAAATGATATTTGGTGAGTGACATTATTGGGTATGAATACATGTCCAGGTCGATAATAAGAATATCCCTATCATAACATAAAAGTCGGCTATAGGATATGGATGTCGTTAGACTGTCTTATTTTTTTTATTGTTTTGGTTTAATTTGGGGGATTTTGGGTGTTCCAAATGAAGAATTTGGACTGAATTCTCACGATTTTTGTGCCATCATGTCTGGGCCAGTGGTAGGTATGATAAATACACTAATTACTTGAAATTCCCATTTTTAGTTTACCTGAGCGAAGCTCAAGGGGAGCTTTACTAATCACTATCTGTCCATCGTCTGTCCGTCGTCTGTCTGGCATTAACTTTACATTATTGACTTCTCACAAACTACACAACCAAATTGAACCAAATCAGGTGTGCATGTTCCCTATCATATGTCAATTCAAGTTTGTTCAAATCAAGTTAACCTGCCCCTTGGTAGGCCATGCCCAAAAAGTGAGCCTAAATGTTAAAAAATCTTTTTCTCATGAACCAGCAGTAGCAGAGACTTGATATTAGGTGTGCAGCTTCCTTTTGATGTGTAGACTCAGATTTGTTCAAGAGAAGTTCTAGAGGCTATATTTGCCATCGTTATGGGAGGGGCAAGAATTTTTGCCCCCCCCCCCCCCCCCTCCCAATTTCTATATTTTTATACTGTACCAATGACCCAGACATAGCTGGTGCTAACTCTTAAAATATAGGGCCAAACACAAATTTTGCCCCCCCAATCCCCAAAATTTGCATCTAAAACCAAAGAAAACATGTCCTGAAAGGCCCTCCACACTTCGCCTCTACTGCGCATGCGCAGTGTCAAGGACGTTCCGAAATTGGCGCCATTAATCATCATTCTAAGTTTGGCCCTTCATCAGTTAACATCTGACTGATCTTTGTGCTTGTAAATCTCAGTTTAAATGATGCCAGACACATAAATATTAATGAAATGGTAATTCTAAGGAGGATAGAGAAGGAGGAGAGGAAAAAATGTGTGACAGAATATTATCAGGGCTGTAACTTAAAATTTTTTAATGAAATTATGTTAAGTTACCTATTTTCGAGGCAGCAGGCATTTTGTTGTCATTCTGATTATTTAGTTACACTGTTTTTTAAGTGTTTTCCTCTCTCCCTGTCCTTTAAGTCCCCCCTTACTATTCTCCCATGCTTTTGGCATAGTTTTTGTAATTATTATTACTAAATTTTCTTGGGAGTTTTAGCTGAATAACAGAATGAATTCTGTTCTTTTCCCCATGTTTACGTCTTCACCTACGGGTGGTTAGGCGTTGTGTTCTGCATCTACCATCTGATGTTCTGCAGTTTCTTCCCTGGAAGTCTCTGTTTTGCATCAGATAGTGTATTTTTGGTAACTGATTTCGGGCCTGGGTGCCTGGAGTCTTATTTTAATGTTTTTACACTCATTGTTTACATTTACAACAGCCCTCTGTGTGAGGGGGGGATTTTTGGAAAATAATATCTTGATGTTATTTTAATCATAACTAGATACATTATTATTGTTCGTAAGTGTTGAATAAATTGTTTAAAATATTTTTAAAATTTTTGTCCACACTTAGGCTTGGGATCCATTGGGGCTCAACATTACTTTTCAGAAACTTGGGCTGTTCTGAAAAAATATTTTTTCAAAATATTTTGATTTCAATTATTTTTTCTATATTAATGGATCATATTAGTATTATGTATTTTGATTGTCAGGGGTTAGTGCGAGTACCAGGACTTGTTTCTTTTCACATTGAAAGGATATTGATCAATTGTATTAAGAGGAAGTCTTCCTCTGACTTTATAATCATTCTATATGTGGTCAGTGTACTCGCATTAACTCCTGTTCTGTATCGTATGATTTTGTTGACAATATGGGAAGCGTATGTCACGGTATGTTATTGGGGAATTGGACACTCCGGTCCTTTTCCCGCAGGGTCACTCTACTTTATCAATTTCTATTTCAGACGATCAAGATTAGGGTGATGTATCTGTGATGTCTTCCAACAATGTGCCTCCGTCGTCACAATTAATGAAGGGCTAGCGGAAAAGTGCTCATGTAAATACGCCAATTGCCAAAGAGGACCCTAGTAGGTTCGACGGCCTTTGACGTCCGCTAGCTCGCCCGGTGTAGCGTCCATTCACCGAATGGTTCGGCAGCCGGGTTCGTCCGTTGCGGTCTAGAAGGAATTTTGGGGTGATGCGAGCAGTATAAATCAACCTAATGCACACCCAGTGACGGCGGATCGGAGGGAGAACGGAGGAAGCCTTTTAGTCCGGTTCATAGCCCGTTCCGGTCCATCCGGACGGCAAGCGAGAGAGGCCCCTCTCTCGTTCAACAACATCTGGCCCCAGATGTTGTGGTACAAAATGTGTCGCAAGCGGAGCATACGTCCGTCGCTCGGGACGCTCCGTTGTATAGGCAGTCCGCGGAGACTGCTAAGGCTTCCTCTTCTCGTCAGCGCACACGACCGCACCTTGGCTGCGTGACCGCCGATATATTACCAGCTTCGCCGATCAAGGATTCTTCGGCGACCAGGTCACACCATCCGGTAGCCAGGGACACGAGGCCTGCAGACTCCGGACGTTCGCATAGGAAGTGTGCGGGAGTCAACGTACACGGAGCTTCCGGCGGCAATGCATCGTAAGACCGCTACTGCACAGGCCTCGGGAACGGACGTGCTTTCCTAAATAGCACAGTTTATCGCAGCATCCCAGCATCAACTGAATCTGTCGCATATTTTTTATCCGACGATGCTGGGTCGGGACGCTCTGCGGAAGCGGGTACGGACGTCCGAAAGTTTCATCTGGTCCGACGGGATACCGAAAGGGATTTGGAGGATTTCGAGCTTTCCCTTTCGGAACAACATATGCTGTTGTGTATGTCATCTGACTTGGTCTTCTACAGCTTCTTTCGTCGGACCAGAATGCTGCGATGCCGGATAAGAAACTGATAGCGTCAGTGGACTTAGAAATTTTTGGTTCGGTTCAGGGACATCGTCCCTCAGTTCCGACATAGTCCAATAATGTCACACAAACTTTCGAATTATTGAACGACGCTATATATATTATTATTTTATGCTTGCTATAACCAAGCATTTCTGGTTTCTTGTTCGCAAAGTTACGGAGATGTCTTTCAAAAGTGTGCCTCTGTCGTCATAGTTAATGAAGAGCTAGCGGCAATAAGTGCTCATGGAATATGTCTATCGCCTACGGAGTGACATTCGCTAGCTCACCCGGTGTAGCGTACATTCATCGAATGGTTCGGCTGCAGGGTTCGTCCGTTGCGGTCTAGGAAGGAGATTTGGGTGATGCGAGCACTTTAATTACTTTAGTACTCACCCAGTGACGGCAGATTGAGGACAGATCGGAGGAAGCCTGTTAGTCCGGTTCCTGGCTTGTCCAGGTCCGTCTGGGCTGTGAGCGAGAGAGGTCCCTCTCTCGTCCAACAACATAGGGGACCGCATGTTGTGGTTCAGATATTTTACATTCGGAGCATATGTCCGTCGGTCGGGACGCTCCGTTATATTGACAGTCCGAGAGACTGTCCTTAATGCTTCCTCATCCTCACAGCAGGGCACACGACCGCACATTGGCTACGTGACCTCGAGTATCCGATCAGTTTCGTCATTCAGTGATTCCACGGCGAATAGGTCGCGCCATCCGGTAGCCAAGGGACACGAGGCCTATACACTCCGTTCGCTCGCATATTGGTAGTATGCACGGGGTAACGATCACGGAGCTTCCAGCGGCAATGCATCGTAAGACCGCTTCTCCTCAGGCCTCAGTGACGGACGTGCTATCCGAGTTAGCACAGTTGTTTCGCAGCATCCCAGCAATTGACAGTTTCTCGGTCGAATCAGGAATTATCCGACGGCGCTGGGTCGGTGCGGTCCGCGGTTGCATCAGGTACGGATGACCGAACGCTTTATAGGGTCCGACAGGATGGCGAAAGGGATTCGAAAGATTTCGAGTTTTCCCTTTAGTAGTATCGGAAGCTGCCTTTCATATCTTCTGGCATTATCTTCCAGTGATTGTTATTTCGGACTTCATTGCTGCGATCTTGGATAAGAGACTTATAACGTCATTGGGCTCGGATTTTTCGATCGGTTCAGGGACATTGTCCTTGACTTACCGACGCAGTCCAATATTGTCATTACAACATGTGTTTTATTTTTCGACGCTATATATATATATACAAGCCTGCTACCAAGCATGATAGTTTAGTTTCTTGTCCGCGTTGCTCATTTCTGCCATTTTATCATTTATACGAATAGTTTATTTTGGCAGAGCAGGGCATACCGAGAGTTCATATGCGTCTAGACGGTGTGGTTAAAGACTGGATATATTCTTTTTCGCCGTTTATGTCTTTTCCAACTTCAATGTTGGAAACGACATGATGTATAGTAGACTTAACTTAGACGCTTTATCATACGTAATCCGCCTTACTGAGGCGTTATCATTACGTCTTCAAGAAAAGATTTACGGGATATTATTCTCAATGTAATTTCTTTTGAGGGCAGTAGTTTGTTCACGTATAACTCCGCCCTTCAGTGGCTGATTGGAGTTGGTTAGACGTGACGCAGCCCTAGCTACATCCACACGCGTGGATAGTAAGGTTAAGAACTCTCTCAGAGTCGCTTCGTTCTCGGAGGAGCTTCTCTTCAACGGCAACTTTTCGGCAATCCATGAATTGCTCGATTTACACGTTCTCTTGTCTATCTAGTGTTACAAGAGATTCAGACTGGGGCAAACATTCGGTGGTTGACTCAGAGAGTGCCACCGCAGTTGCTGGACCCGAGTGTGGCTGTTATGTCGGTTGCCAGTCAAACAGATTGGGATATAATACTGATCCCTACGGATTCGAAGTGCCAGGGTCTTTGGGTTCCGCAGTCTCTTAGCAACCAGTTTTCTTCCGCGGAATAATGTTTTTTAGGCTTGCTTTATGTCATTGCATGAGCATTATTCAGAAACGCATGCCCAAATCCTGTCCTTTAATTCGACAGTAGTGGCGTATCTCCGGAACCAGGGAGGCACTCTTTCGTTTCCGTTATTCAATTTAATGGAAAGAATCCGTCTGTTGGTTATAGTACACCAAGTTCTGTTTTGGTCCGTCATATTCCGGGTCGTCTGATTGTTTTACCGGACTCCCGTTCTCTTACGGGTCGCTTGTTGCTGTCAGAATGGACTCTCAACAAACAAGTATTCAATCAGATTTGCTATCTATGGGAGCGCCCAATGATGATTTATTTACGACACAGCTTGCTAATCAATTGCAGACGTATGTGTTGGCTTGTCCAGATCTCTGAGCTAATGTTGTTAACGCTCTATTGATCTATAGGACGGAATGATAGGATACGCGTATCCTCCGGCGCTGTTGTTTCAGCAGGTATTGCTAAGATAAACAACCACAATACATTTCTGTTGATAGCATCTCTATCTTCACAGAGATCATGGGTAATTTACTCTCTTGTCTACTGTGGGTCTTAACGTGAAATCTTCCTCTATGTGAGGATCTTTTTTCACTGGGTAAATCGTGTCATCTTTATCACAACCCGCAAGGTCGCAACCTTCATGTATTCCGTTGTGTGGTCCGTATTGCATTGTAAGCACTGTACTGGACGAGCTTTGGACGCGATTTCTTACTATAGGAGATCCTCTTCTTCGCTATTCTATGCGGCTAAAGTGGAGGCTCTTCCGTCGTTGGTGTAGGGATCATTATGTTCATATTGTTGATCCCTCCATACTACTCATTGCAATTTTTTAGTATACTTGTTTCACAAGATCTACTGCAGCCTGTTATTAGTAAGGTTATAGGTTTATGTTACCTCATACCTATGCACTCTACGATAGTTTACAATTGAGTCTTATGTCTCTTTATCTAAGTCAGTTAGTAACTTTTTGATAAATAGACTTAGAATCTTTAGATTAAATTCCTATATGGATTTTAACTTCAGTTCTTATTTAGCTAAGTAATCATTTGAGCCTCTGGAAACCGTAGTTTTCAAATTCTGACCTTTTAGACAGTAATTCTGTTGGTTTCTCTTTTACTGTAGAGTCAGTGAGTTTCATGCACTATCGATGGATGATTTTCACTTTCGTAGTTTCGGAATCACTACTTCCGTTACTATTTAGGTTGGATTTTTGCATAAGTGTTAGGCTCCTATTATCCGGAACCTATTATTTTTAAGGTCCTTCCGTCTTCGTATGGGTATAGGCCTTTACTCTTTCCGGGTAGAGTTTATGTATTTATAAACAGATATCTGTTTATTACTATGGGCGTAAGCTTCTTCTGTCTTTGATGCCTAGTAGAAGGACGTTACGCTCCATTTTATTGTTAATGGATTCTATTAACTATCGGTACTGCTTATGGTATATCATTGACTTAGCAGTTGTGCGTAAGATTTCGGCTCATGAAGTAAGAGTTCTTCTACTTCTTGGGCTTACATTAATAGTGTCGCTATTATAGATTTTTGAAGGCCGCTCATTGCGCTCAGCCATCCACATTCATGAATTTTTATCTCAGAAATATCGAGTCCATTTCTGGAGGCCTCTATTGTTAGGTCTATTATCTACTGCTCAGAATGTCATTCAATTAACAGTTGCTACTATAGCTAGGTAGGCTGTCTGTTTTGGCAGTGTCTCCGTTCTGCTGCCCTCTTCGCTCTGGGCTATTTGACCCAGGGCAAGAAAAAGGGGGGGGGGGGGAGGGTGTTCCCTTCGGTCACCTGTTTTACTATGAAAACAAGGGGATACCTCCTCCGGAGTTAGTAATTCTGAGCTGTTATTGGGATGGTTGTTTAGTGAGAAGTTTAGGTTTTTAAAATTCATTCAAGTCTTAGTTTTTAAAGTATAGCTTTTGAATATTGCATATGTCAACGGACATGATTATGCAATCCTCAGACACTTTTAGGAGTATAAGAGTCTCTATTCTCTAGACTTACTTTATTTATTGGCTTACTTTAAAAATTATTAGTATAAGGATTATATTGGATATTAATAGAGTACATGGATGTATGAAGCTCAATTTTGGAAGGTGTTGTATCTTTCTAATTTATCATAAATAAGAAAGATACATGTAAGGCCTATTACTTCTTTTTCCCTACAGGGGATGACTCTATTTTATTTTATTGAGCGTATTCCATTTTGCTCTATGTCCTTGGCCCTCTAGCCTTTTTACTATTCAGCTATGTCTGGGTCATTGGTACAGTATAAAAATGTTAAAAAATTTATAGTAATTTCTATATTTTTTATACTTACCAATGACCCAGACGGGGATGGCCCTCCCAGGAGTTGGGAACTCTTGCCTCCCCGCTGAGTACATAGCGCTTACCAGGCACTGGTTATTAGAATGATTAATGGCGCCAATTTCGGAACGTCCTTGACACTGCGCATGCGCAGTAGAGGCAAAGTGTGGAGGGCCTTTCAGGACATGTTTTCTTTGGTTTTAGATGCAAATTTTGGGGATTGGGGGGCAAAATTTGTGTTTGGCCCTATATTTTAAGAGTTAGCATTAGCTATGTCTGGGTCATTGGTAAGTATAAAAAATATAGAAATTACTATAAATTTTTTAACTTTCCAAACGGAGAGGCTGATTTGAACCAAATTTGATATGAGGTTTTATTGGGACATAAGTAGTCAATTTATGCCAAAAAATATTTTCCCTTTTCCCCATGGGAACTGCAGGAGCTAAAAATAGAAAAAAATTAAAACGCCCATATCTCCAAAACTGCATGGCACTGAGAATTTTTATTTGGTGTGAAGCTTCCTTAGGACCAACAGAATGAAATGGTAAAAAAAAATTGCTATCGGTTTTATCATAGGGTACTTTTTCCGGACTTTTGAAAAAGTGCTGAGTCAGCATTTTTTAACACTGTGGGTAATGGGGAAAACATTAAAGAATCTTCTCCTAAACCAAAGGCTTTCATATTTCACATATAACATCATTGGAAGATTGATTCACATATTTGTTGAAATCCATTCCCTGGGTCTATATTTGGGCTCTCTATGGGAGCCCAAATGTTCAAAGTGCAATATGAGGAATATTCTTTAAAAATCTTCTTCAGATCCACCAATCAGTATCTTTTGATATTTGGTATGCAGCATCCTTAGGGGGTAGGATTCAAGTTTGTTCAAGCCAAGTCCCTGGGTTCATATTTGGGCTCACTGTGGGAGCCCGAATTATAACTTAGTTCAATATGAGGAATTTTCTTTAAAAATCTTCTTCTTCAGATTCAGCAGTCAGAATTTTTTTACGTTTGGTCTGCAGCATCCTTAGGGGGGTGAGATTCAAGATTGTTCAATCCAAGTCCCTGGGTTCATATTTGGGCTCCCTGTGGGAGCGCGAATTTTAACTTAATTCAATATGAGGAATATTCTTCAAAAATCTTCTTCTTCACATCCACCAGTCAGAATCTTTTGACATTCGGTATACAGTATCCTTAGGGAGTTGAGATATAAGCTTGTTAAAGCCAAGTCCATGGGATCATATTTGGGCTTCCTGTGGGAGCCCGAATTGTACCAAACTTTCTATTTTCCAAACTGAGAGGCCAATTTGAACCAAATTTGATATGAGGGCTTATTGGGCCATAAGTACCTAATTTATGCCGAAATCATTTTTCCCGTCACCCCATTGGAACTGCAGGAGCTAAAAGTAGAAAAAAATTAAAACGCCCATATCTCCAAAACTACACGGCACTGAGAATTTTTATTTTGTGTGAAGCTTCCTAAGGAACATCAGAAAGGAATGGTCAAAAAAAAAATTGCCATCGTTTTTTTTCATAGGGTACTTTTCCAGGACTTTGAAAAAATGCTGAATCATCATTTTTATGCCCCCCCTCCCCTCCCCTCCCCCCCCTTCCCGACTTAAGTTGAGTGGCATATACTGATTGAAGTGTGTGTGTGTCCGTCTGTTCGTGTGTCCGAGCCAATAACTCGAAAACGGTTAGGGCCACGGTCATCAAACTTCACACAATTATAAAGGACCATGGGAGGATGTGTCACACACCATAGCCGGGTTCGTACCTACAAGGTCAAGGTCACATTTCAAGGTCACACTAAAAATTGGTCAATATTCGTGTCTCCGCCATAACTCAGAAACGAATCATAGTACAATTGTTAAACTTTTACAAATGTTAAGGACAGTCAGAAGGTGTGTTGCGTATAATAGTTTCCACCGCATCTGCAAGGTGGAGGTCTCAATTGACCTTCATATGTTCAGGGTCACAAATCGTGTCTCAAGCATAACTCCAAAACTATTAGGGCTACAATCATCTAACATCGCTCAATTATAAAGGACAACGGGTGGATGTGTCACACACCACAGCCAGGTCCGTAAGGTCAAGCTCACATTTCAAGGTCACACTGAACACGGTTAGGGCCACAGTCATCAAACTTCACACAATTATAAAGGACCATGGGAGGATGTGTCACACACCACAGCCGGGTTCGTACCTTCAAGGTCACATTTCAAGGTCACACTAAAAATCGGTCTCCCCGTGGGAACCCCGGGAAGTAAACAGCACTTGTTTACTGTGGTAAACCAGTTCCGCTTTACTAGTAAAATAGGACCCAGTCACCAATGCTTGGGGTGAAAGTCCTCTAAACTGGGCAACATGTAGATCAACGATTGACTAAACTTGACTTCATCTCCATGTTGTGTCACGATTAGCCATGGTGCATACATATGTGACGTTAACCACCAACAAACAAACAAACACTAAAAATCGGTCAATATTCGTGTCTCAGCCATAACTCAGAAACGAATCAAAGTACAATTGTTAAACTTTTTACAAATGTTAAGGACAGTCAGAAGGTGTGTCGCGTATAATAGTTTCCGCCACATCTGCAAGGTGAAGGTCACAAGGGGGCGAATGTGTTACCTTAGTAACATTTTTGGCTCATCTTGACAAAGTCAAGCTGAGCTAATCTCATCGCTCTCTGTCCGTCGTCCGTTGTCTGTCGTCCGTCAACACCATGTTTTGGTCTTCTCCTCCAAAGCCACTGGGCCAATTCAGGTGAAAGCATTTCATTTTTGTTCAACTCAGCATGCCCAGCCCCATAGGGAGGGAGTGGGGGAAAATGCTCCAAAATATTTTAAAAATCTTCTCAAGAACCAGTGTGTACGATGACTTGATATTTGCTATGGAGCTTCCATAAGAGGTGTAGAATCAAGTGTGTTCAAACGAAGTTCGTGAAGTAATATTTGGCTTTGTAATAGGAGGGGTAAGATTTTTGGCCCCGCCCAAAATTTCTATTTTCTGAACCGATGGTCTGGTATGAACCAAATTTGGTTTGTGGTAGTATTGGGTCATAAGTACTTGATTCATGCTAAAAAATTTTCCATGTTCCCTGTGGGAACCCAAGGAGATAAAAATAGAAAATATTTTCAAACGCCCATATTTCTCAAACCACATGAAACAGAGAACTGTTATTTGGTATGAAGCATCCTTTGGACCAGTAGAATCGAATGATAAAAAAAAAATGCCATTGGTTTTCATACACCGGACCACTCTGTACATGGGAACCCTGGGAGCTAAAAATAGAAATATTTTCAAACGCCCATATTTCCCAAACCCCACGGAACAGAGAGCTTTTATTTGGTATGAAGTATCCTTATGACCAGTAGAATTGAATGGTAAAAAAAATTGCCATCGGTTATGTTAGGGTGTTCTGTAATGGGCATCGAAAAAATGCTGAGTCAGCATATTTGCAAAAATTTAAAAAAATCTTTTCTCCAGAACCAATCATCAGAATCTTTTGATATTTGGTATGCAGCATTCATAGGGGGGTCAGATAAAAGTATGTTGAAATAAAGCTCATTGGTTCATATTTGGGCTCTCTGCAGGAGCCCGAAGTTTTAACATAGGGTAATATGGGGAATATTCTTTAAAAATCTTCTTCTTCAGAACCACCAGTCAGAATCTTTTAATATTTGGTATACATCATTGTTATGAGGGTCAGATTCTAGATTGTTCAAACCAAGTCCCTAGGTTAATATTTGGGCTTCCTACGGAAGCCCAAATTTTATCTTTGTTCAGTATGGAGGGTAATTTAAAAAAAATCTTCTTCTTCATATAATGCTTTGATATTTGGTATGCAACATCTCTATGGGGGTCAGATTCAAGTTTGTTCAAATCAGATCCCTAGGTATATATTTGGGCTCACTATGGTAGCCCAAATTTTTACTTAGTGCAATATGAGGAAATTTCTTTAAAAATCTTCTTCTTCAGATCCACCAGTCGGAATGCTTTTTTAGTTGGTATACAACATCTCTAGGGGGGTCAGATTCCAGGTTGTTCAATTCGAGTGCCTAGGTTAATATTTGGGCTCCATATGGGAACATGAAATTTAACTTAGTACAATATGAGGGAATTTCTTCAAAAATCTTCTTCTTCAGATTCACTTGTCAGAATGCTTTCACATTTGGTATACAACATCTCTAGGGGGGTCAGATTCAAGTTTGTTCAAATCGGATCCATAGGTTAATATTTGGGCTCACTATGGCAGCCCAAATTTGAACTTAGTGCAAAGAAATTTCTTTCCAATTTCTCTTCTTCAGATCCAACAGTCAGAATGCTTTCATATTCGGTACACAACATCTCTAGGGAAGTCAGATTTAACTGTGTTCAAATTAAGAGCCTGGGTTAATATTTGGGCTCTCTATGGGAGCTGGAATTGGCCATTTTGCTGAAGAATTGAAAATTTTGTATTCAGTACCCTCTATAGGTACTAAGATTAATCCACATAGGTTGTATCAAGGGGCTTCATAGGGGAGCTCTACATTTTACTTATGATCAACTGAAGAAAAGGCATGATGCCCAGATTATTTTTGTCACTCCTGAGGGATTCAAGGATTGACAGTGTAGCCTATGGAGTTGGCTTGCTTAATGTAGACTCATTCTTGGACTCTGTTTAAATTGTGTTCTGTACAAGATGAGCGCTTCAGGCCCCGAGGGGCCTCTTGTTCTTGTTTAAAACTGATTAATGAGAAAAACATTAAAGAATCTTCTTCTCCCATACCACTGCTCCAAAGGCTTTTATATTTCACATATAACATCTTTGGAAGATTCATTCACATGTTTGTTGAAATCAGATCACTGGGTCCATATTTGGGCTCTCTATGGGAGCCCAAATGTTCAGATTAGTGCAATATGTGGACTATTCTTTAAAATTCTTCTTCCAATCCACCAATCAGAAGCTTTTGATATTTGGTATGCAGCATCCGTAAGGGGGTGAGATTCAAGTTTGTTCAATTTGAGTCTCCGGCTTAATATTGGGGCTTTCTATGGGTAGGGAGAGGAGTGGCAGGGAGGTGCATGTTAGGTTCAGGTTTGTTCAAATCCATTCCTCAGTGTTTTTCCATAAAATTTGCCTTTCATGACTTCATTCCTTTGTAGTGTTGATGAACCATGCCTAACTGAATGTGACCCCAAATATGTCTTTGAACCACTTTGGTAGGTGAGCGATTAAGGCCACTTGGGTCCTCTTGTTTGTCTCCACCCAGTGCAAAAACACAACACCAAAAATCTTGATATTTATAAATTATTATGTCAGTATTTGAGGGTTAAACAAAGAAATCACCAAAAAATATTTCTTCAAAATGGGTGGTTATTGCTATTCTGGAGCATTTTATCGGTGTACATAATTCTAATAGTTGGTACTTAACGTCCATTCTCTGGCTGTTCATAAAATATACTTCCTACTCATGCAAATATAGATTAAGGATTTTGATTTAATAAAGAAGAATAATAAAAAAAAATTAATGTAATTTTTTAGCTCACCTGGGTGAAAAGTTTGTCAAGCAATATTTTCCTTCATAATGGGAGGGGCAAGATTTTTGGCCCCGCCCAAAATTTCTATTTTCTGAACTGATGGTCCAATTTGAATGAAATTTGGTATGTGGTATTATTGGGTCATAAGTACTTGATTCATGCTAAAAAATTTTCCATGTTCCCTGTGGGAACCCAAGGAGATAAAAATAGAAAATATTTTCAAACGCCCATATTTCTCAAACCACACGGAACAGAGAACTGTTATTTGGTATGAAGCATCCTTTGGACCAGTAGAATCGAATGATAAAAAAAAAATGCCATTGGTTTTCATACACCGGACCACTCTGTTTTGATACATCTATTGGAATGCTGAGCAGGAATTACTGATAAAACGCTTGATTGGTTCACATAGTACCTACAGAACAGAACGCAGAGTGTTTGTATCCACGACGATATGTCTGAAAAATTTGTGTTACCATATGGCCTACCTCAAGGCTCTGTACTAGGGCCAATTTTATATCTGATTTATGTTCTTCTCTTGGGTGACATTATTCGTCGGTACAATCTTAAATGTCATTTCTACGCTGATGATACACAGCTGTATATTCCCTTCGGTCCCAACACTGAAAATCATGCTTGTGGTGTTATTGAACAGTGCGCCGAAGAGATAAGGGTATGGATGTCAAGTAATTTCCTCAAGCTTAATGATGAGAAAACTGAGGTACTCCACATCAGAACATCCAATCAGCTCTATAAATTCTCTTGTTCTAACAGTCGCATAGTGGAATCCGAAGTAAATCCCACATCTCAAGTTCGAAATTTGGGCTGTCTCTTTGACAACAGCCTTACTTTCGACAACCATGTCAACCAAATCTGTTGATCAGCATTCTTCCATCTTCAAAATATCAGCAAAATATAATGCCTTATTGATAAACAGTTTTCGGAACAACTCGTTTATGCATTTGTAACCACTTGTCTTGACGACAGCAATTCTTTGCTTTATGGATCTATGCAATGTAACATTGACAAGCTCCCAAGGAGTTCAGAACTGCGCTGCCTGACTCATTACAAAAACTAAAATCATGCCATATCACTCCATTTTTTTTTTAGATTGCCTTGGCTCCCTTTTAAACAAAAAATTGATTTTAAAGTGCTTTTGTTGGTTTATAATTTCCTAAACGGGTTGGGGACTTATATGTCAGACCCGCTCGAATAGTATCAACCCTCTAGAGCTCTTCGATCATCCGGCGTGCTAAGCTTTAAAAAGCCTAGTGGCAAGCTGAGTACTGCTTGTGATAGGGCATTTTGCATATGCGGTCCTAAACTGTGGAATCAACTTCCCAGTGATATTAAACAGGCTAATTCAGTTTCTTCTTTCATATCAAAGATTGAAACATTTTTATTCCGATAGGCTTTTATTGATCTTTTATAACTTGATGTGTTTCTCTTAGATTTGTTTCTTTTATTGTGTTTTATGTATATGTAAGCGTTATGTACAGCCAAAGAGCATTTTTAATGGAATTTTAGGCTAAATAAATTATTATTATTAATTGTGTCAGGATATTCGGGGAGGGGGGGGGGGGGTGAGGGGCGGCATCGAAAAAATGCTGAGTCTGCATATTTGCAAATATTGTGCAAACCACTGATCAGAATTTTCTGATATTTGGCATACAGAATCCCTATGGGAGACCAAATTTTAACTTTGTGCAATGCGTGGAATATTCTTTAAAAATCTTCTTCTTCATATTCACCAGTCATAATCCTCTCATATTTGGTATACATCATCTCTAGGGGAGGAGGGGCAGATTCAAGTTTGTTCAAATCGAGTTTCTTGGTTAATATTTGGGTTCCCTATTTTTTACCTTTGTGCAATATGAGGAAATTTCAGAATCCTTTCATATTTGGTATAAATCTCTAGGAGGAGTTTATTCACCTTTGTTCATATCAGGCCTCTGGGTTAATATTTGAGCTCTATTGGAGCCCAAAGTTTAACTTAGTGCAATATGAGGGAATTTCTTTAAAAATCTTCTTCTCCAGAACCATCAGTTAGAATCTTTTGATGTTTGGTATACAACATCTCTAGGAGGGTTAGATTCAGGTTTGTGAAAATCGAGTCCCTGGGTTAATATTTCGGCTCGCTATGGGCACCCGAATTTTACCTTATTGCAATATGAGGAAATTTCTTTAGAAATGTCTTTCTTCAGCTCCACAGTCAGAATGCTTTCATATTTGGTATGCAACATCTTTTGGGGGCTCTGATTAAAATTTGTTCAAATCAGGTCCCTGGGTTGAAATTTGGGCTCTTTAGTGGCACCCAAAGTTTAACTTCGCGAACATGAGGAAATTTCTTTAAAAATTTTCTTCTTTAGATCCACCAGTCAAAATCCTTTGATATTTGGTATACAACATCTTGGGGGGGGGGGGGGGGGGGAGTCCCTCGGTTAATAAATATTTGGCCTCTCTTTGAGGGAGCGATAGGTGGGGGGAGGGGGGGGGGGTCAAGTTTATTCAAATCCATTCCTTAGTGTTTTTCCATAAAATCTGCATTTCAAACTGCAGTGACATAATAACCCTTGGAAGTTTGGCAGTGCTGGTCTGCAGCTGATAGAATTGGAAGCAGTCAGGAAGACCTATGATAATAATCATTTCAGATGAACACTAGAGTTATAATTTCCTGACCTCATTCATCTGTAGTGTTGATGAGCCATGACTAACTGAATGTGCTCTTCTTTGAATCACTTTAGCAGGTGAGTGATTAAGGCCCCTTGGGGGGGGGCCTCTTGTTTAATACATAATAAATCTTACTTTTGTTTTTCGTTAACTTAACCTTTATACCCTAGAAGTGTATATTTGACTATCAGGAAAATATTGTGATCATATTGAATATCACGATATCTTTTTTCTGAATATCGCTCAGCTCAAAAGTAGTTTCTGGAAGACTTGTGATTATTTCCAGCTTAACAAATCTAAAGAAAAGGATAATTTTATTTTAGGTTTGTATTTGCTTCAGAAAAATATTTATTTTTACACTGTAAACCAATGGCCCAGACTAGCTGGTGCTTAACTCAAAGTTATTAAGGGCCAAACACAATTTTTGAACCCCTCCCCCCCCCCATCCTCAAAATTTGCTTGCAAAACCGAAAATTAAAAGTCCTATCTGGCCCTCCATACATTTACTCTCCGCACATGCACAGACGTGAGGAAGTGACCGGAATTTGCGCCAACATCATTCTTTGTTTGGCCCTAAAAGTCATCAACAATGAAATGACATCTGTGCTTTAAAATAATATTCTGTTTCTTCCCCAGGGTTATGTCCTCACCCTAGTGGTGTTAGGCCGCTTAGTATTGCATCTTCTATCCAGTGTATCATTTTTTCTTCATATGAAGATCTAGCTTTGCATTTGATAGCATTTCAATTGGTTCTTATTTTGAGCCTTTTTGTGTGACTGATGTTTTGTTTACGTTGACTTTGTTTACATTATCAACGTCCTCATATTTAGGTACTTTCTTATATTCTGTTACTGTAATATACTGTAGAATACATGGATTATTATTCCAGTAGTGTAGCTCATAAAATTTGTGGATTTTGTCCACACTTAGGCTCTATCGGGATGCTCTTGGGCTCTTCATGTTCCCTTTGGGAACTTGGGCGTTTTTCAAAAAAAAATTTTTGTTTACAAAAAAATATTTTGAATTTAATTATGATTGTTATTATTCATGTATCTCAGTTATATATATATTGTTGTGGAGTTTGGATGACTGATATCGACTTTAGTTGATACACTCCTGCGGACTCTTGTCATTCTTGTGTAGCACTGGGATGACTGATGTCGGAGTCGGGTGTCGCGGTACGTTGTTGGCGGTGAGGTTCTAAGGATCAGAGCCGCTTACTGCATTTTAATTCATTCTGTCAGTTTCTATTTTAGAGGAACATGAACATGGTGATGATATTCTGACACCCATCCAAGTGTGTTACCGTCGTCGCGCTCCATGAAGCATATAGAGCTAGCTGCAGTGCTCATTATTGCAAGAGTTAGGGCCTTTGGGTAAAGGTTTTAATTTCTTGCAAGCAGCTAGCTCGACCGGTGAAGCGGTACTCCGTCCGTGGGCGCCGGGTAAGTCTGTTGCGGTCTAAGAGGTGCATTGGGTAGAGCGAGCACTATAATATAAATAGCTCACCCAGCGATGACAGAAATAGGGAGGAAGTCTGCAAGTTCTGGTTCTCGCCGAGGTCTGATAGACCGCGAGTGGGAGAGGCCCCCCCCCCCCTCTCTTATATAGCAACGTCTGGGGTCAGATGTTGTTTTGTGAAATTTGCACAAGCCGGAGCATTTGTCCGCCCTCCACTTGGGTCGTTCTGTTTATTCTGCAGCTGGGGTCTGCTTCAGTCAAGGCTTCCTCCGCTACGTTTCACAAGGCCGAAATTAAGTTTTCTGGTTGGAAACTTGCACAAGACGGAGCATATGTCCACCCACCACTCAGGGCGCTCCATCTAGTCTGCAGCTGGGGTCAGCTTCAGTCACGGCTTCCTCCGCTATGTTATTTAAGCACACACGACCGCATCCTAGCTTCCCGACTTCGGATATCCAGCCTGCTGCACGAAGAAGGAACCACTCTTTGCCTGTGAAGTCGGACCATCCGGTAGCTAGGGAGACGAGGCCTTGATCATCGGGAAGCTCGGAAAAAGGATCCATTTCTGACGCACCGTCCCAGGAGCAGCATGTGGCTAGGGAACGGAAATCCGCTGCTCCTCAGGCCTCGATGACGGACTTGCTGTTGCAGATTGCACAGCTAATCGCAGCATCCCAACAAGTGCAGATGCAGCCTCCCTCAGACTCGGAATCTGAGCTGTCAGACGGTGCTGGGTCGGTCCAGTCGTCTGTTCACGCAGATGCAATGGACTGAGATTCGCAACTGATTCACTCGGATGGTAAAGGGATAAGGAAGAGGATTACCCTTCCCTTTCGGAACAGTACATGGTTGCGATGGCTTTCATCCATCAATACTACCATGCTTTTGTTCTGCCGAATCAGAATGCTGCGACAAGAGAGAAACCGCTGGCGTCGTTAGGCGCAGACTTTATCCGGACAAAGGAGGAAGTCCTTTCTTTTCCGGTTCAGTTCATGCAGGCGTCGCAGGCCTTCGGTCATATAGACAACGCCATATTTATCCTCTTGAGTGCGAGGAAGAAGGTGGTTTCTTATCTTCATCTTTCGTATACATACCGTTTTTTTTTTGGACCACGTTCATTTAAAAACGGTCAGGAAGATGTTCAGAGAGTTCTGTGTTTGGATGAGCAAGCCGGGGATCTAGAGGTATCCTTACCTGTATCATTCACTATTCGCTCACATGCAATTGAGATGGCAATTTTTTCAAATAGAGCAAATTTGGACGTTATGTCTTACGCAAATCACCTTACAAGAGCTTTGATGCAACGTCTCAAGGGAAAGGAATTTTGAGGACGTTCGTACCTCTCTTAGAGTTCTTTCCAGGGCAGTTATGTATACCATGTATAACTCCATCCTAACAGTGCCCGAGTGGCTAATCTGGAGTTAATCAGACGTGATGCTGCCCCTTGCATCGTCATCACTGATAAGATGACAAGGTGAAAAGCTCTCTCCGAGTCGCTCTGATTTCCGGACATTTTATTTTCGACGACTAGCTTTCATTAGTCTATGAACAGGCTACAAAGAAACTGTCTAGTGCTCTGCTTTTGAAGTTGGCGTATCAATGACTCACTTCAGCAGACGAGTAAAGGAGGGCATTCCAGACAAAATCGTCAAAAGGAAACTCCCCACGAGGGTACAAGAAACCCTCTTATAATTACTCATGAGGTCGTCAGTATAGCGACTCGAAAAAGGGGCGTAGGTCTGATCGGGACTATAGGTCAGATGCCTCTAGGCTGACAAGACGAGGTTTTTCATGGGGAGGACGTGGTTCCTCATCCCATAAGCCTCGCAGGTCATACAGGTGATGGTTTAGACCTCTATTGCTAGCCAGTTGGCGGAAGGTTATCGAGCTCCGCAAAAAAATGGATAACAATCACGGAAGATCAGTGGGTGAGAAGTGTAGTCTCGGATGACTTACGGCTATCATTCCGAGTAAAACCCCACTAACAAGTTGTCGGCGTGGGACAAATCTTCCATTAAATTCTTGCATAAGAGAGTTTCTCCTACCGGAGGTATAAGCTCTCTTATCACGGAAGCAATGCAGGTCATGGAGAATCATGATTCTCAAGATTTTTACAATCACCTGTTCCTCGTACCAAAGCCAGACGACTCGTTCCGACCGGTAATAGACTTGAGCTGGATAACAAGTTTATCATGGCTCTAAAAGTTTATTTATGGAAATCATTCAGTTGGTAAAAGCGAGCGTTCGAGTGATCGACTTTGTGGCAAGCATAGATCTAAGGATCCATACTTTCATGTCCTGGTACATCCGGCATTCTAAAAGTACCTGCGGTCCGCTGTACAAGGGAAGGTGTACCAGTTCAGAACAATATGCTTTGGTCTGAATCTGGCCCCCTGGGTGTTTCACTTGAATAATGAACTCGGTAATGTCTTACTTACATGCTCATTTGTCTGCGGTAATGTCGGCTTACTTGGATGACCTTCTACAGGGATACAGCAACAGAATAATTCTTCAGAATGATGTTCGGAGTCTGCTTCTTTTACTCAGACGTCTCGGTTTCATCGTAAATGAGAAAAAGTCAGATCTAGCTCAGTACAAGTCGTCTATTCACTTGGGATTGAGCTTTGAGACTCACAACAATCTGGTTCACCTGCCGTTACCCAGAGCGAAATTAGTCAGTTGTTATGCTTGCTTTTGTCTTCACTCAGACGCATTAATAGTGAGGGAATTCATGCGACTGTTGGAGTTGTGCGGAGTGGCTGTGGATCACATTCCGATGGGCCGTATGCGTGCACGTCCCCTCCAGATATTCTTTACTCAGAACTGGAGTGTGAATTTGCTTTCGTTTGAACCAGTATTGTTTTAACGGACCTAGAAAAACAAGAGTTCAATTGGGCAGATATTCAGTGGTTAACTCAGGGAGTTACGCTGCAACTGCCGGATCTGGCTTTCACGATTATGACTGATGTGAATCTGACAGGTTGGGGCGCGACCCTAAGTCCCACTGTCTTGAGGTGTCAGGGTCTTTGGGACCCTCGGTTCCAGGAGAGATACATAAACATCAACGAGATGATGTTAATTAGCTAGCACTACAACATTGAATTCACATAATTACGGACATCCATGTTCAATTTGGTTGGACAACTCGACAGTAGTAGCGTACATCGGGAACCAGGGCGGCACCCATTCATTTCTGTTATGCCAACTGAGAAGATTTTCCTAATACGTCATGAATCATCATGTTCATCTTTTTATCCGTCATATACCGGGTCGTCTGAATGTACTAGCAGACTCGCTCTCTCGGAAAGGTCGCCTGTTTCAATTGGAATGGACGCTGAACAAGCGAGTATTTGGACAGTTTTGCTACCAGAGGGATCGCCCCATGATAGATCCGTTCGTGACGCACCGGAACAATCAGTTACCGTTGTTTGTGTCGCCATGCCCAGACCATTGAGCGCATGCAGTAGACGCTCTGCCTATCTGATGGGGATATATGATAGGATACGCGTATCCTCCAGTTCATTTGATTCAGTAGATTACGTTTAAGATCAAACAGTCTCATTGTGAATCCTACTAGTAGCACCTCTGTCATCACAGAAACCTTGGACCAGTCTTCCCAAGTGTCTGTTATGGGATGTTCCCAGGAAGCTTCCTCCACGAGAGGACCTTCTTTATCAAGGGAAGTTTTGTTCTTCACGTCCTTCTCCGCCCATAGTGGCATAATGGAGTCTGTTAGACGTGAAGTAACCATTGCCGTTCCTATATTATTTGATGATTAACACAAGAACGATTAATTTGACTTTGAATCCCCCCCCCCCCCCACACACACACACACACCGCAGTGTGTTTAGAGGTGATTACCGGGCAAGACATAGCTTTCTTCCCGCAAGCCCCGTATAAGTTTGAATACATACATGCTTTTCTTCATTTTTTGATTGGCGGCTGGGTCGTGTTCTATGGCGACCTCATGGGCACATCCACTTTTTAGTTGGATTGCTTTTCTGTGATTATTCATCTATATGTCATATACGAGCGCTTTTTTCATCATAATTATGTCTCCCCTTCCCAGAAGGGAGACATATTGTTTTAGTGCATATTCTTCTTCTCCTTCTCCTTCTCCTTCTTCTCCTCCTTCTCATACAAACTTTGTCCGGGCCTTTTTTGTCTTTTGACCTACACCTTAGATACTTGGCATGTGGATGTATCACCATGAGCTGGTGTGCAGTGTACCATAGTGACCTTGACCTTTGACCTGAAGGTCAGATTTATGTGTTTTTTTTAAGGGAAACATCACACAAACTTTGTCCGGGCCATAACTTTTTTGTCTTTTGACCTACACCTTAGATACTTGGCATGTGGATGTATCACCATAAACCGGTGTGTGGTGACCTTCATGTGACCTTGACCTTTGATCTGAAGGTCAGATTTATGCGCTTTTTTAAGGGAAACTGTCTGGACCAGAACTTTTTTGTATTTTGAGTCAGGCTTTAGATATTTGGCATGTGGATGTATCACCATTAGCCAGTGTGTAGCGTACCATTGTGACCTTCATGTGACCTTGACCTTTGATCTGAAGGTCAGATTTGTGCTTTTTTCAAGGAAACTTTGTCCGGCCCAAAACTTGTTTGTCTTTTGAGCCAGGCCTTAGATATTTGGCACATGGATGTATCACCATGAGCCGGTGTGTTGCATACTATTGTGATCTTCATGTGACCTTGACCTCAAGGTCAAATTTATGTACTTCAAATAGGGAGTAATTGTCCAGACATGTGAATGTGTCACCATGAAACCGCATGTCTGCTACCTTGATGAACTACATGTGACCTTGACCTCTGACCTCAAGGTCAAATTTATGTACTTCAAATAGGGAATAATTGTCCAGATCAGAACTTTTTTTGTTTTTTGATCTGGGACTTAGATGATTGACATGTGGATGTATCACAATGAGACCACATGTCATCATGACCTTCATGTGACCTTGACCTCAAGGTCAAATTTATGTACTTTAAATAGGGAGTAATTGTCCAGACCAGAATTTTTTTTTTTGACATGTGGATGTGTCACCATGAAACCGCATGTCCGCTACCTTGATGAACTGCATGTGACCTTGACCTCTGACCTCAAGGTCAAATTTATGTACTTCAAATAGGGAATAATTGTCCAGATCAGAACTTTTTTGTTTTTTGATCTTGGACTTAGATGATTGACATGTGGATGTATAACAATGAGACCACATGTCATCATGACCTTCATGTGACCTTGACCTCAAGGTCAAATTTATGTACTTTAAATAGGGAGTAATTGGCCAGACCAGATCATTTGTAGTGCATAAAATAGAAAGGAAGGGGAGACATATGCTTTAGTGTGCTAAAACACTTTCTAGTTAAATTGCTAGTCTTTGGGTACCTCGGAGGCTGCATAACCAGTTAACTGGTATTCAGATGATTACATGCGGGATTTTAATGTTCACATGCATAATAATTATTAGGCTGATGCTTTATTGTATATTATGGACCTTTAAATTATGAATTATTTCAGGGGCGGTCCATGTCGGAGCCTGTTAATCATACCTACTTCCATTTCTAGATCCAGGTTTCTATTAATGTCCGTACTCATCTTGAATATTCCCACGCTTATAGTGTCATAGCTATCGGATAGTACATGTCAGTGAGTGTTACTGGAATTTATTGTACACCTGAGTGGGGTCGCCTGTGGGTTACCTCGGAAGTGTGTTTACTCGCCAGAGATTGTTCATTGTGGTTCGATTGGACATGTGTATGTTATATATTATATCACTAGTTTTTGACATATCTGCGTACTCTGTCTGCGGAGTACGTTATATAGCGGGCAATATTAATTACCGGGATCGTCGCTATAGCCTTAACTTCTGAAGTGGCGTTAAGCACCATACATTAATAATAAATTAATACCTGAGTGCCTGTTTGACGAATATTTATTTTGTTTTTTGGTACCGCTTTTACTGATTCCAGAGCGCTCCCCTCTTTCTTTTTGAAGATTCCTTCAAAAGATTAGGGGGGGGGGGGGGGTGATTTTTTTTACCTCTCCTCTGGCTTGATGGGTATGTAGCTATGAAGGAAGTTGTTTTGTCCGTAATTATGTCCTGCATACAGCTGGAGTTTTATTGTGTATGGCGTATGTTTGTGGGGGATATTCTCTCATTCTCAAATACTCCATCCTAATTTTTGGGGATTAGTGCAGGCTAACCATAAAAATTGGGAACTTGTTACATCCAATTAGCACAGTTTTCATGCTAAGTACACGGAATTACTTGAACTGGGCTCCTTTTGTATGATATGTCTTCTCTATTACTGTATAGAGAGACATACATGTAATTCCTAATAATTTTATTTTCCTTTCACCTTGGTTTACAGGATTGGAACTATGTTGATCCACTAATTCTTAAGTCCTAGGCCCTCCACCTTTTTACGATTCAGCTAGTCTGGGCCATTGGTTTACAGTGTAAAAATATTATAAATTTACAGTAATTTGTATATTTTTATACTTACTAATGGCCCAGACGGAGATGGCCCTCCCATGAGTGAGCACTCATACCTCCACGCTGAATTTTTATGTAGTACTTTCTTTTACAAAGAATGATGTTGGAGCCAATTCTGGTCACTTCGTGACGTCTGCGCATGCGTAGAGAGTAAATGTATGGAGGGCCAGATAGGACTTTTAATTTTCAGTTTTGCAAACAAATTTTTGGGATTGGGGGGTTCAAAATTTGTGTTTGGCCCTTAATAACTTTGAATTAAGCACCAGCTAGTCTGGGCCATTGGTAAGTATAAAAATATACAAATTACTGTAAATTTATAATAATTTTTAGGCCTGCAAAAGTTAAAAATCAGTTTCTCAGGTTCACCTGCATGGTCATTTTGACTGCCGCATGCTCTCTTTTTATAACCAATGCAAAATTAAAAAAATAAAAATTAAATGGTTTATGTGTGATATTTTACCCAAGTTAATAAAACTGAAAATTTGTCCCTTGAGTGCAGCAAGGCTTTGCATTGCTGTAGCATTGCGGAGCCTTCTTGCACTCAATGGATGAAATACACCACCACCCAAGCTGTTCTGTAGATTATGAGGCCTAAAACAGAAAACAAACCAAGAATATGAACTTTTGATCGCAAAGAAATAATTACAAAATTATAAAACCACCCGTCCACATACACTTTAAAAAAAAATGCCTGAGAAACAGAAGATCCACTTTGTGAGGCCTTATTTTGTATTTGCTTCAGAAAAAGATAATTATTTGTTTGTTGCTTCAGAAAAAGATAATTTTTTGTTTTTGTTTATATTTGATTCCAGATTCTCGGAGAATGATAACAAGATCAAAAACTGGTTCACTGACACCCAAGCAATTCACTGATTCTGTCACCTGTGCTACTGCTACTGTTAAAACAACCACAAAAACCAGTGCTGCTTCCTCAGATGATCTATTGATCATTAATAAAGATGGTGAGATAACAAGAGTAGCCAGAAGTAAATCATCTACTGCATCAACAACATCTGTATCAGAATCTGCGAGTGTAACCAAAACTCAGTATTATAAACTTGGTAAGGTTGAAAATAATTTAATTTTAAACATTTTACGTTTTAACCCTTGATGGGGGAGCGTGGTGGCTCAGTGGTAGACTGTTGGACTTACATGCTTGAGGTCTCAAGTTTGATCCCCGTCCGGGACGACCCGTGTTGTGTCCTTGGGCAAGGCACTTTATCCCGGTTGCCTACATGGGGGCACGATGATGCTGTGTACTAAAGTGTACTGCATGTTGATGGTGCACATGTCTTCAACCGCTGTAACCCAGCTTGAGCAGAGCTTGAACAGAGTTAGAATGTTGAGGAGCTGACAGTAGCTCGTCGTTCGGTGGTTCTCTCCTGCTTCCTCCACCCGTCTCGGTCACGATTAGCCATTGTGCATAAGTATGTGACCTTAAACCCCAATAAATAAATAACCCTTGATGGACTAAAATAGGATATAAACTATTAAAGTGAGAGTGCGTTGGCTCGGGAGGTAGAGATGCCGGCTGCATGCTGCAATTTCCTTGGTTTGAATCCCACCTGCGCCAATAACCGCGTGTCCTTGGGCAAGTCACTAAATTCCTATTGCCCACGAGCGGTCACGATGGTATTGTGTACTAAAGTTATGGCATGTCGATGGTGCACATGTCTTCAACCGGTGCTAACCCTGCTTGTTTGGAGTTAGTACGTTGGGGAGTCTGACAGTTGCTCGCTGTTCCCAGGTGGTACTTTGGCTTCCTCCACCCATAAAACTGTCCGACACGAGGTGACCCTGGCTGTCGAAAGTGTTGTTAAACCCTAATAAATAAATATCCTGGGCCTAATTCTGACTTTGATCACATTTTTTTTTTTTGCAACAGAACAGGTGCCCCCACATGTAGTTCTTGGGATAACTCACAAGTTTCATTCTAAGTTCCTTGGTAGTTGTTTTAGGCAAGTCTTGGCTGCCTGTGTAGGTAGCCAAGACGTGCCAAAAATCGGCAGAAAAGCCACAGGATGTAGACTGTAAAAGTGTAGCAAAAATATGTAAAAATCCCTAGGCCCTTAAGGGTTAAAGTAATTTTTGCATTTTACTTTAAAATGACAATAATAATGATAATAATGCAGCTTTAATGCATCACACTTTTCTGATGTTAAAAAGGAAAAATGCAGGGTTTTTTTCTCCGAAAAATTGGAATTGCCAATTTGCCATTCTTTTTCTCCCAAACACAGCTTGCAGGGATGCACAAATTGAAAATTTAGACAACCCCAAAACATTTTTGCCAAAAAACTTTGAATATTCCTTCAAACTATTCACTTGTATATTCGATTTTTTAGTAATGTGTAATATATAGGGCTGGGCGGTTTATCGGTTTTTCGGTTCGGTTCGGTTTTTTTTTTTTAAACCGAAACCGAACTGCCGCCTTAACAAAAAACCGAGACTTTCGGTTTCAACAAATTTCCCAGAATTGGTTAAGTTTACGACCACTCAATCACTTGCTTTCCGCACACCAAAGGCTTAAATGTCAGGCAAAGGTACATGTAAATGCTGTGCCATTTATGCTTACTTCGAGAGGACTGACAACAAATCCCCCCACCCTCCCCCCACAAATAGTGGTAGCAAATTTCTTGTATCTTAATTAAACAATATCTACAGAACCACCAGCAGATGGAATATGAAAAATTAAAAAGTCGTACGTAAAAATCCACACATGCAATTCAAGAATTGTTAAGTAAATTTACTGAACCAGGCATATTCGACCAAAGAGGTATTGCAAGTTACCTGACAATATGTGGTGTAAAAGTATTATAAATTACCTTTGACCTAAAATCATCTGCGTACAGCACGTTGTAAATTAGATTGGTGGTAAACATAAAATTTATTGAGTTTTAAAACCTCAAAGTTCACATGGGAAAAATGACGAGTAAATTATGTTAATTAACCGACCACTGGCACGTTCTCTGAAGTCACATGCTCAGAGATAACGCTGCGCATTGGCAGTTATGTTTTTTGTCAACAATAAAATGGTTAAATTAAAATAGAACACATCCAATTAAATGGATGGCAGGTAACTATTGAAAGTTATTTTTAAAACTTATTGGGAATTGTTTGTATACTATTTGAACTTACTTGAAGGAATCACGCAGTACTGCAGGTCTGTCAGGTTCACACGCTGCATTCCCAATACGATGTTATAATCAACACGTGTCATGACCATGTGTATTTTGTAAACACAACAAATCCCAAGATGCAATATTGCAAACTTTCTTTCAACCCCCATTATGCAGCAGTCTCCCCTCCCTTCAAAATCATCAATCGCCTGTCTTGAATAAGATGAAATCAACGCAGGGATAAGCCAAGAGGGCAAAGTAAAGTTGGTAATATCTTCGCCTTGGCACCGCCCATTTCGCCCAATTTCTATGTTTGGGCAGAATCAAAGTAAAAAACGAACATCTACAGTCGAAATTAAGAGAGATATTGTGAAAGCATTGGAGTGAGTTACCAATAAAAGTGATTCGTATATCACGACTTACTTCAACAATAGTTATAAAAATCAGAAAAAATATGATTTGTGTTCTTCTTATTCCACTGTCATTTGAAGCAGGAACCATCAAGAAATACGGGGCACGTCTATTTTCAAGCGATGTGATAATTACCGAAATAAGCACTACAATTGCACATTAGTCATTATCCACCAAAACCAGGATGAGAGCATTGCGACTCCATAAAATATAAGGAAATGTTGATTTTTGCTAAAATGTAGCTTTTCTTGTGAATTTCTGCATCTTGTCTTGACAAGGTCCCAAATCTCACTGACAGAACAAGGCAGCTCCCACCAGTGGTGGAGCCATGGTTTGAAATCCTGTGGACCATGCTAGTGGAGATTTTTTTTTTTTTTGGTGGGGGGGGGGGGGGGGGGGGGGGGGGAATCTCAGGACTGAGGGTACTGTACTTGTACTGAGGGCAGGAAATCAAAAATATTTTTTTCAAATTTGGGGATGGGAGAAGCAAGTGGGATTTTGAGTGGGGGGAGGGGGGCTGGTCTCCCTAGATACCTCATGGCTCCACCGCTCCACCACTGTTGCCCACTACAGCAGCCCAACACAATATGTCCATTTGCTGAGAAGAGTGGTGAACACTGATTAACCCGAATGACTCAACTCGCTATATGAGCCTCATGACTTGGATGACAAATACAGACAGATTTTATGTGTACATTACCCTCTAAAATGTGGATTTCTACAATATATTATGAAAAACCGAAAACCGAACCGAAAACCGAGTTTTTGTACAAAACCGAAACCGAACCGAAATGCAAATTTCAAAACCGCCCAGCCCTAGTAATATATAGAACTGCCATAGTTAGCTGTATATCTGGTTTGCATCCTGTTACAAAGAAACTCAATCGGTTAAAAAAGCCATCAACCGGATAACCATACTCCCAATATTGTGACCGATAATATGAGGTATTGATTACTATTGGAGTCGGGAAGAACTCACGTTGAACTGCTAAGAAATTCATCCCCATACTGTCATACATAGGGTGTATATTTCATTGACAGTAAACGTTAGCTTTGTACCATCCTACATCATGGAATACTGTTTTGTCAATCAGCTTCAAAAAGTTATGAAACCTATGACGTTGTCAACCTGTCTGCATTTCGGAGAACATGTGCGTTGCTTTGTCAGAAAGGATCAAAGGAATCACAAGATTCATGTCGCATAATCAAAGCATGCACTTTATTCCCTATAGTCTCTTTATTTCAATGCGTGATGTCATTTACCTAATGCCTATAGTACTGTTTGCGCATCAGTAGAAACAGATTATAGCGGCTCGCTTTGTTTTGCTATCTACACTGTTGCACTGCGTCCACTTTGTTTGTCGGCGTGCTCTTTGAAATTGTTAAGTTAATTGTTGAATTTCTTTTGAGTAGCTAACTTAGAATGTATCAACTATTTACAAGAGCATGAAATGGTTATCCCAATATTTTTATACTGTACCAATGACCCAGACATAGCTGGTTCTAACTCTTAAAATATAGGGCCAAACACCAATTTTGCCCCCCAATCCCCAAAATTTGCATCTAAAACCAAAGAAAACATGTCCTGAATGGCCCTCCACACTTCACCTCTACTGCGCATGCGCAGTGTCAAGGACGTTCCGAAATTGGCGCCATTCATCATTCTTAGTTTGGCCCTTCATCAGTTAACATCTGACTGATCTTTGTGCTTGTAAATCTCAGTTTAAATGATGCCAGACACATAAATATTTGTGAAATGGTGGTTCTAAGGAGGATATAGAAGGAGGAGAGGAAAAATGTGTGACAGAAAATTATCAGGGCTGTAACTTAAAATTTTTTAATGAAATTATGTTAAGTTACCTATTTTCGAGGCAGCAGTCATTTTGTTGTCATTCTTGTTATCAAGTTACACTAATTGTTCAGTGTTTTCCTCTCTCCCTTTCCTTTAAGTCCCCTCTTGCTATTCTTCCATGCTTTTGGCATATTTTCTGTAATTTTATTACTAAAATTTCTTGGGAGTTTTAGCTGTATAACAGAATGAATTCTGTTCTTTTCCCCATGTTTACGTCTTCACCTATGGGTGGTTAGGCGTTGTGTTCTGCATCTACCATCTGATGTTCTGCAGTTTCTTCCCTGGAAGTCTCTGTTTTGCATCAGATAGTGTATTATTGGTAACTGATTTCGGGCCTGGGTGCCTGGAGTCTTATTTTAGTGTTTTCACACTTATTGTTTACATTTACAACAGCCCTCTGTGTGAGGGGGGATTTCTTGAAAATAATATCTTGATGTTAATTTAATCATAACTAGATACATTATTATTGTTCGTAAGTGTTGCATAAATTGTTTAAAATATTTTTAAAATTTTTGTCCACACTTAGGCTTGGGATCCATTGGGGCTCAACGTTACTTTTCAGAAACTTGGGCTGTTCTGAAAAAATATTTTTTCAAAATATTTTGATTTCAATTATTTTTTCTATGATAATGGATCATATTATTATGTATTTTGATTGTCAGAGGTTGGTGCGAGTACTAGGACTTTGTTTTCTTTTCACATTAAAAGGATTTTGGTCATTTGTAATAAGAGGAAATCTTCCTCTGACTTTTATAATCATTCTATATGTAGTCAGTGTACTCGCACTAACTCCTGTTCTGTATGTGATGATTTCGATGACAACATGGGAAGCGTGTGTCACGGTATGTTAGTGGGGAATTGGACATTCCGGTCCTTTCCCCACAGGGTCACTCTACTTTATCACTTTCTATTTCAGACGATCAAGATTAGGGTGATGTATCCGTGATGTCTTCCAAAAGTGTGCCTCCGTCGTCACAATTAATGAAGGGCTAGTGGAAAAGTGCTCATGTAAATACGCCAGTTGCCTAAGAGGACCCTAGTAGGTTCGACGGCCTTTGACGTCCGCTAGCTCGCCCGGTGTAGCGTCCATTCATTGAATGGTTCGGCAGCCAGGTTCGTCCGTTGCGGTCTAGAAGGAGTTTTGGGGTGATGCGAGCACTATAAATCAACCAAATGCACACCCAGTGACGGCGGATTAGAGGGAGAACGGAGGAAGCCTTTTAGTCCGGTTCCTAGCTCGTCCAGGTCCATCTTGACGGCGAGCGAGAGAGGCCCCTCTCTCGTACAACAACATCTGGCCCCAGATGTTGTGGTACAAAATGTTTCGCATTCGGAGCATACGTCCGCCGCTCGGGACGCTCCGACATATAGTCAGTCCGGAGAGACTGTCAATAAGGCTTCCTCATTCTCATGGTAGCGCACACGACCGCTCTTGGCTACATGACCTCGGATATCCAGTCAGCTTCGCCAATCAGAGAATCATCGGCGACCAGGTCACACCATCCTGTAGCCAGGGACACGAGGCCTGCAGACTCCGGACATTCGCATAAGAAAGTGTGCGGGAGTTAACGTACACGGAGCTTCCGGCGGCAATGCATCGTAAGACCGCTACTGCACAGGCCTCGGGACGGACGTGCTATCCCAAATAGCACAGCTTATCGCAGCATCTCAGTAACAACTGAATCTGTCGCATAATGTATTATCCGACGATGCTGGGTCGGGACGCTCCGCGGAAGCAGGTACGGATGTCCAAAAATTTCATCGGGTCCGACGGGATACCGAAAAGGATTCGGAGGATTTCGAGCTTTCCCTTTCGGAACAACATATGTTGTTGTGTATGTCATCTGACTTGATCTTCTACAGGTTCTTTCGTTAGACCAGAATGCTGCGATGCCGGATAAGAAACTGATAGCGTCGGTGGACTTAGAAATTTTTGTTTCGGTGCAGGGACATCGTCCCTCAGTTCCGACATAGTCCAATGATGTCACACAAACTTTCGAATTATTGAACGACGCTATATATAATATTATATGCTTGCTATTACCAAGCATTTCTGGTTTCTTGTTCGCAATGTTACGGAGATGTCTTTCAAAGTGTGCCTCTGTCGTCATAGTTAATGAAGAGCTAGCGGCAATAAGTGCTCATGGAATATGTCTATCGCCTAAGAGGTCCCTTGTAGGATCGACGGAGTGACATTCGCTAGCTCACCCGGTGTAGCGTACATTCATCGAATGGTTCGGCTGCCGGGTTCGTCCGTTGCGGTCTAGGAAGGAGATTTGGGTGATGCGAGCACTATAATAACTTTAGTACTCACCCAGTGACGACGGATTGAGGACAGATCGGAGGAAGCCTGTTAGTCCGGTTCCTGGCTCGTCCAGGTCCGTCCGGGCTGTGAGCGAGAGAGGTCCCTCTCTCGTCCAACAACATAGGGGACCGCATGTTGTGGTTCAGATATTTTGCATTCGGAGCATATGTCCGCTGCTCGGGACGCTCCGTTATATTGACAGTCCGAGAGACTGTCGATAATGCTTCCTCATCCTCACAGCAGCGCACACGACCGAGGATTGGACACGTGACCTCGAGTATCCGACCAGTTTCGTCATTCAGTGATTCCACGGCGAACAGGTCACGCCATCCGGTAGTCAAGGGACACGAAGCCTGTACACTCCGTTCGCTCGCATAATAGAAGTATGCACGGGGTTACGATCACGGAGCTTCCAGCAGCAATGCATCGTAAGACCGCTTCTCCACAGGCCTCAGTGACGGACGTGCTATCCAAGTTAGCACAGTTTTTCGCAGCATCCCAGCAATCGACAGTTTCTCGGCCGGATCAGGAATTATCCGACGGCGCTGGGTCGGTGCGGTCCGCGGTTGCATCAGGTTCGGACGACCGAATGCTTTATAGGGTCCGACAGGATGGCGAAAGGGATTCGGACGATTTCGAGTTTTCCCTTTCGGGACATCGGAAGCTGCCATACATTTCTTCCAGCATTATCTTCCAGTGGTTGTTCCTTCAGACTACATTGCTGCGATGTTGGATAAGAGACTTATAGCGTCATTGGACACGTAATTTTGGATCGGTTCAGGGACATTGTCCCTGACTTACCGACACAGTCCAATAATGTCATTAGAACATGTGTATTATTTATCGACGCTATATATATATATAAGCCTGCTACCAAGCATGATAGTTTAGTTTCTTGTCCGCAATGCTCAATTCTGCCTTTTATCATTTATAGGAATAATTTATTTTGGCAGAACAGGGCATACCGAGAGTTCATATGCGTCTAGACGGCGTGGGTAAAGACTGGAAATTATCTTTTTCGCCGTCTATGTCTTTTCCAACCACAATGTTGGAAACGACAATGATGTCTAATAGACTTAACTTAGACGCTTTATCATACGTAATCCACCTTACTGAGGCGTTATCATTACGTCTTCAACAGAAAGAATTCCGGGATATGATCCTCAATGTGATTTCTTTTGAGGGCAGTAGTTTGTTCACGTATAACTCCGCCCTTCAGTGGCTACCTGGAGTTGGTTAGACATGGCGCAGCCCTAGCTACATCCACGCGCGTGGATAGTAAGGTGAAGAACTCTCTCAGAGTCGCTTCGGTCTCGGAGAAGCTTCTCTTCGACGGCAACTTTTCAGCAATCCATGAATTGCTCGATTTACACGTTCTCTTGTCTATCTAGTGTAGCAAGAGATTCAGACTGGGGCAAACATTCGGTGGTTGACTCAGAGAGTGCCACTGCAGTTGCCGGATCCGAGTTTTATAATTATGACGGTTGCCAGTCAAACAGGTTGGGATACAATATTGATCCCAACGGATTCGAAGTGCCAGGGTCTTTGGGTTCCGCAGTCTCTCGGCAAGCACTTATCTTCCACGGAATAATGTTTTTTAGGCTTGCTTTATGTCATTGCATGAACATTATTCAGAAACGCATGTCCAAATCCTGTCCGTTAATACGACAGTAGTGGCGTATCTCCGGAACCAGGGAGGCACTCATTCGTTTCCATTATTCAATTTAATGGAAAGAATCCTTCTGTTTGTTATAGTACACCAAGTTCTGCTTCTGTCTGTCATATTCCGGGTCGTCTGATTGTATTACCGGACTCCCTTTCACTTATGGGTCGCTTGTTGCTGTCAGAATGGACTCTCAACAAACAAGTATTCAATCAGATTTGCTATCAATGGGAGCGCCCAATGATAATTTATTTACGACACAACTTGCTAATCAATTGCAGACGTATGTGTTTACATGTCCGGATCTCTGAGCTTATGTTGTTAACGCTCTATTGATCTAATAGGACGGAATGATAGGATATGCGTATCCTCCTGCGCTGTTGTTTCAGCAAGTATTGCTAAGATAAACAACCACAATACATTTCTGTTGATAGCATCTCTGTCTTCACAGAGACCGTGGGTAAATTTACTCAGTTTTTTATCTTTGGGACTTAACACGAAATCTTTCTCCATGAGAGGATCTTTTTTCGCTGGGAAAAATCGTGTCATCTTCATCACAACCCGCAAGGTCTCAACCTTCACGTATTCCGTTGTGTGGTCCTTATTGCATTGTAAGCATTGTACTGGACGAGCTTTGGACGCGATTTCTTACTGTAGGAGAACCTCTTCTTCGCTATTCTATGCGGCTAAAGTGGAGGCTCTTCCATCGTTGGTGTAGGGATCACTATGTTGATATTGTTGATCCCTCCATACTAGTCATTGCAACTTTCTAGTATACTTGTTTGACAAGATCTACTGCAGCCTGTTCCTATTAAGGTTATAGGTTTATGTTATCTCATACCTATGCACTCTATGATAGTTTACAATTGAGTCTTATGTCTCTTTATCTAAAGTCAGTTAGTAACTTTTCGATAAATAGACTTAGAATCATTAGATTAAATTTCTATACGGAATTTAACTTCGGTTCTTATTTAGCTAAGTAATCATTTGAGCCTCTGGAAACAGTAGTTTTCAAATTCTGACCTTTAGACAGTAATTCTGTTGGCTTCTCTTTTACTGAAGAGTCAGTGAGCTTCAGGCACTATCGGTGGATGATTCTCACTTTCGTAGTTTCGGAATCACTACTTCCTTTACTATTTAGGTTGGATTTTTGCATAAGAGTCAGGCTCCTAATAAATATCCGGAACCTATTGTTATTAAGGTCCTTCCGTCTTCGTACGGGCATAGGCCTTTACTCTGTCCGGTTAGAGTTTACGTATTTATAAACAGATATCTGTTTATTACTACGGGCGTAAGCTTCTTCTGTCTTTGATGCCTAATAGAAGGACGTTACGCTCCATTCTATTGCTAATGGATTCAATTAACTATCGATACTGCTTATGGTATATCATTGACTCAGCAGTTGTGCTTGAGATTTCGGCTCATGAAGTAAGAGTTCTTCTACATCTTGGGCTTACATTAATAGTGTCGCTATTATAAATTTTTGAAGGCTGCTCATTGCGCTCAGCCATCCACATTCATGAATTTTTATCTCAGAAATATCGAGTCCATTTCTGGAGGCCTCTATTGTTAGGTCTATTATCTACTGCTCAGAATGTCATTCACTTAACAGTTGCTACTATAGCTAGGTAGGCTGTCTGTTTCGGCAGTGACTCCGTTCTGCTGCCCTCTTCGCTCTGGGCTATTTGACCAAGGGCAAGAAAAAGGGGGGGGGGGGGGGGGTAGGGTGTTCCCTTGGGTCACCTGTTTTACTATGAAAACAAGGGGATACCTCCTCCGGAGTTAGTAATTCTGAGCTGTTATTGGGATGGTTTTTTAGTGAGAAGTTTATGTTTTAAAAATTCATTCAGGTCTCAGTTTTTAAAGTATAGCTTTTGAATATATCACGTGTCAACGGACGTTATTATACAATCCTCAGACACTTTTAAGGAGTATAAAGAGTCTCTATTCTCTAAACTTACTTTATTTATTGGCTTACTTTAAAAATTATTAGTATAAGGATTATACTAGATATTAATAGAGTACATGGATGTATGATGCTCAATTTTGGAAGGTGTTGTATCTTTCTAATTTATCATAAATAAGAAAGATACATGTAAGGCCTAATACTTCTTTTTCCCTAGAGGGGATGACTCTATTTTATATAATTGAGCGTATTCCAACTTGCTCTATGTCCTAAGCCCTCCAGCCTTTTTACTATTCAGCTATGTCTGGGTCATTGGTACAGTATAAAAATGTTAAAAAATTTATAGTAATTTATATATTTTTTATACTTACCAATGACCCAGACGGGGATGGCCCTCCCAGGAGTTGGGAACTCATACCTCCCCGCTGAGTACATAGCGCTTACCAGGCACTGGTTATAAGAATGATTAATGGCTCCAATTTCGGAACGTCCTTGACACTGCGCATGCGCAGTAGAGGTGAAGTGTGGAGGGCCATTCAGGACATGTTTTCTTTGGTTTTAGATGCAAATTTTGGGGATTGGGGGGCAAAATTTGTGTTTGGCCCTATATTTTAAGAGTTAGCACCAGCTATGTCTGGGTCATTGGTAAGTATAAAAAATATATAAATTACTATAAATTTTTTAACTTTTTGTAGAAAACCGCTCGACGAATGTAACGGACATTCATCCAATTTGTGCATCCCTCAGATTGTAACCTAACACTTGAATGGGCACCATTCAGTAAAAAGACATAAGCTGTGTTTGGAAGAAATGAAAAAATAAAAATTAAGAATACTAATGAACAATCAGAAATATATACAAGCCTGAAAATTAGAAGTCGGTCATTGACAGGCACAGTTTATTTGTTGGAGAGCTACCAGTAGAGCTGAATCAGTTAATTGATTAATCAATGATCCAATGTCTTGATCGATCAAAAAAGTAATTGATCAATTAACCTTCACTTTTGAACTACTGTATTATACGGGTTAACAGAGGAACAAACTTGCTCCAAAACTTGCAAACATTGGCATTTTGACTGACATAAATTATACGAGACAGAGTAAAGCATGCAAGTTTTGTGCTGGCATACAGTTAAAACTAGAAGTCCTGTCATGAATAGTGCGCTTATCTAGGCTTAATTGCGCATTGGAATTGCGCGCAATTTCCACATCGAATGGCATCCAAAGCACGGCAGGTTCTCCTGGTTACTCATAGCAAACACATGCAATGTTTCTGCCATTGGACCTCCGGGTTACCCGGAGGTCCATTGGCTGAAAAATTGCTTGTGCACAGGCCATATGTACAGACTTTGATAGCTTTACTTGGGCCATAACGCGTACATTAACGTGCATATCAACGTGCTATTTGTGCGCATTTCATGACAGGACTTCTAGTTTTAACTGTACTTCTTCACTTCCATGATCATTATAATGTGTCAGTAGCTGGGATTGGTCATTCTTAACCCTTTACTCAATGCAGGTAGCAGACAATACTTGCAAAATGAATTCTTGAATTACTAAAAATTTTCAATTTTTGTCTCAGCTTATGATCCCTCACTGGAACAAGCTTGACATTTTTGTTCCAGTAGGGGGTCATTAGCTGTTTTTGAGACAAAAATTGAAAACAATAAAATTTGAATGGGGATTTTTAGTTCCACTTGACAAAGTCAAGCAGAGCTATTGCCATCATATCTCGTCCATCGGCGTACCTGCATACATATGTACGTACGTACATATGGCACACCAAACAGGTCACATTTATGATTGGATTGCTTTGAAACTTTATGTGGTATCGATTTTCTTCCATTTCCGTCACAAAATATCTTTGGCAACAACCTTTGAATTTTTTTAGTTAGGCATCAATATTTCCCTTTAGCACACCCTACGGGGCACCTTTATGATCAGAGTCTAAGTCTGTGAGTATGTTCACATTTTCTTTAGCACAGGCTACACCCCATAGTTTTTGTTTGATCATCACAAAATTTCAAATGGAGGTTTGAGGTCATGTCAGATGAGAACGTCCCCTTTTGGTTGCGATCGGTTAACCATGACAGCTACGTGAGCCTGAAATCCGAAAACTAGTGATGAACCGATTATCAAAACTTGCTATGAACCGATTACTGATTATATCTCTGCCAATTATGTTGATTTCGATGCCGATTCCGATGGTTGAAATAGGACCCAGAAGAAAATCTTTTAGTGCCTGTTATACTGCAGAATTTTGTTGATAAATCACCAAGTACGAAAGCTTAATACATGTACCACATTAGTTCTCATAGTATGCATGTTTAGTGCTGGGCAATATTAGCCAAAATAATATTTGCATTTTGGGGAGTTGGGGTGGGGGGAAGATCGTTATAAACGATACAATCACACATTGTCCTCTTGTGATGATTGTGTTATTCCCGTAAATAGTGTTAATACGGTTTTGTGTAATGATACAATGGACTTGGCTGTATTAACCAGGAAGATACTGAGCACATATACTTTGTGCCTTAACTGAATAATAACTTTGATGTTAATGTGTATTGTGAAGTTGTATGGCGCATTGTTTACACACGTGGCATCAGAATATATTATTTAATGTTCAGTTGGAGAGAAACATCAATGGAGGTAAGCTCAGGTAACTGAATTAAAAAATGAGCTTGACAAACTGAAAACGTGTTTGTGACAGTCATGCGACTTACATGTTGCATAACAGGTACGTGACCTTGATTTGTTTAACACAGTCTACAGTTCATATTTATGAAGCGATTTCATTGTAACTTGGATGGATAAATTGGCATGATGTCTAGATGAAACTGTCCTATTTTGGTCACTATCTGTCAGCTGTTACCGCCGCCTGGTCATGTGACCTATATACCTTTAGCACTGTCCACAGGTTTTCATGAAGGGATTTCATTGTAACTTGGTAGGATATCTAGATGAGGCTATCCTATTTTGGTAATGATCTGTCAACCATGACCGCCAAACCATCATGTGACCTAGATTCCTTTAGCAAAGTCTATGAGTTATATTTTTGAAGGGATTTCATTGTAACTTGGTAGGATGACTTGTTTTGGAATGATTTTAATGTAACTTGGGTAACTTTGGTTGACATTAACTGTGAGGGCCACGTTAACCCAGGCCTTAATTCTTTAGTACAATCTACACCTCAAATTATTCTTATTGAAAACAGCATATAGAGAACAGAAATTAATATATTCTCAATTATCTTGTCTTATTTCATAATCCTTTCATAAACATTGAACATTATCCTTTTCGTCAAATACTACACACAGTCAAGTTAAGTTACAGTGTCATTGACACTTTCATTTTAATTCATATTTTTAATTCAAATTGGCTGTAATTATTAGTATGATATGTGGGGAATTAGTTTTTATTTCTGTTCTATACTGTTCTATATGGTGAAAAAGTTAAAAATGAACAAAAAACGAAAATGATACAATATCTTCTACACTGTATGATTTACAGAAAAATGAAACAGAAATACTTATCCGATAGTCCAAAATATAATTCAGTAGAATCCAGTGACGAAGAAACTTTCCAGCTGGTATTATAATGTCCAATAATGTGTCTGCAGTAACAGTATCCAATAAATTGTAATGAAATGCTCACTCAAAATTCAGCAGTCTCCAGTACATTCCAAATAAAGCACTTGGCAAAATCCAAATGGAATTAATATCCAACAAACATTTGTTCCTCTGGTTGTTTGAAAATTATCCAGCTAAATCCTGGGTTTTCTCAAGAATAAATCATGGTTAACACAAGAAGAATAAATTCTCTTCAAATTGTGGAAACACTTTTCCAATACAAAAGAATCTCAGATCACAAAATAATTTTTAGCTTAACTTGACTAAGTCAAGATAAGCTATTGGCATCACGCTTGCTGAAGTCTGTTATTCTGTGAGTCTGTTCATATTTTCCTTTAGCACAGGCTACACCCTGTAGTTCTTGTCCGATCGTCTAGATGAGAATGTCCCCTTTTGGTCACGATCAGTCAGCCGTGATGGCTGCCAGAGCCCAACACCTGAAAACATTTACCACAGTCTACATGTCGTATTTATGAAGGGATTTCATTGGAACTTCGTAGGATGACTCTGTATAATGTCTAGATGAGAATGTCCCCTTTTGGTCATGATCTGGCAACTGTGATAGCTGCCCTAGCCCGAAACCCAAAAACTTTTAGCACAGTCTACAGGTCATATTTAATATGTAGGGATTTCTTTGTAACTTGGTAGGATGATTCTGTATGATGTCTAGATGAGAACTTCCCCATTTGGTCATGATCTATCAACCAAGACGGCTGCCCGAGACCAAAACCCGAAAACCTTTAGCACAGTCTACAAGTTGTTTTTATGTATGATGGGATTTCGTTGTAACTTGGTAGGATGACTCCATATAATGTCTAGATGAGAACGTCCCCTTTTGGTCGGGAGTGGTCAGTTGTGACAGCTACAGGGACCGAAGCCCAAAAACCTTTAGCACAGTCTACAGGTCGTATTTATGAAAGGATTTCAATGTAACTTGGGAGGATGACTCCAGATAATGTCTAGATGAGAAAGTCCCCTTTTGGTCCCCATCATTCACCCGTGACGGCTGCCCGAGCCTAAAACCCTGAAAACCTTGAGCACAGACTACAGGTTGTATTTATGAAGGGATTTCATTGTCCCCCGACCCTTCGGGGGACTATTGTAATCAGCAGTGTCCGTCCGTGCGTGCGTGTGTCCATCCGTCCGTCCGTCCGTAACACCCTTGTCCGGATGATAACTTTAGTTTGGATGATTTTACTGAAACTAAATTTGGTATGTGTCTTACTTGGGTGGAAATGCAGGTCAAGTTCGAAAATGGGCACGCTCCACTGATTTCTACTGGATTTATTCCCCTTTTTCGACTTGAAAAATACAGATTTTGTGTTGTCCGGATGATAACTTTAGTTAGGATCATTTGATTGAAACGAAATTTAGTATGCCGCTTATTTGGGTGGAAATGCAGGTCAAGTTCGAAAATGGACACGCTCCACTGATTTTTACTGGATTTATTCCCCTTTTTCGACTTAGAAAATACGGTTTTTGTGTTGTCTGGATGATAACTTTACTTTGGATCATTTGATTGAAACGAAACTAAGTATGTGGTTTAATTGGTTGGAAATACAGGTCAAGTTAAAAAATGGCCATGCTCTGTCTATTTTTACAGGAGTTATTCCCCTTTTTCTACTTATAAAATACACTTTTTGTGTTGTCCGGATGATAACTTTACTTTTGATCATTTGATTGAAATTAACACCCTTAACCTCTCATAAAGACCATGCTCTTGGAACAAATTGCATCCTAACAGCTCCCTTGAATTTACCATCTTGGTCGGGGGACCGGGGGCGTCGCCCTTGTTGTAATTTGGTAGGATGACTCACTATAATGTCTAGCTGAGGACATCCCCTTTTGGTTTCGATCAATCAACCATAATGACTACACAGGCCCACAGCCCGAAAACCCTTAGCACAGTCTACAGGCCGTATTTATGAAGGGATTTCATTGTAACTTGATAGGATGACTCGTTTTGGAATAATTTCACTGAAACTTGGTAACTTTGGTTGACATACATTAACTGTGAGGGCCACATTAATCCACCCCTCAATTCTTTAGTACAGTCTACTCGAACTCCCGCGTTGTGTCCTTGGGCAAGGCACTTAACCCCTATTGTCCACATGGAGGCACGATGACGCCATGTACTAAGGTGTACTGCATGTTGATGGTGTGCATGTCTTCAACCAATCTAACCCTGCCTGTGCTGCAGTGCAGAGTTATGATGTTGGGGAGCTGGCAGCTGCTCGTCATTGCTCAGTTGTTCTCTCTGGGTACTCCGGCTTCCTCCACCTGTAAAACAGTCACGGTCATGATTAGCCATTGTGCATAAGTATGTGACCTTAAAACACCAATAAATAAATAAATAATAGTACAGACTACACCTCAAATTGATTTTATTGAAAACATAAATTACAGGGAACAGAAATTTACATATTCTCAGTTATCACGATTCTTGTCTTATTTCATAAATCTTTCATAAACATTGAACATTATCCTTTTCATCAAACACAACACACAGTCAAGTTAAGCTACAGTGTCATTGACACTTTCATTATTAAACTCAACTGTTATCTAGAATAATGCCCTGTCCTGTAATAATAATCTCCAATGCTGAATGTATAAACAATAAGTCAGTCACTTCTCAATGCTGTGTGATATGAAAGAATGTCAGAAGTCTATTGATTTGTATAGTCTTCAAATAGAAAGTTCCACAATGAGAAGAAATTTCTCCAATGTTCTATTGTTCCATTAATTATTATTTGCTGAGTAAAGTCAGCTCATTAAGTTTCTAGATGATTCTGTCTAATATCAAATAAGCATGTCTGACCCAAATAAACAATTAGTGAGCTAAAAATAGATCTTGTTTAAGACGATTTGTAAGCATGTTGATAGGTACATTCAAAGGTAACTCAGTGCAAATAAGTGATCACACAAGCCAAAGTCTGCTTATTCTAATGAAAAAATGATTTTAGAAAATTTAATTGTTTATAATTATTAACTAAGGACATATCAATTCTTATATTATAATAGGGGCCTATAACATCACCAATCATAATCTTTTGACATTTGGGGTACAGCATCTTTAGGAGGGTCAAATTCATGTTTGTTCAAATCAAGTCCCTGGGTTCGTTTTTCGAGAACCCTGTCGGAAAGCAAACTTTAACTTTGTGCAATGTGAGGAATATTCTTTAAAAATCTTTAACCCCTAGAACACTGGTAATGTAACAGAATTTTCTCCAATCACTCTGTTTTTCTCTTGTTTTGCGAGGAATTTAACCAATTGAGCTCTTGTCAAACAAGGTATATTTGGTTAAATATCAGACTGCTTTATGGGAAATATTTGCTGCTGAAAACGTTGCTATTTTGACATCAGAGTGAAGAGGGTTAAGATCCACCTGTCAGATTCTTTTGGTAATTGGAATACAGCATCCTTATTGGAGTGAGATTCAGGTTTGTTCAAATCAAGTCTCTGTTTAATTGATGGAATCCTTATGGAAGGCCAAATTTTAACTAGGCGCAAAATGCGGGAAAGGTTAGCAAACTTCGCGAAAAACTGATGGAAGTTAGTCACGGAAGATCAGTGGGTGAGAAATGTAGTCTCGGCATGCCTGCGGTTATCATTCTGAGCAAAGCCCACACTTACAAGATGTCCGCATTGGACAAATCTGGCAAATCCTTCCAAAAGAGAGTCTCTACAGGCTCTCTTATCAAAGAAAGCAATAGAGGTCGTCGAGAATCAAAATTCTCCAGGTTTTTACAGTCACCTGTTCCTCGTACCGAAGCCAGACGGCTCATTCCGACCGTAATATACTTGAGCTGGATAAAAAAATTGAAAAAATCATAGCTCCCAAGTTCATATGGAACCATTCAGTCGGTAAGAGCGGGCATTCGAGTGGACGACTATGCGGCAAGCGTAGATCTAAAGGTCGCCTACTTTGATGTTCTGGTACATCCGGCATTCAGAAAGTACCTGCATTTTGCCATGCAAGGAGAGGTTTATCAGTCCAGAGCAATGTGCTTCGGTCTGAACCTAGCTCCTTGGGCTTTCACTCGAATGATTAACTCGGTAATGTCATATTTCCGAGCTCATTCGGCAGTGGAAACGTCGTCTTACTTGGACGACATTCTTCAGAGATACGGCGACAGAATAATTCTTCAGAACGATGTTCGGAGTCTGCTTCAGTTCTGACGTCTCAGGTTTCATAGTAAACGAGAAAAAGTCGGCCCTAGCTCTGTCCAAGTTCTTCATTCACTTGGGAATGAGCTTCGCGACTCACAACAATCTGGTTTGTCTGCCGTTACCCAGACCGAAATTAGTCAGTTGTTATGCTCGCTTTTGTCTAAACTCTCCCCCAGTGACTGTGAGGGAGTTTATGGGACTGTGCGGAGTGGTTGCGGATCTTATTCCGATGGACCGCCTGCGCATGCGTCCCCTCCAGATATTCTTTACTCAGAACTGGAGTGTGAAGACGCATTCGCTCGAAACCAAGATTGTTTTAACGGACCCAGTAAAACAAAAGGTTTTGATTTGGGCGGATCTCCAGTGGTTGACTTCAACTACCGGATCCGGCCTTCACGATTATGACAGATGCGAGTCTAATGGCCGGGGTGTGTCCCTGAGTCCCGCAGACTTGAAGTGTCGGGGTCTTTGGGACCCTTAGTTCCTGGAGAAGCACATAAACATCAAGAAGATGATGTCTATCTGGCTAGCACTACAACATTGGATTGTTCAAATAGCGAACGTACATGTTCAGGTACTGTCGTACAACTCGACGGTAGTAGCTTATCTCAGGAACCAAGATGGCACTCATTCGATTCAGTTATGCGTATTAAAGGAGAAGATTCTCCTATTTGCTCTTAGTCATCACGTTCATCTCTCAGTCCGTCATATACCGGGTCGTCTGAATGTACTAGCAGACTCTCGCTCATGACAAGGTCGCCTGTTACCATCAGAGTAGACTCTCAACAAGCGAGTATTCAATCAGAACTGCTACCAGTGGGATTGTCCCACGATAGATGATTTTGCGACACACCTGAACAATCAATTACCGACGTTTGTGTCGCCATGCCCAGATCATCGAGTGTATGCAGTAGACGATCTACCAATCTCATGGGACGGAATGATAGGATATGCAGATCTTCCAGCTCCGTTGATTCAGCAGATTCTGTTAAAAATCAAACAGTCTCACTGCAAAATCCTGATAGTAGCACTTCTGTTGTTACAGAAACCCTGAATCAATCTTCTCAGGTGTCTGTTATGGGACATTCCCCGGAAGCTTCCTCCTCGAAAGGACCTTCTTTTTAAGGGGAAGTCCTGCACACTGCATCACAACCCAGAAGGTCTCAACCTTCACGTATTTCCGTTGTGTGGTCCTTCCTGCATGGAAAACATTTTATAGGACGAGCAGTGGACGCGATTTCTAACTGTAGGAGGCCCTCCTCTTCGTTGAATTATGTAGCGAAGTGGAGGGTTTTCTTCCGTTGGTGTACTGACCAGTCTGTAGATATCTATGATCCATCCATTCCACAGATTGCCAAATTTTTATACTGTACCAATGACCCAGACTTAGCTGGTGCTAACTCTAACAAAACCAGGGCCAAACACAAATTTTGCCCCCCAATCCCCAAAATTTGCATCTAAAACAAAAAGAAATCATGTCCTAAAGGACCTCCATACTACGCCTCTACTGCGCATGCACAGTGACGCAGACGTCCCGAAATTGGCACCAATTATCATTCTCTGTTTGGCCCTTCATCAGTCAACATCTCACTGATCTTTGTGCTTGTAAATCTCAGTTTAAAGGATGCCAGACACGTAATTTTTGGAGAAAATGTGATTCTAAGGAGGATAGAAGGAGGAGAGGAAAAAGAAGTGACAAAAAATAATCAGGGCTGTACTTGAAATTTTTTGATGAAATTATGTTAAGTTGCATATTTTCGAGGCATGAGCCTCTTGTCATTCTTGCTAAATGTTGTACTGCTTATTCAGTGTTTCCTCTCCCCTAGCCTTCTAAAGTCCCCCCAGGCAATTCTCCCATGCTTTTGGCAAATTTTTGAGAAAGTTCATTTCTAAAATTTCCTGGGAGAGTTGCTTGGTTACAGAATGTTTTCTGTTATTTTCCCCATAGTTACGTTTTCACCCATGGGTGTATAACGTTGTGTTCTGCATCTTCCATCTGATGTTCTGCAGATTCTCCCCTGGGAGTCTCTGTTTTGCATCAGATAGAGTGTAATTTTGATGACTGATTCCGGGCCAGTTTTTTCGGTGCCTGGAGTCATGTTTTCTGGTGTTTTACACTGTTTGTTTACATTGGCAACAGCCTTTTTTGAGGGGGGCTGTTTGCCTTTGCTGTAGTTTATCTCACTATAAGATACATTTATATTATCCGTAAGTGTCTCATTAATTATTTAATATAAATTTAAAATTTTTGACCACACTTTGCCATCGGATCCATCGGGGCTCAACGTTACTTTTCAGCAACTTGGGCTTCGCTGAAAAAATATTTTTTCAAAATTATTTTGATTTGCAATTGTTTTTTCATTTATTAATGGATCATGTTATTATGTATCTTTGTGTCAGGGGTTTTTGCGAGTAACTAGGACCTGTTGTTGTCCTTTCACAATGAAGGGACATTGTTCAAATTGTAATAGGAAGAAATCTTCCTCTGACTTTCATGATCATTGTATTAATTGTAGTCAGTGTTCTCGCATTAATCCCTGTCCTATATGTGAATATTGGGATGAGAAACATTGGAAACGTGTGTCACGATATGTTGTTTCTGGAGAAAGGGCTATGCCGGCTCTTTCTCCGCAAGGTCACTCCACTCTCTCAGTTTCTATTTCAGAGGAACAAGAACAGGGTGATGTTTCCATGTTATCTTCTACAAGTGTGCGTCCGTCGTCACAAATGAATTCAGAGCTAGCGGCAAAAGTGCTCATGGAGATTAGACAAATGTCATCCGCTAGCTTGCCCGGTGTAGCGTCCATTCACCGAATGGTTCGGCAGCCGGGTTCGTCCGATGCGGTCCAGGAGGAAATTTTGGGTGATGCGAGCACTATAAACATAATAGATGCACACCCAGTGACGGCGGATAGTAAGCGAGAACGGGGGAAGCCTTTGAGTCCGGTTCCTAGCTCGTCCAGGTCCAGCCGGGCCGTGAGCGAGAGAGGCCCCTCTCTCGTACAACAACATCTGGGACCAGATGTTGTGGTACAAAATGTGTCGCTAGCGGAGCATACGTCCGTCGCTCGGGACGCTCCGTTGTATAGGCAGTCCGCGGAGACTGCTAAGGCTTCCTCTTCTCGTCAGCGCACACGACCGCACCTTGGCTGCGTGACCGCCGATATATTACCAGCTTCGCCGATCAAGGATTCTTCGGCGACCAGGTCACACCATCCGGCAGCCAGGGATTCGAGACCGATGGACTCCGGACGTTCGCATAGGAAAAGTATGCGGGAGCCATCTGATGCGGAGCTGCCCTCGGCGAAGCAGCGAAAGACTGCGCCTCCGCAGGTCTCGACGCCGGACATTCTTGTGCAGATAGCACAGCTTATCGCAGCATCCCAGCAGCCGACAGAAACGGTGTCGGATCGAGAATTATCCAACGGCGCTGGGTCGGTACGCTCCGCCGAAGCATCGGGGGCGGACGACCGGGAACATCATGAGGTCCGACCGGATGGTGAAAGGGATACGGATGATTTGGAGCTATCCCTTTCGGAACAACATAAAGCTGCCGTGGACTTCATCTGGCACTTTCTCCCTCATGTTGTTCCGTCGGGCCAGACTGCTGCGGTTCCGGACAAGAGGATTATAGCGTCATTGGACTCTGAATTTTTTGAGCGGTTCAGGGACATCGCTCCCGAGTTTCCGTCGCAGTCCAATAATGTTGCAAGAACATTTGAATTATTGAACGACGCTATATTTAAACTTGCTTCCAAGACGGGGAAAGCAGGTTTCTTGTCCGCTAATACTCTCAACCTGCCTTTCATTAATGCAAGGAATAAATTCGATACGGCAGGACAGGGTATCCCGAGAGTTCCTCTGCGTATGGACGACGAGGCGGAAGACTTAGAGCTATCATTACCGTCGTCGGCTTCTATTCCAACCGCGGTGTTGGAAACAGCTATTGCGTCTAACAGAGCCAATTTAGATGCCTTATCTTACGCAGATCACCTTACTAAGGCGTTATCACTGCGCCTTCAAGGGAAAGAGTTTCAGGATATACAATCCTCTTTAAGACTTCTTTCAAGGGCAGTAGCTTATTCCACGTGTAACTCCGCCCTTTCAGTGGCAAATCTGGAGTTGGTTAGACGTGACGCAGCCCTAGCTACATCCACACTAGTGGATACTAAGGTGAAGAACTCTCTTAGAGTCGCTTCGGTCTCCGGAGAACTTCTCTTTGACGGCAAGCTTTCTGCTATTTATGATAAAATTACAAAGAAAGCTTCAGATTCTCTGTTGTTCAAATCTGCTTCTAAGAAGTCGGATACAGCAGACAAGAATAAGACAGGCACTTCTGGGTCTAATGCGCCCAAGAGAGGTTCCTATAGAGGTTCCGGTGCGTCCTCTTGGTCTTATTCGAGAGACCGTCAGGGTAGCGACTCTCGTTCGGGACGTCCTTCGGGCCGGGACAATCGGTCGGACGCCCCGAGGTCGACGGGGCGAGGTGCGGGTCGTGGAGGACGTGGTTTCTCCTACCGCAGGCCTCGCAGGTCCAGGAGGTGATGGCTTAAACCTCTATCGCGTACCGGTTGGCAGAAGGTTGTCGAGCTTTTCACAAGAATGGGCGTCGATTACGGACGACCCTTGGGTGAGAGGAGTGACTTCGGAAGGTCTAAAGATATCCTTCAAACGAAAGCCTCCATTAACTCGAAGTCCAAAGTGGACTCATCTTCCGTCAAATCCGCAGAAAAGAGGCGCTCTGTTATCAAGAGGTGCAGTCTCTTGTAATGAAGAACGCGGTAGAGGTCGTAGAAAACCAGGAATCTCCGGGATTCTACAGCCATCTGTTTCTGGTTCCGAAACCAGACGGCTCGTTCCGTCCAGTCATGGATTTGAGCTGGATAAACAAGCTGATCGTCGCTCCGAAGTTTTATATGGAGACGATTCGGTCGGTCAGAGCGAGTATTCGGGTGAACGATTATGCATCAAGCATAGATCTCAAAGATGCGTACTTTCACGTCATGGTACATCCGACATTCCGAAAGTACCTACGCTTCGCAGTCCTAGGAGTGGTGTATCAATTCCGGGCGATGTGCTTCGGATTGAATCTAGCACCCTGGGCTTTTACTCGGGTAATGAACTCGGTAATGATCTATTTCCGAGCTCATTCGTCTGCGGTAACGTCGGCCTACCTGGACGACATTCTTCAGAGGTACGGCAACGAGTTAACGCTTCAGAACGATGTTCAGAATCTTCTTCTATTGCTCCGATGTCTCGGTTTTATAGTAAACGAAGAGAAGTCGGATCTGGTGCCGTCCAAGTCATTCACTCATTTGGGAATGAGCTTCGAGACACATAACAATCTCGTTCGTCTGCCGTTAACCAGAGCGAAATTAGTCAGTTGTTACGCTCGCTATTGTCTGCACGCAGACAAAGTCACAGCGAGAGAATTTATGAGACTGATAGGTCTGTGCGGAGCCGCTGCGGATCTCATTCCGATGGGGCGGTTACGCACACGTCCTCTTCAAATTTTCTTGACTCAGAATTGGAGTGTGAAAATTCATTCGCTCGACGTAGACGTTCTCTTGTCAGATCAAGTGAAACAAGAGATTCAGACTTGGGCAAACATTCAGTGGTTAACTCAGGGAGTTCCGCTGCAGTTGCCGGATCCGAGTTTTACCATTATGACGGATGCCAGTCAAACAGGTTGGGGTGCATCATTAATCCCAACGGATTCGAGATGCCAGGGTCTTTGGGATCCGCAATTCCTGTGCAAGCACATAAACATCAAGGAAATGATGTCAATTTGGCTTGCGTTACGTCACTGGATGGACATTATTCACAATGCTCATGTCCAAATCCTATCCGACAATACGACAGTAGTGGCGTATATACGGAATCAGGGAGGCACTCATTCAGTTCCGTTGTTCAATCTAACGGAAAGAATCCTTCTGTTTGCGCTAGAACATCACGTTCTTCTTTCGGTCCGTTACATACCGGATCGTCTGAATGTGCTAGCAGACTCCCTTTCACGAAAGGGTTGCTTGTTGCCGTCGGAATGGACTCTCAACAAACAAGTATTCAATCAGATTTGCTACCAATGGGAACGGCCAATGATAGACTTATTTGCGACACATCTCAACAATCAGTTGCAGACGTATGTGTCTCCGTGTCCGGATCCAAGAGCATTTGCAGTAGACGCTCTGTCGATCCCTTGGGACGGAATGATAGGATATGCGTATCCTCCAGCGCCGTTAATTCAACAAGTATTGCTAAAGATAAAACAATCTCAATGCAAGATTCTGTTGGTAGCATCTCTGTCGCCACAGAGACCGTGGATAAATCTACTCAGGTGTCTGTTGTGGGACCTACCGCGAAAGCTTCCTCCACGGGAGGATCTTCTTTCGCAGGGGAAATCGTGCCAACTCCATCACAACCCGCTAGGTCTCAACCTTCACGTTTTTCCATTGTGCGGTCCTTCTTGCATGGCAAACACTTTACAGGACGAGCAGTGGACGCGATTTCTAACTGTAGGAGGACCTCCTCTTCGCTAAACTATGCGGCTAAGTGGAAGGTTTTTCGTCGTTGGTGTAGGGATCATTCTGTAGATATATTCGATCCCTCTATACCAGACATTGCAAACTTTCTAGTATACTTGTTTGACGAAATCAAACTGCAGCCTGTTACTATAAAGGGTTATAGGTCTATGTTATCTGATACCTATGCACATCATGATAGTTTACAAATTGGATCTAATGTCTCTTTATCTAAGTTGGTTAGAAACTTTTCGATAAATAGACCCAGAACTCTTAGATTAATTCCTAAGTGGAATTTAGCTTGGGTTCTTCTTAAATTGAAGGAAAAGCCATTTGAACCTCTTGGGACAGTAGATTTCAAATTCTTATCTTATAAGACAGCTTTTCTCTTAGCTTTCTCTTCTGCTAGAAGAGTCAGTGAGCTTCATGCACTGTCGGTGGATGATTCTCACTATCGTAGTGTCGGGAACACTATCACCTTCACTACTAATGTGGGTTTTTTAGCTAAGAATCAGGCTCCTAATAAATATCCGGAACCTATTGTTATTAAGGCTCTTCCGTCTTCAGACGGGCGTAGGCCTTTACTCTGTCCTGTTAGAGCGTTACGTATCTATAAACAGAGATCTCAGTTTCTCAGAAAGGGACGGAAACGTTTCTTTCTGTCTTTGATGCCTAATAGAAAGGACATTTCGGTCCATTCTATTGCTAGATGGATTCAATTAACTATCCGTACTGCTTATGAGAGTTTATCTTCTTCTCAGCAGTCTGTGCTTAAGATTTCCGCTCATGAAGTAAGAGCTCTTTCTACTTCCTGGGCTTATGCTAATAGTGTTGCTATTACAGATTTAATGAAGGCTGCTTATTGGTCTCAGCCATCCACATTTACGAATTTTTATCTCAGAAATATTGAGTCCATTTCTGGAGACCTGCATTGTTTAGGTCCGTTTCCGTTGCTCAGAATGTCATCCACTAAACCGTTGTAACTATAGTTATGCAGGCTTTCTGTTCCGGCAGTGACTCCGTCCGGCTGCCCTCTTCGCTCTGGGCTATTTGACCCAGGGCAAGGGGAAGGGGGGGGGGGGGGCGGGTGTTCCCTTAGGTCACCTGCTTTATAGTGAAAAGAAAGGGAATGCCTTCTCCAAGTCAGTATTTCTGAGTCGCTTCCGGGATGGTTTTAAAGTGTAATATTAATGTTAAAATTCATTCATGTCTTATTTTTAAAGTGTAGCTCGGTGTGAAGCATTTGTATATGTCAAGTGTCAAACGGGCTTTAATATACAATACTCGGACACTTTTAAATGACTATAAAGAGTCTCAATTCTCTGGACTACTTTATTTATTGGCTTACTTTAAAAATAATTAGTATAAGGGATATACTGGATGTTAATAGAGAACATGAATGTTATTGTGCTCAATTATTAAGGGTAGTGTATCTTTCTAATTTAATATTAAGTAAGAAAGATACATGTAAAGCCTAATACTCCTTTTCTCCTTAAGGGGTTACCTCTTTACTATATAGTTGAGCTTATTGGATTTTCCTCTATGTCCTAGGCCCTCCAGCCTGTTTACTATTCAGCTAAGTCTGGGTCATTGGTACAGTATAAAAATGTTAAAAAATTTATAGTAATTTATATATTTTTTATACTTACCAATGACCCAGACGGGGATGGCCCTCCCTGGAGTTGGGAACTCTTGCCTCCCCGCTGAGTACATAGCGCTGACCAGGCACTGCCAGTAAGAATGATAACAAAAGGGCCAAACAGAGAATGATAATTGGCGCCAATTTCGGGACGTCTGCGTCACTGCGCATGTGCAGTAGAGGCGTAGTATGGAGGTCCTTTAGGACATGATTTCTTTTTGTTTTGGATGCAAATTTTGGGGATTGGAGGGCAAAATTTGTGTTTGGCCCTGGTTTTGTTAGAGTTAGCACCAGCTAAGTCTGGGTCATTGGTAAGTATAAAAAATATATAAATTACTATAAATTTTTTAACTTTCCTGGTCTACTTGTTTGCCGTATTAAACTTGCATCCCACCACTATTAAGGGTTATAGGTCTATGTTATCAGATACTTATGCTCATCATGATAACTTGGCTATTGGATCAGATTCTTCTTTATCCAAGCTAGTTAGAAAATTCTCTATTAATAGACCTAGAACCCTCAGATTAATTCCTAAATGGAATTTGGCTTGGGTTCTGTTGAAGCTTCAAGAAGCTCCTTTTGAGCCGATAGACGATATAGAGTTCAAATTCTTGACTTATAAATGGCCTTTCTCTTAGCCTTTGCTTCTGCCAGGAGAGTTAGTGAACTTCATGCATTATCTGTCGATGATTCCCATTACCGTAGTGTGGGTAATACTGTTACCCTTACTACGGAAATGGGATTTTTGGCTAAGAATCAGATTCCAGATAAGTGGCCAGAGACTATTATCATTAAGGCTTTTCCGTCCTCGGACAACCGTAGACCTTTGCTGTGTCCAGTTAGAGCAATGCACAGTTATAAACCTTGATCGGGTTTTATTAGATATATCTGTTCATTCTATCGCTAGATGGATTCAGTTGGCAATACGTATTGCCTATGAAAGTCTATCTTTGGATCAACGTTCTGTCAACAAGATTTCAGCGCATGAGGTTAGAGCACTGTGCACTTCTTGGGCTTATTCTAACAGTATTTCCATTACTGATCTTATGAAGGCTGCATACTGGACACAGCCCTCTTCATTTACCAAGTTTTACCTTAGAAATTTAGAGTCCATCTCCGGTGACCTTAGATCTTTGGGTCCTCTTTCTGTTGCTCAGAATGTCGTTCATTAATATTACATCTAGAAGATGTTTGGGCGGTCTGCTCGATCACTGATGCCGTTCCTCTGCCCTCTTCGTTCTGAGGAATTTTCCTTCAGAACAAGCGGAAGGGGGGGAGGGATGGTTTTTCCCTTATGTTATCTGGCTTTATAGTGAAAAGCAAGGGAATGCCACCTCCAGAGACAGTAGTCCAGCGTCGGTGCTGGGTGGTTTTAATGTGTAGCTCGGTGTGAAGCAATAACTATGTCTCATTTATGTACTGTTTTTAAAGTGTAGCTCACTGTGAAGCATTTGTATAAGTTACGTGTCAAACGAGCATCTCTATACAATCCTCGGACACTTTTAAACGAGTATAAAGCGTCTTATTCTTTGGACTAGTTTTATAATTGGTTTCCTTCACCGAATTAGCATAACGGGTTATGCTGGCATTAAATGGAGAAATTATGTAATTCTCAATTTCATTGTTGGTGTCATGTCATTCTCTTTTCTTATAAGAGAAGGACTTATGTAATTCCTATGTCTTCTCCTATTCTCCTGTAGGAGCTATTCTTTATCAAAGTAATAGAGAGATTGGATTTTCCTTTAAGTCCTCTGCCCTCCAGCCTTTTTTACAATTCAGCTAGTCCGGGCCATTGGTTGTAGTATAAAAATATGATAAATTTAAAGTAATTTGTATATTTTTTTTCTTACCAATGACCCAGTCGGGGATGGCCCTCCCATGAGTGGGCACTCATACCTCCCCGCTGATTATAACATTTAGCAGGCACTATAGAAAGAATGATGCTTGGCACCAGTTTCAGTACCTTCCTGGTTACCGCGTATTGGGATTGGGGGGTTCAAAATTTGCGTTTGGCCCTGGATTATATCTAGTTAGCACCAGCTAGTCTGGGCCATTGGCAAGTATAAAAAAACATACAAATTACCTTAAATTTATCATATTTTCAATGTGCAGCCTGAAAGCTGCACGTTTAAAATATTAATTGCTCTACCACCAAATAATGGATATGGACTCTTCCAATTTCTGCCATTTAACTTGCATGGAAGATACCACCAGTGTTCAAAGGGTTAATCATTCATCAGTATTTCTCTCCGCATTTGCGGTCGATTGTACCTTGAATTCAATCATTAATCTTTTTTGCAAATCTCCAATGAAATGGACGTTTTATTAACTTACCATAAAAAAATAATCCAAATATTGCCCATGCCTATGTATGTCACCCATGAACTGACATAAAGTGCACAAGTGGAGAAAAGTATTCAGCTGCAGAGGTATTGCCATGTAAATCTTGGAGGTAGAAAGTGCCAGGTCTTTAGATTCCCCAAATTCACGCCCGTAAACGGTGAGCCCAAATTCCCAATATGTTCCCAAAATACCTGACCAAAATAGCAATATTTTATTTGTATAATGGTTGAAATTTGATCTCGGAAGAATGTGCACGTATGGGACCAGGAAGTTGAATCGACAGAAAATACGCAGAAGTGGTCATTTTGTTTTAAACCAGTGTCTGGTATGTTTTAACGAACACTGGCATTTATGTGACCAATTAGCAATTGCGTATTGAAAGTTTCATGTAACCATCATTTAAATTTATTGTTGTTTAAAATAAAAATATCTGTTGAGCGAGGTAAAATGAGCTTATGGGGTAGACCGCGATAATTCTATAATCCACCATGTAAGATGACTTCTGATCGGTCTGCTTGACGATCTAATTTTCGTGAATCACTCATCAGAGAACGTGTTTTGATTTTTTGCGCGAGTCGATTACTATCACTAGTATCATGATGTGCAGTCCCTGCGGCGGAATAAAGATTGAATTTATGAACGTAACTATGAAGTTAAGGTAGCGAATTTAGAATTTTATTTTTATTAAATGAAAGGAAGAAAATGCTCGGGCCTGCCCAAATTAAGGGAAACTAAAGGCCTGAAAGTGGGGTGCCAACTCGACTTTTTGATGTCGACCATTCGGCTTCAGAACCTCAGAGTCGTTTCAACACTAATTATATCTCTAGTGTTAAATCACTGCACATGCACAGTAGCAACTATCTATAAGAAATACTTACGATTTCCAAAACATGCAACATTGAATGATTTAGTTTACACAGGCAAAGGGAAAACTATTTTATTTGATTCTGAGAAATTTACATAGGGCCTAAAAAAATAAAAAATCTGTTTCTCAGGCCCTCCCACATGGTCCTCTTGGGTGCTGCATGCTCTCGTTTTATAACCAATTTAAACTTAAAAAAAATAAAAATTAAATGGTTTATGTCTGATATTTTACCCAAGTTAAAAAAATTGATAAATTTGTCCCTTGAGTGCAAGAAGGCTTTGCAATGCTTTAGCTTTCTTGCACTCAAGGGACGAAGTACATCACCACCCATGCTATTCTGTATATTATGAGGCCTAAAACTTGAACCAAGAACGTGAACTTTTGATGGCAAAGAAGAAATTACTGAAATAAAAAATAAAATAAAAAACCACTCGCACCCATGCAATTTCACAAATAATGGCCTGAGAAACAGAAGATCTACTTTGTGTGGCCTAAATTCGTGTTAAACAATGTTGCACTATTTGAGTGAGGTTGAATAAAATTAAAATGTTTTCAAATTTTGATGCACTGATCAGCAATAACAATGAACGGAGGTCTCATGAGGCATTTGACGATCTTTAGTTTTGGGGATTGCCCGATTTGTAGGAGCATTTTTACGCCTTCCTGGGATCATGTTTGCGTGGTAGGCGCGTCTGAGAGGGCGAGGGTTTTAGTCTAATTGGAAAATAAGGTTACCTTTAAACTTTATTTTCTCTTTATATTTCAGGACTTGAAGGTAACTTTAAAAGCTACCAGAATCAGTACTCAACGAATTCACTTGCATTGAATAAACACCAGCACAATGAAGAGAGGGATAAAAAGAGGTTTTTGTCACATAAGTTCAGTTTGACGCAGGCTAGTGACTTTAAATGGCATGGTACAACCAATGGGAACAAAACAGTCACCATAGCAACTTTGAGAGCAACTTTAACACAATTAGAAAACAACATCCCTGCAGCATTTCTGCATCCAAATTGGTCGCTTTTTAGGTCCAATTGGTTGAGGGTGATAGGAATGTGCCGGGCTCCGAGAGAATTTGCTGCTGTTTTATCTATACTAGAATCATGCATGAAGCCTGTGCTCTGTAATCCAGTCTGGAATGATGCCTTAGGTAAGTAATAACATTGTCACCTCATCACTTTTGTCTGTATGGTTGGTTCTGTAATTTCTGTTTCCTAAAATTTGTCAGTACAGTTGGGCCCACTTAATTCTTTTTATCTTATAACCCTTTACCCAACGCAGACAATTTCAAAATTCATTATTTTTTTAAATATCATTTTTTAAATTTTTTTTGTAAATTTCAACAAAACCATATCATGTGACCCCTCTTTGGAATGAGCTCAACAAGCTCGTTCCAAAGAGAGGTCACATGATATGGTTTTGTTGAAATTATTCGAAAAATAATATTTTTTCAGCAGCTGAGCTGTATTTGCATATTACGTGGGCGGATGCGGGCGATTTGTTGGGTGAAGGGATAAACCTTTGAACCGAAGAGGATGTTTTTTCCGGTCTACGAACATGATACGCCATAATTTCATTAAGTGGAATGACTGCTAAGTGAATGTGTGGTGTAGTCCCGAAGCTGCACGTTGGAAATATTAATTGGTCTGCCCCCAGATAATGAAAATGGACTCTTCCAATTGCTGCCATTAACTGACATGGAAGATGCCAGCAGTGTTCAAAGGGTTAATTGAATAACTGTTAATTAAATGTAATTTCCAAACCCCAAACCATTCAACATACCTTTAGTACAAATTTGACTTGTTAACTGAATCTTGTTTTATAGGGAAAACTCCTGTTAACTGAATAAAAAAATCAAGACGCACTGTCACAGTGCCGAAGCTGCGACGATTCGTGCAACGCCAATGATGTTTTAAAACTCAGAGACAAAAAAACTTGTTGGTGACAAAAAAACTTGGTGACAAGTCCATAAATGTGACAGAAATTATCCGAATGACATGCACTATTGAGAGGGTGTAGACATGAAGATACACTTGCATACCAAGTATGGTGTCATTGCATCTTGTATTTTAGGAGTTATGGTGTTTTTTAAACTCGTTGGTGACAGACAGACCGACAGACAGACTGACATTGCCACATATAGAGCTGCTCATCGCAGCTAAAAATCTTCTAACAACCTCTGAATTCTCATGTTTACAGATCTGTTTGGCCTTAGTACATCAAATACAGGCATTTAATCCATTATGTCTTGTTTGACTGAGCTCCATGAGCTCTGTCAAACAAGATATAATAGAAGAAATGCCTGTTTTAACATTAGAATATAAGAAAACATACTGTTAGCCCCTAGCACACTGTTGTCTCCAATTACTCTGTTTTTCTCTTGTTTCACTATGGATTTGACTGATTATATCATGGTTGACAGAGCTCACTGAGCTCTGTCAAACAAGGTGTATTTGGTTAAATTTCAAACTGCATTTATTTGCTGCTGAAAACTTTACCATTTTGACATCAGAATGCAGACGGTTAATTGGATATTCAATTAACAGCATACCTTAATGCTTGGGGTTGATGCCCTCTAACATAGGAAACGTGAGTATAAACGATTGAGTAACGTTGATTTTATCTCTGTGTTGCGGTGATGATCAGCCATTGTGCTGAAATGTGTGACCTTAACCCCCTGCACAGTGATGTCGAAAAATCTAAAGTTATGGGTGGAAATTTTTCCCATAATGCAACTAGAAATTTAACCAATTCAATATTGTTTGACAGAGCTCATTGAGCTCTGTCAAACAAGATTGAATTGGTTAAATTCCCAGTTGCATTATGGGAAAAAATAGCTACTTGAAATTTAGATATTTTGACATCAGAGTGAAGAGAGTTAAACACCAATAAGTAAATAACATCATGCCTGATTATCTTAGGAGAGTCATTGGTCCCGTTCCCTATGGCTCCTGCAAAACCAAGTGAATTTGAGCCATTATTACTCTCCTAAAGCTAAGAAAAAAGCAAATAGCTCCCATTATCTTAAGAGAGTCATTGGTCCCGTTCCCTATGGCTCCTGCAAAACGAAATGAATTTGAGCCATTATTACTCTCCTAAAGCTATGAAAAAAGCAAATAGCTCCCCTTAGTTTTAGAGCTGGTCGGTTTTGAAAGTTTCCCTCAGGGTGATTTTGGGGGGAAAAAATAATCTGTTTTCGGTTTCGGTTTTTGTAACACAATACATATTTTCCATATCTTATGCATTAAACTGGAACGGGATAGTACTAAAACACATTAAATAACAAATGTGAACTAGAAATGAAATAAAACTGTACAGTAGAATCCTCTTAATTGAATATCCATTTTGCCAGTGAAAATTATTCATTTAACAGGAGTATACAATTAGCAGGGATTTGGTCAGTTTCCTGTGTTCTGGTGGTAAACTGAGCATTTATTCTATTATATCTTGTTTGACAGAGCTCTTAGAGCTCTGTCAAACAAGATATAATAGAATAAATGTCTGTATTGGATGTATGAGGCCAAAAAGGTTGATAAATAAGGGGAATTTGGTGCGTGTCACAGCAATTTTTTTGATATATTACAAAAATTTATATACAATTAACAGGAGTTTACTCTACAACCCATATGCAATTAACAGATCAAATTTGTACTGAAGGTATGGTAAATGGTTTTGTGTTTGAAAATTATATTCAATTAACAGGGATATACAATTAAGAGATATCCAATTAAGTGGGCTCCACTGTATTAGGATTGTTTCCTGTAAATATGCTTTCATAAAAAGTTATTCAACACCAAGGGCATAGATATGGGAATCGGGAGTGTGTTGGGGTGCTGAAACTATTTCTCGCAAAAATGCCATCTGAGACCGATAATTTATGATTCGACCATCGTGTCATATTCGTTTTACATTTCCATTCATGCCATTGACGTATTGCGTGACATGAAAATAAGTGAAGAGGGCGAGAATTTCAGAAGGCAACTGCCCAGAATCAAGAAGTTGAGAACACAGATGCCCAATTCATAAGCTGACTTGACAAGTTGACCTTGGTACCAGAAGGGAGCAAACTCCAAATACCAGAATCATTGATTTTCAGAGCACTGTGGAGGTTATGCAGATTATCGACAAAATGGTCACCTGATCTGATTTCCATGTCTGTTCTTCCTTTTGGTTGCATTGAGTTATCATTATCAGAGAGTATTCACTGAATTCTGAGAATTCCCATTACATGTACTTTGAAGAAAATAACACACAGTCACGTGTGCTGTGCACGTATTAGCGTATTTCAGATTTTTAATTTTCATTCTTTTCAAAATTCCGATTGACACTTTGTATGACAGGTATGTGTGCCATTGTGCGGCTAACTTTTTATTAATATTAATTTAACCCTTTCCTTGCAATCCTAACATTAGCCCTCTGCACACTGATGTCAAAAATGCTTAAATGTCAACCACAATTTTTTTGCCACAATGCAACTTTATTTGCATTGTGGAAAAATTTGCTGCTTGAAATTTTGATATTTGACTTCAGTGTGCAGATGATTAAGCAAATTGATACTTTTCTCTTACCTTGACCCTAGATCACTTTGCAGGTGTCACAGTCCGTTCTTCTTAAAGAAGAGTTTTGTACTCTTTGGCGTGATGATTTTGTATGTTGCAACATAGATTGGAGGTATTTCTGCACTGGGAGATGACTAACTAATAGTGATGACCCGATTATCAAAACTTGCTATGAAGCAATTGCCGATTATTTCTCTGCCGATTTTGTCGATTTCGATGCCGATTCCAATGGTTGAAATAGTACCCAAGAAGAAGAAAGAAAATCTGTCAGTGCCTGTTATACTGCAGAATTATCAAAGCTTTAATACCACATAAGTTCTCAAGAGTATGCATGTATAGTGCTGGGCCATATTAGCCAAAATAATATTTGAATTTTGGGGAGTTGGGGTGGTTGAAGATCGTTATAAACGATACAATCACACGATATTGTTCTCTTGTGATGATTGTGCGTTATTCTGGTAAATAGTGTTAATACAGTTTTGTGTAAGAATGCAATACACTTGGCTGTATTAACCAGGAAGATACTGAGCACACATACTTTGTGTCTTAATTGAATAATAACTTTGATATTAATGTGTGTTGTTAAGTTGTATGGCACATTGTTTGCAGATACACTCGTGATGTCAGAATATATCAACATTGGAGAGAAACATAAAGGGAGTTAACTGAATTAAAAAATGAACTTGACAAACTGAAAACGTGTTTGTGACAGTCATTTGACTTACATGTTGCGTAACAATCATCTACCATCGAAAAAAGAGTGTTTTTTCGTTTTTCTCCAATTGTAATTTCTTATACTATGATGCTTGCCTCATGAAGTACTACAGCAGGGCTAAAATTTCGACGAGAATCCGAGAATCGATTCGCACAAAGATTCGCGCAATAAAACCGGCGAGAATCCATGTAGATTCTCGCTGCACCTCTGCTAGGATTCACGTGAAAAGAATTGAGTCAATTTAACCCTTTATTTAACACAGCGGCAACAAATTAACCAGCAGAAGGCTAACATGACCTGAAATATCCTGACACTATGTCAATAAAATCTTACAAATATGGCTGGCGTTAGAACCGGCTCATTGAGCCGGTTCCAACGACAGCCATATTTGTAAGATTTTATTGGTAAATATTGTTCATTTAATAATTTTATCATCTATTTATTATTTATTGTTTAAAAATTATCAAATTTAGTTTTAAAAATTAAAAAGGTGTTTTGGGTAAAATGGTAACTTGTGTTATCAGTATACAACAGTGGTTTAACCATGGTGGCGTCATGGGATCCTGGGACACTCATAGTTGGTATGGATTCTCGCAACCATTTTCACGAGAATCCAAATGGATTCTCACAAATTTAGACGAAATATAAGCCCTGTACACACTATGAAGTACTACAGACTACCGGCTGAACACATTTTATGTACCCAATGCAACGTTGTACAGCACCATGATTGAAGACCAATGACTTTGATCACCTGGAAATAGTTGCGATCTCGTACTGATTGCAAATTGTAAACTCTGTAATATCTCGGCTCAACATAACCTTAAATACTCTGTTATGCACTACACTCGTTTTTAATGGGGAAACTTTATATTAATAGTCAATGTTAAATATAGAATAACCGGAAACTGCCATTTTTTAACTGCCGGTTGTCATAATTGGCCGATGCTTAATAACCGGCCGGTTCCGATTGCCGATTCTCATTATCGGTTCATCACTACTGACTAATTGCATAATTGGCTTTTGATATTTCTATCGTCGCTACTTACAAAATATTGACATATGCTACTATGCGTTTTAACTGATGTTTTGTTGATTAACTGGTAGAGTGCTGGAAGCCCATATTTGGGCTTTATTCTGAAGTGCCGGTACCACAGCTTGAAAGCTCACATTCAGTGGATGTGCTTTGTATTATCTTTGAAGTGATATTATTTAGTCTGTGAGTGTTTGCCTTGTTACAATTTATGGGAGAGTGCCCATAGGCACTCTCCCATAAATTGTAACAAGGCAAAGACCTGTGTTGAAGTTGTGATGGCCAAAAATAATTTAGCCTCTACCAGTTATACAAAATCTATGGAGTTCTAAATGTAAATATTCAGAAGTTAAGCAAAACCAAAAGTATATGGTTTTTGATCTCTTTTCTATTTCGGTTTCGGTTTCGCATTCAGTTCGGTTAAACCGACCAGCTCTATTAAGTAGGTTAAATATTGAATTAAAATCAGTCAATATGGCTTCCCTGAAATGATTTAAGGAGAGCTGTTGTGGCTTCCCTGTGATTTTCACATCATCAGACCTGCAACAAGGTTGCACTATACCTTGTTTCAGAGAGTATTTGATTGTAAATTTTCTGCTTCAGTGCAGGCCCACATTACGAGTGGTTAGATAATTTGCATAATCTCGGCAGTGCTTTGTAAATCAATAATTCTGTCATTTGGAGTTAGCTCCTACAGTTAAAACTAGAAGTCCTGTCCTGAAATGCGCACAAATAGCACGTCGATCTGCATGTTAATCTACGCATTATGGCGATGGTAAGGCTATCAAATTCTGCACATACGGCCTGTGCACAAGCAAAGTTTCAGCCAATGGACCTCCGGGTAACCCGGAGGTCCATTGGCTGGAACATTGCTTGTGTTTGCTATGGATAACGGGGAGAACATGCCATGCTTTGGGTGCCATTCAATATGGCAATTGCGCACAATTCCTACGTGCAATTAAGCCTAGATAAGCGCACAGTTCGTGACAGGACTTCTAGTTTTAACTGTAAGTCCTTTCTAGTACAAAATTAATGTCAACTTGTCAAGTCAGTTTATGAATGGGGTATCTGTCTTTCTGAAAGTAAAAGTTGTATTCTAAAGTTCTCAACTTCTTCATTCTGGGCAGCTGCTTCACTTATTTTCATGTCAGACAATACATCAAAGGTTATGTTACGTGTGGGTTACTTTAATTGTAACATACGCGAACGAACTACAGGTTACGACAAAGTTATGAAACATAACTTTATTAAATTTCTAACCTTGCATGTTGTACCAGAAGGACTGGCCAATCTTTCGGAACCATCTCAAATCAAAGGTTGCGTATTACATCCAAATATGAATAGAATGGCATGCTAATTTCCACAAACATAAATAGCAACACCCGACGTGCGATCTTTCTTTGGCAAGATCACATGTTATTTGTTAATATTTATATAGGTGGAAATCTTGTTCAGGCGTGAAAAAGCAAGACTGGCATAGTGAAAACAGAGAAGGTGGGGAAGCATTACAACACAATTTTCCCTACAGGTTACCACCATGCAATATAGCATAACCTGCCAATGGATTACGATATAAGCCCTTTATTTCCAGGACTACACTTTGGCAATTTTCAAAACGGTTCACCCAAACTAAAAAGGTCGTGGAAGATGATTTTGGAGAATAACTGTTGCAGCCATCAAAGTATATTCTTTAAAAAGCAGTCGGCAATTATGAGGCATCGTAAAAATGCAAACCTTCAAGAAAATGTTTTTGTTGAGCCTTGTTTATAGCAGCAACTCCCTCCCCCTTCCACTCTAAGATGGCGGCAGGGGAGACAGTTTTGTGTATGTCACCAATGAGTGTTTCAGTAATCTAATTGTATAGTGATCATTGTACAAAATTTACTTTGAAATCATAATATTTCCTCCACCATCTTAGACAGAGGGTAAGGAAATAGTTTTACCAAGTATTAATGTTCTATCTATTTCACTTTTTGGATCATTCAGGTCATTCTAAGCTTCAGAGAATCACACAAGGTGATAAAGAGGATTTAAAAAAGAAAGAGAAAGATATGCGGAAGAAAAAGGAAGAGGAAGATGAGACACGTAATCTGGTCTGGATAAAGTATTCTCTAGGCTTGAAACATGCTGTAAGTGAGGCCACCTATTGTATTAAGTCTAGGTGTCAAGTTTATAAAGAAACCAATATTCCAAGGGCAGATTTTCTCTTACCTAATGTAGTTGAAAAGTCAAATAAAAATGTCTGTTTGCACTCTGGGTGTAACGATTACAACAAAATCATTGTGAAGTTCCCAGTAATTATTTAGGATTCTTGAAAAGGCACAAGGAGCAGTACCAAATTTTCAGCTCATAGACCAAGACAGCTTGTCACTGCTTTTTGTGCACTATTCTCTGAAATTGTAAATTTGTGCCAGGTGGAAAAACTACTTGACCCAGAATTATTAAAATGCTATTCTTCATGTTCTGTTTAGGGCTGGGTGGTTTATCGATTTTTCGGTTCGGTTCTTTTTTTTTTTTTTAAACCGAAATCGAACCGCCGCCTTAACAAAACACCGCGACTTTCGGTTTCAACAAAATTCCAAGAATTGGTAAAGTTTATGACCACTCAATCACTTGCTTTCCGCACGCCAAAGGCTTAAATGTTGGGCAAAGGTAAATGCTGTGCCATTTATGCTTACTTCGAGAGGACTGACAACAAATCCCCCCTCCCCCCCACAAATAGTGGTAGCAAATTTCTTGTATCTTAAACAATATCTACAGAACCACCAGCAGATGGAATATGAAAAATTAAAAAGTCTTACGTAAAAATCCACACATGCAATTCAAGAATCGTCAAGTAAATTTAATGAACCCGGCATATTCGACCAAAGAGGTATTGCAAGTTACCTGACAATATATGGTGTAAAAGTATTATAAATTACCTTTGACCCAAAATCATCTGTGTAAATTAGATTGGAGGTAAACATAAAATTTATTGAGTTTTAAAACCTCAAAGTTCACATGGGAAAATTGACGAGTAAATTATGTTAATTAACCAACTACTGGCACATTCTCTGAAGTCACATGCTCATAGATAACGCTGCGCATTGGCAATTATGTTTTTTGTCAACAATAAAATGGTTAAATTAAAATAGAACACGTCCTATTAAATGGATGGCAAGTAACTATTGAAAATAAGGAAATGTTGATTTTTGCTAAAATGTAGCTTTTCTTGTGAATTTCTGCATCTTGTCTTGACAAGGCCACAAATCTCACGGACAGAACAAGGCAACTCCCACCAGTGGTGGAGCCATGTTTTTTTTTTTTTTGGGGGGGGGGGGGGGGGGGGGGAATCTCAGGACTGAGGGTACTGTACTTGTACTGAGGGCAGGAAATCAAAAAGAATCTTTTCAAATTTGGGGATGGGAGAAGCAAGTGGAATTTTGAGTGTGGGGGGGGGGGGGGGGGTGTCGGGGAGGCTGGTCTCCCTAGATACCTCATGGCTCCACAACTGTTGCCCACTACAGTAGCCCAACACAATATGTCCATTAGCTGAGAAGAGTGGTGAACACTGAGTAGCCTGAATGACTCAACACGCTATATGAGCCTCATGACTTGGATGACAAATACAGACAGATTTTATGTGTACATTACCCTCTAAAATGTGGATTTCTACAATATATTTTGAAAAACCGAAAACCGAGTTTTTGTACGAAACCGAACCGAAATGCAAATTTCAAAACCGCCCAGCCCTAGTTCTGTTAATACTATACTGCCACGAGAATTAGTCTGGAGGGCAAAAGTATACTCTCCCAAAAAAGAAAGTGTGTATGCTAAAAAATAACACTAAAAAAAGATATATATCATTTTCATTCATGGAAATTTTATTCAATCACAGATGAATCAATTTGTGATCAACACGAGAAATTTCATTACGCTACGACGAATACTCTTGGTGCCATGGAGAGTCAAAGACACTAAGGGTCAAACACGAAAGTCACACACTCAATATCTGGTATGACCTCCATCTGCATCGACTACTGCTGTGCATCTACGCCTCATGGAAGCGAACAAGTTAGCATGGAAGTGGGTTAGGGTAGGGTTAGGTTAGGCTAACCCTAACCCTACTCTACACCACTGCAGTCGAGCACGACGATGACGTAACGTCAAAATCGGACGAATTGCAGGTCTTCGAGGACGTAAGCCGTATTCTCTCAGCTGATTGATTACTGTTTGAGGATGTATCCGTCTCAGGTTGGGGATGTTCCTGGCTGTCGTCGTTGCCATTTGTTGCCGGTTCCGGAGATGGACGACACGGATATACCGATCTTGTGCAGGGGTGGTAACTCGGGGTCTCCCGGAGCGGGGTCGGTCTCGAACGTCATCATGTTGTGCATGTCGATGGACTAGCCTGTCTAGTGTTACGGTAGCAGTTCAAATGCTGGGCAACCTCTCTGTGTGTTCTGCCAGCTCTTATCATACCCAGGGCAAGGAGACGTTGATTCATTGTCAATCTTGGCATGCTAATGTGGAGTCGTTTTAACAGCAGCACAAGTTTGAATGTGAACTATAGGAAGGCCTTACTTTAGTGTTTAAGTACCCAAGGATTCACACTGCTGCATGAATTTTCAGACTCTCCACGTGCAAAACATGCCTTTTCACAAACGTGCAGCACGTCATTTAACGTTAATACAATTTTAACGGAGAAAGCTGTTTTTGTGTTCAATATAACTTATTCATGAACAGGTTAACACTCTTTACACCTACGAAATTATTTTTTTGGAGTTTGATCAATTTCTGCAATGCACACTTTCTTTTTTGGGCGAGTATATATGTGTGGGTTTATTATGCCCCAACTTGAAAAGTCTAAGGGTTATCTAGTGGAGACCTCCATCCATTCTTCAGTCTCAGCAAAACCTTATCTTATGACCCCCTCATTGAAATGCGCTCATTGAGCTCATTCCATTGAAGGGGTCACATGACATGGTTTTGTTGAAAGTTTTTGAAACATTTTTTAAAAAAATAATTAAAATAACCAGTGTTGATATCATGTGTATTGGGTAAGGGGTACCTTTTCATTGTAGCAATTTACCAGCATGTCTGTCGTCAATGTTGTCATTCCAAAGTCAGGGTCTGGGCTTATTTACTATTGTGGTCACGGTTGGCCGCCCACATTGACCACAACTGCAGGGAGGATTTTCTTAGCTCCGTCTACAGAAATGATACTATTTATGCAGTCCACAATTCATTTAGCTTGAGCCACATTTCATATGCATGTTCAGATTCATGGATGAGAATGTCCCATTATGGTAATGGTCGGTGGGCTAGCAGGCATCTTTGATTTCTTCAGTACAGGCTACAGGTAGAAGAGTGACTTAGTAAGATTCAAGTCTGAGCTTGAATGTCAGCTGGTGCAATATGACAAGTGCTAAATTAGTTTTTTTAAGGTGATTTGCAGTCCTGGAAATGAGACGGGTGCGAGTGCAATTGCTCCTGTCAACACCCGTGTTTTCTATTTTACAGGAGCTAAAAAATGCACACGTTGAAAAATATTGTGGAGCACTAATATACTGTGAGGGCATATAAATACTTGTTGTTTTGAACAAGCAGCACACTGTGGCCAGTGGCAAGTTACTGTCATAATTCAGCAATTCCTTATACATTTAACCCTTTGAACACTAGTGGTATCTTCCATGCCAGTTCAATGGCAGCAATTAGAAGAGTCCGTATTCATTATTTGGGGTAGGGCTGCACGTTGAAAATACTGATTGGTCTACCCTAAAGCATGGAGGTTTTTTCTGTTCGGGTTCAGTTTTTGTCGCAAACCGAAAAACCGAACCGACAGGGGCCAGAAAACCGTCCATATGGTTTTTGCATACTTTGACGTTAAACTTCAAAATCTCCAACGACCCCCTCGTAATCTCATTTTGAAAATGACAACGAACGTCAACAGAACGGGCAAATCCAAAACCGATTATTTCCATATAATTATGTCTGTGTTTTAGTCGCTCCCATGTATCAGTTGCACCCAATATTTTCAACCAAAATACCTCCCCTGTGACTATTACCTTTGTATAAGGCGCACCCTGACTGTGAGAATAGCCGGTGGGGCCTACACAAGAACGAAAATGGCCAGAGAGTGTGGGCTTTTATTGCACGAAATTAGGTGAGTGTCAGAACACGTGAACGTTTTGGTTTTTTTTTTATATTTTTTCATTTCAGTCATATTTATCTCACATTAAATGCATGAAATAAAATAATAATCAAAATTATATAAGGTTATTTACTTTGACCATTTATTCCCCATGCGATCCTCGTTGATGCCGTAAATCCATTTTATTTTGCACATAACAACATGAGGGAGAGTTCATACTCTATACTTTGAAAGAGGTCCAGTGAGGGATCGAGGAACAGGATAGTGAATGGAGTCCCTGTATTATGGCGATGTTAAACATAAGAGAAAAGTTGCAAGTGAAAATTATTTATTTTATCGAAATCAAAACTGAACACAAAATAACAAAGCAGGTATATAATGTACAGCAGTGGCGGCACCAGGATTTCGATCGGTGGGGGTAAGTAAGATGTGGGGGTCCAAGGTCAAGATGCCTACGGCATCTCCCGAAGGTCGTAGGCCTGAGCCAGGGGTGTGGGCATGGGAGAGTGGTTTGGGATCTGTGGGCCGTGCCCCAGAAAAAAAATCACATTTGAATAATTTGGACGCCATCGGAGCGATATTGGAGCGTTTGTACAATGCCTAACGTCATCTTCAAAGGCGCCCAGGTTGTGTCAATTGGCAATTTGAAGTTTTTTGTGGGGGGGGGGGGGGGGGGGGGGGTGGTGGGTGCTACCTTATGGCGCTGCCACTGATATATAGCATTTACCAAATAGAACATATACAACAGGAAAAAAATTCATATTAACCCTTCGTCAACTGACTGAGTGCTAGTGTAGTGTGCTATGTGTCAGTACTGCCAGTAGGACGTAGCACGCTTTAAATAGCTCTCATCTGACATTTCTATGGCCTTTCTAGTAAGATGATAGTGATTTAGATTAATTGAAGGGCCTGGAAATAATAGCGAAAAACCGAACCGAAACCGAGGTATTAAAAAAAATAAAACCGAAACTGAACCTGGAAAAAAAACCCCTCCATGCACAAGTCTACCCTACACATTTACTGAACAGCCAGCTTATTTAATGACGTTAAGACGTATCATGTTCCTGGCTGGAAAAATGGCCGCTCGGGTTCAAAGGGTTACGGTTTCTGGTGTTTGGTGACAGTATATCCTTGAAAATTCATATACTAACATTTTACGGGTGCAATTTACTCTCGTCTCTGATTTCGCGGGAGCTTAAAACCGCACTCGTCAATTTAGTTTATTTCCAGCACTGGATTTGTAACATGAATATTTTTTTTCAAAGATACAATACTGCCCTATGGGGGCCCAAATTTTAACCCAGGGACTTTATTAGGCCCCCGACTTGAAAAGTCGAAAGGGGATCTAGTGGAGACCTCAACCCATCCATCCGTCCATTCATACCAACATTTTCGCTTGTATCTCAGCCACAGCTACTCCGATTTAAATGCTATTTGGTGTTGTGATAGAGCATCATGTGGGCATGAAACCTGTGTAGAGTGAGTTTCTTCCACACATTTTTTCCAGAGCTATGGCCCCTTTTCACTCTTTCGTCTTAGAAAGTTTTTGCGGACAGAGGCATTAGCAGCCCTTTGCGATGCAGGCCACTTGTTTGAACAAACTTTAAGTGTAATATGGCAGATAATCTTTAAAAATCTCCTTCAGATCCAGCATTCAAAATGTATGGATGTTTGGTATACAGCATCCTGGAGGGGGGAGATTAGATTCAACTTTGGTCAGTTTTTGTACCCAGGTTGAGATTTGGGCTTCCTAGTTTTGTATTACTGGAAATCTGGTAGCAGTCTTCTGTGGTAGCAATCCAATATTTAAAAAAAATCATCTGACATGTACAACAGAGTTATAAATAATTAAATGACTTCATCCCTCTGTAGTGTTAACTAGTTAGCCATAGACACTAATTAAATCCTTCTTTAACCCTTTTCCCAACAAATCGGCCACAACCGCATGCGTAATATGCAAATTCAGCAGCTGAAAAAATATTATTTTTCTAAAAATTTTAAAAAAAATCATATGTGACCCCTCTTTGGAATGAGCTTGTCCCAATGAGGGGTCGCATGATATCGTTTTGTTGAAATATTTTGAAAAATTAAAAAAAAATGATATTTAAAATAAATTTTTATATCATCTGTGTTAGGTAAAGGGTTAAACAACTTTGTCAGGTGATCTCCTCAGATCCCCTGGGACCTGTTGTATAAATTTAAATATTGCCACAATTAGCCGAGCTCCAAAATTTTTAATTGCATTTTTGAGAAATTTGGTGTGAGGTATGAGTATTAAATATAGATGCACTTGCAAGAAGGTATATTTGTTTCAACATATTTTTTCCCGAATTACTGTGCTTGTTAATACCTAGATTTCCATCACACAATTTTCTCTCTAATTTATCCTACATTTTTCATTGGATTTTTATGATACTCAGTGTGAAGTATTAATTTTAAGGTTTTATGAATGTGGACAGGCATCAAAACTGTTGATCAGAGAAAAAGGTTGATATCTTTCTGATATTAGTAATAAGTTTGTTAGAGTTGAATGGCAGGCCTGGCAGTCTAAAAAATCAAGGAGTGCAAAACAATTGCCCTCCTCAGATTGCTTGGGAATGCAACTGCACCTGGAATTTTCAGTACATATACTTGTATGCTATTTTGGTTACAGTACGTGGATGGTGGACTGTCTCCCAATCACTCATGGAGTGGAGGTATCACCCAAGGTGCTACTCTCAAATTTCATACAGAAACACAAGAAGCACAAGCCAAGTTTCAACCAGTGAACCTGGAGGTCCATTGGCTGAAACTTTGCTTAAGCTAATTATTCTTTGCATCAAATTAGCATTTATTGCTTGAGAGAAATCATCACTCCACAGGTGATTTATTAGCTCAACTTTGGCGAAGCCAAATTTGAGCTTATGCCATGGCCAGTTGTCTGTCGTCCATCTGTCCGTCTGTCAGTCAACAATTCAATACGGCTCGGGCTAGAGGGAGTATTTATGAACCGATCTTTACGAAACTTCTTGGGTACCTTTGTTATGACCGTGGGACGAGAATGAGTGTTTTTGGGTCCAATCCGAAATTCAAGTTGGCTACTGGCGGCCATTTTGTACAGACTTGGGTGAAATCAGATTTTTGCGCAGAACTTCCATATGAAAGTGCTGATTTGAATAATTTTTTGTATGAATGTTCAGTACCATGGGATACATCACATATAATACAGGGTTTTTTCTGGTACGTAAATTATGCAAATTAGACTTACTTTGATGTATTTAGTGTTACTTTCAGCACTGTAAGTGCAAATGCCAATACGGCTCAGGCTAGAGGCCGTATTTATAAACCGATCTTTACGAAACTTCTTGGGTACCTTTGGTATCACCGTGGGACGAGAACGAGTGTTTTTGGGTGCGGTTCAAAATTCAAGATTGCCGATGGCAGCCATTTTGTACAAAATTAGGTCCAATCAGATTTTTGTACAGAACTTCCATTTGAAAGCGCTGATTTGAATAATTTTTTGTGTGAATGTTTAGTACCATGGGATACATCACATAGAATACGGGGGTTTTTTTCGTGCAGAAATTATGCAAATTAGATGAACTTTGATTTTTTCAGTGCTACTTACACACATTAAGTACACATGTCAATACGGCTTGGGCTAGAGGCTGTATTTATCAACCGATTTTCCCAAAACTTCTTGGGTACCTCTGTTATCACCTTGGGACGAGAACGAGTGTTTCTGAGTGCGGTCCAAAATTCAAGATGGCTGCCAGTGGCCATTTTGTACCGAAATTAGGTCTAATCAGTTTTTTGTACACAACTTCTATACGGCTCATGCTAGAGGCCTTATTTATGAACCGTTCTTCACGAAACTTCTTGGGTACCTTTGTTATCACCGTGGGATGAGAACAGGTGTTTTGGGGTGTTGTCCAAAATTCAAGATGGCCACCAGCAGCCATTTTGTACCCAAATTAGTGCAATCAGTCTTTTGTACAGAACTTCTGTATGAAAGTTCTGATTTGAATAAATTTGTGTATGAATGTTTAGTAAAATGGAATACATCACATACAGTACAGGTTTTTTTCTCGTGCAGAAATTATGCAAATTAGATGAATTTTGATTTATTTAGTGCTACTTATACACTGTAAGTGCACATGCCAATACGGCTCGGGCTAGAAGCTGTATTTATCAACCGATCTTCACGAAACTTCTTGGATACCTTTGTTATCACATTGGGACGAGAACAAGTGTTTCTGAGTGCTGTCCAAAATTCAAGATGGCTACCAGTGGCCATTTTGTACCGAAATTAGGTCCAATCAGTTTTTGTCACAACTTCTATACAGCTCGTATTTATGAACTGATCTTCACGAAACTTCTTGGGTACCTTTGTTTTCACCTTGGGACAGGAATGAGTGTGTTTTGGGGTGCCTTTGTTATCACTGTGCTATGAGAACAAATATTTTGGGGTTCAGTCAGACCCACTCTGGGACTTAAAGATTTCTTTTCTAGTTTAGCATCTGACTGTCACCCACCTTTACAATACTTTACCTATACATTTGTTACAGGCTATGGTCAGTATTTATGTACAGACCGTTACAATACTTTATATGTACCTTTGTTATCAGGTCATTACCTAGATGTTTGTCATTGCTGTGTCACATATTATACATGTACATGTCTTGACAAGTTGAGCTACAGTGTCATTGACACTTTCATTGATAATACACTCTCTATGTACTTTTTATTTACTTCAAGGTATTACTATTGTGACTGAAAAATTCTACTACATTCAGCTACATAGTGGAAAAATTGGCACATACATATTCTCATTATTCAAAATGTTGCATTCAGTTCTTATGTGACTTTCTTCTACACTCAAAATGTATTGAAATGAGACACAGAATGGGTCATGAATTATTGCGAATCAATGCAACATTGACAAATGATTTAGATTTTAAAGGCTGTCCCAAACAGGTCTGGCATTCCAGAAAATCAAGGGGTGCAAAAAATTGCCCTCCTCAATTTTTCACTCAACTTTGATGTCAAATTTGAAGTTTTGTCATGGCCTGGCATCTGTCTGTCCGCCCGTCAACAGTTCAATACGGCTCGGGCTGCAGGCCGTATTTATGAACCAAGCTTTACAAAACTTTTTGGGTGCCCTTGTTATCATCGTGGGATGAGAACGAGTGTTTTTGGGTGCGGTCCAAAATTGAAGATTGCCACCGGCAGCCATTTTGTACTGAAATTAGTGCAATCAGTTTTTTGTACAGAACTTCTGTATGAAAGTTCTGATTTGAATAAATTTGTGTATGAATGTTTAGTAACATGGAATACATCACATATAATACAGGGTTTTTTCTCATGCAGAAATTATGCAAATTAGATGAAATTTGATTTATTCATTGCTACTTATACACAATAAGTACACATGTCAATACAGATTGGGCTAGGGGCTGTATATGAACAGATCTTCACGAAACCTTTTGGGTACCTTTGTTATCACCTTGGGACGAGAACAAGTGTTTTTGGGTACGTTCCGAAATTAAAGATGGCTGCTACGGCCATTTTGTACCTAAATTAGGTGCAATCAGTTTTTTTGTACAGAACTTCTATATGAAGGTTCTGATTTGAATAAATTTTTGTATGAATGTTTAGTAACATGGAATACATTACATATAATACAGGTTTTTTTCTCGTGCATAAATTATGCATATTAGATGAACTTTGATTTATTCAGTGCTACTTATACACAGTACACATGTCAATATGACTCAGGTAGAGGCTGTATTTATGAACCAATCTTCACATAACTTCTTTGGTACCTTTGTTATCACCTTGGGACGAGAACAAGTGTTTTTTGGGTGCAGTCCGAAATTCAAGATGGCCACCAATGGCCATTTTGTACCAAAATTAGATGCAATCAGTTTTTTGTACAGAACTTCTATAGTTCTCATTTTAATAAATTTTTGTATGATGTGTATATTTAAATGTATTGAAGCCAAGTTCCTGTGTTAATATTTGGTGTTGTTTGGGGAGGGTAAACATTATTAGCACAATCTGATTTTTTATTTCCAATGAGAAAACAAAAACCTCACCTGGGGGAACCCTATGAGCTAAAGTTAAAAAATTATTTTAAGAAGGACTGGACAAATATTTATTAATTAGTATGAATCAACCTTAGAAGGGTTTGAATCAAACATGCCAAAACAGTTGTTGACATTTGGCTTTTGGTGCACCATACAAGGATCTCCATTGTAACATTAACCCCAGGGAGATTTCTTTTCTAGTTTAGCATCTGACTGTCACCCACCTTTACAATACTTTACCTGTACATTTGTTACAGGCTAGATTCAGTATTTATGTACAGACTTTTACAATACTTTACATGTACCTTTGTTATCTGGTCATTACCTAGATGTGTGTCATTGCTGTGTCACATACTATGCATGTACATGTCTTATGCAAGTTGAGCTACGGTATCATTGACACTTTCATTTCTAGGCATGCAGTAGGTGTGCAGCACTCCTGCACTCCTGAAGAATGCCAAGCCTGGAGCGTTATGCAGCATTGTCATTGCGTTGCGTCCTTGGGCAAGACACTTCACCCCCCCCCCCCCCCCCCCCCCCCCCCATCTCGGTGGTGCTGTGTACTAAGGCGTACTACACGTCGATAGTGCACTTGTCTTCAACCAATGCTAAACCTGCTTGTGTGGGCTTAGTATGTTGGGGAGCTGACAGTTGCTCGGTGGTTCTCTCCGGGTACTCCAGCTTCCTCCCCCCATAAAACTGTCATGGTCATGATTAGCCATTGTGCAGAAATATGTGACCTTAAGCACCAATAAATAAATAATAAATCAAATTTATATTAATGGTAAGGTAAATGGTTTGGTATTTGAAAGTTATATATAATTACAAAATTATTCAGTTAAAAGATGCTCAATTAAGTGGGGTCCACTGAGTTGAACTCTCAACCTGCTGAGTATTTTCAAAATATGTTTCATGACTAGATCTGATGAAAAATTTGTCTCAGTTTTACTCAAGAAAACATTGGTGAAAACATTTGATTCATTTTGGCCATGGTATACTTATTTCAGTGGCAAGACAAATCCTGCCCTTGGCAGAAATATCTGCCAGCAGCATGCAAGGAGTTAAATAACCACAATTTTAATTTACAATATATGATGGTTTCTCTTATTCAATGTTTTTGTTTTGTTCTTTTTTTTAGATCTGGAAACAAAAAGGAGAGGAATATAGAGCATATGGTGGACAGGGATGGATGTGGCTGAGTTCAATCAGGAAGTATAAATATGTACCTCAGAATACTGTTGGTCTCCGTTTAGTTGCTCAGAGAGTTATCAATAAAAAGCGAAAAGCCTATCTTCTTGAGAAAAAGGTCAAACGGAAATCAAAAGTTGGACATATTGAAAAAATGGAAATTGATAATTCATGTGTAAAAAATTCTGATGAAACGGAAGTAAATTTGAAAGGAAAATGTTCTGATGATAAAGTTGAAGATTCACAAACGCCCAAGGACCCTTTGGAAGTGAAAGAAGATGAAATGAAATCTTCAGAATTAGATGAGGAACCAATGGAGATAGAAGACAAAGATGAAACAACTGGTTCTGATAAAAACTTGACTTCAGTTAAGAAGGAAGATGAGGCCAAGGATGAGACATTGATTGAAAATACTCATGATGAAGTTAAAGCATCATCTCCTGTTAAACAGTTAAAAGAAGATGATGAAGAAACAAAATGTACTTCTATGGATTTGGATGAAGACACTGAAGTGCGGAAGTCTGAGCAAAAAGACAAAGGTGGTATTTGTTCAGATTTGAACAGCACAGAAGACATGGAAAGTGCTATGGAAATTGATGATGTACATTCCAAAAGTTCCTTGGATACATTTTTGTGTTTTCTTCCTCCTAAACTAAATGTTGCAGTTGTTAATGTTTCGGAGGCTCTTGTGGAACGGACATTTTATCCAAAACTACCCAAACCATATTCCAAATTAGATGGATTACTTGAGAAACGTCTCAAGTTGGATGAGCATGAAAGGAGACAAAGAAAAGCTATTGAACATCACATATCTATCAAGGAAAAAGGCTTGGGATCTAAACAACATAATCCCAAAATGCTATCAATACTGAAAAAAGAGAGACCAGAAAAATCTTGTGATATTCATAATATATGTTATAGTGCTTTATGTAAACTTGAAAGTTCAACATGTTACTCACCTGTATGTAATAGTAAAAAAAATGAAAGGCATGACTCTACGATACCAGCAATCACAGACACAGTGAAAAGTGACAAAAAATGTACTGTAAAACCTGAAAGTGTTACAGATGGTGAGGAGAGTAATTTACTTGATCTAGGTGCTGAAGAAGAGATTGATATTGAAGGTGACGATGCTGATACAACACCAAGTGAAAAAGCTAGTGTTTGTAAAGAAGAGAAAATGTTGCTGGACTTCCATGATGAATCTCAGGATTCAACAGATATGAAACCTTTAACAGATAAGTTACAGTTTGAAGATTTTACTGCATCATGCGACATCAAACCTGGTATGTCAAGCAGTGACACTGATAATTCAGATGACAGTAATGACAGTAAATCGCATCAAACAATCAACGATGTTAATAATTCATGTGTTTCAAAGTCTGAAAATGAAGAGATTTCTGTAGGTGATAATTCAGATCAGACAAAGTCATCATCAGTTGATCTAATGTTAAAAGATGGGGAAACACTTCCCTCAAAGATTCTGTCAGATGATGATGCTTTGACTGATGAGAAATCTTTCACTCCGCCAAGTGCAGAGGATGATAAAATAGATAATGAAAAGTGTTTTTCAGGATTGAAATCTATGAATCATGTCCATGAAAGTGAATCACATATAGAACCCATCTTGGGAACAAATGTTGATGTTGAAAAAAGTTGCATTGATTCAGTGTCAACAGAAAATACTGCAGATGACACTAGGTCAACTATTGACTGCACAGAAATTCAAAAAGAGTCTGTTTCAAGTATTATTTCAGAACCTGACACAATAGCTGATGATAAGTCTTCAACAAAATCAATGTCAGCAGACTCAAATATTATCACTGATGTTATTTCATCAAGTGATAGTGAAGATGAAAAGAACTCTGTTTTAAATGAAGTGAATGTTGAGAATAATCAAAGTGTTGAATCTGTTGCAAAGTCAGATGATAAAAATTTGGTCATTTTAAATAATGAAAATGCTGAACAGGTGGCTACTGAACCAATGTCAGTAGATGATGCGAGTCCTGAGAAACTCCCTCTTGTGCCAATGTCTGTAGACAGCAAGAGTGAATCTGTTGCTAATCTGAAAGAATATGATAATGCTGAGGAAAAGAGAACTTTTAATGAATCAATTTCTTCTAATGATACCCAAGAAGAGAAAAATATGACAGAACTTATATTATCAAATGAGGAAAACAAGAAGCAGCAGTTGTTCACTGAGGATATTCAAGATCATAAACTAATGACATCAAACCATGCCACAGAATCGAACACTCTAAATTCTGTAAAGATTGAGAATAAATCAGTTGCAGAATGTACATCTGTTGATGATAGTACCTCTTCAATACCGGATGTTTTTCATAATAAATGTTCTTCAACTGATACTATGGTGGATAAAAGTGAAGTTTGTTCAGAATCACTTCCAGACGATTCTAACTCAATGTGTAAAACAGATGAAATGATGGATCAAGATAGTCAATCTGATCAAGAACCTCTAGACAGCAGCAATAACAGTTTACAGGAACCATTAGATAGTGGGGATAAAAGTTCACTGGAACCACTGGATAGCAGGAATAAAAGTTTACAGGAACCACTAGATAGTGGGGATAAAAGTTCACTGGAACCACAAGATAGCAGAAATAAAAGTTTACAGGAACCACTAGATAGTGGGGATAAAAGTTCACTGGAACCACTAGATAGCAGCAATAAAAGTTTACAGGAACCACTAGATAGCAGGAATAAAAGTTTACAGGAACCACTAGATAGTGGGTATAAAAGTTCACAGGAAAATGTTCCCATAGAAAGTGATGAAAATGACCAAAAAACAGACAAAGTTAGTTCTCAGGACCATAGTTTGATAGTAGTGAAAGATGAGAGAGATATTTCACCAATTCCTGAAGATGACTATTTTGATGATTCTAATATTTTAGATTCTGCAAAGTTAGATCCAAAAAGTCCCCTGCAAAATCGGAACATTTCAGAGGAAGATACAACAGAGTCCGAAAAAGATTCTGCTCAGCCTGAGAAACCTAAGGTTTACATAGATAAAGCTGAGAACCTTGGTTTTAATATTGTTAAAGTTTCTGTTTCCTCAAATTCAAAAGTTGAAACAACGAGTTCATTGATATCTTCAAAATCTGGTGATACACCTAAAGTTAGTGGGATTAAAGATTTCAGTGCTGTTTCAAAACTTTTAGCAGCCAAGGGTATTAAAATCAATCCCACGCAACTTGCATTGAGGCAGCAAGCTATTGCTAAAATGAGTATTGACGATTTGAAAAAGAAGTTGCCCCCTGAGAGAACTACTAAAGACCAGTTGAAACTTCCTCGATTGACAAAAACTCGAAGGACTAGAGCTGGTATGTTTAAGAAGGCAGGACTTCCTGTTTTTATGAAATTTAAAGTGCCTGATGGGAAGAAAAGCATATTTGTTTTATCTTGTCAGGAACTAAAAACTCTTGCTCGCAAAGGAGGGTTAAAAGAAGCAACTGGTTTTAACTATAACTGTAAAATGAATAATGTTTTGTGGCCTTATCCATGTCCCAGACCTTTATTTAAAACTGCGTGGCGTTTCCGAACACAAACGTCCAAATCTCTTGCAACTGTTGCTTTGCAGCTTAGGATTATGTGGGCATGTATTCATTGGGACGAACTTTCCATAAAACCTCCTGCAGGAGGAACAAATACCATATCAACAGAAACAGAAATCACAACAACAGAACTGCTGAAACGTAGAGACATCCCTCCTGACAATTTGAGAAGTGAATTTCTAGTCAGGAAAATTATTGTACCTATTGGTATTCCTAGTCAGCCAAAAGGTAAGTTTGTCATTTATCACACACCTATTAATGTAAAACATGCGATTTCCACTGTTCTGCCTGTACGATAATAATAAAGTTGTATGGCACATGTGGTGATACAAAAAAACACGTTCAATTTTGTTTCCAACATAAAGAAAGAGTGAAACTGACTAAATAAATCACGTCATCATTGGTCGAATGCAAGCCTGAATATAAGCAACCTGTCATTTGCAAAATGAGGTTCCTCGAGGGTGAATTTGCTGATGATATTCCATACACTGGTCCAATTTATCCTCGGGGTACATCTTTCTGTTTTGGCTTGAGACCTTGATTCAGACTGAGATTCATAGAGGGTAAATTTTGTGATACTACCCTGTTGTGCAGGTATCACCAAATTCACCCTCTGGGGACCTCATTTTGCAGATGACAGTCTGCTTCTTTTCAGGCTTGGTCGAATGCACCGGAGTCAAGATCGCTTGGAAATTCTAATTTCCTAATTTAGATTTGTTTACCTGGGATACTTCAACAATCAGATACGAGTCAAAAATCTAAATAAAAATAACATTCTGACAAATAGATTCCACAACTGGTCATATAATGATGGAGTGTGCTAAACTTATCAGCTATTTAAAAAGTTTTTAGTTTGTTATTCCCTGCAGTTTAGTCAATATTTGAAGTTTGATCATCGTGACCATGACACTGATCGGCGTCAATTGATTTCAATCAGTTGAATGCTGTAAAAATTAAAAAGAAAATTATGGTTGGTACCTCACCACCTAACAGTGATGTCTTGTAACAATGAAGGAAACGCAGCAATTATCCAGTTGAAAAGTGCTTTTAGTTCAATATTTTTATACCACAACCAATGGCCCAGACTAGATGGTGCTAACTCAATTTAATTCAGGGCTAAACACAAATTTTGCCCCCCAATCCCCAAAATTTGCATACCAAACCGAAAAAATAAGTCCCTACCTGGTCCTCCATACTTTTGTGATCTGATACAATATATACAATACAATATTTTATTCACAATATACATGTACATATAGTGTAGTTACAAATATAAATGTATTTAGATGTTTTCCAAAAAAAAAAAGAATATTGTGTAACTAGAACAGTGACAAGTTGTAAAAAAACATGCATATTGTAAGGAGACGGCATAGCCCAATGGCTGTCTTCCTGCCATCTCCTATTTGGAAGTGCGAGAATGAGGCAGTACAAGTGGTAAATAAGTTTCAATTTCTTTTCAAAAGATGCAATACATAACAAAAGCCGATATTCTTTATTAAATGTTTGGGGGAGATTCAGACAAGGAAAGCATTACAGATCTGGTCACGCCTTAAAGGAGTTCTACACCGTGTTCTTATCTTACTATGTTTATCTGAGCTGCTGTTAGTAATGGCCTAGTCACGCAAGAGATCACCGACTCTAGTGTTACAATCGGGACACTGTGGATTGAAACATGTCGGGGGTGTATTATAAGTTCCCAAGGCGTGTAACATTATGGAGCATTTGAATATAGAGCGACTCGGTTCAGATTGAATGTCATTGCTTAGGTCATTCCATAGTTTAGGGAATGAGTGTTTTGGTAAATTTGCAGAGAAGCATGTTCGAGGTGTATTTCTCTTTAATTGTCCACTATGTCTGGTTAGCATTCCGGTTGGGTGATTATAGATTTGGAGGAAATTTTCAAAACTTTTTGGCAAGTTTCCAGAGTGCCAATCACGAATGAACAGTAAAGTGTGTAGCCTGTAAGGATCATCAAACTTGAGAATTTCATCTTTGAGGAATAAGGGGTTCGTGTGGGAATTGTATTTTTTTTATATTTAATACACGCAGAGCTCTCTTTTGTAATGTAAAGAGCTTTTTTGTGGCTGTTGCATGACCCCAGACTTGAATTGCATACAGCAAGTGACTCTGAACCAAAGTGAAGTAGAGTGTTTTAAGGGCTTGATGAGGGAGAATTCTTTTTGCCCTATTTATTGTGTATATCGCTCTGGAAATCTTCGATGCTATATATGAAACATGGCTATCGAATTTGAGATTTTCATCAAAACATACTCCTAAGAATTTTATTGTCTTCGTGTCCGATCTATTTGATATCTGGGTTAATTCTGAGTTATTAAGGAGAAGGCGACGCTGGGTTTGGACATACTTTGTATGAGGTGGGTGAATGATTATGTACTTGGTTTTTTGGGCATTTAGGGATAATTTATTTGCCTTGCACCACTCACTTACTTTTGAGATTTCGACATTTAGAGTGTTAAATAACGTGTCAATGTTTCCATCGGATTTGTACATAGTCGTGTCGTCTGCAAATGACAGAACACTCGAGGAGGTTGAATTTCTAATATCATTAATATAGATCAAAAAAAGTATGGGCCCTAAAACCGATCCCTGAGGCACTCCACAAGTAAGTACTTCACTATCTGAAGATGAATCTTTATATTGAACGAACTGCCTACGATCACGAAGATAACTTCGAAACCAATCATTAGTTATACCTCTGATACCATATGCTTCGAGTTTTTTCAAAAGAATACTGTGGTTAATGGTATCAAAGGCCTTTGAGAAATCTAGAAAAAGTGCGATAGTGTTATGATTTGGAGATAAGTCATTACTGTCGGCTACTTCGTGTAGGAAATGCAACATTGGGTGGAAGGTTGAGTGTTTGGGTCTGAAGCCATATTGGTGTTCATATAAGATTTTGAATGTGGATAGATAAGAATAAAGTCGTCTATACATTAATTTTTCTAATATTTTAGAAAACGCTGGCAATATACTTATTGGTCTATAGTTATTTAACGAACACGGGTCTCCAGATTTAAAGATAGGTATAACTTTTGCCATTTTCATTTTATTAGGGAAGAGGCCTGGCGTGAATGATAAGTTGAAGACAGGGGTCAAGGGTTCCGCGATTTCATTAATAGTTTCTTTTAGTATTTTTGTAGAAATGCTGTAGCAGTCCGTGCTTTTTCCTTTTAGATTATTTGTAATGGCGATAATTTCTTCTTTAGTGGTCGGTGTGATAAAGAAGTTATCGCTTGAGTTGTGCCGAATATAAGTGTCAAATTCTATGTTAGTGGGGGGGATGTTATCGTTTATTTTTTGTCAAATTGTTGCGAAAAAATTATTAAAATGATGGGCAATTGAGTCAGGTTCAGAGATTTTTCTACCATCAATAAGGAATTCAGTTGGCAATTGTTCTTTGCAGACAGATTTGTTGAGGGCACAACGAAGGATTGCCAACTTTTTTTAAATTGTACTTATTTTCGTTCAAGATATCTGTATAGTATTGGGCCTTTGCGCGTTTTTTAACTGCGTTGTATACTCTGCAGTATTGCTTGTAGTTATCGATGTTAGTGTTTGTTGGGTGCTGAGAGCATGTCCAGTATCCAGGAAGGTACTGAAATTGGCGCCAACCATCATTCTTTGGCCCTAAAGTCAGTAACAATGGTCTGACATCTGTGCTTTAAAATCTCTTTTTTTGAGGATACCAGACACAAATCAATGAAAGAATTGTTGGATCCAAGGCTGTAAATGAATGATGGAAGTGAACAACGGTGGTTTCAAACGTTCAGGGCTGTAACTTTATAATAATTTTTAAAATTATTTCATGTTTTCCAATTTCGGGACATACGCCTGACGTCATCATTGTTGCTAATGTTTTCTCCACTGTTTGTTAAGTGTTCCTTCCCTATCCTTCCTTGAAGCCCTCATTTCAATCTCCTAACCTTTTAGGCTATTTTTTATTGAAATTTTTTATTAATTTCTTGGGAGTTTAACATGCATTACAGAATGTTTATTCTGTTTATCTCCATGGTTTCGTCATCACCCTGGAGGTGTTAGGTCATTTTGGTCTTGCATCTTCTATCTGATGTATCTTTTTTTCTTCGAATGAAGATCTAGCTTTACATCTGGTAGCATTTAAATCGGTTACTGACTTTGTGCCTTTTTGTTTGCCTGATGTCTTGTTTCTGGTTTTTTCCTTTGACATTTACATTGGCAACGTCCTCAAATATATGTAGTATTTAGTATTATATTACTGTAGGATTACTATAGGATACATTGATTATGATTCCGGTAGTGTAGCTCAAACAATTTGAATTTTGTCCACACTTAGGCTCTATCGGGATGCCCTTGGGCTCATCATGTTCCCTTTGGGAACATAGGCATTTTTTCCAAAAAAAAAAAAGTTTAAAAAAAATATTTTGAATTTAATTTTGATTGCTATTATTCATGTATCTTAATTATATATTTTGTTGTGGAGTTTGGAGGGCTGATATTGACTTTTGTCGATGCACTTCTGTGGACTCTTGTCATTCTTGTGTTCACTGGGATGACTGATGTTGGAGACGGGTGTTGCGTTACGTTGTTGGCGGTGAGATTCTGAGGCCAGGCCTCTCACCGCATTATAATTCATTTTGTCAGTTTCTATTTCAGAGGAACATGAATATGGTGATGATATTCTGACACCCATCCAAGTGTGCTACCATCGTCGTGCTCCGTTGAGCATATAGAGCTAGCTGCAGTGCTCATGATTGCAAGAGTTTGGGCCTTTTGTTAAGGGTTTTAATCTCTTGCAAGCAGCTAGATCGACCGGTGAAGCGGTTACTCCGTCCATGGGAGCCGTGACACCTGGTGAGTCTGTTGCGGTGGAAGGAAGTGTAGATATGGGTAGAGCGAGCACTTAAATATAAATAAGCTCACCCAGCGACAACGGAAATAGGGAGGAAGTCAGCAAGTTTCTTGTACTGGGCGAAGTCTAATAGGCTGCAAGTGGGAGAGGCTCCTCTCTGACCTAACAACATTTGGGGCCAAATGTTGTTATGAGAAACTTGCACAAGCCGGAGCATATGTCCGCCTTCTGCCCAGGACGCTCTGTTTAGTTTGCATCCGGGGTTGGTTTCAGTCACGGCTTCATCTGCTACGTTTCACAAGCCGAAATGAAGTTTTCCAGTTGGAAACCTGCACGAGATGGAGTATACGTCCTCCCACCGCTCGGGACGCTCCGTCTAGTCTGCAGCCAGGGTCGGCTTCAGTCACGGCTTCCTCCGCTATGTTTCACAAGCCGAAATGAAGTTTTCTGGTTGGAAAATTGCACGAGACGGAGCATACGTCCTCCCATCGCTTGGGACGCTCCGTCTAGTCTGCAGCCAGGGTCGGCTTCAGTCACAGCTTCCTCCGCTACGTTATTAAAGCACACACGACCGCATCCTAGCTACCTGACTATGGATATCCAGCCTGCTGCACGAAGAAGGGACCACTCTTCGCCCGTGAAGTCGGACCATCCGGTAGCTAGGGAGACGAGGCCTCGATCATCGGGACATACGGAGAAGAGATCCATCTCCGACACACTGTCCCAGGAGCAGCAAGCGGCTAAGATCCAGAAGACCTCTGCTCATCAGGCCTTGCTGTCGCAGATTGCACAGCTAATCGCAGCATCCAAGCAAGTGCAGGTGCAGCCTCCCTCAGACTTCGAACCTGAGCTGTCGGACGGTGCTGGCTGGGTCTGTCCAGTCGTCTGTTCACGCAGATGCAATGGACCGAGATTTGCAATTGATTCTCTCGGATGGTGAAAGGGATAAGGGAGAGGATTACCCTTCCCTTTCGGAGCAGCACACTGTGGCGATGGATTTCATCCATCAATCCTACCTTGAATTTGTTCCTCTGAATCAGAATGCTGCGACAACAAGAGAGAAACCGCTGGCGTTGTTGGACGCAGACTTTATACAGATAAAGGAAGAAGTTCTTTCTTTTTCGGTTCATTCTAGGCAGGTGTCGCAGGCCTTCGGCCATGTAGACAACACCATATTCACCTCTCGAGTGCGAGGAAAAAAGGCGGTTTCTTAACTACATCTTCCATAAACATACTGTTTCTTGGACCACGTTCATTTAAAACGGTTGGAGAAGATGTTCAGAGAGCTTTTCTGCATTTGGATGAGCATGCCAGGGATCATTGCTTGCATCATTCACTATTCGCTCAGACACAATTAAAACTACAATTTCATCAGGTAAAGCGAATTTGGATGCAATGTCTTACGCAGATCACCTTATCAGAGCTATGGCACAACGTCTAAATGGGAAGGAATTTGTGGACGTTTGTACCTCTCTTCGAGTTCTTTCCAGGGCAATTTGTATACCACGTATAACTCCGCCCTAACAGTGGCTAATCTGGAGTTAATCAGACGTGATGCTGCCCTTGCGCCATCACTTATAGATGACAAGGTGAAATGCTATCTCCGGGTCGCTCCTGTCTCCGGACATACTATTTTTGATGACAAGCTTTCGTTAGTCTTTGAACAGGCTACTAAGAAAGCGTCAAGTGCTCTGCTATTGAAGTCGGCATCTCAACAACATTCAGCAGAAAAGAGTAAAGGAGGACGTTCCAGATCTAAACGTCAAATGCGGACTCCTCACGAAGATACAAGAAACCCTCTTACAATTACTCTGGAGGTAGTCAATATAGCGACTCTGGAAAGGGGCGTAGGTTTGACCAGGACTATCGGTCAGACGCCCCTAGGCCGATGGGACAAGGTTCTTCGTGGGGAGGACGTAGTTTCTCGTCCTGTAAGCCTCACAGGTCATACAGGTGATGTTCAATACCTCTATTGCTTGCCAGTTGGCGGAAAGGGCATCAACTTTGCGAGAAACTGGATTTATGTCACGGAAGATCAGTGGGTGAGAAGTGTAGTCTCGGACGGCCTACGGCTATCATTCCTAGCGGAACCCCCACTAAAAAGATGTCTGTGTTGGACAAATCTTCCGTCAGATCCTTTCAAAAGAGAGTCTCTCCTAGCAGAGGTACAGGCTATCTTATTAAAGGAAGCAATAGAGGTCATCGAGAATTAAGATTCTCAGGGTTTTTACAGTCACCTGTTCCTCGTACCGAAGCCAGATGGCTCGTTCCGACGGATAATAGACTTGAGCTGGATAAACAAGCTTATCGTGGCTCCAAAATTCTATATGGAGACCTTTCGGTCGGTAAGAGCGAACATTGAGTGAACGACTATGCGGCAAGCATAGATCTAAAGGATGCGTACTTTCATGCCCTGGTACATCCGGCATTCAGAAAGTACCTTTGATTCGCCATACAAGGGAAGGTTTATCAGTTCAGAGCAATGTGCTTTGGTCTGAACCTGGCTCCCTGGGCCTTCACTCTAATAATGAACTCAGTAATGTCATACTTCCGAGCTCATTCGTCTGCGGTAACGTCGGCTTACTTGGACGACATTCTGCAGAGATACGGCAACAGGATTATTCTTCAGATCGATGTTCAGAGTCTGCTTCTATTACTATATATATTATATCACCAGTTTTCGACCTATCTGCGTGTGCCGACTCTGGTATACGTTACAAACGGGCAATTTTAATTACTGGGATCGCCACTATAGCCTTAGCTTCTGAAGTGACATTAAGCACCAATTTATTGATAATAATTAATACCTGGGTGCCTGTTAGACGGATATTTATATTGTTATTTGGTACCACCTTTACTGATTCCAGAGCGATTCCCTCTTTCATTTTGAAGAAGATTCCTTCAAAAATGGGCGGTGGGGAGTGATTTTTTACCTCTCCGGCTTGATAAGTATGTAACTAGGAGTGAAGCTGTTTTGTCTGTAAATTATATTCTGGATACAGCTTGTGTTTTATTGTATATGGCATATGTTTGTGGGGGATATCCTCTCATTCTCAAATACGCCATCCTAATTTTTTAGGGCTTAGTCTGTACTAGCCTTAAAAATTGGGAACTCGTTACATCCGAATTATCATAGTCTTCATGCTAAGAATGCGGAATTACTTGAATTTGGCTCCTTATTTATGATATGTCTTCTCCATTACTGTACAGAGCGACATACATGTAATTCCTTTCAAATTTAATTTACTTTCACCTTGGATTACAGGCTTGGAACTATGTTGGTCTACTAATTCTGAAGTCCTAGGCCCTCTGCCTTTTTACTATTCAGCTAGTCTGGGCCATTGGGTTATAGTATAAAAATATTATAAATTTAAAGTAATTTGAAGATTTTTTTTATACTTACCAATGGCCCAGACGGGTATGGCCCTCCCATGAGTGGGCACTCCTACCTCCCTGCTGAGATATTATGTAGTACTCTTTTCTACAAAGAATGATGTTGGCGCCAATTCCGTTCACTTCCTGATGGCTGCGCATGCGCAGAGAGTAAAAGTATGGAACCAGATAGAACTTTAATTTTTGGTTTTGCAAGCAAATCTTGGGGATTGGGGGTGGGGGTCAAAATTTGTGTTTGGCCCTTGATAACTTTGAGTTTTGCACCAGCTAGTCTGGGCCATTGGTAAGTATAAAAAATATACAAATTACTTTAAATTTATAATTTTCTGAGTAATTTCTTGGTGTTTTAAAAGATTTTTTATTCAATTAACAGGAGTTTGCTCTTTAACAAATATGCAATTAACAGGTAAAATTTCTACTGAAGTTATGGTAAATGGTTTTGTGTTTGGAATTTATATTTCATTAATGGAGTTATTCAATTAAAAGAAATCCAATTTAGTGGGCTCTAAGGCACTGAACGTCCAAGGTCAGTTACACGTAGAGGTCAATAGTTGGTATCTGCATGCGTATCACCGTTTTTGTGTGCAAGCCAGAAAATAAGCAGACTGTCATCTGCAAAATGAGGTCCCCATAGGGTGAATTTAGGTGAGCTACCCTGCAAAGCAAGGTAGCATCACTAAATTTACCCTCAGCAAACCTCAATCTGAATCAGGGTCTCAAAACTAAACAGAAAGAGGTACCCAGAAGATAAATTGGCCCACTGTATGGGATACCATTATCAAATTCACCCTCTGGGGACCTCATTCTGAAAATGTCAGACTGCTTATTTTCAGGCCTGTTTGTGTGAGGTCTGTAACTTTTTAATGCAGTGATATGTCAAAGTAAAACTGATATTACATGTGCAGCATTCTCCGTTGGAACCCCAGGAAGTGAAGCAGTGCTTGTTTACTGGGTAAACCAGCTCTAAGTCCACTAAAATTGGTAAAAAGGTGTAAATGATTTTCTGGACTTGACTTTATATGCATGTTTGACCGTTTTCAGAAATATGTGACCTTAAACACCAATAAATAAATAAATACAAATATAGCACCCATAATTCAAGACTGAGGCTCTGAAGTCAATATTACAGATTGAGGTCTAAAGAAGGGATCAACTTGTACCTGAACTTTTTCATGTCTGATCCACAACTTTTTAACTGGTTGAGTGCTGGAAGACACTTTGATGGCTATATTGGAAAAGGGTTTGCATTTTATTGGGGCTGATCAGTCCAGGCCCCGAGCTCAACACTGAGAGTGCTTCTGTCGAGGCTGTTTTTCCATCCTAGACAAACATTAAATCAAGCATAACTATTAAAGCATGTTTAAAAATCAGCCCTGAGTTATGCCCCCTTTTAGTACTTGAAACATTACACTCTTGTGTCGCCTACTCCTTCAATATTTTATTTGCTTTATTGTTCAAACTTTGTACCCATGTTGATCATCAATTGTCATTGTGCATGTGACAGTAGCAGATAACTCCATTTTATTTTTAAATGACGAGAATCCTCGCCGTTTATAGCTGTTATGGTCCATAAAATATCCTTTTCCTTGGCGCCACCTACCGTCAATCGTTATTAATGAAGTTAACCTGTCAATGAATGGACTTTTTCCAATTTTGAGGGGCGTATGTTGCCCCACTAGGTGGTGCTCTTGTTCAAAATGCAAACCCTGTGCTGGAAGCCACTTTAGTGGTTTTACACTATGCGTTAGCTTGAGGTTTGATCACCAGAAGAGGAAAAGTTTTTTATATAAAACTGTTTGGTTACAATTTATTGGAGCGTACCCACTGACACTCTCCAATACTCACAAAACAATTATTTATAACAGAATCTTGCTAAACTGAGGTGACCTGTGCTGGTAACAGGGTATCTTGGAACAAAAATACAGTTAAAACTAGAAGTCCTGTCACGAATAGTGCGTTTATCTAGGCTTAATTGCGCGTTGGAATTGCGCGCAATTGCCTTATCGAATGGCATCCAAAGCACGGCAGGTTCTCCTGGTTACTCATAGCAAACACATGCAATGCTTCTGCCAATGGACCTCTGGGTTACCCGGAGGTCCATTGGCTGAAACATTGCTTATGCACAGGCCATATGAACAGAATTTGATAGCTTTACTGTGGCCATAACGCGTACATTAACGCGCAGATCAACGTGCTATTTGTGTGAATTTCATGACAGGACTTCTAGTTTTAACTGTACCTGTGTTTTCAAATCACTTTTGATAAATAATTTAGCACTCATCCAGTTAATGTAATAAAATATCACGATGAAACTTACATCACATTTCCCAGTCCATAACTTTTTAGTGCATTGAGATTTCAAGATGAAATTTACATCACATACATTCCCCCCACAGATGGTGAGTTGCATCTAATATTCAGGACTGACCACTCATGATCTGTGCCGCATGAGTCTGATGTTGAAAATGGAATTTAATTCATTTTTATGCCACCCGACTTAAATTATGCCCCCCGACTTCAGTCCGGTGGAATATAGTGATTGAAGTGTGCTTGTGTCTGTCCATCCATGTGTGTGTGTGTCTGAGCCAATAACTCGAAAGCGGTTAGGGCCACAGTCATCAAACTTCACACAATTATGAAGGACCCTGGGAGGATGTGTCACACACCATAGCCGGGTTCGTACCTTCAAGGTCAAGGTCACATTTCAAGGTCACACTAAAATTTGGTCAATATTTGTGTCTCAGCCATAACTCAGAAACAAATCATAGTACAATTGTTAAACTTTTTACAAATGTTAAGGACAGTCAGAAGGTGTGTTGCGTATAATAGTTTCCGCCGCATCTGCAAGGTGGAGGTCACAATTGACCTTCATATGTTCAGGGTCACAAATCGTGTCTCAAGCATAACTCCAAAACTATTAGGGCTACAATCATCCAACATCGCTCAATTACAAAGGACAACGGGTGGATGTGTCACACACCACAGCCAGGTCTGTGAGGTCAGGGTCCCATTTCAAGGTCACACTGAACACGGTTAGGGCCACAGTCATCAAACTTCACACAATTATAAAGGACCATGGGAGGATGTGTCACACACCATAGCCAGGTTCGTACCTTAAAGGTCAAGGTCACATTTCAAGGTCACACTAAAAATCGGTCAATATTCGTGTCTTGGCCATAACTCAGAAATGAATCATAGTACAATTGTTAAACTATCTACAAATGTTAAGGACAGCCAGAAGGTGTGTCACGTATAATAGTTTCCGCCGCATCTGCAAGGTGAAGGTCACAGGGGGGCGGGGGGCGGGCATGTGTTACCTTAGTAACATTTTTCTTGTTTTAAAGTCTTTTCAAAAGATAGACAGCCAGATCCCATCCATCCCCCACCTCAAATATATATCTTGGACATATAATGCCCTTCCAGGAAGTCCCTTTGTTGTATATTGCACTGTTACACTTAAATGGTTGAGTGTTAGATTATTATTGTGTGACAGGGGGGGGGGGGGGGGGGGGGGGGGGCATGTGTTACCTTAGTAACATTTTTCTTGTTTTAAAGTCTTTTCAAAAGATAGACAGCCAGATCCCATCCATCCCCCACCTCAAATATATATCTTGGACATATAATGCCCTTCCAGGAAGTCCCTTTGTTGTATATTGCAATGTTACACTTAAATGGTTGAGTGTTAGATTATTTTTTGTGATCTGAATTTGTTATTCAAAATTTGTTTTATTACAAATTATTGGAGATTGCCCACAGACAATAAGCTGTAATAAAACAAATTTATATGAACAAAATATTATTTGCGTTTGAATATGAAACATGAACATGGAAAATATTGGCTTTTGCTCTTGTACTGTCATTTTCTTGAAAGCCTTGATAGTGCCTTCTAGCCCTCAACCAGTTAAGAGCTCTAATGTAAAGATGTCAGTGACAAAAATAGCTACAATATAAGGTTTCCATGTCTCCGTGAAAGTCTTTGAATGTTGGAAACTTCCTTGAAAACCTTTGATAATGAGATATCTATCGATCAGAGGAGATTTATTTCAGCAGTCTTGAGTGAACTGAATATTTTTTGGAATTGTTCTTCTCTGTCAATTAGAATGTCTCCCTTACAGACTAATAATCATGTATTAGCAGGGTTTCTGCTTGAGGGTCTTTTTTGGATCCTCTTCCCATGGCCAAGTTTTTCCCCAAACCTTATATTGTCTTCATTGAATGTTCCTGCGTCATTTGGACATGCAATTAAAGACAGAATGTGCCACTGGTAACCAATCAGACATCTGTTTGATTTTACTTTGATGGTGTTAGTTACAATTACATTAAGTTCTTGAATATAGTGTGGACTTTAGGGTGCAGAGACTGATCCAGGAATTTTTTGGGGACACCTGTTTTTCAATTGAAGATGTCACGAAATAAATTGAGATGGCTTAACCCTTTACCCAACGCAGACGATTTCAAAATTCATTATTTTAAATATTTTTTTTAATTTTTAAAAAAAATTTCAACAAAACCATATCATGTGAGGGGGTCACATGATATGGTTTTGTTGAAATGTTTCGAAAAATAATATTTTTTCAGCAGCTGTATTTGCATATTACGCGGGTGGATGCGGGCGATTCGTTGGGTAAAGAGTTAATACAAATAATTACATCACTGCATGTGTCTTGAAGTGATTTTTATGAACTGTATGTGTATAGATTTCTAGTAAATATTGGAAATACTTGCTTCAAACGGGTAGATTTCAAAGTTGAATATTTTCCTGCAGGAATTTGGGGACATTTGGGCTTGAGAGGTTGGGCGCCCATTCATTGCTCTGGATCTGTCTGATTGGGACGGTGTAAGCCTGATTTGTCCCGATTGACTATTGTTCCAAGTTTATCATGTCAGATTAGTCGGGATTATTGTTTAAAAAAAAACTCACGACTTCTTGGAAATTTATTGGAAGTCCGAATTTTAACTTGGTGCAATATGAGGGAATTTCTTTAAAAATATTCTTCAGATTCACGTGTCAGAATCCTTCCAAATATGGTATACAACATCTTTTGGTGGGGTCAGTTCAAATCAAGTGCCTGGGTTAATATTAAGGGAGCCCAAATTTCAACTTTGTGAAATATGTGGAATAATCTTTAAAAATCGTCTTCAGTACAATTTGAGAAATATTGTTTTAAAAATCTTCAGTCTCACCAGTCATAATCTTTTGATATTTGGTGCACATCATCCTTCGGGAAGTCAGATCCAAGTTTGTTCAAATCAAGTTGGTACATTGGGGAGTCTTGTCACTTGCTGGCTGTTGCTTGTTGGTTCTCTCCAGGTACTCCGGCTTCCTCCACCCGTAAAACTGTGATCCTGGCTGTTGAAAGTGTTGTTAAACCCTAATAACTAAACTAAAAGCATGCATGGACATCTATGCCCATGTGTGGATTATGACCAGTCCACAGCGATTGTACTGCACTGGGAAGATCCAGGAAACTTGAATTAAGTGCATATTCAAGTGCAGGATCCCTGGAATAGGATAAAATAGTGCATGGAACAAGTTAATAATAAAAAGGAAGAAAAAATAAGAAATATGAAATTAAATCCCATACTGGGTACAATTTAACGACTTTGGTTCATAAAAAAAATAAATTTTTATTACATGCCTGTTCTATGAAATCCTCATCTACAGCAACACTAAACCATGCAGAAAATAAAAGTCTGTTCCGCACATATGTGCGGAACGGAAATCGTCGATGGACTATTTTTATACGCCCGTTTTGAAAAAAACGGGTCGTATTATGGTATACCTCTGTCCGTCTGTCCGTCCATCTGTCTGTCCAGTCACATGTCGTACGATAACTCGAGAACGCTTTGAAAGATTTTCATGATTTTGGGGTAGGTGGTGTATATCAATGGAGGGAAGCTCCCTTTCGTTTAGTTTCACTGTTCGTTTAGTCCTTCCAGAGTTATGGGACTTTATTACTAAGAAAATTGTTGATTTTTTACACGTCGTGCGATAACTCGAGAACGCTATGAGAGATTTTCGCGATTTTTGGGTAGATGGTGCATATCGATAGAGGGAAGCTCCCTCTCGTTTAGTGTCGCCGTTCGATTAGTCATTCCAGAGTTATGGGACTTTATTACTTAGAAAATTGTTGATTTTTTACACGTCGTACGATAACTCGAGAACGATTCGAGAGATTTTCACGATTTTTTGGTAGGTGGTTTATGTTGATGGAAGGAAGCTCCCTTTCAGTTGGTGTCGCCATTCGATTAATCATTCCAGAGTTATGGGACTTTATTTTTCACATTTTGAACAATAACTTGAAAATGCTTAGAGCAATTTCCATGATTTTTTGGTTGCAAGTATATGTTGACAGAAGGAATCTCCCGTTCGATTTGTGTCGCTGTCCGATTTGTCATTCCAGAGTTATGGGACTTTATTCATCAAAATATAAGCAATTTTCAAGTGTCAGGATTTCACGGTAACAATCGTTACCGGTAGCGTGTCAGTACCGTGGTCACAAAAAAATATTGTTACCCACTCAATCTGTCACTAAAGACATTGAAACATTTGTTGTTGAAAGAAATGCTCATAAGAGCTGCTCGTTGGTGAACAATCATCACAGTGATAGAAACGAAATGCTGTTTACATCGAATACAGAAACAAGTTGAAGTGGGAAAAACACGTGTGTACTGTTTGCACACGTTAGACATTTCAACCAATAACATTCTCGGAATGAGTAAAGTGCGGGACCCTTTTGCTGAAGTGAATGTGATTGGCTCATTCTGTAAACATCTTGATGTTTTTTCCGTCAGTAACATTATCACAAGTAATTTCATTGTGTGTCTGAGAATTGTTTTAAGTATGATAAAATAACAAGCGCCTGTGCTCAATATATGTTGAAAACTGAAAAGCAGTTTTTTTGAACAAAGGTATCATGCACAGGTTTACTGGCGTTATAATATCTAAAACAATAAATATATATTAAAAAATCAACATCCCAATAACCTCTGTTTGGTATCTATCGTGCCGGGGGGTAATTCCCTTCACTCCGGACTGTTAATATAGGAGACCGAAACGACCCAATATCATTTCACATATAACTTACAAGTATATCAATGTATGCAGGCAGTTTTATCTGGCATGGAACCATGTCTGAAATCTAAAAAGCTACGAATGATATAAAATTCCCTCGATTCGGAAAAACTTCAAAAAGGTTCCCATAACTGCTCACAGACGGAACCTAAATTTCGTTACCGGCGGGTTCCGTGCCTCTTAAACCACGGAAACGATTTTTCGGTTCCGTTGACGTCTGAAATCCTGATACTTGAATTTTCCACATGTTGGACTTTGAGCAATTTTCATGATTTTTTGGTGGCAAGTATATGTAACCTGACAAGTACACATGTATACTCACATTGTGTGGTTCCCTCTTGTAATTAATAACGGGTGTATCATGCGCTCATGGCGCAGCTGTTTATTAAATAGAAGCGGAATTTCACTGGAATTTTCTACAATTCGTGCACCGCAACGAGTGGAATCGCTAGAGATGGCTAAAAATAGTAACAAGGGTTCCCTTCGTAATTTTGGTTGGCGATAAAATGTGTTCTTGTTGATAGTTTGTCCACTGAGTTCCAGAGTGTTGTATATGCCTACTGGCACAGAGAACACATTAGAACTCAGGATGAGTTGTCAAATGAACTGCGGAGTGTCCTTCTGATAATTGCTTTTATAAATGTGAAGGCATGTAATAAACACAGAACGGCATGTACGTGTGTCAATGGGTTAATCGATATGGCACTTGTGCCATCATGGAAGGATACAACTCGAGGCTGCACTCGTGCCATATCGATTAACCCATCCACACGCATGTGTTGTTCCATGCATTACCCGGTAAAAATTACGTTGGTGAGATTCACTCCTGAACCTTTGCACACTTCTTATTGAAATATGAAATTTCAAATGAAAATTTTTCCCTTATTTCTGATAGGAATTCAACCAATTCATTCTTCTTGGACAATCTGAGCTCATTGAGCTCTGCCAAACAAGACTGAATTGTTTAAATTCCTTGTTGCATTATCAGAAAAATATACTGCTTGAAATTTTGGTATTTTGATCTGTTGTCCAGATGGGAGTTATCAAATGTTTCTGCATTCCGTTGAAAAAGATAGCTGCCACTGGCCATCTTGGATTTTACATATAAATTGCCAACAATTCTATTAGTACACCCAGCAGGCCCCATCCCTCACACGATTTTTTTCAAATTTCATTTGTAGGTTTGGTGTGATGTCTTTTTTTTTAGCTCACCTGAGCACAGCTCGAGGGGAGCTTTACTAATCACTTTCCGTCCGTCGTCTGTCCGGCATTAACTTTACATTATCGACTTCTTCTCATGAACTGCTGGACCAAATTCAACAAAATTTGCTGTGCATGTTCCCTATCATATGTCAATTCAAGTTTTCTCCCAAAGCATTGCTCCAAAAGCTTTCAAATTTCACATATAGCATCTTTGGAAGATTCTTTCACACGTTTATTGAAATCAATACCCTGGGTCCATATTTGGGCTCTCTATGGGAGCCCAAGTGTTTAAATTAGAGCAGTATGAGGAATATTCTTTAAAAATCTTCTTCTTCAGATTGACCAATAAGAATCTTTTGATATTTGGTATGCAGCATCCTTAGGGGGGTGAGATTCAAGTTTGTTCAAACCAAGTCCCTGGGTTCTTATTTGGGCTCACTGTGGGAGCCCGAATTATAACTTAGTTCAAAATGAGAAATTTTCTTAAAAATTCTTCTTCAGATCCAGCAGTCGGAATGTTTTGATATTTGGTATGTAGCATCCTTACGGGGGTGAGATTCAAGTTTGTTCAAGCCATGTCCCTAGGTCCATATTTGGGCTCACTGTGGGAGCTTGAATTGTAACTTAGTTCAAAATGAAGAATTTTCGAAAAAATCATCTTCTTCAGATCCAGCAGTCGGAATGTTTTGATATTTGGTGTGCAGCATCCTTGGGGGTTGTGATTCAAGTTTATTCAAGCCAAGTCCCTGGATTGATATTTGGTCTCCCTGTGGGCGCCCGAATTATAACTTTGTTCAATATGAGGAATTTTTCTTTAAAAATCTTCTTCACATTCAGCAATCGGAATGTTTTGATATTTGGCATGCAGCATCCTTAGGGGGGTGAGATTCAAGTTTGTTCAAGCCATGTCCCTAGGTTCATATTCGGGCTCACTTTGGGAGCTCGAATTGTAACTTGGTTCAAAATGAGGAATTTTCTTTAAAATTCTTCTTCAGATTCAGCAGTCAGAATATTTTGATATTCGGTATGCAGCATCCTTAGGGGGTGAGATTCAAGTTTGTTGAAGCCAAGTCCCTGTGTTCATATTTGGGTTCCCTGTGGGAATTTTTCTTCAAAAATCTTCTTCAGATTCAGCGGTCGGAATGTTTTGACATGTGGCATGCAGCATCCTTAGGGGGGAGAGATTCAAGTTTGTTCAAGCCAAGTCCCTAGGTTGATATTTGGGCTCCCTGTGTTAGCTTGAATTATAACTTAGTTCAATATGAGGAATATTCTTCAAAAATCTTCTTCACATCTACCAGTCAGAATTTTTTGATATTTGGAAAACGGCATCCCACTGGAGGTGAGATTCAAGTTTGTTCAAGCAAAGTCCCTGAGTTCATATTTGGGCTTCCTATGGGAGCCTGAATTCTAACTTAGTTCAATATGAAAAATATTCTTTAAAAATATTTTTTTTTTTAGATCCACTGGTCTGAATCTTGGGATATTTGGTATAAGCTTTTCTAAGGAGGGTCAGATGCAACTTATTGAAATCAATTCCTTGGGTTATATTTAAGCTACCTTGTCAGGTGAGTGCCCTCAGGCCCCCTGGGACCTCTTGTTTAGAAACTTGAGTGAGTGACATGGCATTACTTGATCTTTCTATTTAGTTCAGTCCCTTCTTGTACAAGTTGAGCTGGAGTGTCATTGACACTTTCATTATCTTGGCAGTGTTTTTACATCACTGTTGGCTGCCTGTACAGTGTGCAGCTTGTTAATGTTATTTTTATACCTTTACTATCGGAGAGATTGGGGGAATACTGAATTATATACATGCGTCTGTATGCCTGTTTGTCTGTTGATAAAGCCATCCGAATTGATATATCAGCAGTGAGCGGATGGATTTCAATGAAATTGAGATGGTATGCAACATTGAGGGTATGTTGTTGTTGTTGCTTCTGGAGATATTGTAAACTAGTTTAGTGTGGTGTGAAGAATTTAATCTGTCACCCACCTTCACAATACTGTACCTGTACATTTGTTACAGGCTACGGTCAGTATTTATGTACAGACCTTTACAATACTTTACATGTACATTTGTTATCATGTCATTACCGTGATGTGTGTCATTACTGTGTCACATACTGTCTGCACATGTACGTCTTACACAGGTTGAGCTACAGTGTCATTGACACTTTCATTTTCATTTTCTGTCTCAAAAACATAAGTTATGACCCCTCATTGGAACGAGCTCATTCCAAAGAGGGGTCATAACCTGTTTTCGAGACAAAAAATGAAAATTAATTGGCAATTTTGAGAATAGTGCTGGCCTGTTTTGGCCATTACCTTAGGTAAAGGGTCAACTGAATGTGTGTAGGACACCCATATTTGGGCTCCAGAAAGTGCTGGAACAGCCAATAAAATATTAATTTTCTGCTGATGTATTTATAGTCTGATCTATATTCTGATATCCTCATGGGAACCCCGGGAAGTGTGGTACTGCTTGTTTACTGTATTAAACACACTCTGTTTTGATGTAAAAATAGGGCCCAGTAACCAATGCTTGGGTGAAAGTCCTTTAAAATGAGCAACATGGGTATAAATGTGTGGTGGGTCTGGTTTTGGTAATTTGATATCTTGTTTCCTGATTATATATAATTTTTTGTGTTTAAGATATTTTACCGTAACTTGTAAATGTTTTCATTCCATGATTCATGTTTACTGGTTTGATTCTTTATTTTACTGTAGGATTGGTATATTGTTTTCCAACTGTGTCCACCATTTTGGCGACTACCAAACATTATGTGAAATCCATGCTCTGATTGGTTTACATTTTATTACTGGCCCAATGGGAGCTTGCTTTATACATAATGTCATTTTATGCAGCTCTGTTCCACGTGCAGAATTTTATTGGCTGGACATTCTCAGAGACCGATCAGGACTATTTAGAATACGCTCTAGCCTCGGAGCCTATTTTTTCAATTCATGCGCCAGATTTCAATTTACGGAGTCACACTGCTGTTTGTAACACACACTGCAAGTATGTAATAGCTCTCATCATTTTCATTTAGTACACTATACCAAACATTAATCTTCACTGTGGTTTCTGATCAAGTCTTGGCTGCCTATTTAGGCAGCCAAGACTTGATCAGAAACCACAGTGAAGATTAATGCTTGGTAATTAAGACTTGAAGTATTAACTTAAGCACTCTACAACAATGATAAATGATAATCATATATATAATACATGTAAGAGTGTCTCTCTCGATTATCCATCGAAAGAATATCAAAATAAGATCTGAGAAGTTACGCGCCAACTGAGAAGCCTATTTCTGAGATTTAAGAGCCAGATCCTGATGTTTCAGAACCAAATATGCACTGGCGCATGCCCAGGTCGGTCTCTGCATTCTATTAAAAGCCATGTTGCAGCCTGTTCAAATCTCTTAGGTTGTGACTTTAGAACCTCCAGGTTCGAACTACTTCCTAAGGACTTTTAGTCCCTTTCCTTTGGGTATTTTATGTGCTGGGTAGAGCTGTAGGTTTTTAAATTTCTTGTTCGGTTTTGGTTTTTCAGGTGGAATAAAACCTCGGTTCGGTTCGGTTTTCGGTTTGTTCATGAGGCCAAGTAAAATTCAATAAAACTCATTCTTATGTCCGGAGTCATAACTGAATGGTAGTGAAATTGAGTGAAACTCAATGAATGCCCGAAATAAGCTATAATAAATGAAGAATCAGGAAGGCCAATATAATAATTACCTCAATATACAGAACTTTTATTGTGCTTGGCCATTTTTCGAGGACTGACACCTACACGCAACTTGAGGAAAGCTGCAAACACAACTAAACTGAAATGTCGGAAATTCACAGAATGTAGCCTTCCCAGAGTAGTGAGAGTACCCAGACACTGCCATTGGCAGTGTCTGGGTACTCTCACTACTCTGGGATGGCTACATTCTGTGAATTTCTGCAGCAAGAGAGTATTTAAAAAAAAAACGAAAAACCTTAGATTACGGGATGTCGACGGTTTCGTTTTTTTTTAAAGAAAACTAAAAACCTTGGTTCGGTTTCGGTTAACCTACAGCTCTAGTGCTGGGTGGGTTTCAAAGAGTTTTACATTGGCTTTTCTGAATAAAAATTGTTTGGCTTTTCCGAATAAAAATTGTTAGGATGTAAGCTTAACTCCTGCATTCTTCATTGGAGTTTTACAAAACTTGGTGTGCAGTACGAGTATGATGTGTGCATGTGCATATGGAAAGGAAGTTTCGATTCAAATAATTTTTCCAGAGTTAAAGCCCTTGTCAACCTTGAATTTACCAAAATTACAGGTTTTTGGAAGATATCTTTGAACAGTTGCGATTAAAGAAATATATTAAATGATATTTGGTGAGTGACATTATTGGGTAGGAATGCATGTCCAGGTAGACAATGAGATTGTTTCTATTATAACATAAAAGTTGTTGAGGGAAATGGATGGCGTTCGACTGTCTTGTTATTGATAGAACATTGTTCAGACAGTAAATTAGTACAGATATGATCATCAGTGTTAGTACCAAGGCTGAGATAAGAAACCTAGAATGTTATAGCTATGTCAAGAAATTCTTCCATTGAGTTGATGAGGTGCTGTGATGTAATATTACACTGCAGAGATGAGATGCTGTCTATCAGATGAGGTGCTGTGGATGAGATGAGGTGCTGTGATGTACAGTTAAAACTAGAAGTCCTGTCACGAATAGTGCGCTTATCTAGGCTTAATTGCGCGTTGGAATTGCGCGCAATTGCCATATCGAATGGCATCCAAAGCACAGCAGGTTCTCCTGGTTACTCATAGCAAACACATGCAATGTTTCTGCCAATGGACCTCCGGGTTACCCAGAGGTCCATTGGCTGAAACATTGCCTGTGCACAGGCCATATGTACAGAATATGATAGTTTTAATTGGGCCATAACGTGCACATTAACGCACATATCAACGTGCTATTTGTGCACATTTCATGACAGGACTTCTAGTTTTAACTGTAAAGCATTGGTGGAATGGATTTTCCATCATTGCACCTCATCTCCAATGTCAAAGAACATCAGATTTTATCATCAGTGTGTACAAGGATTATGCTTTGCTGATGCAGGTCGAGTTTTTTTTAATAATACAGTGGAGCCCACGTAATTGGATATCTCTTAATTGTATATCCCTGTTAATTGAATATCATTTTCAAACACAAAACCATTTACCATACCTTTAGTACAAATTTGATCTGTTAATTGCATATGTGTTATAGAGTAAACTCCTGTTAATTGTATATAAATTTTTGTAATATGTCGAAAAAATTACTGTGACATGCTCCAAATTCCCCTTATTTATCAACCTTTTTGGCCTCACTACATCAACACAGGCATTTATTCTATTATATCTTGTTCGACAGAGCTCTATGAGTTCTGTCAAACAAGATATAATAGAATAAATGCACAGTCTACCTCCAAAACACAGGAAACTGACCAAATCCTGTTAATTGTATACTCCTGTTAATTGAATAATTTTCACTGGCAAAATGGATATCCAATTAAGAGGATTCTACTGTAATAATAATAATAATTTTAAAGCCTAGAATCCCCACACGGTGCTCAGTGGCTGTACAGTAAATGCATACATTCATATACACACATACATGTGCTTTCTCTCACAGATATATTGATACATGGATCACTATTATCGTTTATTGGTGCCCAGTGCCACATCAGCAGCCAAGGTTATATCTTGGTGATAAAAGCAACAGAACCTAAAAGAAAAAAGGGTATTGAATTAAAACAGAATAGAAACAAACTACAACTTTACCAAAACATGTATGTGAGTGTGACTTGACGAGTAATGAGGCAATCCTCACTGACACAGTCACACTCACATACCTGGTGATGTCAGTTTATGACCAAAATTAAAAGACCACAAAAAGGAAATGCCTCACGAAAAAGGTAGGTTTTGGTACCAGACTTGAATGATTCAAGTGATTTACTATTATTTTTATACTGTACCAATGACCCAGACTTAGCTGGTGCTAACTCTAACAAAACCAGGGCCAAACACAAATTTTGCCCCCCAATCCCCAAAATTTGCATCCAAAACAAAAAGAAATCATGTCCTAAAGGACCTCCATACTACGCCTCTACTGCGCATGCGCAGTGACGCAGTCGTCCCGAAATTGGCGCCAATTATCATTCTCTGTTTGGCCCTTCATCAGTCAACATCTCACTGATCGTTGTGCTTGTAAATCTCAGTTTAAAGGATGCCAGACACGTAATTTTTGGAGAAAATGTGATTCTAAGGAGGATAGAAGGAGGAGAGGAAAAAGAAGTGGCAAAAAATAATCAGGGCTGTACTTAAAATTTTTTGATGAAATTATGTTAAGTTGCCTATTTTCGAGGCATGGGCCTCTTGTTGTCATTCTTGCTAATTGTTGCACTGCTTATTCAGTGTTTCCTCTCCCCTAGCCTTCTAAAGTCCCCCCTGGCAATTCTCCCATGCTTTTGGCATATTTTTTAGAAATTTCATTTCTAAAATTTCCTGGGAGAGTTGCTTGGTTACAGAATGTTTTCTGTTATTTTCCCCATAGTTACGTTTTCACCCATGGGTGTATAACGTTTGTGTTCTGCATCTTCCATCTGATGTTCTACAGATTCTCCCCTGGGAGTCTCTGTTTTGCATCAGATAGAGTGTAATTGATGACTGATTCCGGGCCAGTTTTTTCAGTGCCTGGAGACATGTTTTCTAGTGTGTTTACACTGTTTGTTTTCATTGGCAACAGCCTTTTTTGAGGGGGGCTGTTTGCCTTTGTGGTAGTTTATCTCATTATAAGATACATTTATATTATCCGAAAGTGTCTCATTAATTATTTTATATAAATTTAAAATTTTTGACCACACTTTGCCATCGGATCCATCGGGGCTCAACGTTACTTTTCAGCAACTTGGGCTTCTCTGAAAAAATATTTTTTCAAAATTATTTTGTTTTGCAATTGTTTTTTCATTTATTAATGGATCATGTTATTATGTATCTTTGTGTCAGGGGTTTTTGCGAGTAACTAGGACTTATTGTTGTTCTTTCACAATGAAGGGACGTTGTTCAAATTGTAATAGGAAGAAATCTTCCTCTGACTTTCATGATCATTGTATTAATTGTAGTCAGTGTTCTCGCATTAATCCCTGTCCTATATGTGAACATTGGGATGAGAAACATTGGAAACGTGTGTCACGATATGTTGTTTCTGGAGAAAGAGCGATGCCGGCTCTTTCTCCGCAAGGTCACTCTACTTTCTCAGTTTCTATTTCAGAGGAACCAGAACAGGGTGATGTTTCCATGTTATCTTCTTCAAGTGTGCGTCCGTCGGCACAAATGAATTCAGAGCTAGCGGCAAAAGTGCTCATGGAGATTAGACAAATGTCGTCCGCTAGCTCGCCCGGTGTAGCGTCCATTCACCGAATGGTTCGGCAGCCGGGTTCGTCCGATGCGGTCCAAGAGGAAATTTTGGGTGATGCGAGCACTATAAACATAATAGATGCACACCCAGTGACGGCGGATAGTAAGCGAGAACGGAGGAAGCCTTTTAGTCCGGTTCATAGCTCGTCCAGGTCCAGCCGGGCCGCGAGCGAGAGAGGTCCCTCTCTCGTACAACAACATCTGGGACCAGATGTTGTGGTACAAAATGTGTCTTTAGCGGAGCATACGTCCGTCGCTCGGGACGCTCCGTTGTATAAGCAGTCCGCAGAGATTGTTAAGGCTTCCTCTTCTCGTCAGCGCACACGACCGCACCTTGGCTGCGTGACCGCCGATATATTACCAGCTTCGCCGATGAAGGATTCTTCGGCGACCAGGTCACACCATCCGGCAGCCAGGGATTCGAGACCGATGGATTCCGGACGTTCGCATAGGAAAAGTATGCGGGAGCCATCTGATGCGGAGCTGCCCTCGTCGAAGCAGCGAAAGACTGCGCCTCCGCAGGTCTCGACGCCGGACATTCTTGTGCAGATAGCACAGCTTATCTCGGCATCCCAGCAGCCGACAGAAACGGTGTCGGATCGAGAATTATCCGACGGCGCTGGGTCGGTACGCTCCGCCGAAGCATCGGGGGCGGACGACCGGGAACATCGTGAGGTCCGACCGGATGGTGAAAGGGATACGGATGACTTGGAGCTATCCCTTTCGGAACAACATAAAGCTGCCGTGGACTTCATCCGGCACTTTCTCCCTCAAGTTGTTCCGTTGGGCCAGACTGCTGCGCTTCCGGACAAGAGAATTATAGCGTCATTGGACTCTGAATTTTTTGAGCGGTTCAGGGACATCGCTCCCGAGTTTCCGTCGCAGTCCAGTAATGTTGCTAGAACATTTGAATTATTGAACGACGCTATATTTAAACTTGCTTCCAGGATTCGATACGGCAGGACAGGGTATACCGAGAGTTCCTCTGCGTATGGACGACGAGGCGGAAGACTTAGAGCTATCATTACCGTCGTCAGCTTCTATTCCAACCGCGGTGTTGGAAACAGCTATTGCGTCTAACAGAGCCAATTTAGATGCCTTATCTTACGCAGATCACCTTACTAAGGCGTTATCACTGCGCCTTCAAGGGGAAGAGTTTCAGGATATACAATCCTCTTTAAGACTTCTTTCAAGGGCAGTAGCTTATTCCACGTGTAACTCCGCCCTTTCAGTGGCAAATCTGGAGTTGGTTAGACGTGACGCAGCCCTAGCTACATCCACACTAGTGGATTCTAAGGTGAAGAACTCTCTTAGAGTCGCTTCGGTCTCAGGAGAACTTCTCTTTGACGGCAAGCTTTCCGCTATTTATGATAAAATTAAAAAGAAAGCTAATGATTCTCTGTTGTTCAGATCGGCTCCTAAGAAGTCGGATACAGCAGACACGAATAAGACAGGCACTTCTGGGTCTAATGCGCCCAAGAGAGGTTCCTATAGAGGTTCCGGTGCGTCCTCTTGGTCTTATTCGAGAGACCGTCAGGATAGCGACTCTCGTTCGGGACGTCCTTCAGGCCGGGACAATCGGTCGGACGCCCCGAGGTCGACGAGGCGAGGTGCGGGTCGTGGAAGACGTGGTTTCTCCTACCGCAGGCCTCGCAGGTCCAGGAGGTGATGGCTTAAACCTCTATCGCGTTCCGGTTGGCGGAAGGTTGTCGAGTTTTTCACAAGAGTGGGCGTCGATTACGGACGACCCTTGGGTGAGAGGAGTGACTTCGGAAGGTCAAAAGATATCCTTCAAATGAAAGCCTCCATTAACTCGAAGTCCAAAGTGGACTCATCTTCCGTCAAATCCACAGAAAAGAGACGCTCTGTTATCAGAGGTGCAGTCTCTTTTAATGAAGAACGCGGTAGAGGTCGTAGAAAACCAGGAATCTCTGGGATTCTACAGCCATCTGTTTCTGGTTCCGAAACCAGACGGCTCGTTCCGTCCAGTCATAGATTTGAGCTGGATAAACAAGCTGATCGTCGCTCTGAAGTTTTATATGGAGACAATTCGATCAGTCAGAGCGAGTATTTGGGTGAACGACTATGCTACAAGCATAGATCTCAAGGATGCATACTTTCACATCATGGTACATCCGACATTCAGAAAGTATCTACGCTTCGCAGTCCTAGGAGTTGTATATCAGTTATATCGATCAGTCAGAGCGAGTATTCGGGTGAACGATTATGCAACGAGCATAGATCTCAAAGATGCGTACTTTCACGTCATGGTACATCCGACATTCCGAAAGTATCTACGCTTTGCAGTCCTGGGAGTGGTGTATCAATTCCGGGCGATGTGCTTCGGATTGAATCTAGCACCCTGGGCTTTCACTCGGGTAATGAACTCGGTAATGATCTACTTCCGAGCTCATTCGTCTGCGGTAACGTCGGCCTACCTGGACGACATTCTTCAGAGGTACGGCAACGAGTTAACGCTTCAGAACGATGTTCAGAATCTTCTTCTATTGCTCCGACGTCTCGGTTTTATAGTAAACGAGGAGAAGTCGGATCTGATGCCGTCCAAGTCATTCACTCATCTGGGAATGAGCTTCGAGACGCACAACAATCTCGTTCGTCTGCCATTAACCAGAGCGAAATTAGTCAGTTGTTACGCTCGCTATTGTCTGCACGCAGACAAAGTCACGGCGAGAGAATTTACGAGACTGATAGGTCTGTGCGGAGCCGCCGCGGATCTCATTCCGATGGGGCGGCTACGCACACATCCTCTTCAAATTTTCCTGACTCAGAATTGGAGTGTGAAAATTCATTCGCTCGACGTAGACGTTCTCTTGTCAGATCAAGTGAAACAAGAGATTCAGACTTGGGCAAACATTCAGTGGTTAACTCAAGGAGTTCCGCTGCAGTTGCCGGATCCGAGTTTTACCGTTATGACGGATGCCAGTCAAACAGGTTGGGGTGCATCATTAATCCCAACGGATTCGAGATGCCAGGGTCTTTGGGATCCGCAATTCCTGTGCAAGCACATAAACATCAAGGAAATGATGTCAATTTGGCTTGCATTACGTCACTGGATGGACATTATTCACGATGCTCATGTCCAAATCCTATCCGACAATACGACAGTAGTGGCGTATATACGGAATCAGGGAGGCACTCATTCAGTTCCGTTGTTCAATCTAACGGAAAGAATCCTTCTGTTTGCATTAGAACATCACGTTCTTCTTTCGGTCCGTCACATACCGGGTCGTCTGAATGTGCTAGCAGACTCCCTTTCACGAAAGGGTCGCTTGTTGCCGTCGGAGTGGACTCTCAACAAACAAGTATTCAATCAGATTTGCTACCAATGGGAACGGCCAATGATAGACTTATTTGCGACACATCTCAACAATCAGTTGCAGACGTATGTGTCTCCGTGTCCGGATCCAAGAGCATTTGCAGTAGACGCTCTGTCGATCCCTTGGGACGGAATGATAGGATATGCGTATCCTCCAGCGCCGTTAATTCAACAAGTATTGCTAAAGATAAAACAATCTCAATGCAAGATTCTGTTGGTAGCATCTCTGTCGCCACAGAGACCGTGGATAAATCTACTCAGGTGTCTGTTGTGGGACCTACCGCGGAAATTTCCTCCACGAGAGGATCTTCTTTCGCAGGGGAAATCGCGCCAACTCCATCACAACCCGCAAGGTCTCAACCTTCACGTTTTTCCGTTGTGCGGTCCTTCTTGCATGGCAAGCACTTTACAGGACGAGCAGTGGACGCAATTTCTAACTGTAGGAGGACCTCCTCTTCGCTAAACTATGCGGCTAAGTGGAAGGTTTTTCGTCGTTGGTGTAGGGATCATTCTGTAGATATATTTGATCCCTCTATACCAGACATTGCAAACTTTCTAGTATACTTGTTTGACGAAATCAAACTGCAGCCTGTTACTATAAAGGGTTATAGATCTATGTTATCTGATACCTATGCACATCATGATAGTTTACAAATTGGATCTAATGTCTCTTTATCGAAGTTGGTTAGAAACTTTTTGATAAATAGACCCAGAACTCTTAGATTAATTCCTAAGTGGAATTTAGCTTGGGTTCTCCTTAAATTGAAGGAAAAGCCATTTGAACCTCTTGGGACAGTAGATTTCAAATTCTTATCTTATAAGACAGCTTTTCTCTTAGCTTTCTCTTCTGCCAGAAGAGTCAGTGAGCTTCATGCACTATCGGTGGATGATTCTCATTATCGTAGTGTTGGGAACACTATCACCTTCACTACTAATGTGGGTTTTTTAGCTAAGAATCAGGCTCCTAATAAATATCCGGAACCTATTGTTATTAAGGCTCTTCCGTCTTCAGACGGGCGTAGGCCTTTACTCTGTCCTGTTAGAGCACTACGTATCTATAAACAGAGATCTCAGTTTATCAGAAAGGGACGGAAACGTTTCTTTCTGTCTTTGATGCCTAATAGAAAGGACATTTCAGTCCATTCTATTGCTAGATGGATTCAGTTAACTATCCGTACTGCTTATGAAGATTTATCTTCTTCTCAGCAGTCTGTGCTTAAGATTTCTGCTCATGAAGTAAGAGCTCTTTCTACTTCCTGGGCTTATGCTAATAGTGTTGCTATTACAGATTTAATGAAGGCTGCTTATTGGTCTCAGCCATCCACATTTACGAATTTTTATCTCAGAAATATTGAGTCCATTTCTGGAGACCTGCATTGTTTAGGTCCGTTATCTGTTGCTCAGAATGTCGTCCACTAAACAGTTGCAACTATAGTTATGCAGGCTTTCTGTTCCGGCAGCGACTCCGTCCGGCTGCCCTCTTCGCTCTGGGCTATTTGACCCAGGGCAAGGGGAAGGGGGGGGGGGGGGGCGGGTGTTCCCTTAGGTCACCTGCTTTATAGTGAAAAGCAAGGGAATGCCTCCTCCAAGTCAGTATTTCTGAGTCGCTTCCGGGATGGTTTTAAAGTGTAATATTAATGTTTAAATTCATTCATGTCTTATTTTTAAAGTGTAGCTCGGTGTGAAGCATTTGTATATGTCAAACGGGCTTTAATATACAATACTCGGACACTTTTAAATGATTATAAAGAGTCTCAATTCTCTGGACTACTTTATTTATTGGCTTGCTTTAAAAATAATTAGTATAAGGGTTATACTGGATGTTAATAGAGAACATGAATGTTATTGTGCTCAATTATTAAGGGTAGTGTATCTTTCTAATTTAATATTAAATAAGAAATATACATGTAAAGCCTAATACTCCTTTTCTCCTTAAGGGGTTACCTCTTTACTATATAGTTGAGCTTATTGGATTTTCCTCTATGTCCTAGGCCCTCCAGCCTGTTTACTATTCAGCTAAGTTTGGGTCATTGGTACAGTATAAAAATGTTAAAAAATTTATAGTAATTTATATATTTTTTATACTTACCAATGACCCAGACGGGGATGGCCCTCCCTGGAGTTGGGAACTCTTGCCTCCCCGCTGAGTACATAGCGCTGACCAGGCATTGCCAGTAAGAATGATAATTGACGCCAATTTCGGGACGACTGCGTCACTGCGCATGCGCAGTAGAGGCGTAGTATGGAGGTCCTTTAGGACATGATTTCTTTTTGTTTTGGATGCAAATTTTGGGGATTGGGGGGCAAAATTTGTGTTTGGCCCTGGTTTTGTTAGAGTTAGCACCAGCTAAGTCTGGGTCATTGGTAAGTATAAAAAATATATAAATTACTATAAATTTTTTAACTTTTATGTCGATTGGAAGAGAATTCCAAAGATATGGGCCAACAACCACAAAGGCCCTATCACCAACACCAGTAAATTTAGATGCGGGCTGAACCAGATTGAGTTGACCTAAGAGACCTTGGTGGTTTGGGGATGGTAAGCAGATCGGACAGGTAGGATGGTGCAGATCCAGAGATACACTTAAACATCAAAAGGACAATTTTAAATTGAATTCTTTGCTTAATGGGTAGCCAATGTAACTCAGAGGGTACTGGTGTTGTGTGTCGGTACTTTCGAGTTCTTGTTATGACCCGTGCAGCACAATTTTTGATGTGCTGTAGCTTTTCAAGAATAGATGTTTTAGAGCCAATCAGAAGAGATTTGCAATAGCCAAGGCAACTGGTAACAAAGTTGTGGATAAGCTATTGTGACATCTGTGTATCAATGAAGGGTCAAATTTTGCTAATATTTGCAAGATGAAAAAATGCACTGCGACAGACATGTTTGTCAGCGGCCAAATTTTCATCCCTGAAATAACCTAAGTGTCGAACATAGCTACTGGGTTTTATCGTAGCACCTCCAGTTTTGAGGGACAGTTTGGATATTTTTGAAAGTTGACGGGGTAGACCTATATATATTACTTCTGTCTTGTCATCTTTCAATTTTAGAAAGTTCTCAGTCATCCATGCCTTGATGTCTGAAATACAAAGTTCAATCATACTGCATGCTTTAGGCTCAAAGGCATGAGTGAAACTAATATACAACTGTGTGTTATCTGCGTAAAAATTAAAATGACTGTGACCGAGAGGTTAGACATAGACAGTGTACAGTAGGGGACCCAACACCTATCCTTGAGGGATGCCAAAATGTAGTGTGACTTTGTCTGATGACTCACTGCCAATAAGGACACTCTGTGTGCGACCATTAAGGTAAAACGAAAATCAGTTAAGTGCTTGGTCAGCCTATTCTCACTACCAGTGTTTCAATAAGTATTTTATGGTCTAAAAAGACAGCATACGGCAGTTATAATGGGCATGGGCATAATTTTACCATCCAATAATTGTAGAAAGACAAGTCCATAGAAACAAAATAATTGTAGAAAGACAAGTCCACAGAAACACCTGTAAGGTTTGTCTGTCAGAAGCCCATGCTTGAGCTCTAGAAGAGTGTTAGCAGTGCAATTAAAAGACTTCAGTATCTATATGGATGTGCTTCAGACTGATAGAAATGAAAATATTTTGTTTCTATGGACTTGTCTTTCTACAATTATTGGATGGTAAACTTATGCCCATGCCCATTTTAGCTGCTGTATGCTGTCTTTTTTTTATTACCAATGCAAAGTTAAAAATCTGAATCATTGCAGATGTCACCTTGTTGCACTCAGGGGACAAAATACACCACTACACATGTTATTCTGAGATCATGAGGCAGAAAACAAACCAAACCAAGCATATGAACTTCTGATGGCAAAAAATTAATAGTTTGAAAAATAAAAAGTGACCGCTGTTTGCATTTTTAATGACCCGAGAAACAAAAGCTCTACTTTGTGTGGCATTATGCTATTGCATGACCCCCTTTGAGTTGAACTTGAATCTTTGTTGAATCCATTTTTTTTTTTTAGAAAAATATACACCACAAAGAAGTGGTTTGAGAGAAAGGAAAAGACCTGAATCTCCCAAACTAACAGAACCAAGTGTTACGGAGACATGGGTTCCAGAAGAGCAGTTAGAACTGTGGGAAATTAAACAGTTTGGAGAGAAGTAAGTTGCTTGTTGTTTTTTTTACTTACCTTTAGTGTTCTCATGATAATTGGAATTTGTTTGTTTGAAAACACATACTACAGATTGTAGCGCTGAAATAAATATTCAAATATTGGAATCTGAATAGTAAACAATTGTTAACCCTTTACCCAACGTAACGGCCAAAACCGGCCAGCGCTATTCACAAAAATTGCGAATTAATTTTCAATATTTTTTTCATTTTTTGTCTCAAAAACATAGGTTATGACCCCTCATTGGAACGAGCTCGACGAGCTCGTTCCAATGAGGGGTCATAACCTATGTTTTTGAGACAAAAAATGAAAAAAATTAGTTATTCAAGAATTTTTTTTCCAAGTGTCGTCTGCTTTTCATGTTAGGTAAAGGGTTAAAAGTTAAAAATCAGTTTCTCAAGCCCTTCTGCATGGTCCTTTTGGCTGTCGCATGCTCTCTTTTTATAACCAATACAAACTTAAATAAAAAATAAAATGATTCATGTCTGATATTTTACCCAAGTTAATAAAATTGATAAATTTGACCCATGAGTGCAACAAGGCTTTGCAATGCTTTAGCATTGCAAAGCCTTCTTGCACTCAAGGGATGAAATACATCACCACCCATGTTATTCTGTAGATAATGAGGCGTAAAACATAAAACAAACCAAGAACATGAACTTTTGATGGCAAAGAAATAATTACAAAATATAAAATAAAAAACTGCCTGCCCACATGCAATTTTACAAAAAATGACCTGAGAAACAGAAGATCTACTTTGTGGGGCCTAACAAATAATTATTATTCAATTATCAGTCCTGTATTGGCTCTCTGCTGGGGCGTGGTGGCTCAGTAGGTAGAGGTGCAGTCTGCAAGCCGAGAGGTCCTCGGTTCGAATCCCACCTGCGGCAACCGCGTTGTGTCCTTGGGCAAGACACTTCAACCCCCATTGCCTATGTGGGGGCACGGTGATTCTGTGCACTGAGGCGTAATGCACGTCGATGGTGCACCTGTCTTCAACCAATGCTAACCCTGCTTGTGTGGAGCTAGTATGTTGGGGGAGCTGAAAGTTGCTCGGTGGTTCTCTCCAGGTACTCCGGCTTCCTCCACCCGTAAAACTGTTGTGGTTATGATTAGCCATTGTGCAGAAATATGTGACCTTAAACACCAATAAATAAATAAATATTGGCTCTCTGCCTTTTATCTATTCAGCGTGTCAGGACCGTTGGTAATGGTGGATAAATAATGGAAATTTCTATTAATTTTTGTATTTACCTACCACTGGCACACACAGGAAGTGCCCCAGCATGTGTTATTCACTCATACCTCTCCACATAAAACTATCTGCTCTCAGCATGCATCACAAAAGAATGGTCATTGGGAATGGGGGCAATGGAGGAGACTTCCTTGGTTCTGGAGGCTCATACAGGACTAGCTTTTGTGTTACTTTGGTTAAATTTTTTATACCCCCCACAAAACGAAGTTTTAGGGGGTATATAGGAGTCAACTTGTCAGTCATCGTTGGCCTGTTGCACATGTTAACTTGTGGAGCGAGCTACTTCCACAGTTTTAGCCGCATTTCATGAAACTTCACAAAGATGATCAACATGATGAGAGGAAGTGTGCGACATGATTTTTTTCCTGCTGGGTTTCAAGATGCTGACTGGCGGCCATATTGGATTTTTTTTTTACTTAGAAAAATTTAATGCCCCTTTTCAGTCACTCACACTAGGCGGTATGCCACGGTGGGGGTATAGCGGGCGACTCACAATCTCTATTTTTTTTTTTAGGTGGGGGGGGGGAGGAGGGGTTCTAACGGGTTTGGAATGAATTTTTAGGTATAGAGTGCCAGCCTGTTTGGGCCAGTGGAAGGTATGATAAAAACAGAAATTATTAGAAATTTCCATTTTTGCTGCATATTCAGGTCTCTTTCATGTTGTGAACATAATGCAATTTCATCTTCAGTCGAAGTTCCATTTATAATAAATAAACGTGTAACTATCACCTCTATCAACAGGTAACTTGTTACACCATTTAATAAATGCTGTAAATGTTTTAAATAAAAAATGTCCATGTTACGTTGAGCAAAATGAGTTAAATAGATTGAAGCATAAATTTAACCTTTAAGGGCTTAATTCCAACTTTGATCACTTTTACTGCAACAGAATAGGTGCTCTAACATGCAGTATCAGAGTTAACTTACAAATTCGAAGTTAGCAACGTCGAGCCCGATTAGTCCTCGGATGGGTGACCGTCTGAGCGATCGATTCGGACTCCCTTGGGCAAGCCACTTAACCCCGATTGTCCACATGAGGGCACGATGATGCTGTGTACTAAGACGTACTGCACGTCGATGATGCACAACCACTCCAGACTCGGCTAGGACCAGACCCTACAAAACTCGGCAACCACCATCAGGCAGCCCACCAACAACACCAACTACCACTGTCTCTCCTTCCAAACCTCCACCTCTGAAAAAGAAGCAGAAAAGACACAAGCGCCACTAACAACCCACAACTTCTCCTTTACCACGGTCTGAGACTTCAAAATTCTACAGCAAATGAGGGTCGAAAGGGACTTGCTCCCCAAATCATCCCTGCGTGCCTTCGGCGTGCAAAACCATTTGATTCGAGGTCACAGTGGTCTCTCAAGACAGGTGGTCTCCCATAGCAGGTCCATTATAGAGTAAAACCAATCGGTGCCTTTCAGATGTGGTCTCTCAAGACAGGTGGTCTCTCAAGACAGTGGTCTCTCAAGACAGGTTTTACTGTACCTGGAATCTTTTTGTCCTTACTGATAATGATTGGGTGAAGGATTTTCAAACGATTTGGGCCCTGAGTGAGTCAAATCTTGGGTGAACAAGACCGCTGGATTTTGACGATTCTGATCTTACCTGGGATGATTTAGACCCACAATTGAGATCCGAAAAGTCCCAAGGTTCTGACCATAATATATTCAAAAAAACGGACGTATTATGTTATGGCGCTGTCCGTCTGTCCATCCAGAGACAGTTGTATTTCGTGCTCTACAGAGCGTGATTTCAATCGGATTTAAAAAATATTTGATATTTTGCACAACCAGAATAAGATCTCTCGCAAGTTCGAATTTGGGTCATGTTCGACAGTTTTCCTAGTTGTGTTGCCTACTCCTCCAAAAGTTTACATGCTACATTGTTCAAAACTTTGCACACATGTTGATCAGTAATTGCTGTTATGCATGTGACAAGTGCAGGTAACTCCATTTTGTATTTCCAGAGTTATGCCCCCTTTTAGTACTTAAAACATTAGAGTATTGTGTCGCCTACTCCTTCAACATTTTACATGCTATATTGTTCAAACTTTGCACACATGGTGATCACCACGGGCGTATGTTGCCCCACTAGGCGGTGCTCATGTTAAATATGTTTTAAGGCCTTTGCATATGTTTTATCTGTTACTTTGCGTTTTTGTATGGTCACCTTGAAATTCTTTTCTTGAAAAAATTTATTTCACAGAGTTGAGAAACAAAGGCAAGCTATACAAGATAAACTAAGCCAGCAGCAATCTCAACAAAATGTTGTACAGATTAAAGCTCAAATTGAGCAGCAACTTAAACAGCAGAGAATCATCCAGCAACAGAAGAAGCAACAAGACCCGACAGGCTCTGCAAAAACTACCTCTATAACAGGCCTCGCCACAACATCCAGCATTACAACTACACCAACCTTGGGTACACCTGCCAAGATAGCCACTCCATTGGTTACTACAGCAATTCCTAAGCCAATTTCTCTACAGCCTCGTACTATAATGGCTATAACAAAAGGTAACTATGTATATTCCAACGAGAGATCCACGAGTACTCGATAACGTTCGTTTGTATACACACTACGGAATAGTTTCTGAGAATACTGCTTTCCAATTCCCATAGTTTTGATCCCAGATTTGGTGAAATAATGGCTATGTTTAAATGGATATTATCCGGTTATAGCTCTCGGTAGTCGGTTGTGAAAATGAGCCAACCGTTTCAGCCCTAGACTACAGAGACTGGGGTGGACAGGATTTCATATGACTTTAAAATTTACTTGTAGTATAAATGCAGTTGCTTAAGTATCAGTTTTGACATTGTTCAATTCGAAGGTAAAATTTCTTTGTCTTTGTATGTTTCTACCCCTCAAAAATATATTCCCAACTGAACCCCCCTTGAGTTGATGTAAATTTTCTCAATGGCATGAGTGCCGGGCCCTTTTCCAAGAAGGCAGAAGAATCGATTATTATATTCTAGTCTGTGAATTATCGCATATTATCTAAAAGATGGTTCTTGATATCTATTGACTCAATAGATCAGCTGATTTTTGTTATTGTTTTGAAACATACACATTGGGGGGTCGAATTGGGCTGAATATGGTGCAATAAAATGTCTGGTAGCATATAATAAAAAAGAAAATCTACTCTATTTTAGGAAGTGTCGGGAATTTTCTCATGAGTGTATACCTGAAAGTTTTATTTTGCGCGAGTGAAAAATAATACTTTCAAGTCGAGACGATGAATTTTTTCAGTAGCTTCCTAAAATGTTGCACTTTGGCGAATGACGTCACCTGGAACATTGCCTTGAAGGAACTATTAGCAGCTTTTTGTTATTGTATTGAAACTGTTTGCAGTTGAATTGGGCTGAATATTGCGCATTAAAATGTTACGTAGCATATAATACAAAGAAAATCTACGCTGTTTTAGTGAAGTGGACCTTTCAGGTTCATGTGCACCAGAAAGTATTATTCTTCACTCGCGCAAGTGTTCGTGAAAAATAACACTTTCAGGTCCACACTCATGAGATAATTCCCGATATTCACTAAAACAACGTAGATATCCTCTGTTTATTAACCTTTGAAATGTCTAACCATAGTTACTAGTAAGTAATATCCATTGGCCTTGGGTTTTCCACACAATTGTGCAACAACATAATTTGAAAGTTCAGTACTTCTGTTTCTTCGCAATCACAAATGAGATAATTCTGGTACCAACTCAAAAGCAGTGGGTATTCTTTTAAGCTTACCTGACTGAAAGAGTCAGTGGGAGCTATTTCCATCACTTGACATCCATTGTCCGATGTGCGTCGTCAATTAACTTTTGAAACTTGTCTTCTTCGAAACGACTGTGCCAAATTCAAATTTATATGGCACAGACAGTCTTTGGAGTATACCTTTCTACTTTGTTCAAATGAAGCTGCTGCCATCTTTGGGCTGGTGTTAATTCCCCAAAAGCCAAAACATCTTTAAAAATATTCTTTTCATGAACGATAAGAGAGAGAAGAATTGGAAAAGGCCGAGTCATCATCTTTCTTGTGCTCCAGTGACTTTCATCTTCTTCCGAACCTTTAGGCCATATCTAAACTAATTTGGTACAAAGCATCTTGGTGGAGTATATTCTTCTGAGTTTTTTCCCTCAAAAGTCGCCACTCCCCTTGGGATGAGTTTTAATGCCATCAAAAGCCTAAATATCGTTAAAAATCTTCTCATGAATCACCAGAGAGAATGCTTTGATATATGGTATGGAACTTCCTTTTGTGGAGGAGATTAAAGTTTGTTCAAGGCAAGTTTGTAGGTCAATATTTAGGCTCTTTGTGGTAGCATGCCCATTTTGAGCTGTACCCAAAATTTCTATTTCATGTGGTAGGTTGTATAATTGGGTCCTAAGTACTTGATTTATGCCTGGAAAAAAAATTTGGCTCCCTTGGGAACCCCAGGAGCTAAAAATGAAAAAAAAAGTTCATGCGCCCATATTTAAAAAAACTGCATGATCAGAATATTGTATATTTTTTGGTATGAAGCATCCTTAGGACCATTAGAGTCCGATGTACCCAAAATATTGCTATTGGTTGTGTCATGGAGTGCCATACAGGGATGTCCATTTTAACACTGTTGGCAATGAGAAAATGCTGAGTCATTATCTTTCTTGTGCTCCATCAACTAAGTATTCTTCTTCAAAACTTTTAGGCCAAATCTAAACTAATTTGGTACAAAGCAGCTTGGTGGAGTATACTCTTCAGAGTTGTTTTTACCAAAAAGTTACTAGTCCCCTTGGGGTGAGGTTTATGCCCCTAAAGCCTCAAGTGCTTTAAAAATCATCTCATAAACTGTTAAAATTTCTGGTATGGAACTTACTTTAGTGATGCAGCGTTAAATTATTTTCACAGGAACTCAGTAGGCCAAATATTTGGACTCCCCGTGGGACTGGGAAAATGCCCGTTTCGGGCTCCACCCAAAATTTCTGTTTCCAGAGCTGTTGGCCTGATTTGAACCGAATTTGCCATGTAGTGTAACTAGGTGATAAGTTATTCATTTATGCCCAAAACAAAAACTTGAGCAGCCCTGTAGGAATGCCAAGAGCTAAAAATTGAAAAAAAACTCAAACGTCTATATTTACAAAACTGCATGGACCAGAATACTGTTTTTTGGTATGCAGCTTCCTCAGGACCATTGGAATGAGATGGATGGAAAAAAATAGCTAATTGTTTTGTAATGAGATGCCATAGAGGATGACCATTTTAACACTGTAATGAGAAAATATAGAATCAAATCTTTCTTGTGCTCTATCAACTAAGCCTTCTTAACCCATTACCTAACATGAAAAGCAGACGACACTTGCAAAAAAAATTCTTGAATAATTGATTTTTTCATTTTTTGTCTCAAAAACATAGGTTATGACCTGTGGTTGGAACGAGCTCACCTCCAACGAGGGGTCATAACCTATGTTTTTGAGACTAAAAATGAAAAAATAATGAAAGTTAATTGGAGATTTTTGAGAATAAGCACTGGCCGGTTTTGGCCGTTACATTGGGTAAAGCGTTAAGAACTTTTGGACTAAATCTAAACTAATTTGGTACAGATCATCTTGATGGAGTAAACTCTTGTGAGTTTTTTCCAAAAAAGTGTCGACTCCCCTTGGGTGTGGGGTAGAGAGAACCCCAGAGGCTTTTTAAAAACATAAAAAACTTTCCATGGACCAGCAAAAGTGAATGGCCAAGAAAACCTGCTTTTGGTTGTGTCACAGCAAATCAAAAAATTGCTCTTGCTTTCCACAAACTCATCTCTTTTGACAACTTGAGCCAGGTGAGTGTTTTAGTCTCACTTACTATTCTAGTTTTATGTTGTTGCAATGTTTTAATTGCAATTAAAACATCCAAATGCTGTAGACATTATACTCTCTTATAGCTGTCATGACAATGGATATCGAAAAATATTTTTTATTCTGTATATTTGATGTCTGGGAACCCCATACAGAACGTACTTCTGGGTTCCAACAAGAAGTATCAAGGAACCTATTTTTATTTCTTTTTTATTCTGTACCCATTTTCTTGACTTGATTTCCAGTTTAAGACTTGCAAATGTTTTAGAAGGACCTAGAATATGAGGATGATTGCTATAGATGAGAGGGTGATTGCATTTGATGAAACTTTCATGTGTTGTGTTATTCAGTATTTTTTTTTGTTTAGAGCTCAGGAAATATAAAATACCAGAAACTTTGAGTTTTTTTATTCTTTTTTGAGCAGGTACCCCAACAACAAGTTTGACCACTGCTGCAAACCCACAACAGAGAATTAAGGTTCAAATGCCTGGTTCTGGATTTGCAGTCAGGCCATCCCCTATTGCGTTGTCATCATCTTCGAACTCGGTATCACTGGCTCCAAAAATAAATACAGTATCATCAGCTACTTCTCTTAGCACAATAACAGCTTCACAGATACAAACAACAAAAGGTGAGTTTTAGATTTCATCTCTGCATATTTGTTTTTTTCTTCACACTTTCTGAATTAAACATAGAATAGCTGCAGGTCCTTCAGTCTTTGAAAGTCTTGGAATTGAATTAATTCCATTCAAGCCTTCAAAGTACTTGAAAATTGCACCATGGAGGTTCTTGAAAGTGCTTCAAGAGGATGTTATGGTTTTTTATGTTCTCCTCTTGGATGACTTTTTGATGGCACCAGGTCTTTAGAAATTGAGTGAATTATCATTTTGTTCGCCTGTTGTTTGCTTCAAAATAAATAAGGTGACAGATGTTCGCCCAGACTGCAGAACTTAAACAGATATGAACATATGTGCTTGGTATTCAATTGTTAGCATTTTCTGAACCATTATTTACTTTATAATTATGAGAAAACTTTGACTTCGGTGATGAAGTACTGGTCTGTGTGAACAGTGTTCACACTGGTCCAAATCTTTTTGGTGCCAAGTGGAATTTTTCACTGATTCCAAATGGAGCTCTCGATTTTCTTCAATTTCCGTCAAAATATGTTGCTGCGGCCAACGTTCTTAGAACTTAGTTTAGTCAGACCTCAATATTTCCCTTTGGCACACCCTACAGGGCACATTTATGATCGGATTGCTTTGAAACCTACCCTGCTTGTTTGGGGTGATCACTAGATGGTAGCTATCCATTTTCTTCCATTTCTGTCAAAAAATGTTGCCACGGCCAACGTTCTTAGAACTTAGTTTAGTCAGACGTCAATATTTCCCTTTGGCACACCCTACCGGGCACATTTATGATCAGATCACTTTGAAACTTGGTATGCTTGTTTAGGATGACCTCTAGATGGGAGCTATCAATTTTCTTCAATTTCCGTCAAAAATTGTTGCTGTGGCCAACGTTCTTAGAACTTAGTTTAGTCAGACCTCAATATTTCTCTTTGGCACACCCTACTCTGGGCACATTTATGATCGGATTGCTTTGAAACCTGGCATGCTTGTTTGGGGTGACCTCTAGATGGGAACTATCGATTTTCTTCGATTTCCGTCAGAAAATGTTGCCACTGGCAATGACCTTTGATGAACTTGATAAAAACTTAGCAGTTAAGCATCAATATTTCCCTTTGACACACCCTGCAGGGCACATTTATGATTGGATCGCTTGCATACTTGGTGTGCTTTTGTGTCGATTTTCTTCCATTTCTGTCATAAAATGTTGCCGCTGACCTTTGAATTTAGTTTAGTCACACCTCAATATTTCCCTTTAACACACCCTTCAGGGCACATTTATAGTCGGATCACTTTGAAACTTGGTATGTGTGTTTGGGGTGACCTCTAGATGTGAGCTATTGCTTTTTCTCATTTCCATAAAAAATTATTGTCGTTATCACCAGCCTTTGAACTTGCTGCATCAACTTGTCCCTTTTCCTCTCTCTGCAGGGTATATTTATGACTTTCCATAACCCCCCCCCCCCCCCCCCAAAACCCATTGCCACAAGCAATGACCTTCTACTTAGCGCATTTGTGCATTAACATCTTCCTTTGGCATACCTCAGAGGGCACGTTCATTATCAGGTTGTTTTGAAACTTTGTATGCTTATGCAGGGTGACAAAGATAGGAGCTATTTATTTTCATTCATTTCCATCAAAAACTGTTGCTGTTAGCAACAATCTTTGAATTTATTGCATTTGTGCATCAACATTCTTTGACATGGCCTATATGCCACATTTATCATAGGATTGTTTTTGAACTTGGTGTGCTCATTAGGCAAGACCTTTAGATAAGAGCTATTGATTAGCATTCATTTCTGTGAAAAAAGTTGCCATTTATAATAACCTCTGAACATACTGCATTTGTGTATCAACATTCTTCCTTTAGCCAGTCTTACAGTTTACATTTAAAGAAACATGGATTACTCTAGCGTTGTGCACACACAATGCTGTTATGTTGAAATTTCATCAAACAACATTGGTACCAATGATCTTCGATTTTGCCATTTCATTTTTAGTTCAACTTTGACGAAGTCAAATTTGAGCTATTGTCATGGCCCGTCTGTCCGTACGTCAACAATTGGCTATGGCTCGGGCTAGAGGTCGTATTTATGAACCGATCTTTACGAAACTTCTTGTGTACCTTTGTTATGACCCTGGGACGGGAACGAGTGTTTTTAGGTGTGGTCCGAAATTCAAGATGGCTGCCAGCGGCCATTTTGTACCGATGATGCAAAAATCAGTTTTTTGTACAGAACTTCTGTATGAAAGTTCTGATTTGAATAAAGTTTTGTATAAATGTTTAGTACCATGGGATACATCACATATAATACAGGTTTTTTTCTCGTGCGTAAATTATGCAAATTAGACTGACTTTGATTTATTTAGTGTTACTTTCAGAGCTGTAAGTGCCAAGCTGCTATGGCTCGGGCTAGAGGCTGTATTTATGAACCGTTCTTTACGAAACTTCTTGGGTACCTTTGTTATGACTGTGGGACGAGAACGAGTGTTTTTGGGTGCGGTCCGAAATTCAAGATGGCTGCCATTTTGTACCGACGATGCAGAAATCTGTTTTTTGTACAGAACTTCCATATGAAAGCTCTGATTTGAATAATTTTTTGTATGAATGTTTAGTACCATGGGATACATCACATATAATACGGGTTTTTTTCTCGTGCGTAAATTATGCAAATTAGACTAACTTCGATGTTTTTTGGTGTTACTTTCAACACTGTAACTGCAAATGCCAATACAGCTCGGGCTAGAGGCCATATTTATGAACCGATCTTTACGAAACTTCTTGGGTACCTTTGTTATCACCGTGGGACGAGAACGAGTGTTTTGGGGTCCGGTCCAAAATTCAAGATGGCCGATGGCAGCCATTTTGTACGAAATTTGGTGCAATCAGATTTTTGCACAGAACTTCCTTATGAAAGCGCTGATTTGAATAATTTTTTGTGTGAATGTTTAGTATCATGGGATACATCACATATAATACGGGTTTTTTTCTCGTGCAGAAATTATGCAAATTAGATGAACTTTGATTTTTTCAGTGCTGCTTACACACAGTAAGTACACATGTCAATACGGCTCGGGCTAGAGTCTGTATTTATGAACCGATCTTCACGAAACGTCTTGGGTACCTTTGTTATCACCTTGGGACGAGAACGAGTGTTTCTGGGTGCGGTCCAAAATTTAAGATGGCTGCCAGTGGCCATTTTGTATCGAAATTAGGTCTAATCAATTTTTTGTACACAACTTCTATACGGCTCAGGCTAGATGCCGTATTTATGAACCGATCATTACGAAACTTCTTGGGTACCTTTGTTATTACCGTGGGGTGAGAATGAGTGTTTTTGGGTGTGGTCCGAAATTCAAGATGGCCACCAGCAGCCATTTTGTACCAAAATTAGTGCAATCAGTCTTTTGTACAGAACTTCTGTAGGAAAGTTCTGATTTTAATAAATTTTTGTATGAATGTTTAGTAACATGGAATACATCACATATAATACAGGTTTTTTTCTCGTGCAGAAATTATGCAAATTAGATGAACTTTGATTTATTCAGTGCTACTTATACTCTGTAAGTGCACATGTCAATACGGCTCGGGCTAGAGGCTGTATTTATGAACCGATCTTCACAAAACTTCTTGGGTACCTTTGTTATCACCTTGGGACGAGAACGAGTGTTTCTGGGCGTGGTCCAAAATTCAAGATGGCTGCCAGTGGCCATTTTGTACCGAAATTAGGTCCAATAAGTTTTTTGTCACAACTTCTACACAGCTCATATTTGTGAACTGATCTTCACGAAACTTCTTGGGTACCTTTGTTTTCACCTTGGGACAGGAATGAGTGTGTTTTGGGGTGCCTTTGTTGTCACTGTGCTATGAGAACAAATATTTTGGGGTTCAGTCAGACCCACTCTGGGACTCAAAGATTTTTTCTAGTTTAGCATCTGACTGTCACCCACCTTTACAATACTTTACCTATGCATTTGTTACAGGCTACGGTCAGTATTTATGTACAGACCATTACAATACTTTATATGTACCTTTGTTATCAGGTCATTACCTAGATGTTTGTCATTGCTGTGTCACATACTATACATGTACATGTCTTTGTCTTGACAAGTTGAGCTACAGTGTCATTGACACTTTCATTTACTTACCAAGTTCAAGTTTGTCAAGTGGAGCTACAGTGTCATTGACACTTTCATTTTAGTGCAATTGGCACCATTGGCACTCAACAGTGTGAAAACCTAATCCCATTTGCACATGTGGAGGCACGGTGGCACCCATGTACTAAGGCATACTGCATGTCGATGGTGCACTTGCCTTCAACCATTGCTAACCCTATATGTGCAGAGTTGGTATGGTGAGGAGTCTTGACAGTTGCTTGGTGGTTCTCACCAAGTACGCCAGCTTCCTCCACCCAAATAAAACTGCCCAACTTGCAGTGATCCTGACTGTCAAATGTGTTGTTAAACCCTAATTAAAAAAAAAGGAAAAGAAATGAAAAAAATGAATTTAATCATGTTTGACAGAGCTCTATGAGGGATGTGTGGCATGGTGGCATTGTGTACTAAGGCATACTGCACGTTGATGGTGCACTTGTCTTCAACAATGCTGACTCTGGAGTTAGTATGTTGGGGGAACTGACAGTTGCTCGCCTTTGCTCGATGGTTCTCTCCGGGTACTCCGGATTCCTCCACCCATAAAACTGTCATGGTCATGATTAGTCATTGTGTAGAAATATGTGAACTTAAACACCAATAAATAAATAAATAGTTGAAATATCTGTATTTTTACATCAGTGTGCAAAGGATTAAAAAGATCTTTCAAACTGAAATTATGAGCCCTTAAATGTGTTGTTAGCTCACCTGACTGAAAGTCAGGGTGAGCTTTTCTTATAACGTTTTGTCCGTCGTCTGTCGTGAAGGTGGTGTTTGGGTCATTTTCTCCCAAGCCACTGGCTGCAGTTCAGTGAAAATTCACAGGAGTAGCGGTTATATAGGGGCATTTGGGTTTTTCTTCAAATACCATACCTTTTGACTTTGTTGGAAATTGTTGAAAACTTTTGAAGAAAATGGAAGGAGGGGGGGGGGGGGGGTATATTGGATTGTGTCCATCCATCTGTTCATCCGTCCATCAGTCCGTACGAGAATATTCATAGGTATGCCCATACTAGGCGGTACACCACATGGGGGTATGCACCAGACAAAAGTCCAGCTCTTGTTTTGTTATGTAATAATGTTTACCAGGCAAAAGGGAATAGTTTTTGTATGGTGAGGATATAATGAGGACAACAGGTAGGGATTAGATGGATAAAGAGTATAGAAGTAAAAAGAGAGTTGTAGAGAAAATTCATAAATTAAAATTCAATTTTAAGTGGAGATTTGTCGACATGGGAGAAAATGAAGTTTAGCTATCCAAACATACCAGCTTCCCAGTTTGCAAACTAAAAGACGTTTGGATACCTGGAGTAGAAGATGAAACTCTTATAGAGCTTTCCAGAAAATGATGTCAGATTCTAGTGTTATCAACATAGAATTAGCGAGATACTTAGTTTGAGGTTATGCTGCATCTTATTTTCACTCCTATAAAACATATGAAGCAAGTCGTCTGCTTACTTCTAAGATATTTTCTCATCATTCACGTGGTTCATGATATTGGCATGATATAATTGAGTGAAAGATTGTGCACATTGATTGTGATTATATACACATGTATCTTGAACTACTTTCACATATTAAAGTTACTTGAAAGTTTTCTCTTCAGCGCATACTACATATACATGACAATTGAGACTGCCCTGCTCCCGATGATATTTACGCAATCAAACAGGCTTCACAGCAATTGCTGTAGAAGCACCAGTTTCCACAGCAATTTTTTTGCCAAGGAAACGAGGATGAACTACCAGGACTGGACTTTGTTTCACAGATTCTATTTTATCATATGACTTGTCCGTTTTGTTCACTTTAAAACATTTGATATTTTGTTTTCATATTAATCTGTGATAATAGTGTTGAAACAATTACCTATTTTTCAAAGTCAACGGGAGTAGTCGATTCAAAATCAACTAGTCGGCTTTTCTGTTGAAAACATAATTGTCTCAGTAAATTAGGTGATAAGAGACTGTTACATGTAAGTTGATAACCCTTTCATTTAATGACTCATTTGATGAAGTTTCCTTGTCAAAGTCATGAACGCAGCTGTTCTCTTTTTCGTATTTTGAGTTTTTTAAAACGTCGTACATATTATAGCTTTAACCATTCAGTAAAAAAATTAGGATACCTGGGAAGTGTGTGCCTCCTAGTCCTCTGTCCGTAAAATTTGTAAAATGTTTGAAGTGTGCCGCCATTTGCCTGGTGCATTTAATTAAAAACTCCTCCGGCTCAAAATTTTGTGACAGACAGTTTCCTCACCTTCATATGCGGTCTCCACCAGCTCGCACCCAAACCAGTACAGTAAGGCTAAAAAAAAATAATGTTTTGATTCTCAGGCCCTCCCTCGTTGGATTTGAACCTCCTCATTAGACATTTTTATTATGTCATGTTTTTTAAAAAAATTGTGAAAACTTGGAATGGTCATTTTTTCACATTTCTCGACATATAATTATTTAGCTGTGTTAGCAGTAAATTGGTTTTTCTTGTTGCAGTTTATGGGAGAGTGCCCAGAGGCACTCTCCCATAAACTGTAACAAAGAAAATTCTGATATACTGGATCATGATTTAAGTATTTATTTATTTGCTGGTGTTTAAGGTCATATATTTCTGCACAATGGTTAATAATGGCTGCAACACCGATATAAACTCAAGTTTAACCAATCATTTAGAGCCATGTTTCCCATTTTAAAGGACTCCTACCCCAAGCATTGGTTAGTGGGGCCTAGTCTAATGGATCATGATGCTTGACAGACCTATACCATTAAAAAGAACAATAAAATACAAATCCTTTTAGTTGTTGTTATGGCACTTAGTTATAAAAGGTATACTATATTTACACTAAAATACTACAACCTTTTCTCTTTTTCAAGTGGAAAGACAGCAAAAAGATTTACTGAGTATACTCAACCCTTTTACACGAAAAAAAAAATTTGAAAAAAAAGTAAAAATAAAATCCTCCCTCCCTCACTGATTTGAAAAAAAAATTGCCTGAGAATCAATTCAATTTTTTTATTTGGCCTAATATCATAGAATATGGAGCTATGGCATTGATTTACCTTTGAGAAAGACAGGGCAATTGGCTCATAGAAGATTCACTGATATACATGTACACGAGTCAGTTTAAGCACGCGGAACTCTGCAGAAACTGCAGAGTTACGGCGCTTCAGCTGACTGTTGTGTGGAGTGTAGAGTACTGCAGACGAATGAGAGGAGAAAGGACTTAGCCTGCCCTAACCCTTTACCTCAACTTGTAACATTATCGGCATCAACAAACGACAATGATTGCATTCATATCCACTTCTCAATACAATTTAAAATAGGTCTACCATGAAGCAGAAACGTCTGATGTTTGTAATCATTAACTCCCACTATTGGCATTTTACGCCTTCATCTTTGAGTTTCCCAAAAATCAAATCGACTTCCGACTAGTCGACTAATCGTTTCAACACTAGTGATCAATAAAGTCTTCTGTCAATTTCATTGGGCAATTTCAAAACTAGACAATTTGATTGGCTGAACAGAATATTAGAGTTGGGAGCTTTCATTGGTCAATTTCAAAACTGGACAATTTGATTGGCTGAACAAAATACAACTGGGTCACATTTGCATAATTTCAGTAGGGAGAATTTACGTTATCTGTCCTATTTAGGGTGCGTTATATTGTATTAATCTTTTACCTAACATAACGGCAAAAAACATCTCGCGCAATACAAGAAAAACGTCATTCATTTTTTTTTATATTTTCACATTTTGCTTCCAAAACACAGGTTATAATCCCTTATTGGAACTAGCGAGTCGTGCTCGTTCCAATGAGGGGTCATTACCTATGTTTTGGAAGCAAAAAATGAAAATTTTTAGTTGTACGAGGATGTTTTTTCCAAGTGCCTTCTGCAACTCAAGTTAGGTTATGGGTTAAAAAGTCATACTAAGTGGCTAATTTGTGCGTGTGCGTGTCATATGATAAATAGAATATGAAATGAGTGTTTTTCTCATATAATATTTATGAAGCTCGTCCAAATTTTCTGTTTGGGCTCGCCAGAGGCTCGCCCAAATGGAGAATTCTTAGACTCGTTTCATAAATATTATATGAGAAAAACACTCATTCCATTTCCTCTATGTATGCTGAGAAAATTAAGATTTATGATATGTTGTAAACTCTTGGTCTTTACTCATGCCTAGATTCAAGTGCCTTTTTTGAAATCCCTGCCTCCCTTGCTCTGCAATGCTTAAGGCATCCTTGTCACTCTGATCTATAGAGAGAGACCACTTTTGTGATCACAGTACCATAGATGGTCTATACATTTGGGCAATCCATGCTAATAAATTTTTGTTCAATATTTTCTTCAGCTGGGACTATACAGATTAGACCACAAATTACTGCATCATCGTCCAGGCTACAAGCACCAGGTGCAGTAACAACTGGTAGTGGTAATGTTCAGAGCTTGCAGATCATTCAAGGCCCATCAGGGCAGTTGCAAGTCAGAGGACTACTTCCAGGTAAGCTGTTTTGTTTACCCTCATTAACTCTTTGCTCAACATTAATTGTAGATGACTGAATCAATATGTTTTGCTAAATAAGGCAATTTGGAGAATGGATTTGTTATTCAAGCTGTTATACCAATTTTTAGTTCAACTTTGACAAAGTCAAATTTGAGGTTTTGTCATGGTCCATGACTCAGGCTAGAGGCTGTAGTTATGAACCGATTTTTACGAAACTTCTTGGGTACCTTTGTTATCACCGTGGGACGAGAACAGGTGTTTTTGGGTGCGGACCAAAATTCAAGATGGTCAACGGCGGCCATTTTGTACCCAAATTAGTGCAATCAGTTTTTAGCTCACCGAAGAGAGCTCAACTTATCACTTGTCGTCTGTCGTCGTGACCATTTTTCAAACGACTTCTCCTCTGAAACCGCTAGGTCGATTTGCTCGAAACTTGGTATGGATGTTTATTACCATATGTCAATTCAAGTTTGTTCAAATGAATTGGCACTTGTGGCTCCATAGGGGGCATAACTCTGATAGCACCGTATGAATTTTAGAAAAATTATTAAAAAATCTTCTTCTCTAGAACCAGTGGGCAGAATCTTTTGATACTTGGCATGCAGCATCTTGGTATGGGTCTGATTCAAGTTTGTTCAAATCGGCCCCCTGGATTCATAATTGGGCTCACTATAGAAGCCCAAATTCGAACTTAGTGCATTTCAGGCAAATTTCTTAAAAAATCTTCTTTTCCAGATCAGCAGGCACAATCTTTTGATATTTGGTATGCAACATTGTGGGATGGATCTGATTCAAGTTTGTTCAAATCGCCCCCCTGGATTCATATTTCAGCTCACTATAGAAGCTCGAATTCAAACTTAGTGCATTTCAGGCAAATTTCTTCAAAAATCTTCTCCAGATCCAGCAGGAAGAATCTTTTGATCTTTGGTATGCAACATTGTGGGGTGGATATGATTCAAGTTTGTTCAAATCGGCTCCCTGGGTTTATATTTGGGCTCAGTATAGGAGCCCAAATTTGAACTTAGTGCTTTTCAGGTAAATTTCTTTGAAAATCTTCTTCTCAAGATCCAGCAGGCAGAATCTTTTGATATTGGGTATGCACTATGCTTGGGGGGTGAGATTCAAGATTGTTCAAGCCAAGTCCCTGGGTTCATATTTGGGCTCACTGTGGTAGCCCGAATTATAACTTAGTTCAAAATGAGGAATTTTCTTTAAAAATCTTCTTCTTCAGCTCCAGTAGTCGGAAAGTTTTGATATTTGGCCCAGACTAGCTGGTGCAACCCAATTTATTACCAGGGACAAACACAAATTTTGAATCCTCTAAACCCCCAAAATTTGCCAAAAAACTTAAAAAAAGAGAAGACCAGTATGGTCCTCCATACTTTTTGCGCAATGCGCAACTTGTTGCAACAATAGGCTAACTCATCTTGTCATTCTGTTGTTTGGCCCATGTCAGATCAACAACTATCCTGACTTTTGTGCTATAAAATCCTAAAGTATAATGTAGCCAGACACGATTTTGAAGAGGAATGGTGGAATAATTGCAGCAGAATCTAGCATAATACAGACATTGAGTTTTTGAACATTCAGGGCTATAACTTTATTGAAATTAAATAATATTTCTTGTTCTTCCCGTTTTCAGGATATGCACCTGATTCGTTCATTCTTTGTTTATCATTATGTGTGTGTTCAATGTTCACCTTTTTCCCCTTGAATCCTCTCATTAGATTTTTAAGAACTATTTGCCGTTTGCGAATTTGTTATTAATTAAAAATTCTTCTTAAAAATCTTAAGATTATTTACGGAATGTGGATTATTCGTACCCCCTTTGTCGCGTACCGGTTATTTTTGACATAGTCGGGCGTGTCTGTTTGCCATTACCCTTCTCTGTTGGGGAATCTTCTGGGGAAGTTTCTCTATTGTTGAGGGTATTTTTGGGATACCGGTTGTCTGACCTGGGCCTTTGTTGTGCCTGTTTTGGACTTGGTTACCGGCTCCTATTCAGTTTAAAATTTTTGCCTTGTCGCGTGTGAGCATTATGAAGTCCTCATGTTAGAAATGTTAGAGGAAGAAGTCCTCTCTTGATTCTCATTCATCATGTTTGGCTTGCACTCGTTGCTCGAAAGATGTTACCTGTGCAACTTGCTGCTCTTGGGATTCCAAGCGATGGAATTCCCTCTCAACTTATGTATGTGTCGGCGAAGCACAGATTTCTGTGCTTTCGCCTAAGGTAACCAATCAGAATTTAGTTTCCATTTCAGAGGAAGAAGAACATGGTATTGGTCATGGTATAACATCAAGTTCTGTGCTGCCTTCGTCTTCAGATACAGAGCATGTTGACTTACGAGGTATCGCAGAATACTCGGTACCTCGGGCAAGCAGACATTCAACTTGCTCGACCGGTGTAAGGGAGCCTTTAATTAGTGCTTCAGTACCTGGAAAATCCGTAGCGGTCCAGGATAGGGAGGATGGAAGACAGTCCTCTGTTCAGACGACGGCACGAAAGGGGAAGAGGCCAGTCAAATTGAAAGGTGCATCAGTTGCGAAGCATTCTTCTGTTTTGGGGTCAAAACGGAAAGATTCGACTTGTATTGCCAGTTCTGCTGGTAGTCCGGTAGATAATGCTTCAGAGCCAGTTGTTTCTGATGTACCTTTCTCTGCCAGTACGGCTGGCAGTAATCTTGATATAAGAGCCTCTTCTTCGTCCGTTTCCAGGACTCAGCACAGTAGACCACATGCTAGCTGGCAAGATCCAGAGGTAGAGAGTCATAGCCAGGATCTGGCTCTCTCTAAGGCTAGCATTTCGAGGCAAACGTCTTTTTCTAAAAGACGGATACAGGGCTCTGTGTCAGATCACCTCCCAGAGCCAAAAAGGCGTAGAATGGGGGTGAACATAGCCTCGAATATGGACTTGTTGGAGCAAATTGCCCAGCTAACTGCAGACTCCCAGCAGCATAATATGCGGCCGTCATTGATCTCCGCTTCGGATGATTCGGACGGTGCTGAATCGGCAGAAAGAAGGGTTTCCTCAAATAATCAGTATTCTGACACTACATCTTTGGCTGAGCAACATATGGAAACTATGAGGTTCCTGCAGGATTTTTCACTTGAATTAATTCCTTCTGGTCAGAGTTCTGCGCCTTCTAGAGCCAAGCGCCTGTCTTCTTTAGACAGGGAGGTCATTAAGTCGAAGGAAAGTATCCTTCTGTATCCGTCTCAATCAGTCCACGGGTTAGATGCGTTTGATGGTTGTGACGAAGCTATTGCTGACCTGGCTCAGGCTAGAAAAAGTACTTTCCTTTCGGAAAGGAAACTTGACCTACGGTTTAGAGGCAATACCATCTTAAATACGGTAGGCGAGAATAAGATTCTAAGAGCTCCTCTGCGATTGGATGACAGAGCAAGGGACTTAGGTATGTCTCTTCCGTCATCGTGTAGCGTCAGTTCTTTTGTTATAGATACTTGCATTGAATCTAGCAGAAGTATTTTGGACGCTATGTCATATGCAGATCCTATTTTCAGGGCACTGGCCGCCAATTTGTAATCTGAGAGCTTACAGGAGTGATTATCTCCTTTGAGAGTGCTCTCTCGCGCCATCATGTATACAGCATCCCACTCTGCTCTTTCACTAGCAATTTAGAGTTGGTCAGGTGCGATGCTGCCCTTAAATCTACGTCATTTATTGAAGCCAGTGTTAAGAGCTCTCTAAGGCCCACTCCCATTACGGGCTCTTCATTATTCAAGGATAAGTTAAAAGCTGTATTTGAAGATGCTTCTAAGAAAGCTACAAGTCAGCTTTTGTTGCGCTCAGCTTCGCAACCTCAGCCTTCCACAAGTGGTACTCCTCGGAGAGGTAAATTTTTCTCCCAAGAGAGGCTGACCCCGTGCTGCTTCTAAAGCTAATCGTGGGCGTGATGGCTCGAAACAGGGGAGCGATTTCAAAAAGGGGACGACGCAGTCGGAAAATAACGAAACGCATAACCTCACACAGACCTCACAGAGGGGTGTGAGAGCTTCACAAGGTTTCTCCTCGTATAAGCCTCATAAGTCCTACAAATGAAGAGTTCGACCTCTACTATTCTCCGGTTGGCGGAAGGCTTTCAAAATTTGCAATCAACTGGAACAAAATAACTCAGGATCTTTGGGTTCGAGACGTTATAAAAAATGGTCTACGTCTTTCGTTCCGGAGAAAACCTCTATTAACGCGGATTCCGCGTTTTGTGAACCTTCCACAAAATATAACAAAGCGGTAGGCTTTGATTTCAGCAGTAGACTCTTTTCTACAAAAGGAGGCAGTAGAGGTCGTAGAGAATCCCAATTCAAGGGGATTCTACAGTCATCTTTTTCTTGTGCCAAAGCCAGCTGGCTTGTACAGGCTGGTCATCGATCTCAGTTGGATAAACAAGATAATAATTGCTCCAAAATTTTATATGGAGACAATTTGATCGCTGAGAGGCAGCATCCGTGTGAACAATTATGCCGCAAGCATAGACTTGAAGGATGCGTATTTTCACATCTTGATTCATCTGGCTTTTCGGAAATACCTCCGTTTGACGGTTAAAGGAAAAGTATACCAGTTCAGAGCAATGTGTTTTGGGCTGAACCTTGCTCCATGGGCGTTCACTCGGGTGATGAATGCGGTGATGAGCCACTTCAGGGCATACTCGGCTTCGATGACGTTGGCATATCTGGAAGACATTCTTCAAAGATACGGAAATATTCATGCTCTTCAAAGTGACGTTCAGAGTCTGCTATCGCTGCTACGAGAGCTGCCGTTAGGACTTTGCGGTGCCGCAATGGAGTTCATTCCGCTAGGTCGTTTGCGCACTCGTTCACTTCAATTCAGAATTGGAGCATGAAACGTCAGTTGTTGGACATTCCAGTTGTTTTAACACAGTCAGTAAAACATCATCTTCAAATTTGGGCGGATATCCAGTGGTTATCCCAGGGAATACCGCTTCAGATTCAGGAGCCGTCATTCATAATCATGACGGACGCCAGTCAGGAAGGTTGGGGTGCTTCTCTAATTCCGGGCGATCAAGTGTGTCACGGTTTATGGGAGAGTCAGTTTCTTGTGTCCCATATAAACTACAAAGAAATGAGGGCAATTTGGTTAGCTCTAAATCATTGGCTCAGTCGAGTAATAAACTCACATGTTCAAATTCTGTCAGACAATTCAACAGTAGTAGCCTATATTAAGAATCAGGGAGGTACTCATTCCGTCCAGCTGTTGAATCTCACCGAAAAGATTCTTCTTTTCTCTCAAGAGAATCAGATTCTGATATCGATTCGTCATATTCCAGGTCGTCTCAATGTAATAGCAAACTCTCTATCGAGAAAGGATCACCTGCTACCTTCAGAATGGATGTTGAAAAAATCTGTCTTCAATCAGATTTGCTTCCATTGGGAACGTCCAATGATCGATCTTTTTTGCCACGAGTCTGAACAATCAGTTACAGACTTTTGTGTCTCCATGCCCGGACCCTCAGGCTTATGCAGTAGATGCTCTGTCAATTTCATGGAACGGGATAATAGGGTATGCTTAGCCTCCAACTCCCCTCATTCAACAGATCTTGCTAAAGATAAAACAGTCCTTGCAAGATTCTATTGGTTGCATGTCTTTCGGATCACAGACCGTGGATAAATCTTCTCTGGGAACTTCTTTTGGACATTCCACGGAAGTTACCACCTCTCCGGGATCTTCTGACACAGGGGAAACTCTGTCGGCTTCATCACAATCCGGAAGGCCTCAACCTTCACGTTTTTCCGTTGTGCGGTCCTTCCTGCATGGAAAACAGTTTTCCAGACGAGCAATGTACGCAGTTTCTAACTGTAGGAGGACGTCCTCTTCGTTAAATTATGAAGTGAAGTGGAAGTTTTTTGTTCGTTGGTCTGAGTCACGATTGATTTTTTAACACCAACTTTTCCTCAATTAGCAACCTTTTTAGCTCACCGAAGGGAGCTTAACTTATCACTTGCCGTCCATCGTCGTCGTCGTGAACATTTTTCAAACGACTTCTCTGAAACCACTGGTCCGATTTTCACGAAACTTCATGTGGATGTTCATTACTATATGGCAATTCATGTTTGTTCAAATGAAATGTCCACGTCCCTTGGGGGCTCTGTATGGGGCATAACTCTGATAGCACCGTATGAATTATAGAAAAATTATTAAAAAATCTTCTCCAGAACCAGTGGGCAGAATCATTTGATATTTGGTATACAGCTTTATGGGGTGGATCTCATTCAAGTTTGTTCAAATCGGCCCCCTGGATTCATAATTGGGCTCACTATAGAAGCCCAAATTCGAACTTAGTGCATTTCAGGCAAATTTCTTAAAAAATCTTCTTCTCCAGATCCAGCAGGCAGAATCTTTTCATATTTGGTATGCAACATTGTGGGGTTGATCTGATTCAAGTTTGTTCAAATCAGCTCCTTAGATTCATATTTGGGCTCACTATAGAAACTTGAATTCGAACTTAGTGCATTTCAGGCAAATTTCTTCAAAAATCTTCTTCTCCAGATCCAGCAGGCAGAATCTTTTCATATTTGGTATGCAACATTGTGGGGTGGATCTGATTCAAGTTTGTTCAAATCGGCCCCCTGGATTCATATTTGGGCTCACTATAGAAGCCTGAATTTGAACTTAGTGCATTTCAGGCAAATTTCTTAAAAATTCTTCTCCAGATCCAGCAGGCAGAATCTTTTGATATTTGGTATGCAACATTGTGGGGTGGATCTGATTCAAGTTTGTTCAAATCGGCTCCCTAGATTCATATTTGGGCTCACTATAGAAGCTCGAATTTGAACTTAGTGCATTTCAGGCAAATTTCTTCAAAAATCTTCTCCAGATCCAGCAGGCAGAATCTTTTCATATTTGGTATGCAACATTGTGGGGTGGATCTGATTCAAGTTTGTTCAAATCGGCTCCCTAGATTCATATTTGGACTCACTATAGAAGCTCGAATTCAAACTTAATGCATTTCAGGCAAATTTCTTGAAAAATCTTCTCCAGATCCAGCAGGCAGAATCTTTTCATATTTGGTATGCAACATTGTGAGGTGGATCTGATTCAAGTTTGTTCAAATCGGCTCCCTGGATTCATATTTGGGCTCACTATGGAAGCCTGAATTCGAACTTCGTGCATTTCAGGCAAATTTCTTAAAAAATCTTCTTCTCCAGATCCAGCAGTCAGAATCTTTTGATATTTGGTATGCAACATTGTGGGGGTAGATCTGATTCAAGTTTGTTCAAATTGACCCCTGGGTTTATATTTGGGCTCAGTATAGGAGCCCAAATTTGAACTTAGTGCATTTCAGGCAAATGTCTTTGAAAATCTTCTTCTCAAGATCCAGCATGCAGAATCTTTTGATATTGGGTATGCATCATGCTTAGGGGGGTGAGATTCAAGTTGTTCAAGCCAAGTCCCTGGGTCCATATTTGGACTCACTGTGGGAGCTCGAATTGTAACTTAGTTCAAAATGAGGAATTTTCTTTAAAAAATCTTCTTCTTCAGATCCAGCAGTCGGAATGTTTTGATATTTGGTGTGCAGCATCCTTAGGGGGATGAGATTCAAGTTTGTTAAAGCCCAGTCCCTGAGTTCATATATGGGCTCCCTGTGGGAGCCTGAATTATAACTTGGTTCAATATGAGGAATATTCTTTAACCCTTTACCTAACCTGAAAAGCAGACGACACTTGCAAAAATAATTCTTGAATAACTAAATTTTTATACTGTACCGATGACCCAGACATAGCTGGTGCTAACTCTTAAAAATATAGGACCAAACACAAAATTTGCATCTAAAACCAAAGAAAACATGTCCTGAATGGCCCTCCATACTTCACCTCTACTGCGCTTGCGCAGTGTCAAGGATGTCTCGAAATTGGCGCCAATAATCATTCTTTGTTTGGCCCTTCATCAGTTAACATCTGACTCATCTTTGTGCTTGTAAATCTCAGTTTAAATGATGCCAGACACATAAATATTAGAGAAATGGTGATTCTAAGGAGGATATAGAAGGAGGAGAGGAAAAATGAGTGACAGAAAATATTCAGGGCTGTAACTTAAAATTTTTTAATGAAATTATGTTAAGTTACCTATTTATGAGGCAACAGCCTGTTGTGGTCATTCTTGTTATCAAGTTACACTGCTTGTTCAGTGTTTTCCTCTCTACCTTTCCTTTAAGTCCCCTCTTGCTATTCTCCCATGCTTTTGGCATATTTTCTGTCATATTATTACTAATTTCTTGGGAGTTTTAGCTGGATAACAGAATGAATTCTGTTCTTTTCCCCATGTTTACGTCTTCACCTATGGATGGTTAGGCGTAGTGTTCTGCATCTACCATCTGATGTTCTGCAGTTTCTTCCCTGGAAGTCTCTGTTTTGCATCAGATAGTGTATTTTTGGTAACTGATTTCGGGCCAGGGTGCCTGGAGTCTTGTTCTGGTGTTTTTACACTTATTGTTTACATTTACAACAGCCCTCTGTGTGAGGGGGGATTTCTTGAAAATAATATCTTGATGTTAATTTAATCATAACTAGATACATTATTATTGTTCGTAAGTGTTGCATAAATTTTTTAAAATATTTTTAGAATTTTTGTCCACACTAAGGCTTGGGATCCATTGGGGCTCAACGTTACTTTTCAGAAACTTGGGCTGTTCTGAAAAAATATTTTTTCAAAATTTTTTGATTTCAATTATTTTTTCTATGTTAATGGATCATGTTATTATGTATTTTGATTGGCAGGGGTTGGTGCGAGTACTAGGACTTTGTTTTCTTTTCACAATGAAAGGATATTGTTCAATTGTAATAAGAGGAAATCTTCCTCTGACTTTCATAATCATTGTATAATGTAGTCAGGGTGCTCGCACTAACACCTGTTCTGTATGTTTTAATTTCGATGACAACATGGGAAGCGTGTGTCACAGTATGTTAGTGGGGAAATGGCCATTCCGGTCCTTTCCCAGCAGGGTCACTCTACTTTATCAATCTCTATTTCAGACGATCAAGAACAGGGTGATGTATCCGTGATGTCTTCCAAAAGTGTGCCCCCGTCGTCACAATTAATGAAGTGCTAGCGGAAAAGTGCTCATGTAAATACGTCAATTGCCTAAGAGGACCCTAGTAGGTTCGACGGCCTTTAACGTCCGCTAGCTCGCCCGGTGTAGCGTCCATTCATCGAATGGTTCGGCAGCCGGGTTCGTCTGTTGCGGTCTAGAAGGAGTTTTGGGTGATGCGAGCACTATAAATCAACAAAATGCACACCCAGTGACGGCGGATTAGAGGAGAGAACGGAGGTAGCCTTTTAGTCCGGTTCCTAGCTGGTCCAGGTCCATCCGGACTGCGAGCGAGAGAGGCCCCTCTCTCGTACAACAACATCTGGCCCCAGATGTTGTGGTACAAATGTTTCGCATTCGGAGCATACGTCCGCCGCTCGGGACGCTCCGATATATAGTCAGTCCGGAGAGACTGTCAATAAGGCTTCCTCATCCTCATGGTAGCGCACACGACCGCTCTTGGCTACGTGACCTCGGATATCCAGTCAGCTTCGCCAATCAGAGAATCATCGGTAACCAGGTCACACCATCCAGTAGCCAGGAACATGAGGCCTTCAGACTCCGGACATTCGCATAAGAAAGTATGCGGGAGTCAACGTACTCGGAGCTTCCAGCGGCAAAGCATCGTCAGACCGCTACTGCACAGGCCTCGGTGACGGACGTGCTATCCCAAATAGCACAGCTTATCGCAGCATCCCAGCATCAACAGAATCTCTGTCGCATCATGTATTATCCGACGACGCGGGGTCGGGACGCTCCGCAGAAGCGGGTACGGACGTCCGGAAATTTCATCCGGTCCGACGGGATGCCGAAAGGTATTCGGAAGATTTCGAGCTTTCCCTTTCGGAACAACATCAGCTGCTGTGTATGTCATCTGTCTTATCTTCTAGAGGTTCTTTCGTCGGACTAGAATGCTGCGATGCTGGATAAGAAACTGATAGCGTTGGTGGACACAGAAATTTTTGGTTCGGTTCAGGGACATCGTCCCTCAGTTCCGACACAGTCCAATAATGTCACACAACTTTCGAATTATTGAACGACGCTATATATATATTATTATATGCTTGCTATTAACAAGCATGTCTGGTTTCTTGTTCGCAAAATTACTGAGATGTCTTTCAAAAGTGTGCCTCTGTCGTCATAGATAATGAAGAGCTAGCGGCAATAAGTGCTCATGGAATACGTCAATCAACTAAGAGGTCCCTAGTAGGATCGACGGAGTTGACATTCCCTAGCTCACCCGGTGTAGCGTCCATTCATCGAATGGTTCGGCAGTCGGGTTCGTCCGTTGCGGTCTAGGAAGGAGATTTGGGTGATGCAAACACTATAATAGACTTTAGTACACACCCAGTGACGACGGATTAGAGGACAGATCGGAGGAAAACTGTTAGTCCGGTTCCTAGCTCGTCCAGGTCCGTCCAGGCTGCGAGCGAGAGGGGTCCCTCTCTCGTACAACAACATATAGGACCGGATGTTGTGGTACAGTCATTTCGCATTCGGAGCATATGTCCGCCGCTCGGGATGCTCCGTTATATTGACAGTCCGAGAGACTGTCGATAATGCTTCCTCATCCTCACAGCAGCGCACACAACTGCACATTGGCTATGTGACCTCGAGTATCCGGCCAGCTTCGTCATTCAGTGATTCCACGGCGAACAGGTCACGCCACCCGGTAGCCAAGGGACACGAGGCCTATACACACCGTTCGCTCGCATAATAGAAGTATGCACGGGGTATCGAACATGGAGCTTCCAGCGGCAAAGCATCGTAAGACCGCTTCTCCACAGGCCTCAGTGACGGACGTGCTATCCAAAATAGCACAGCTTATTGCAGCATCCCAGCAAACGACAGATTCTCAGTCGGATCAGGAATAATCCGACAGCGCTGGGTCGGTGCGCTCCGCTGTTGCATCAGGTACGGACGACCGAACACTTATAGGGTCCGACAGGATGGCGAAAGGGATTCGGCCGATTTCGAGCTTTCCCTTTCGGAACAACAGAAGCTGCCATACATTTCTTCCGGCATTATCTTCCAGAGGTTGTTCCGTCGGACTACATTGCTGCGATGCTGGATAAGAGACTAATAGCGTCATTGGACACGGAGTTTTGGATCGGTTCAAGGACATTGTCCCTGACTTGCCGACACAGTCCAATAATGTCATTAGAAAATTCGAATTATTTAATGACGCTATAAATAAGCTAGCTACCAAGCATGATAATCTAGTTTCTTGTCCGCAATGCTCTTTTCTGCCTTTCATCAATTCTAGGGAATAATTTATATTGGCAGAACAGGGCATACCGAGAGTTCCTATGCGTCTTGACGGCGGGACTGAAGACTGGGAATTATCTTTTTCGCTGTCTGTGTCAATTCCAACCACGATGTTGGAAACGACAATGATGTCTATTAGACTTAACTTAGACGCTTTATCATACGTAGACCACCTTACTGAGGCGTTTTCATTACGTCTTCAAGAGAAAGAATTCCAGGATATGATCATCAATGTGATTTCTTTCAAGGGCAGTAGTTTTTCCATGTATAACTCCGCCCTTCAGTGGCAACCTGGAGTTGGTTAGACGTGACGCAGCCCTAGCTACATCCACGCGCGTGGATAGTAAGGTGAAGAACTCTCTCAGAGTCGCTTCGGTCTCGGAGAAGCTTCTCTTCGACGGCAACCTTTCAGCAATCTATCAATTGCTCGATATGCACGTTCTCTTGTCTATCAAGTGTAACAAGAGATTCAGACTGGGGCAAACATTCGGGGGTTGACTAAGAGAGTGCCACTGCAGTTGCTGGATCCGAGTTTTATGATTATGACGGATGCCAGTCAAACAGGTTGGGGTACAATATTGATCCCAACGGATTCGAAGTGCCAGGGTCTTTGGGTTCCGCAGTTTCTAGGCAAGCACTTAACTTCCAGGAAATGATGTTATTTTGGCTTGCACTATGGCATTGGATGAACATTATTCAGAAACGCATGTCCAAATCCTGTCCGATAATACGACAGTAGTTGCGTATCTCCGGAACCAGGGAGGCACTCATTCGATTCCGTTATTCAATTTAACGGAAAGAATCCTTCTGTTTGTTATAGTACACCAAGTTCTGCTTCGGTCTGTCATATTCCGGGTCGTCTGATTGTATTAGCAGACTCCCTTTCACGTAAGGGTCACTTGTTGCCGTCAGAATGGACTCTCAACAAACAAGTATTCAATCAGATTTGCTATCAATGGGAGCGCCCAATGATAATTTATTTGCGACACAACTCACTATTCAATTGCAGACGTATGTGTTTGCATGTCCGGATCCCTGAGCTTATGTTGTTAACGCTCTATTGATCTAATAGGACGGAATGATAGGATATGCGTATCCTCCAGCGCTGTTGATTCAGCAAGTATTGCTAAGATAAACAACCACAATACAATTCTGTTGATAGCATCTCTGTCTTCACAGAGACCGTGGGTAAATTTACTCAGGTGTCTACTGTGGGACTTACCGTGAAAACTTCCTCCATGAGAGGATCTTCTTTCGCTGGGGAAATCGTGTCAACTTCATCACAACCCGCAAGTTCTCAACCTTCACGTATTCCGTTGTGTGGTCCTTCTTGCACGGCAAGCATTGTACAGGACGAGCTATGGACGCGATTTCTTACTGTATGAGAACCTCTTCTTCGCTATACTATGCGGCTAAAGTGGAGGCTCTTCCGTCGTTGGTGTAGGGATCATTATGTTGATATTTTTGATCCCTCCATACTAGACATTGCAACTTTCTAGTATACTTGTTTGACAAGATCAACTGCAGTCTGTTACTATTAAGGTTATAGGTCTATGTTATCTCATACCTATGCACTCTATGATAGTTTACAATTGAGTCTTATGTCTCTTTATCTAAGTCAGTTAGAAACTTTTTGATAAATAGACTTAGAATCCTTAGATTAAATTCCTATACGGAATTTAGCTTCGGTTCTTATTTAGCTAAGTAATCATTTGAGCCTCTGGAAACAGTAGTTTTCAAATTCTGACCTTTTTAGACAGTAATTCTGTTAGTCTTCTCTAACTGAGGAGTCAGTGAGCTTCATGCACTATTGGTGGACGATTCTCACTTTCGTAGTATCGGAAACACTACTTCCTTTACTACTTAGGTTGGATTTTTGGTTTAGAGTCAGGCTCCTAATAGTATCCGGAACCTATTGTTATTAAGGTCCTTCAGTCTTCGTATGGGCATAGGCCTTTACTCTGTCCGGTTAGAGTTTACGTATTTATAAACAGATATCAGTTTATTAGTACGGACGTAAGCTAATTCTATCTTTGATGCCTAATAGAAGGACATTACGCTCCATTCTATTGCTAATGGATTCAATTAACTAACGGTACTGCTTATGGTATATCATTGACTCAGCAGTTTGTGCTTGAGATTTCGGCTCTCGAAGTAAGAGCTCTTTATACATCTTGGGCTTACATTAATAGTGTCGCTATTATAGATTTTATGAAGGCTGCTCATTGGGCTCAGCCATCCACATTCATGAATTTTTATCTCCGAAATATTGAGTCTATTTCTGGAGGCCTCCATTGTTAGGTCTATTATCTACTGCTCAGAATGTCATTCACTTAACAGTTGCTACTATAGCTAGGTAGTCTTTCTGTTCCGGCAGTGACTCTGTCCTGCTGCCCTCTTCGCTCTGGGCTATTTGACCCAGGGCAAGGAGAAGGGGGTGGGGGGGGGGGGGGGGAGGGTGTTCCCTTGGGTCACCTGTTTTATTATGAAAACAAGGGGATACCTCCTCCGGAGTTAGTAATTCTGAGCTGTTACTGGGATGGTTTTTAAGTGATAAGTTTATGTTTTTAAAATTCATTCAGGTCATAGTTTTTAAAGTATAGCTTTTGAATATATCACGTGTCAAACGGGCGTTATTATACAATCCTCAGACACTTTTAAGGAGTATAAAGAGTCTCTATTCTCTAGACTAACTTTATTTATTGGCTTACTTTAAAAATTATTAGTATAAGGATTATACTGGATATTGATAGAGTACATGGATGTTATGATGCTCAATTTTGGAAGGTGTTGTGTCTTTCTAATTTATCATAAATAAGAAAGATACATGTAAGGCCTAATACTTCTTTTTCCCTCGAGGGGATGACTCTATTTTATATAATTGAGCTTATTTGAACTTGCTCTATGTCCTAGGCCCTCCAGCCTTTTTACTATTCAGCTATGTCTGGGTCATTGGTACAGTATAAAAATGTTAAAAAATTTACAGTAATTTATATATTTTTTATACTTACCAATGACCCAGACGGGGATGGCCCTCCCAGGAGTTGGGAACTCATTCCTCCCCGCTGAGTACATAGCGTTTACCAGGCACTGGTTATAAGAATGATTAATGGCGCCAATTTCGGGACGTCCTTGACACTGCGCATGCGCAGTAGAGGTGAAGTATGGAGGGCCATTCAGGACATGTTTTCTTTGGTTTTAGATGCAAATTTTGGGGATTGGGGGGCAAAATTTGTGTTTGGCCCTATATTTTTAAGAGTTAGCACCAGCTATGTCTGGGTCATTGGTAAGTATAAAAAATATATAAATTACTATAAATTTTTTAACTTTTTTTCATTTTTTGTCTCAAAAACATAGGTTATGACCCCTCATTGGAATGAGCTTGACGAGCTCGTTCCAACGAGGGGTCATAACCTATGTATTTTTATACTGTACCAATGACCCAGACATAGCTGGTGCTAACTCTTAAAATATAGGGCCAAACACAAATTTTGCCCCCCAATCCCCAAAATTTGCATCTAAAACTAAAGAAAAGATGTCCTGAGAGGCCCTCCACACTTCGCCCCTACTGCGCATGCGCAGTGTCAAGGACGTTCCGAAATTGGCGCCATTTATCATTCTAAGTTTGGCCCTTCATCAGTTAACATCTGACTGATCTTTGTGCTTTTAAATCTCAGTTTAAATGATGCCAGACACATAAATATTAGTGAAATGGTGATTCTAAGGAGGATAGAAAAGGAGGAGAGGAAAAGAATGTGTGACAGAATATTATCAGGGCTGTAACTTAAAATTTTTTAATGAAATTATGTTAAGTTACCTATTTTCAAGGCAGCAGCCATTTTGTTGTCATTCTGATTATTTAGTTACACTGTTTTTACAAGTGTTTTTCCTCTCTCCCTGTCCTTTAAGTTCCCCCTTGCTATTCTCCCATGCTTTTGGCATAATTTCTGTAATTATTATTACTAAAATTTCTTGGGAGTTTAGCTGAATAACAGAATGAATTCTGTTCTTTCCCCATGTTTACGTCTTCACCTACGGGTGGTTAGGCGTTGTGTTCTGCATCTACCATCTGATGTTCTGCAGTTTCTTCCCTGGAAGTCTCTGTTTTGCATCAGATGGTGTATTTTTGGTAACTGATTTCGGGCCTGGGTGCCTGGAGTCTTATTTTAGTGTTTTTACACTCATTGTTTACATTTACAACAGCCCTCTGTGTGAGGGGGGGGATTTCTAAATAATAATATCTTTATGTTATTTCAATCATAACTAGATACATTATTATTGTTCGTAAGTGTTGAATAAATTGTTTAAAATATTTTTAAAATTTTTGTCCACACTTAGGCTTGGGATCCATTGGGGCTCAACGTTACTTTTCAGAAACTTGGGCTGTTCTGAAAAAATATTTTTTCAAAATATTTTGATTTCAATTATTTTTTCTATATTAATGGATCATATTATTATTATGTATTTTGATTGCCAGGGGTTAGTGCGAGTACCAGGACTTGTTTTCTTTTCACATTGAAAGGATATTGATCAATTGTTTTAAGAGGAAGTCTTCCTCTGACCTTATTATCATTCTATATGTGGTCAGTGTACTCGCATTAACTCCGGTTCTGTATCGTATGATTTCGATGACAATATGGGAAGCGTATGTCACGGTATGTTGTTGGGGATTTGGACACTCCGGTCCTTTCCCCGCAGGGTCACTCTACTTTATCAATTTCTATTTCAGACGATCAAGATTAGGGTGATGTATCTGTGATGTCTTCCAACAGTGTGCCTCCGTCGTCACAATTAATGAAGGGCTAGCGGAAAAGTGCTCATGTAATACGCCAATTGCCTAAGAGGACCCTAGTAGGTTCGACGGCCTTTGACGTCCGCTAGCTCGCCCGGTGTAGCGTCCATTCACCGAATGGTTCGGCAGCCGGGTTCGTCCGTTGCGGTCTAGAAGGAATTTTGGGGTGATGCGAGCACTATAAAATTAACTTAATGCACACCCAGTGACGGCGGATCGGAGGGAGAACGGAGGAAGCCTTTTAGTCCGGTTCATAGCTCGTTCCGGTCCATCCGGACGGCAAGCGAGAGAGGCCCCTCTCTCGTTCAACAACATCTGGCCCCAGATGTTGTGGTACAAATGTGTCGTTAGCGGAGCATACGTCCGTCGCTCGGGACGCTCCGTTGTATAGGCAGTCCGCTGAGACTGCTAAGGCTTCCTCTTCTCGTCAGCGCACACGACCGCACCTTGGCTGCGTGACCGCCGATATATTACCAGCTTCGCCGATCAAGGATTCTTCGGCGACCAGGTCACACCATCCGGCAGCCAGGGATTCGAGACCGATGGACTCCGGACGTTCGCATAGGAAAAGTATGCGGGAGCCATCTGATGCGGAGCTGCCCTCGGCGAAGCAGCGATAGACTGCGCCTCCGCAGGTCTCGACGCCGGACATTCTTGTGCACATAGCACAGCGTATCGCAGCATCCCAGCAGCCGACAGAAACGGTGTCGGATCGAGAATTATCCGACAGCGCTGGGTCGGTAGCCGGGGACTCGAGGCCTGCAGACTCCGGACGTTCGCATAGGAAGTATGCGGGAGTCAACGTACACGGAGCTTCCAGCGGCAATGCATCGTAAGTCCGCTACTGCACAGGCCTCGGGAACGGACGTGCTTTCCTTAATAGCACAGTTTATCGCAGCATCCCAGCATCAACTGAATCTGTCGCATGTATTTTATCCGACGATGCTGGGTCGGGACGCTCCGCGGAAGCGGGTACGGACGTCCGAAAGTTTCATCCGGTCCGACGGGATACCGAAAGGGATTCGGTGGATTTCAAGCTTTCCCTTTCGGAACAACATATGCTGCGATGCCGGATAAGAAACTGATAGCGTCGGTGGACTTAGAAATTTTTGGTTCGGTTCAGGGACATCGTCCCTCAGTTCCGACATAGTCCAATAATGTCACACAACTTTCGAATTATTGAACGACGCTATATATATTATTATTTTATGCTTGTTATCCAAGCATTTCTGGTTTCTTGTTCGAAGAGTTATGGAGATGTCTTTCAAAAGTGTGCCTCTGTCGTCATAGTTAATGAAGAGTTAGCGGCAATAAGTGCTCATGGAATATGTCTATCGCTTACGGTGTGACATTCGCTAGCTCACCCGGTGTAGCGTACATTCATCGAATGGTTCGGCTGCCGGGTTCGTCCGTTGCGGTCTAGGAAGGAGATTTGAGACTTTAATTACTTTAGTACTCACCCAGTGACGGCAGATTGAGGACAGATCGGAGGAAGCCAACAACATAGGGGACCGCATGTTGTGGTTCAGATATTTTACATTCGGAGCATATGTCCGTTGCTCGGGACGCTCCGTTATATTGACAGTCCGAGAGACTGTCTTTAATGCTTCCTCATCCTCACAGCAGGGCACACGACCGCACATTGGCTACGTGACCTCGAGTATCCGATCAGTTTCGGCATTCAGTGATTCCACAGCGAATAGGTCGCGCCATCCGGTAGCCAAGGGACACGAGGCCTATACACTCCGTTCGCTCGCATATTGGAAGTATGCACGGGGTAACGATCTCGGAGCTTCCTGCGGCAATGCATCGTAAGACCGCTGCTCCTCAGGCCTCAGTGACGGACGTGCTATCCGAGTTAGCACAGTTGTTTCGCAGCATCCCAGCAATTGACGGTTTCTCGGTCGAATCAGGAATTATCCGACGGCGCTGGGTCGGTGCGGTCCGCGGTTGCATCAAGCTACGGACGACCGAACGCTTTATAGGGTCCGACAGGATGGCGAAAGGGATTCGAAAGATTTCGAGTTTTCCCTTTAGTAGTATCGGAAGATGCCTTTCATATCTTCTGGCATTTCTTCCAGTGATTATTTTTCGGACTTCATTGCTGCGATCTTGGATAAGAGACTTATAGCGTCATTGGACTCGGATTTTTCGATCGGTACAGGGACTTTGTCCCTGACTTAACGACGCAGTCCAATATTGTCATTACAACATGTGTTTTATTTTTCGACGCTATATATTTATATATATACAAGACGGCTACTAAGCATGATAGTTTAGTTTCTTGTCCGCGTGGCTCATTTCTGCCATTTTATCTTTTTTTACATATAGTTTATTTTGGCAGAGCAGGGCATACCGAGAGTTCATATGCGTCTAGACGGTGTGATTAAAGACTGCATATATTCTTTTTCACCGTTTATGTCTTTTCCAACCTCAATGTTGGGAACGACATTATGTATATTAGACTTAACTTAGACGCTTTATTATACGTAATCCGCCTTACTGAGGCGTTATCATTACGTCTTCAAGAAAAGATTTACGGGATATTATTCTCAATGTAATTTCTTTTGAGGGCAGTAGTTTGTTCACGTATAACTCCGCCCTTCAGTGGCTGATTGGAGTTGGTTAGACGTGATGCAGCCCTAGCTACATCCACGCATGGATAGTAAGTTAAGAACTCTCTCAGAGTCGCTTCGTTCTCGGAGGAGCTTCTCTTCGACGGCAACTTTCCGGCAATCCATGAATTGCTTGATTTATACATTCTCTTGTCTATCTAGTGTTACAAGAGATTCAGACTGGGGCAAACATTCGGTGGTTGACTCAGAGAGTGCCGCCGCAGTTGCCGGACCCGAGTGTGGCTGTTATGACGGTTGCCAGTCAAACAGATTGGGATATATACTGATCCCTACGGATTCGAAGTGCCAGGGTCTTTGGGTTCCGCAGTCTTTTAGCTATCAGTTAACTTCCGCGGAATAATGTTTTTTAGGCTTGCTTTATGTCATTGCATGAACATTATTCAGAAACGCATGCTCAAATTCCTGTCCTTTAATTCGACAGTAGTGGCGTATCTCCGGAACCAGGGAGGCACTCTTTCGTTTCCGTTATTCAATTTAATGGAAAGAATCCGTCTGTTGGTTATAGTACACCAAGTTCAGTTTTGGTCCGTCATATTCTGGGTCGTCTGATTGTTTTATCGCACTCCCGTTCTCTTACGGGTCGCTTGTTGCTGTCAGAATGGACTCTCAACAAACAAGTATTCAATCAGATTTGCTATCTATGGGAGCGCCCAATGATGTTTTATTTATGACACAGCTGGCTAATCAATTGCAGACGTATGTGTTGGCTTGTCCAGATCTCTGAGCTAATACTGTTAACGCTCTATTGATCTATAGGACGGAATGATAGGATACGCGTATACTCCGGCGCTGTTGTTTTTAGCAGGTATTGCTAAGATAAACAACCACAATACATTTCTGTTGATAGCATCTCTATCTTCACAGAGATCATGAGTAATTTACTCTCTTGTCTACTGTGGATCTTAACGTGAAATCTTCCTCTATGTGAGGATCTTTTTTCACTGGTAAATCGTGTCATCTTTATCACAACCAGCAAGGTCGCAACATTCATGTATTCCGTTGTGTGGTCCGTATTGCATTGTAAGCACTATACTGGACGAGCTTTGGACGCGATTTCTTACTATAGGAGATCCTCTTCTTCGCTATTCTATGCGACTAAAGTGGAGGCTCTTCCGTCGTGGTGTAGGGATCATTATGTTCATATGGTTGATCCCTCCATACTACTCATTGCTATTTTTTAGTATACTTGTTTCACAAGATCTACTGCAGCCTGTTGTTATTTAGGTTATAGGTTTATGTTACCTCATACCTATGCACTCTACGATAGTTTACAATTGAGTCTTTTGTCTCTTTATCTAAGTCAGTTAGTAACTTTTTGATAAATAGACTTAGAATCTTTAGATTAAATTCCTATACGGATTTTAACTTCAGGTTCTTATTTAGCTAAGTAATCATTTGAGCCTCTGGAAACAGTAGTTTTCAAATTCTGACCTTTTAGACAGTAATTCTGTTGGTTTCTCTTTTACTGTAGAGTCAGTGAGTTTCATGCACTATCGATGGATGATTTTCACTTTCATAGTTTCGGAATCAATACTTCCGTTACTATTTAGGTTGGATTGTTGCATAAGAGTTAGGCTCCTATTATCCGGAACCTATTATTTTAAGGTCCTTCCGTCTTCGTATGGGCATAGGCCTTTACTCTTTCCGGGTACAGTTTATGTATTTATAAACAGATATCTGTTTATTACAAGGGCGTAAGCTTCTTCTGTCTTTGATGTCTAGTAGAAGGACGTTACGCTCCATTTTATTGTTAATGGATTCTATTAACTAGCGTACTGCTTATGGTATATCATTGGCTTAGCAGTTGTGCTTAAGATTTCGGCTCATGAAGTAAGAGTTCTTCTACTTCTTGGGCTTACATTAATAGTGTTCTATTATAGCTTTTTGAAGGCTGCTCATTGCGCTCAGCCATCCATTCATGAATTTTATCTCAGAAATATCGAGTCCATTTCTGGAGGCCTCTATTGTTAGGTCTATTATCTACTGCTCAGAATGTCATTCACTTAACAGTTGCTACTATAGCTAGGTAGGCTGTCTGTTTCGGCAGTGTCTCCGTTCGGCTGCCCTCTTCGCTCTGGGCTATTTGACCCAGGGCAAGAAAAAGGGTGGGGGGAGGGTGTTCCCTTGGGTCACCTGTTTTTACTATGAAAACAAGGGGATACCTCCTCTGGAGTTAGTAATTCTGAGCTGTTATTGGGATGGTTGTTTAGTGAGAAGTTTAAGTTTATAAAATTCATTCAAGTCTTAGTTTTTAAAGTATAGCTTTTGAATATTGCATATGTCAACGGACATGATTATGCAATTCTCACACACTTTTAGGAGTATAAGAGTCTCTATTCTCTAGACTTACTTTATTATTGGCTTACTTTAAAAATTATTAGTATAAGGATTATTGGATATTAATAGAGTACATGTATGTATGAAGCTCAATTTTTGGAAGGTGTTGTATCTTTCTAATTTATCATAAATAAGAAAGATACATGTAAGGCCTATTACTTCTTTTCCCTACAGGGGATGACTCTATTTTATTTTATTGAGCGTATTCCATTTTGCTCTATGTCCTTGGCCCTCCAGCCTTTTTACTATTCAGCTATGTCTGGGTCATTGGTACAGTATAAAAATGTTAAAAAATTTATAGTAATTTATATATTTTTTATACTTACCAATGACCCAGACGGGGATGGCCCTCCCAGGAGTTGGGAACTCTTGCCTCCCCGCTGAGTACATAGCGCTTACCAGGCACTGGTTATTAGAATGATAAATGGCGCCAATTTCGGAACGTCCTTGACACTGCGCATGCGCAGTAGGGGCGAAGTGTGGAGGGCCTCTCAGGACATGTTTTCTTTAGTTTTAGATGCAAATTTTGGGGATTGGGGGGCAAAATTTGTGTTTGGCCCTATATTTTAAGAGTTAGCACCAGCTATGTCTGGGTCATTGGTAAGTATAAAAAATATATAAATTACTATAAATTTTTTAACTTTTGAGACAAAAAATAATGAAAATTAATTGGCGATTTTTTAAAATAGCGCTGGTCGGTTTTGCCTGTTACGTTAGGTAAAGGGTTAAAAATCTTTTCTTTTTTTTTTAGATCCACTGGTCAGAATCTTTGGATATTTGGTATAAGCTTTTCTTAGGAGGAGCAGATGCAATTTGTTGAAATCAATTCTCTGGGTTGATATTTAGGCTATCAGGTGAGCGCCCTCAGGCCCCTTGGGGCCTCTTGTTGTATATGTCATGTGTCAAGACGAGCTTTACTATACAATACTCGGACACTTTTAATGATTTATAAAGAGTCTCATTTCTCTGGACGTCTTTATATTTTGGCTTCCTTTATTAAATCAGCATAATGGGTTATGCTAGGCCTTAAATAGAGTAACACCTATATTTTCATTGTTTTTCTGAAATAGGAGCAATAAATATTAAGTACTAGGCCTGCCTGCCTGTTTACTATTCTCAGCTAGTCTGGACCATTGGTATAGTGGGAAAATATGAAAAATTTATACCAGTTTTAATATTTTTAATACTTACCAATGGCCCAGATGGGGATGGCCCTCCCTGGAGTAGACACTCCTTCCTCCCTGCTGAGTTATATTACAGTTCTTATTAACATTTATCAGGCACAACAATAAAGAATGACAAGATGGCGGTAGCCTATTGTTGTCCTTGACAACAAGTTGCGCATTGCGCAAAAAGTATGGAGGACCATACTGGTCTTCTCTTTTTTAAGTTTTTTAGCAAATTTGGGGGGTTTGGGGGATTCAAAATTTGTGTTGAGCATTGGTAATAAATTGGGTTGCACCAGCTAGCCTGGGCCATTGGTAAGTATTAAAAATATTAAAATTGGTATAAATTTTTCATTTTTATACCATCACTTTCGAAGAAAATGGGGGTATACTGGATTACATGCGTCAGTGCATCCATCCGTCCATGTGTCAGTCCATCCAAGAATATTCATAACTTTCATAACTTAAGCAAATTATTATTTTCTATAATATTTGTTGGTCATAGGTATGCCCACACTAGTTATATTTACTTGTTCACTTAGAAATTGTGTCCGTCTCAGCCAAATTTTGTCTGGTCAGCCTGTATCTCGGGTATCGAATGTTCTATTGCAATGAAATTTGCCGTGAACACTGCTTATGGCATAGGCTTCAAAAAAAGGATTCAACGATATTTCTCACATTCTTATTTTTAGAGTTATCCCCCTTTTTTGACTTAGAAATTGTAGGAAATAGACATTATTTGTCTGTTCAGCCTGCATCTCAGGTATGGGTTATCGGATTTCAGTGAAATATCGCCAGTAGGCAAATAGAACACATTGGAATTCAGGGGACGATGTGGCATGCAGTTTGCCTATGACAAAGGCTTCTGCCTCATTGCATAAAACTTCCAAACACCAAACAATTTACCATACCCTTTGACTTAGAAATTGTTGAAAACTTTCGAAGAAAATGGGGGATTTACTGGATTGTGTCCGTCTGTCTGTGCATCCATCTATCTGTCCGTACGAGAATATTCATAACTTAAGTAAATCATAATGGAATTAAATGAAACTTAGCATGCAATTAAATTGTAACATTGCCCAAGACAAGAATGAATTTTGGTGTTGTCAGATAATTTTTAGCTCAACTTTGGCGCCTCTTGTTTATACCGAACATCTAGGACTACATTTGTTAACGTCATGGGATGGTAACAGGTGCTTTTGGGCTAGGCCCAAAATTCAAAATGCCTGTCAGCAGTCATATTTACGGGAATTGTGTATGTTACATTTTTTGTACAGAACCTGCAAAGAAGATTTTTTATGTCAATAATGTTTGCTATAAATTTATTGGGTGCCTTTGTTATCACTGTGGTATGAGAACAAATATTTTTTGGTTCAGTCAGACCCACTCTTGGGCTCAAAAAGGCAGGTAATTAAACATCTTTTCCAAAAACACCAGTCAAAATAATATTTCTTGAATTCAACATCCTTAGGATGTGTAAATTCAAATGTGTTGAAGCCAAGTTCCTGTGTTAATATTTGATGTTGTTTGGGGAGGGTAAACATTAGCACAACCCGATTTTCTATTTCCAATGAGAAAAATAAAACCTCCTCACCCTTGGGAACCCTAAGAGCTAAAGATAAAAAATTCAAATACCTATATTTTAAGAAGGACTGGACAAATATTTATTAATTAGTATGAATCAAGCTTAGAAGGGCTTGAATCAAACAGGCCAAAGCAGTTGCTGACATTTGGCTTGTGGTGCACCATGCAAGAATCCCCATTGTAACATTTACCCCATGAAGCCATGAAGATTTCGTTTCTAGTTAGCTTCTAACTGTCAGCCACCTTTACAATACTTTACCTGTACATTTGTTACAGGCTATGGTCACTATTTATACCTTTACAGTACTTTACATGTACATTTGTTACCAGGTCATTACCTAGATGTGTGTCATTGCTGTGTCACATACTATACATGTACATGTCTTACACACATTGAGCTACAGTGCATTGACACTTTCATTTTTGTAATTCTATCCATCATATTGCAGGAGGGGGCATATGCCACGCTTCACGTTGCTCTTGTTTCTTTCTGTAATTATTTCTTTGCCATCAAAAGTTCATGTTCTTGGTTTATGTTTTAGGCCTCATCATCTACAGAATAGCATGGGTGGTGGTGTATTTCGTCCCTTGAGAGCAAGAAGACTTTGCAGTGCTAAAGCATTGCAAAGCCTTCTTATCTCAAGGGACAGATTTATAAAAAAAAATGTAACTTTGGTAAAGTATCGTACATAAACCATTTAATTATAATTTTTTTTTATGTTTACATTGATAATAAAAAGAGAGCATGCGGCAGCCAAAAGGACCATGCGGGAAAGCGTGAGAAACAACTTTTTAATTTTTTAGGCCTTAACGAAGTTCACAAATGTTATATGAAATCTTGACAACCTGACAACTTTTATATTCTTTTTATGACCTTCTGTACAATTTAACCAATGCCTAACTTAACAACAATAAAGAACCAGGCCTTGCCGTGGGAACCCCGGGAAGTGAAGCAGTGCCTGTTTTACTGGCAAATAGGCTCTGTTTTACTGGCAAATAGGACTCATTCACCAATGCTTGGGAGGTGCAAACCCCCTCCTAAATGGGCAACATGGCTTATTAACACTCACCCCTGGTCTTGAGTTGATACTCATGTTGTGGTCATGATTAGCCATTGTGCCAAAATATGAGACCTTAAACACCAATAAATAAATAAGAACCAGCCCCCCCCCCCTCGGAACCCTGGGAAGTGAAGCAGTGCTTGTTTACTGTGGTAAACAAGCTCTGCTTTACTGGTAAAATAGGACCCAGTCACCAATGCTTGGGGTGGAAGTCCTCTAAAATGGGCAACATGGGATATAAATGATTAACTAAATTTGACTTTGACATGATTAGCCATTGTGTAGAAACATGTGACCATAAACACCAATAAATAAATAAAGAATCCGCACTATTCATAAAACTAGCAATTCAGATACGTAGCTTGTTGAGCTTGTTCCAATGAGGGATCATAAGCAGTGTTTTTGAGGCAAAAAGTTAAAAGTTTTAGTTATTTGGGAAATTAATTGGGCAATAGTCTTCTAGTTATGTTAGATAAAGAGTTAATGAAATAAATTACTTTAACCCTTTAGCCAACATAATGGCCAAAACCAGCCAGTGCTATTCTCAAAAATCGCCAATTTTCATTTTTTGTCTCAAAAAAATAGGTTATGACCCCTCTTTGGAACATGCGCCTCGAGCTTGTTCCGAAGAGGGTCATAACCTATGTTTTTGAGACAAAAAATGAAAATTAATTGGCTAGTTTTGAGAATAGCACTGGCTGGTTTTGGCCATTATTGTTTGCAAGTGTTGTCTGCTTTTCATGGTAGGTAAAGGGTTAAAAACGGAGATCAGTTAATTCTTCTTCAGAAACCAACTCACAATGTTACAATACCACATTGACTTCTGTTGTCACATGTCTGTTAGCTGTGTTGCAGACAGTATTTCTGCTGTGGGTTATTTGATGATGAGATAAATATGTTTTATTTCTTTTAACAGGTCAACAAATTATCAGGTTACCAGATGGACGGCTGCAGTTGATACAGATTCCAACAAGTGTTTCTACACTGCCTTCAGGACAGATAAAGGCTGCAGCCACAACTGTGTCTTTGCGTAAACAGAGCCCATCTCAACTGTCAACTCCTCGAACAGTTCAGCCAGCAGTTTGCACATCCAAAATGGTTGTACCCACAGTTGTGTCAAATGCTTCAGGCACTATTGTGCATACAATAACAACATCCACCACAACTATGGTTACCGCTAAAGCTTCTCTTGCTGCACCAGTAATGATTTCCACATCTGCTGTGGCACCGTCCCCATCTCCTGTTGTTGCCACACCTATTCCTGCCTTAGTTTCCACCCCATCACAGACTTCAAATCCTTTACTACCAAATTTGACTGCTTCCAAAGCTGCTAGCCAAGGAATCATCGTATCCCCTGCAAGTTCTTCTGTGACCAAACCCTCAGCTCATATTCTTGCTACAACACTTAAACAGGCACCATTACTTGTGAGTGGTACAGCTACGGGGACAAGTTTGATTCGTGCAATCTCACCTAATATTTCTGCTATACAGAGTGCTACAACAGGACAGCCGACGTTGACAACAGTTCCAGGACTGCGTGGACAATTACCTTCCTCCATTGTGAGGTTGGCTTTACCTTCCTCAGGTTCATCAACTTCTCCCTCAAAACTGCTGAACACATTAGTCTCGCCAGCAAAGCCACCAAGTGTTTTGGTATCACCTATAAAAACAGTCACAAGCTCAACATTACCGGCACCACAGATAATAGCAGCAGGAGGAACTTCTGTATTAGGAACACCCAAATATGTTATAGCTTCCACAGTGGTGCCATCAACAGTTACATCAACGGTGGCCCAGGCAACTACAACAAGACCATCTGTGCCTCAGCAGTTGTCTCCCACAAGACTGATTTCTCCACAAAAAGTGAATGTTCAGGGTCTACCCTTCACATCTAATGTTGCCGGTTCCAAATACACTGTTCCACAACATGTTATTCAGCAAGGTAAGTGCTAGATTGATTCTTTATTACTTTCCAAGGTGTGATTTACTGGGATTTCCAGGTTTGATTATAAACGATAACTTCACAAGTGAATTATGCAATCAACAACTGTGTCATGTATCCGTGCGTGCAAACGAAAACGCTTTGCCGAGGGTGTAATGGGGACTTCATTGTTTTTTTTTTTAACCCTTTACCTAAGATGAAAAGCAAACGACACTTGCAAAAAAAATTCTTGAATAACTATTATTAGCTCAATTTTGGCGAAGCCAAATTTGAGGTATTACCATGGCCTGTCGTCCGTCTGTCCGTCCGATGCGCTGTACACACGGCTCGGGCTAGAGGCCGTATTTATGAACTGATGTTTACGAAACTTCTTGGGCACCTTTGTTATCACCTTGGGACGAGAACGAGTGTTTTTGGGTGCAGTCCGAAATTCAAGATGGCTTACGGTGGCCATTTTGTACCAAAATTGGTGCAATCAGATTTTTGCACAGAACTTCCACATGAAAGCGCTGATTTGAATAATTTTTTGTGTGAATGTTTAGTACCATGGGATACATCACATATAATACGGGGTTTTTTCTCATGCAGAAATTATGCAAATTAGATGAACTTTGATTTTTTCAGTGCTACTTACACACAGTAAGTACACATGTCAATATGGCTTGGGCTAGAGTCTGTATTTATAAACCGATCTTCACGAAACGTCTTGGGTACCTTTGTTAACACCTTGGGACGAGAACGAGTGTTTCTGGGTGCGGTCCAAAATTCAAGATGGCTGCCAGTGGCCATTTTGTACCGAAATTAGGTATAATCAGTTTTTTGTACACAATTTCTATACGGCTTAGGCTAGAGGCCTTATTTATGAACCAATCTTTATGAAACTTCTTGGATACCATTGTTAACACCACGGGATAAGAACGAGTGTTTTTGGGTGTGGTCCAAAATTCAAGATGGCTACCAGCAGCCATTTTGTACCAAAATTAGTGCAATCTGATTTGAATAAATTTTTTATGAATGTTAGTAACATGGAATACATCACATATAGTACGGGTTTTTTCTCTTGCAGAAATTATGCAAATTAGATGAACTTTTGATTTATTCAGTGCTACTTATACACTGTAAGTGCTCATGTCAATACGGCTCGGGCTAGAGGCTGTATTTATGAACTGATCTTCACGAAACTTCTTGTGTACCTTTGTTATCACCTTGGGACGAGAACAAGTGTTTCTGGATGTGGTCCAAAATTCAAGATGGCTGCCAGTGGCTATTTTGTACCGAAATTAGGTCCAATCAGTTTTTAGCTCACCGAAGGGAGCTTAACTTATCACTTGCCGTCCGTCGTCGTCCGTCATGAACTTAACATTAACGACTACTCCTCCCAAATAACTGGATCAAATTGAACCAAATTTGGTGTGCATGTTCCCCATCATATGTCAATTCAAACTTGTACAAATAAACTTGCCCCACCCACAGGGGGCACCACATGGGGCATAACTCTGATAGCACCCATGAATTTCTTTCCAAAATTCAAAACAATCTTCTTCTTCAGATCCACCAGGCAGGGGGGGGGGGGGGGGGGGGGGGGGGGGGCGGGGGCAGGCAGATTCAAGTTTGTTCAAATGGCCCCCTGGGTTCATATTCAGGGTCACTATAGAAGCCCGAATTTGAACTTAGTGCATTTATGGCAAATTTCTTAAAAAATCTTCTTCTCCAGATCCAGCAGGCAGAATCTTTTCATATTTGGTATGCAACATTGTGGGGTGGATCTGATTCAAGTTATTACAAATCGGCCCCCTGGATTATATTTGGGCTCAGTATAGAAGCCCAAATTTGAACTTAGTGCATTTCAGGCAGATTTCTTAAAAAATATTCTTCTCCAGATCCAGCAGGCAGAATCTTTTGATATTTGGTATGCAACATTGTGGGGTGGATCTGATTCAAGTTTGTTCAAATCGGCCCCCTGGATTCATATTTGGGCTCACTATAAAAGCTCAAATTCGAACTTAGTGCATTTCAGGCAAATTTCTTAAAAAATCTTCTTCTCAAGATGTAGCAGGCAGAATCTTTTGATATTTGGTATGCAACATTGTGGGGTGGATCTGATTCAAATTTGTTCAAATCGGCCCCCTGGATTCATATTTGGGCTCAGTATAAAAGCTCAAATTCGAACTTAGTGCATTTCAGGCAAATTTCTTTAAAAATCTTCTTCTTCAGATCCAGCAGTTGGAATGTTTTGATATTTGGTATGCAGCTTCCTTAGGGGGGTGAGATTCAAATTTGTTCAAGCCATGTCCCTAGGTCCTTATTTGGGCTCACTGTGGGAGCCTGAATGACAACTTAGTTCAAAATGAGGAATTTTCTTTAAAAATCTTCTTGAGATCTAGCAGTCAGAATGTTTTGATATTTGGTATGCAGCATCCTTAGGGTGGTGAGATTCAAATTTGTTTAAGCCATGTCCCTAGGTCCATATTTGAGATCACTGTGGGAGCTTGAATTGTAACTTAATTCGAAATGAGGAATTTTCTTAAAAAATCTTCTTCTTTCAGATCCAGCAGTCGGAATGTTTTGATATGCGGTGTGTAGCATCCTTGGGGGGGACTGGGGGAGGGGGGGTGGTGATTCAAATTTGTTAAAACCAAGTCCCTGAGTCCATATTGAGCCCGATTTATAACTTAGACAATATGAGGAATTTTTATTTAAAAATCTTCTTCAGATTTAGCAGTCGAAATGTTTTGATATTTGGCATGCAGCATCCTTAGGGGGTGAGATTCAAGTTTGTTCAAGCCAAGTCCCTGGGTTCATATTTGGGCTCACTGTGGAAGCCTGAATGATAACTTAGTTCAAAATGAGGAGTTTTCTTTAAAAAGATCTTCAGATCCAGCAGATGAATGTTTTTGATATTTGGTATGCAGCATCCCTAGGGGAGTAAGATTCAAGTTTGTTCAAGCCATGTCCCTAGTTCCATAAAATTTGTCTCTCATGATTTCATTCCTTTGTAGTGTTGAGGAACCATGTCTAACTGAATGTGACCCCAAATACTTCTTTGAACCACTTTGGCCGGTGAGCGATTAAGGCTCTTTGGGGCCTCTTGTTTGTCACAACTTCTATACAGCTCATATTTATGAACTGATCTTCACGAAACTTCTTGGGTACCTTTGTTTTCATCTTGGAACAGGAATGAGTGTATTTTGGGTTGCCTTTGTTATCACTGTGCTATGAGAACAAATATTTTGTGGTTCAGTCAGACTCACTCTGGGACTCAAAGATTTCTTTTCCAGTTTAGCATCTGGCTATCACCCACCTTTACAATACTTTACCTATACATTTGTCGAATCAATTGGAATAATTGCAAATTTGTTGCAAAGCATAACCAGCACCAGCAAAGTTTCAGCCAATGGACCTCTGGAGATCCATTGGCTGAAACATTGCTTGTGTTTTTTGTCAATATGCAAAAAAATTTGAAAGTTATATCTTTGGTGATAACTCCACTCTGTGGGTGATTTAGTTACAATCCACTCTCCAGTCTCCATGTACTGTAGAAGCCATATTCACTTCTGAACTGGTAGAGAGCAAAATTATTGTTGCTTGACAAAAATTTTTCATGTGTTTTGCCTTGTTACAGTTTGTGGGAGAGTGCCTAAAAAGGCACTGTCCCATAAATTGTAACAAGGCAAATCCACACAGATGATATACTTCAAAGGAAATATGAAATACATTTACAGAACATGAATCCTTACAAGTTAACTCTTTCAACACGAGAGGCCGCTTTTTCAGTCCAGGAACATGATACGTCATAATTTCATTAAGTAGGATGGCTACTAAGTGAACGTGTGTGGTAGAACAATTAATATTTTCAATGTGCAGCCTGAAGTCTGCACATTGAAAATATTAATTGCTCTACCCCCAAATAATGGACATAGACTCTTCCAATTTCTGCCATTTAACTGCCATGGAAGATACCACCAGTGTTGAAAGGGTTAAGCACCTCCACACCAGTATAAAACCCAAATACAGGCTCCAAGCACTCAACCAGTTAACTGTAGTTATATTTTGTATTTACTAGTAATTACTTTCATTTTTAACATAATTATTATGTCTCCCCTTCCCAGAAGGGAGACATATTGTTTTAGTGCATATTCTTCTTCTTCTTCTTCTTCTTCTTCTTCTTCTTCTTCTCATACAAACTTTGTCCGGGCCATAACTTTTTTGTCTTTTGACCTACACCTTAGATACTTGGCATGTGGATGTATCACCATGAACCGGTGTGCAGTGTACCATAGTGACCTTCATGTGACCTAGACCTTTGACCTGAAGGTCAGATTTATGCGCTTTTTTAAGGGAAACTGTCTGGACCAGAACTTTTTTGTATTTTGAGTCGGGCTTTAGATATTTGGCATGTGGATGTATCACCATGAGCCGGTGTGTAGCATACCATTGTGATCTTCATGTGACCTTGACCTTTGATCTGAAGGTCAGATTTGTGCTTTTTTCAAGGAAACTTTGTCCGGACCAAAACTTGTTTGTCTTTTGAGCCAGGCCTTAGACATTTGGCACGTGGATGTATCACCATGAGCTGGTGTGTCGCATACCATTGTGACCTTCATGTGACCTTGACCTCAAGATCAAATTTATGTACTTCAAATAGGGTGTAATTGTCCAGACCAGAATTTTTTTGTTTTTTTACCTAGGACTTGGTTATTTGACATGTGGATGTGTCACCATGAGACAGCATGTCGTGACCTTCATGTGACCTTGACCTCAAGGTCAAATTTATGTACTTCAAATAGGGAGTAATTATCCAGACCAGAATTTTTTTGTTTTTTGACCTAGGACTTTGTTATTTGACATGTGGATGTGTCAGCATGAGACCGCATGTCGTCTACCTCGATGACCTACATGTGATCTTGACCTCTGACCTTAAGGTCAAATTTATGTACTTCAAATAGGGAATAATTATCCAGACCAGAACTTTTTTGTTTTTTGACCTAGGACTCAGATATTTGACATGTGGATGTATCGCTATTAGACCGCATGTCACATGTAATCATGACCTTCATGTGACCTTGACCTCAAGGTCAAATTTATGTACTTTAAATAGGGAGTAATTGTCCAGACCAGATTTTTTTTTTTTTTGGACATGTGGATGTGTCACCATGAAACCGCATGTCGACTACCTTGATGAACTGCATGTGATCTTGACCTCTGACCTCAAGGTCAAATTTATGTACTTCAAATAGGGAATAATTGTCAGGATCAGAACTTTTTTGTTTTTTGACCTAGGACTTAGATGATTGACATGTGGATGTATCACAATGAGACCACATATCATCATGACCTTCATGTGACCTTGACCTCAAGGTCAAATTTATGTACTTGAAATAGTAATTGTCCAGACCAGAATTTATTTTTTTTGACATGTGGATGTGTCACCATGAAACCGCATGTCCACTACCTTGATGAACTGCATATGACCTTGACCTATGACCTCAAAAGGAAGGGGAGACATATGTTGTAGTGTGCTAAAACACTTTCTAGTTAAAGTTGTTTCTCAAATGATTGAAAGATATTTTTATATCACCACCATAACCATTCGTTTTCACAATAGTTCCTGATTAAGTCTTGACTGCCTGAGTGACCAATGGTGGATGGGATCTTATGGTTACCAGCCAACTTAAAAGCCAATATTTAAGATTCAGGAGCCAAATGAGAATTTTAGGAGTCAAATTCACAAAGGCTCCAGCACAGTCGCCGAGGACTGGTCAAAATCCATGTGTGGGCAATGATGTCCATGCATGCGTTTACCAGGTAATAAAAATCATGATAAACAAAATTTTAATTAACGAAGCACCGGGTTGTACTCGGTGCTTCATTAATTAAATTTTTGATGATTATCCCTATAATTAGTGTTTGAAATCTAGTATTATTGCGTCCGTGGAAACATTGACCACCTGTGAAAAGTAACCTGTCTATGGTGGCCGTACTGTACTTACTAAGTCAGTCCCTGCAGGAGAATATGAACCTTGTACCTATCACCTGCAGAATATTTGTCAGATGTTTTATTTTTAGTTAAAAAAAATTACAAAATGAGGTAACTACACACATAATATATTGTACACACAGGGTGATTTGGTACTTGGTCACTGTGTGGGTGAACATTGGTCATTACCTGTAACTTCTTGTTCAGTCGAAACTTGAGGTCTCAGCAGCAGGTTAGCAGTTCATGGATGGCCATGTATTCTACCTGGTGGTCCATGAACTGATAATCTGCTGCTGAGTTGTCAAGTTTGTTCTGGACCAAAGGGACAATTTGAGGATAGATATCCTGTGGCAAAGTACCAATTCACATTGTACAGTACAAGACACAAAAACTCATGCATTACTAAGTTAGACAAGCTTATCTGTTGCAATCACATCAAGGCAGCCTGGGAAGGGTAACTCTGAATTGGAGCAAATACTTGGGGATAAACATCAGTCAATGCCTTGTGATTGGTCTGGGTCTTCTAAATATTATGTACTGATTGGATGTCCTTTTCTTACTATATCACAAATGCAGGAGTGAAAATAACCCATGAACTATCGTTTAGGGTTACGTCATCTGTAAAATATCAGGCTTGGCAATTTCAGGAGAGTGATATTTTTATACTGTACCAATGACCCAGACATAGCTGGTGCTAACTCTTAAAATATAGGGCCAAACACAAATTTTGCCCCCCAATCCCCAAAATTTGCATCTAAAACTAAAGAAAACATGTCCTGAAAGGCCCTCCACACTTCGCCCCTACTGCGCATGCACAGTGTCAAGGACGTTCCGAAATTGGCGCCATTAATCATTTTCTAAGTTTGGCCCTTCATCAGTTAACATCTGACTGATCTTTGTGCTTATAAATCTCAGTTTAAATGATGCCAGACACATAAATATTAGTGAAATGGTGATTCTAAGGAGGATAGAGAAGGAGGAGAGGAAAAGAATGTGTGACAGAATATTATCAGGGCTGTAACTTAAAATTTTTTAATGAAATTATGTTAAGTTACCTATTTTCAAGGCAGCAGCCATTTTGTTGTCATTCTGATTATTTAGTTACACTGTTTTTTTAAGTGTTTTCCTCTCTCCCTGTCCTTTAAGTTCCCCCTTGCTATTCTCCCATGCTTTTGGCATAGTTTTTGTAATTATTATTACAAAATTTTCTTGGGAGTTTTAGCTGAATAACAGAATGAATTCTGTTCTTTCCCCATGTTTACGTCTTCACCTAGGGGTGGTTAGGCGTTGTGTTCTGCATCTACCATCTGATGTTCTGCAGTTTCTTCCCTGGAAGTCTCTGTTTTGCATCAGATAGTGTATTTTTGGTAACTGATTTCGGGCCTGGGTGCCTGGAGTCTTATTTTAGTGTTTTTACACTCATTGTTTACATTTACAACAGCCCTCTGTGTGAGGGGGGGATTTCTATAAAATAATATCTTGATGTTATTTTAATCATAACTAGATACATTATTATTGTTCGTAAGTGTTGAATAAATTGTTTAAAATATTTTTAAAATTTTTGTCCACACTTAGGCTTGGGATCCATTGGGGCTCAACGTTACTTTTCAGAAACTTGGGCTGTTCTGAAAAAATATTTTTTCAAAATATTTTGATTTCAATTATTTTTTCTATATCAATGGATCATATTATTATTATGTATTTTGATTGCCAGGGGTTAGTGCGAGTACCAGGACTTGTTTTCTTTTCACATTGAAAGGATATTGATCAATTGTTTTAAGAGGAAGTCTTCCTCTGACTTTATTATCATTCTATATGTGGTCAGTGTACTCGCATTAACTCCTGTTCTGTATCGTATGATTCCGATGACAATATGGGAAGCGTATGTCACGGTATGTTGTTGGGGATTTGGACACTCCGGTCCTTTCCCCGCAGGGTCACTCTACTTTATCAATTTCTATTTCAGACGATCAAGATTAGGGTGATGTATCTGTGATGTCTTCCAACAGTGTGCCTCCGTCGTCACAATTAATGAAGGGCTAGCGGAAAAGTGCTCATGTAAATACGCCAATTGCCTAAGAGGACCCTAGTAGGTTCGACGGCCTTTGACGTCCGCTAGCTCGCCCGGTGTAGCGTCCATTCACCGCATGGTTCGGCAGCCGGGTTCGTCCGTTGCGGTCTAGAAGGAATTTTGGGGTGATGCGAGCACTATAAACTAACCTAATGCACACCCAGTGACGGCGGATCGGAGGGAGAACGCAGGAAGCCTTTTAGTCCGGTTCATAGCTCGTTCCGGTCCATCCGGACGGCAAGCGAGAGAGGCCCCTCTCTCGTTCAACAACATCTGGCCCCAGATGTTGTGGTACAAAATGTGTCGTAAGCGGAGCATACGTCCGTCGCTCGGGACGCTCCGTTGTATAGGCAGTCCGCTGAGACTGCTAAGGCTTCCTCTTCTCGTCAGCGCACACGACCGCACCTTGGCTGCGTGACCGCCGATATATTACCAACTTCGCCGATCAAGGATTCTTCGGCGACCAGGTCACACCATCCGGTAGCCAGGGACACGAGGCCTGCAGACTCCGGACGTTCGCATAGGAAGTGTGCGGGAGTCAACGTACACGGAGCTTCCGGCGGCAATGCATCGTAAGACCGCTACTGCACAGGCCTCGGGAACGGACGTGCTTTCCTTAATAGCACAGTTTATCGCAGCATCCCAGCATCAACTGAATCTGTCGCATATATTTTATCCGACGATGCTGGGTCGGGACGCTCCGCGGAAGCGGGTACGGACGTCCGAAAGTTTCATCCGGTCCGACGGGATACCGAAAGGGATTCGGAGGATTTCGAGCTTTCCCTTTCGGAACAACATATGCTGTTGTGCATGTCATCTGACTTGGTCTTCTACAACTTCTTTCGTCGGACCAGAATGCTGCGATGCCGGATAAGAAACTGATAGCGTCGGTGGACTTAGAAATTTTTGGTGCGGTTCAGGGACATCGTCCCTCAGTTCCGACATAGTCCAATAATGTCACACAAACTTTTGAATTATTGAACGACGCTATATATATTATTATTTTATGCTTGCTAACCAAGCATTTCTGGTTTCTTGTTCGAAGAGTTATGGAGATGTCTTTCAAAAGTGTGCCTCTGTCGTCATAGTTAATGAAGAGTTAGCGGCAATAAGTGCTCATGGAATATGTCTATCGCCTACGGAGTGACATTCACTAGCTCACCCGGTGTAGCGTACATTCATCGAATGGTTCGGCTGCCGGGTTCGTCCGTTGCGGTCTAGGAAGGAGATTTGGGTGATGCGAGCACTTTAATTACTTTAGTACTCACCCAGTGACGGCAGATTGAGGACAGATCGGAGGAAGCCTGTTAGTCCGGTTCCTGGCTGGTCCAGGTCCGTCCGGGCTGTGAGCGAGAGAGGTCCCTCTCTCGCCCAACAACATAGGGGACCGCATGTTGTGGTTCAGATATTTTACATTCGGAGCATATGTCCGTTGGTCGGGACGCTCCGTTATATTGACAGTCCGAGAGACTGTCTTTAATGCTTCCTCATCCTCACTGCAGGGCACACGACCGCACATTGGCTACGTGACCTCGAGTATCCGATCAGTTTCGGCATTCAGTGATTCCACGGCGAATAGGTCGCGCCATCCGGTAGCCAAGGGACACGAGGCCTATACACTCCGTTCGCTCGCATATTGGTAGTATGCACGGGGGTAACGATCACGGAGCTTCCAGCGGCAATGCATCGTAAGACCGCTTCTCCTCAGGCCTCAGTGACGGATGTGCTATCCGAGTTAGCACAGTTGTTTCGCAGCATCCCAGCAATTGACAGTTTCTCGGTCGAATCAGGAATTATCCGACGGCGCTGGGTCGGTGCGGTCCGCGGTTGCATCAGGTACGGACGACCGAACGCTTTATAGGGTCCGACAGGATGGCGAAAGGGATTCGAAAGATTTCGAGTTTTCCCTTTAGTAGTATCGGAAGATGCCTTTCATATCTTCTGGCATTATCTTCCAGTGATTATTATTTCGGACTTCATTGCTGCGATCTTGGATAAGAGACTTATAGCGTCATTGGACTCGGATTTTTCGATCGGTTCGGGGACATTGTCCCTGACTTACCGACGTAGTCCAATATTGTCATTACAACATGTGTTTTATTTTTCGACGCTATATATATATACAAGCCTGCTACTAAGCATGATAGTTTAGTTTCTTGTCCGCGTTGCTCATTTCTGCCATTTTATCATTTATACAAATAGTTTATTTTGGCAGAGCAGGGCATACCGAGAGTTCATATGCGTCTAGACGGTGTGATTAAAAACTGCATATATTCTTTTTCGCCGTTTATGTCTTTTCCAATTTCAATGTTGGGAACGACATTATGTATAGTAGACTTAACTTAGACGCTTTATTATACGTAATCCGCCTTACTGAGGCGTTATCATTACGTCTTCAAGAAAAGATTTACGGGATATTATTCTCAATGTAATTTCTTTTGAGGGCAGTAGTTTGTTCACGTATAACTCCGCCCTTCAGTGGCTGATTGGAGTTAGACGTGACGCAGCCCTAGCTACATCCACTTGCGTGGATAGTAAGGTTAAGAACTCTCAGAGTCGCTTCGTTCTCGGAGGAGCTTCTCTTCGACGGCAACTTTTCGGCAATCCATGAATTGCTCGATTTACACGTTCTCTTGTCTATCTAGTGTTACAAGAGATTCAGACTGGGGCAAACATTCGGTGGTTGACTTAGAGAGTGCCACCGCAGTTGCCGGACCCGAGTGTGGCTGTTATGACGGTTGCCAGTCATACAGATTGGGATGTAATACTGATCCCTACGGATTCGAAGTGCCAGGGTCTTTGGGTTCCGCAGTCTTTTAGCAATCAGTTTTCTTCCGCGGAATAATGTTTTTTAGGCTTGCTTTATGTCATTGCATGAACATTATTCAGAAACGCATGCCCAAATTCCTGTCCTTTAATTCGACAGTAGTGGCGTATCTCCGGAACCAGGGAGGCACTCTTTCGTTTCCGTTATTCAATTTAATGGAAAGAATCCGTCTGTTGGTTATAGTACACCAAGTTCAGTTTTGGTCCGTCATATTCCAGGTCGTCTGATTGTTTTATCGGACTCTCGTTCTCTTACGGGTCGCTTGTTGCTGTCAGAATGGACTCTCAACAAACAAGTATTCAATCAGATTTGCTATCTATGGGAGCGCCCAATGATGATTTATTTATGACACAGCTTGCTAATCAATTGCAGACGTATGTGTTGGCTTGTCCAGATCTCTGAGCTAATATTCTTAACGCTCTATTGTTCTATAGGACGGAATGATAGGATACGCGTATCCTCCGGCGCTGTTGTTTTAGCAGGTATTGCTAAGATAAACAACCACAATACATTTCTGTTGATAGCATCTCTATCTTCACAGAGATCATGAGTAATTTTCTCTCTTGTCTACTGTGGGTTTTAACGTGAAATCTTCCTCTATGTGAGGATCTTTTTCACTGGGTAAATCGTGTCATCTTTATCACAACCTGCAAGGTCGCAACCTTCATGTATTCCGTTGTGTGGTCCGTATTGCATTGTAAGCACTGTACTGGACGAGCTTTGGACGCGATTTCTTACTATAGGAGATCCTCTTCTTCGCTATTCTATGCGGCTAAAGTGGAGGCTCTCCCGTCGTGGTGTAGGGATCATTATGTTCATATTGTTGATCCCTCCATACTACTCATTGCTATTTTTTAGTATACTTGTTTCACAAGATCTACTGCAGCCTGTTATTATTTAGGTTATAGGTTTATGTTACCTCATACCTATGCACTCTACGATAGTTTACAATTGAGTCTTTTGTCTCTTTATCTAAGTCAGTTAGTAACTTTTTGATAAATAGACTTAGAATCTTTAGATTAAATTCCTATACGGATTTTAACTTCGGTTCTTATTTAGCTAAGTAATCATTTGAGCCTCTGGAAACAGTAGTTTTCAAATTCTGACCTTTTAGACAGTAATTCTGTTGGTTTCTCTTTTACTGTAGAGTCAGTGAGTTTCATGCACTATCGATGGATGATTTTCACTTTCATAGTTTCGGAATCAATACTTCCGTTACTATTTAGGTTGGATTGTTGCATAAGAGTTAGGCTCCTATTATCCGGAACCTATTATTTTAAGGTCCTTCCGTCTTCGTATGGGCATAGGCCTTTACTCTTTCCGGGTACAGTTTATGTATTTATAAACAGATTTCTGTTTATTACTATGGGCGTAAGCTTCTTCTGTCTTTGATGTCTAGTAGAAGGACGTTACGCTCCATTTTATTGTTAATGGATTCTATTAACTATCGGTACTGCTTATAGTATATCATTGACTTAGCAGTTGTGCTTAAGATTTCGGCTCATGAAGTAAGAGTTCTTCTACTTCTTGGGCTTACATTAATAGTGTCGCTATTATAGATTTTTGAAGGCCGCTCATTGCGCTCAGCCATCCACATTCATGAATTTTATCTCGGAAATATCGAGTCCATTTCTGGAGGCCTCTATTGTTAGGTCTATTATCTACTGCTCAGAATGTCATTCACTTAACAGTTGCTACTATAGCTAGGTAGGCTGTCTGTTTCGGCAGTGTCTCCGTTCGGCTGCCCTCTTCGCTCTGGGCTATTTGACCCAGGGCAAGAAAAAGGGGGGGGGGGGGGAGGGTGTTCCCTTGGGTCACCTGTTTTACTATGAAAACAAGGGGATACCTCCTCCGGAGTTAGTAATTCTGAGCTGTTATTGCGATGGTTGTTTAGTGAGAAGTTTAGGTTTTTAAAATTCATTCAAGTCTTAGTTTTTAAAGTATAGCTTTTGAATACTGCATATGTCAACGGACATGATTATGCAATCCTCAGACACTTTTAGGAGTATAAGAGTCTCTATTCTCTAGACTTACTTTATTTATTGGCTTACTTTAAAAATTATTAGTATAAGGATTATATTGGATATTAATAGAGTACATGGATGTATGAAGCTCAATTTTGGAAGGTGTTGTATCTTTCTAATTTATCATAAATAAGAAAGATACATGTAAGGCCTATTACTTCTTTTCCCTACAGGGGATGACTCTATTTTATTTTATTGAGCGTATTCCATTTTGCTCTATGTCCTTGGCCCTCCAGCCTTTTTACTATTCAGCTATGTCTGGGTCATTGGTACAGTATAAAAATGTTAAAAAATTTATAGTAATTTATATATTTTTTATACTTACCAATGACCCAGACGGGGATGGCCCTCCCAGGAGTTGGGAACTCTTGCCTCCCCGCTGAGTACATAGCGCTTACCAGGCACTGGTTATTAGAATGATTAATGGCGCCAATTTCGGAACGTCCTTGACACTGCGCATGCGCAGTAGGGGCGAAGTGTGGAGGGCCTTTCAGGACATGTTTTCTTTAGTTTTAGATGCAAATTTTGGGGATTGGGGGGCAAAATTTGTGTTTGGCCCTATATTTTAAGAGTTAGCACCAGCTATGTCTGGGTCATTGGTAAGTATAAAAAATATATAAATTACTATAAATTTTTTAACTTTTTAGCTCTCCTTACTGCCCTCCTGAAAGAATTAAGGAGAGCGAAAAATTGCCCTCCTAAATATTTTGGTCTGGGATGATTGAGATTACATGTATTATGCTCACATTAAATTTTTGTTGTAAAGCAAAAATGTAATTTAACTTCGAAGTCACATAACATCACGTAATTTCATTTTGAAACTGGTTTAGTGGTAAAAGGTAATGGCTGCAACTGTGTTTGGGTATGTACAAAGTACATACCCAAACACATTTGCAATCATTTGAAGCAAAATGGGTCACAGCAATATTTTTTTTTCTGTCCGTTTCAACAACTGACATCACAGTTTGAAGGGTAATTATTCAAGGAATATTGACACTACAATATACTACCATTACTACTATCCTGTCACTTGAAGCACATGCATCAGGATGTGACTGAAGATTCAAGCAGACCTGTTGTCCAAGAAAGTCATATACCTACCACCACCACCTTCAACCCATCTCTCCCCCCCACCCCCACCCCCACCCCCCCCCCACCCCCCCCCCCCACCCCCCAACTTGGACGCACACACAGGTCTTGTCAAGTGTGTGTTCGGTTGTTGAGTGAGACATCTAGATGTCTAAGAGATTTCGTTCTACCTTAGTAAAGTTAATAAAATCACTGATGTAATAGTCTGTTAGTTTCAGTTTCAATGAGTTCGTTCAAATGGATACTTAAAATGCTGTGTAAAGCTAATTGCTCCCCTAAGCTGATTGAGGAGAGCGATTTTTTGCCGTCCTGCATTTTTCAGAATGCCAGGCCTGAAATATGAGAATGAACTGCATGTTAAGACAAAATAAAGCAACATAAATTCAATTGCGAACCCCACATGTGTTCCCTTGGAAACCATACAATCTTTCAGGACTAACGTGACTCAAATGTTCCACTTTGTATCATCCACATATGAATTGGATGCCATCCTATTTACATCTCAGTAGAATTTCTTCCAGAATAAATAGAAACTACAGTGGAGTCCACTAAATTGGATATCTCTTAACTGAATAACCCTGTTAATTGAATATAATTTCCAAACACAAAACCATTTACCATACCTCCAGTACAAATTTGACCTGTTAATTAAATATAGGTTTTAGAATAAATTGAATAAAAATCTTGTAACAAGTTGTGAAATTACCCTGACTCCCCCAGTTTTCCATTGTTTATTGTCCTATTTGGCCTCAGTACATCCAATACAGGCATTTAATCTGTTATATCTTACTTGACAGAGCTCATGGAGCTCTCAAACAAAATATAATAGAATAAATGCTAAGTTTATCTCTAGAACACAGGAAAGGGACACAATCCCTGTTAATTGAATAATTTTCATTGGTAAAGTGGTTATTCAATTAACAGGGTTACACTGTCCAAACACGATTTCACTTGGAAAGCGAGAACGCATGTTAGTTGTTACTGTTTATTTTGGAAGAAAGTCTTACAAGACATAAACACTGTGACTGGCGTAGTAAAGTATAGGCAGAAAAGCATCACCACACTTTTTAGCTCAACTTTGACGTAAGTCAAATTTGAGCTTATGCCATGGCCAGTCGCCCGTCTGTCCATCCTGTCCATCAACAATTCAATACAGCTCGGGCTAAAGGCCATATTTATGAACCGATCTTTACGAAACTTCTTGGGTACCTTTGTTATGACCGTGGGACGAGAACGAGTGTTTTTGGGTCCGATCCGAAATTCAAGTTGGCCGCTGGCATCCATTTTGTACAAAATTAGGTGCAATCAGATTTTTGCGCAGAACGTCCATATGAAAGCTCTGATTTGAATAATTTTTTGTATGAATGTTTAATACCATGGGATACATCACATATAATATGGGATTTTTTCTGGTGCGTAAATTATGCAAATTAGACTAACTCCGATGTATTTAGTGTTACTTTCAGCACTGTAAGTGCAAATGCCAATACGGCTTGGGCTAGAGTCTGTATTTATGAACCGATCTTTATGAAACTTCTTGCGTACCTTTTGTATCACCGTGGGACGAGAATGAGTGTTTTGGGTCCGGTCCGAAATTCAAGATGACCGATGGCAGCCATTATGTATAAAATTAGGTGCAATCAGATTTTTCCACAGAACTGAAAGCGCTGATTTGAATAATTTTTTGTGTGAATGTTTAGTACCATGGGGTACATCACATATAATATGGGTTTTTTTCTCATGCAGAAATTATGCAAATTATATGAACTATGATTTTTTCAGTGCTACTTACACACAGTAAGTACACATGTTAATACGGCTCAGGCTAGAGTCTGTATTTATGAACCAGTCTTCACGAAACATTTTGGGTACCTTTGTTATCACCTTGGGATGAGAACGAGTGTTTCTGGGTACGGTCCAAAATTCAAGATGGCTGCCAGTGGCCATTTTGTACCGAAATTAGGTCTAATCACTTTTTTGTACACAACTTCTATACGGCTCAGACTAGAGGCAGTATTTATGAACCAATCTTTACAAAACTTCTTGGGTACCTTTGTTATCACTGTGGGATGAGAACGAGTGTTTTGGGGTGTGGTCCGAAATTCAAGATGGCCACCAGCAGCCATTTTGTACCAAAATTAGTGCAATCATTTTTTTTTACAGAACTTCTGTATGAAAGTTCTGATTTGAATAAATTTTTGTATGAATGTTTAGTAACATGGAATACATCACATATAGTATGGGTTTTTTTCATGTGCAGAAATTATGCAAATGAGATGAACTTTGATTTATTCAGTGCTACTTGTACACAGTAAGTGCACATGTCAATACGGCTCGGGTTAGAGGCTGTATTTATGAACCGATCTTCACGAAACTTCTTGGGTACCTTTGTTATCACCTTGGGACGAGAACGAGTGTTTCTGGGTTCGGTCCAAAATTCAAGATGGCTGCCAGTGGCCATTTTGTACCAAAATTAAGTCCAATCAGTTTTTTGTCACAACTTCCATACGGCTCGTATTTATGAACTGATCTTCACGAAACTTCTTGGGTACCTTTGTTATCACCTTTGTGACAGGAATGAGTGTGTTTTGGGGTGCCTTTCTTATCACTGTGCTATGAGAACAAATATTTTGGGGTTCAGTCAGACCCACTCTGGGACTCAAAGATTTCTTTTGTAGTTTAGCATCTGACTGTCACCCACCTTTACAATACTTTACCTATACATTTGTTAAAGCAGGGGTGTGGAAATGTCAATATTGGCCACTTGTCCAGAAAATTGTAAGCATCTGGAGAACACTTGTCCGAGGGCCCAAAGGGCCCGAGCCGAGGGCCCGCAGGGCCCGAGCCTGCTAGGGGGGTCCGGGGGCATGCCCCCCTGGAAAATTTTTAAATTTAGATGGTCTTAGATGCCATTTCCTGCATTCTGAGTCAATAGTCGACCCCCTCACAAGGATGTCAAATTTTAACCAGTTTTAGGAGAAAAAATTGAAAAAAACCCAAGTCATTGAGGATTAATAGACTAAGAGGAATATGGTTTTCATCCTAGGTAAGTATGTTAAGTCAGTCAATAAAATAATTTAAATCATACTGTGTTGTCTTATTTTTTACAAGTTTACTGTTATAGTTAGTGCTGCAAGTATTTGTTCAAGACTTGTAAGTTGTAACTATTAAGGCAGTCAGACTCTTCTCTGCTAAAATAGCAAAATCAGCTGAATCAGTTGGTTTTGGTAATTTAGCAGAGAAGAGCCAAACTGCCAATATCCTTTAGACTGCTTTAGTGATTTATGCCAACTTGAAAAAATGCTTGCAACACTTACAGTCTACACTTTGAACTTTCAGTGACAAAGTCCAAAACCTTGCCAAATTTTAACTTTTATTAATTTCAAAAAAGTCACAGTTTACAAAATTAACAATCTACAGTACCAAACTCTTCCTTGCTTCAGAGTCCAGATTCAGAAAGAAAATTGCCAAATTTGACAGTGATTATAGCTTTAATTAACCAAAAACATTCAGATCTGAAAATTATCAGGCCGGGGTGTGGAAAATGTCAAAACTGGCCAAATTTATGAACTTTAGTCTTCAGTCTAAGTCAGTTTTGAGACTCAGTAGCTGAAGCTACAGCTTCAGCTGCCTTTGAAGTTGAGTCAACTTCAAAGGCAGCTGAGGCTGTAGAGGCCCTCACTGGCCTCACAGGATGTTTGTGTTGAATGTGACGATTTTTGCTGTTCAACCAATGAAGGACGGATGGTTTGGGATCAAAATCCTTAAATGATGGACCATCAGCAACAATTCTCATTTGATTCTGTAAGTTTTCCTGTGTGAGTCGGGTACGTAGGGCACTCTTCACAATGTTCATGTTGGAGAACAGTCTCTCGCAGGCAGCGGATGATGGTGAAATGGTAAGCAGCAACTGAACTAAGGCACTAATGTGCTTTAACGTGTCAGCTTTTCTTTGCAGGAAAGATATATACACATCAACGGGATGTAACTTTCTCTGAGTTGATACTTGTACTTTAAGATTTTGCCATTCGGCAGGAATAAGCTTCACCTCATCTTCAGTTAGCACATCAATGAAGTAATCACATAGTGATTTTACTTCGGTGTTCCCAAAAGTACTTAGGTCAGCCAGAGAATATGGCCATGCCCTGAAGTCAAACACTGTGAAGTGGGAAAGAGGAGGGACATCGAAATCTTCAAACCTTTTGAGGATGTATGTACTAACAGATTCTAACAGTTTTTTAACATCATTATCAGCTGCAAATGCAGGAAGATTGCCTTTTAGCTTCACTTTCCCATCAAACATGTGGGTGTTTTCATCAAACAGTGCATATAATTTGGATAGGTTTTCTGGTGGTTCCACAGACATTGCATGTATCCTCGTGTATAAAGTATCAATGGCCTCCTTTATCTCAAAAATCATAAGATCCTGTGTCTGAAATAGCTTGGATGTAGCACTTATTGCAGCCAAAACATCTAACATGAGGTGGATGTACTTGACAAACTTCACTTGTGTCAGATGATTCAAAATGGCTTTGGCTTGTCCCAGTTCATCAGCCTTCTTTGACTGGCTCAGGATTTGCTCCATGTGTGTCACTGTAACGGGGAGGTCTTGACATACAGCCTGGAGTGCCCTGGTTTTGGAGGAGACCCATCTAACAGCCTTTATTTCAGTGTGCATTAAAAGTGATTCTTGAAGCACTGAAGCTAAATACTTCAATTCCTCTCTCCTCTTTGGTGAGAAGGAATAGAATTTGCAAATTCTCTTGAGAGTACCTTCAAACTCTTTAAGGTACCCAACTTCTTTCACAGCATCAAGTACTCCGAGCTCTAACTTGTGAGCAACACAATGTGTGACTAAGACCTTATTTTCTACAACATCACTAAGTTTTTTGGCAACTCCGTTTTTAGCTCCAAGATTTACTGCTGCCCCATCCATATTAACACAAACTAATTTCGGTTTATTAACCTCACTTGTGTCGTTTAAGTCAAATCCACATTTGGCTATACCGGATTTGATTGCTGCAAATACTCCCTCGGCTCTAGCATTGTCCAAGTGTTCAATACTTGAAAAACTGGTTACTGGCTCCAAATTATCAGGATGAATGTATCTTAAAAGTATGCCCTCTTGGTCTATCACTGCTGAATCCGTACTAGAATCTGATAAGATAGATACAAAACGTACTTTTGCCATGCGTGCACGAACCTCGTTGATCAATACTGTGGAAATTGACTGTATGAAGTCTGTACAAGCATCCCTGCCAATATGATCATTGCCTAACTGCACACCGTTTTTTATTTGTACTTCACATAAGAAAGGATAATCAGTAAAAGGTCTATTATTTTTTGCCACTGCATAGGTTGTATTGAACAATTTTTGATATCGCTCTACTTCTAGCTTCTCAACTTTAGCAAAGGCTTTATCTAACTGGCCTGCCCCTCGCTTAGATTTTTCGTCAAATTTTAATTGACACGCCTCATGTTTTGACGACGCACTGTGTGCCGACAACGTATCCCTCCGTTCTACAACTTTGCCTATGTATAATGGGGATTTGCTGTCTGCTATAAGTGGGTAGAGTCGACACACATGACAGTGCACAAGCCCTGTGACAGGATCGTCTGCTCTCAGCCACGGGAAATCTTGCAACCAATGAGGCTGAAATGACCGCTTACGTTTTTTTTCATAAACTCGGTCCTTTTCCGCCTGTGTTTTTTTTCTTTTCTGACCCATTTCAACCGTTTTTTTTTCTGGTGGACTTTTGTGGAAAACAAATTTATCCATGCTTATATTTATTTTACTAGCAGACAGCTTGAGTTTATTTTTAATGTGTGTTTGTACACAGAACACGTTTCGAAGAAACAAAAATGCAACTAGCAATATAAAAAGTAAAAACCGCCCAATTCGTACAAAAGACACCACCATGTAAATTATGTTCAAAATAAAAACCGCCCAAACGAAACTAATACACAAGCAAAGATAAGACTGAACAAGAGTATCTGTAGTACTGCGGACGGTTACTAGACGATTCGCCCCCGGCCCCGTGGACGATTCGCCCCTAATTTTTGTGGACGATTCGCCCCTAGACTATTCACCCTCATGGACCATTTGCCCCCGATTTTTTTTAAAAACCCTGATACTGTACATAAGCCACAAGGAACTTAAAAATTGTCTGAGACAATTGATTTTTGTGTAAATTGTTGTCCATACAAATAATATTGACATGTGTGCAGTCAATAATTGACACTGACTAAATGTGTGTAAAGAAACCTCAGAATTATGAGGAAATGTTTACACAACACTTTGCATACTCAACACTTTGCATTGAGTAGTCAAATTGTCAGAAAGGAGACCGTGGTTTTGTTTTTACAACATTTTGTTTTTTTAAGCCATAGTTTTTTTAGTACCCGAGCTTGGTCAAAGACAACATTACTGAGGCTGTGCCTCCTGTTGTGGATGCGGGTAAGAACCCCCCCCCCCCCCCCCCCCCCCGCCACCGCCTAACGTTTACTGTGGTCTCTGGTGTCTCAAAAGATCAAAACCACGTTTGGTGTCATTAAATAATTATTATTAGTGTGGTTACCAGACAACTTCACAACTGACCCAGACAACTGCCCCCCCCCCCCCAACTCCCAGTCCAAAAATGTGCATTTGTATAAGTGCCCCATTTCATTTGGCAGCCAGGACAACAGCCCCCCCCCCCCCCCCCCCCATTGTCAGCTAGGACAATAGCTGACAACTGCCCTCACTCCTGTTGTCAACCAGGCCTGAGGGTAGGCCTAAGTCACGAGGCTAAGTCCCCCCCCCCCCCCCCCCCCTTGAATTTTGTCAATCAAGACAAGTACACCCACGAATCGTCCATCGGGGCGAATCGTCCCGGGGGCGAATCGTCCAGTTCCCCTGCGGACGGGTTCAGGAAATAACAGCTGATTACGCGATGCGCATAACACTTGTAGTGTAAAACTTTTATTGATGTTTAAAAACTCACGACACCCCTGACGGGGATTTAAAATCGAAAATACTAATAACTTAAATAAAATGTTGCAAATTACAGGTCTGAGGACGTGTCGTATCTTACACAATGACAGGAGGGAAATAACTCTGATGCTAGCTGTGGTGAACAGGTAAATGTACTCGGGATGGGTACCAATTCTCTTTTGTTACTTCCGTCTGTGTGTCCTTGAATGAATCTCACGTAAATAAATGCAGAGTGACTGACTGAGAATGTAAAAATGATATTGATTTTGAATGATGATAAACCCATTGAAGAACCAGACCCAGACAGTTATTACAGTTCGGAGTATGCCTATACTCGCTTCAGGCGAGGAGAGCTCGAATCGGATGTGTAAAAGGTACAAATCACGCATATGATGATACGGTCCTCGACTCGGGTCAGTAAGGTAACGTCAAAATTCACTTGTCCGTCGGGCAGACAGACAGTAAAATGCCACTTGTCCGTCGGTGTCAAAGTACGAGTCGGGCGAGTCGGGCATGGCATTTCCACACCCCTGGTTAAAGGCTACGGTTAGTATTTAGGTACAGACCATTACAATACTTTATACATACCTTAGTTATCAGGTCATTATCTAGATGTTTGTCATTGCTGTGTCACATACTATACATGTACATGTCTTAACAAGTTGAGCTGCAGTGTCATTGACAGTTTCATTTTTCTGCAGGTTACCGAGATGTTACATAGCATAACCTGCTAATAGGCTACAAAGCAAGCTCTTCATTTTCAAGCTTGCAAATGTTTTGAAATATTTGTTGAGTTCAAAAAGTCCAGTGTCCTCAAATTTTATGAAGAAAAGTGAGGCTTGACATTGCACAAATAAAGCATGCCATCAACCTATATCATATCACAGTGGCACATAGTGCCTTTCTAATACGTGTACCTCTGTAATATGATATTTACTTGTTGAAGGTGAGCTTATAATCATTCAGTCCAAAGCTTAATATTAACATTCATGTAGAATTTTGTGCTGACAGAAAATATTTTAACCTCTCACATGTTCACTTGTTTGGAACCTGTGAAGTGGAGCAGGGCTTGGTTGCTGAGGTGAACAAGTTCTGTTTTACTGGTAAAATATGACTTGGTAACCAATGCCTGGGATGGAAGTCCTCTGAAGTTGCCATAATAGGTGTAAATGGCTGGCAAATCTTGACTCCATATGTGTGGAGTGGTTATGATCTAGTCAGAAAAGCTGGAAGTGAGCTTTCACACCAATAAATGAATAAATACCATCCTGATTTTTATGAATGTTTGAAATTATTGTTGGAAGGACTATGTTCAAATTTAGATTGGAACTGAACAATTTCCGGGGATTCCTTTGGGTGTCTACAGGGGCCGAATATGGAACATTTTGCCAATGGCATTTGGCATGATTTCTCCCAATTCGCAACTCAAATTTTCCAATCTCAATCCCCACTTAAACAGAAATTTAAGTCATTACCAGTTTTCAAAACTGGGTAATCATAAACTCTCAGAAATCTAATAATTGCCAATCTAAAGAAGTATAGAAGGGGTTTAAATTCTTCTGTAGTTTCTAGAGAATATCTAGTGTTCTTTGAGTGGATACCGAAAATTATCTCATGAGTGACCGAGACAAATATTTATTTTGCGTGAGCAAAAATAACCATTTGTCTTGGTCACTCAAAAACACTAGATTTTTAGCTCACCTGACTTTCAGTCAGGAGAGCTATAGTGATCACTCACCGTCCGTCGTCCGTGAACATGGTGTTTGCGTCTTCTCCTCCCAAACCGCTGAACCAATTTAATTGATATTTGAGATAATAGTTTGTTATGACATCGCAATTTGATTTTGTTCAAATCAAGTTGCCTCGCCCGTGGGTAGGGCCACACCCAAAAAGTGTGCTGAAATCTTAAAAAATCTTCTTCTCATGAACCAGCAGTAGCAGAGACTTGATATTTGGTGTGCAGCTTCCTTTTGAGGTGTAGACTCAGATTTGTTCAAGAGAAGTTTGTGGGGCTATACTTGGTGTCGTTATGGGAGGGGCAAAATTTTTGGCCCCGCCCAAAATTTCTATTTTCCAAACCGAGAGGCTGATTTGAACCAAATTTTATGTGAGGGCTTATTGGGTCATAAGTACCTAATTTATGCTGATTTTTTTTTTTCCCGTAGCCCCATGGGAACCGCAGGAGCTAAAATTAGAAAAAAATTAAAACGCCCATATCTCCAAAACTGCACGGCACCGAGAATTTTTATTTGGTCTGAAGCTTCCTTAGGACCAACAGAAAGAATTGGTAAAAAAAAATTGCCATCGGTTTTATCATAGGGTACAGTTTCGGGAGTTTGAAAAAGTGCTGAGTCAGCACTTTTTAACACAGTAGGCAATGGGAAAAACATTAAAAAATCTTCTTCTCCAGATCCAGCAGGCAGAATCTTTTGATATTTGGTATGCAACATTGTGGGGTGGATCTGATTCAAGTTTGTTCAAATCGGCCCCTTGGGTTTATATTTGGGCTCAGTATAGGAGCCCAAATTTGAACTTAGTGCATTTCAGGCAAATTTCTTTGAAAATCTTCTTCTCAAGATCCAGCAGGCAGAATCTTTTCATATTGGGTATGCAACATTGTGGGGTGGATCTGATTCAAGTTTGTTCAAATCGGCTCCCTGGGTTTATATTTGGGCTCAGTATAGGAGCCCAAATTTGAACTTAGTGATTTTCAGGCAAATTTCTTAAAAAATCTTCTTCCCCAGATCCAGCAGGCAGAATCTTTTGATATTTGGTATGCAACATTGTGGGGTGGATCTGATTCTATTTTGTTCAAATCGGCTCCCTAGATTCATATTTGGGCTCACTATAGAAGCTCAAATTCGAACTTAGTGCATTTCAGGCAAATTTCTTCAAAAATCTTCTTCTCCAGATCCTGCAGGCAGAATCTTTTGATATTTGGTATGCAACATTGTGGGGTGGATCTGATTCCAGTTTGTTCAAATCGGCTACCTGGTTTCATATTTGGGCTCACTATAGAAGCCCAAATTCGAACTTAGTGCATTTCAGGCAAATTTCTTTGAAAATCTTCTTCTCAAGATCCAGCAGGCAGAATCTTGTGATATTTGGTATGAAGCATCCTTAGGGGGGTGAGATTCAAGTTTGTTCAAGCCATGTCCCTAGGTCCATATTTGGGCTCACTGTGTTAGCTTGAATTGTAACTTTGTTCGAAATGAGGAATTTTCTTAAAAAATCTTCTTCTTCAGATCCAGCAGTCGGAATGGTTTGATATGTGGTGAGTAGCATCCTTGGAGGGGAGGGGGGATTCAAGTGTGTTAAAGCCAAGTCCATGGGTCCATATTTGGGCTCCCTGTGGGAGCCCAAATTATAACTTATTCAATATGAGGAATTTTTCTTTAAAAATCTTCTTCTTCAGATTCAGCAATTGGAACGTTTTGATATTTGGCATGGAGCAACCTTATGGGGGTGAGATTCAAGTTTGTTCAAGCCAAGTCCCTTGGTTCATATTTGGGCTCACTATGGGAGCCTGAATGACAACTTAGTTCAAAATGAGGAATTTTCTTTAAAAATCTTCAGATCCAGCAGATGAATGCTTTTGATATTTTTTATGCAGCATCCTTAGGGGGGTAAGATTCAAGTTTGTTCAAGCCATGTCCCTAGGTCCATATTTGGGCTGATTGTGGGAGCTCGAATTGTAACTTGGTTCAAAATGAGGAATTTTCTTTAAAAATCTTCTTCTTCAGATCCAGCAGTCGGAATGTTTTGATATTTGATGTGCAGAATCCTTAGGGGTGTGAGATTCAGGTTTGTTAAAGCCAAGTCCCTGGGTTCATATATGGGCTCCCTGTGGGAGCCCGAATTATGACTTAGTTCAATATGAGGAATATTCTTTAAAAATCTTTTTTTAGATCCACTGGTCAGAATATTTGGATATTTGGTTTCAGCTTTTCTTAAGAGGAGCAGATGCAACTTGTGGAAATCAATTCTCTGGGTTGATATTTAGGCTACCATGTCAGGTGAGCGCCCTCAGGCCCCCTGGGGCCTCTTGTCTTTTTTATTATACGCATTTTATAGGAATCTGATCATTCCTATTGATAATTCCACTCGTTTCAACCTTGAATTGATGCATGAAAGTAAACAGCTGATGCGGATTGATACACGTAAGTGATTTGATCAATAAGCGGAACAGTTAGCATCTTGCGATCTGATTCAGCTGGCAGGTTTCATGCATCAATTCAAGGTGAATGCGTGCTGAATTATTGCTGGAAATGATCCGTATCCACACAAAAACACTAGATATTTTTATACTGTACCAATGACCCAGACATAGCTGGTGCTAATTCTAAAAAATATTGGGCCAAACACAAATTTTGCCCCCCCCCCCCCCCCCCCCCAATCCCCAAAATTTGCATCTAAAACCGAAAAAATCATGTCCTAAATGGTCATCCATACTTTTCCTCCACTGCGCATGCGCAGTGTCAAGGAGGTCTCGAAATTGGCGCCAATTATCATTCTTTGTTTGGCCCTTCATCAGTTCACATCTGACTGATATTTGTGCTTGTAAATCTCAGTTTAAATGATGCCAGACACATAAATATTAGAGAAATAGTGGCTCTGAAGAGGAAATAGAAGGAGGAGAGGAAAAATGAGTGGCAGGAAATAATCAGGGTTGTAACTTAAAATTTTTTTACGAAATTATGTTTTGTTGCCTAATTTCGAGGCATGGGCCTGTTGTTGTCATTCTTGCTATAAAGTTACACTGCTTGTTCAGTGTTTCCTCTCTCCCTTTCCTTTAAGTCCCCCCTTGCTATTCTCCCATGCTTTTGGCATATTTTCTGTAATATTATTACTAAAAATTTTTGGGAGTTTTAGCTGGGTAACAGAATGAGTTCTGTTCTTTTCCCCATGTTTACGTCCTCACCCATGGGTGTTTAGGCATAGTGTTCTGCATCTACCATCTGATGTTCTGCAGTTTCTTCCCTGGAAGTCTCTGTTTTGCATCAGAGAGTGTTGTTATTGGTAACTGATTTCGGGCCATGTTTATCAGTGCCTGGAGTCATGTTTCTGGTGTTTATACACTTCTTGTTTACATTGACCACGGTTTCTGTTGTGAGGGATTTCTTGTCTTTGTATTAGCTTAATCATAACAAGATACATTATTATTATACGTAAGTGTTGCATTAATTTTTTTGTAATATTTTAAAAAATTTTGTCCACACTTAGGCTTTTTTGGGGGATTCATTGGGGCTCAACGTTACTTTCAGAAACTTGGGCTTTTCTGAAAAAATATTTTTTCAAAAATTTTTTTTGATTTCAATTTTTTTTTCTATGTTAATGGATCATGTTATTATGTATCTTTGTTTTCAGGGGTTGGTGCGAGTACTAGGACTTTTTGTGTTCTTTTCACAATGAAAGGATATTGTTCAAATTGTAATAAGAGGAAATCTTACTCTGACTTTCATAATCATTGTATTAATTGTAGTCAGTGTACTCGCACTAACTCCTGTTCAGTATGTGTCAGTTGGGATGACAAACATTGGAAACGTGTGTCACGGTATGTTGTTAGCGGGGAAAAGGCCATGCCGGTCCTTTCTCCGCAGGGTCACTCTAGTTTATCAATCTCTATTTCAGAGGAACAAGAGCAGGGTGATGTATCCGTGATGTCTTCCAAAAGTGTGCCTCCGTCGTCACAGTTAAATGAAGAGCTAGCGGCAAAAGTGCTCATGGAAATACGTCAATTGCCTAAGAGGTCCCTAGTAGGATCGACGGCATTGGCGTCCGCTAGCTCGCCCGGTGTAGCGACCATTCATCGAATGGCTCGGCAGCCGGGTTCGTCCGTTGCGGTCCAGGAAGGAGATTTGGGTGATGCGAGCACTATAATAAGACAAAGTGCACACCCAGTGACGACGGATCAGAGGAGAGAACGGAGGAAGCCTATTAGTCCAGTTCCTAGCTCGTCCAGGTCCATCTGGGCTGCGAGCAAGAGAGGTCCCTCTCTTGTACAACAACATCTGGGACCAGATGTTGTGGTAGAAAACGTTTCGCATTTGGAGCATACGTCCGCCGCTCAGGACGCTCCGTTATATAGACAGTCCGGAGAGACTGTCGATAAGGCTTCCTCATCCTCACGGCAGCGCACACGACCGCACCTTGGCTACGTGACCACGGATATCCAGCCAGCTTCGCCGATGAGGGATTCCACGGCGACCAGGTCACGCCATCCGGTAGCCAGGGACACGAGGCCTGTAGACTCTGGACGTTCGCATAAAAGAAGTATGCAGGAGTCAATGTACACGGAGCTAAGACCGCTACTCCACAGGCCTCAGTGACGGACGTGCTATCCCAAATAGCACAGCTTATCGCAGCATCCCAGCAGACGACAAAATCTCTGTCGGATCAGGAATTATCCGACGACGCTGGGTCGGTACGCTCCGCCGAAGCATCGGGTACGGACGACCGAGAACTTCATAGGGTCCGACAGGATGGCGAAAGGGATTCAGAGGATTTGGAGCTTTCCCTTTCGGAACAACATAAAGCTGCCGTAGATTTTATCCGGCATTATCTTCCACAGGTTGTTCCGTCGGACCAGAATGCTGCGATGCCAGATAAGAGACTGATAGCGTCATTGGACAATGAATTTTTTGATCGGTTCAGGGACATCGTCCCTGAGTTTCCGACACAGTCCAATAAGGTCACAAGAACATTAGAATTATTGAACGACACTATTTATAAGCTTGCTACCAAAACGGGCAAGTCTGGTTTCTTATCCGCAAATGCCCTAAATCTGCCTTCATCAATTCAAGGAATAAATTCGAAACGGCAGGACAGGGCATACTGAGAGTTCCTCTGTGTCTAGACGACGAGACTGAAGACTTGGAATTGTCTATACCGTCATCTATGTCAATTCCAACCACGACGTTGGAAACGACAATAATGTCTAACAGAGTTAACTTAGACGCTTTATCATACGCAGATCACCTTACTAAGGCGTTATCATTACGTCTTCAAGGGAAAGAATTCCAGGATATACAACCCTCATTAAGACTTCTTTCAAGGGCAGTAGCTTATTCCACGTATAACTCCGCCCTTTCAGTAGCAAACCTGGAGTTGGTTAGACGTGACGCCGCCCTAGCTACATCCACGCGTGTGGATGGTAAGGTGAAGAACTCTCTCAGAGTCGCTTCGGTCTCCGGAGAGCTTCTCTTCGACCGCAAGCTTTCAGCAATCTATGATAAGATAACTAAGAAAGCTTCGGATTCTCTGCTATTCAAATCCGCTTGCAAAAAGCTGGATACAGCAGAAAAGAGTAAGACAGGCACTTCTGGGACAAGTATGCCTAAGAGAAGTTCCTATAGAGGTTCCTATGCGTCCTCTAGGTCTTATTCTAGAGACCGTCAAGGCAGCGACTCTCGTGGGGGACGTTATTCTGGCTGAGATTACCGGTCAGACGTCCCTAAGTCGATGGGGCGAGGTGTGGGTCGCGGAGGACGTAGTTTCTCCTTCCGCAAGCCTCGCAGGTCCAGGAGGTGATGGTTTGAACCTCTATCGTGTTCCGGTAGGCAGAAGATTATCGAGTTTTATAAACGATTGGGCGTCAATTACGGACGACCCCTGGGTTCAAGGGGTAATTTCGGAAGGACTAAGAATATCCTTCAAACAAAAGCCTCCATTAACTCGAAGTACAAAATGGACTCAGGTTCCGGCAAATCCGCAGAGAAGAGACACTCTTTTATCAGAAGTACAGTCTCTTCTGAAAAAGAACGCAGTAGAGGTCGTAGAAGACCAGGAATCACCGGGTTTCTACAGCCATCTGTTTCTGGTTCCAAAACCAGACGGCTCGTTCCGTCCAGTCATAGATATGGATAAACAAGCTGATCGTCGCTCCTAAGTTCTATATGGAGACAATTCGATCAGTCAGAGCGAGTATTTGGGTGAACGACTATGCTACAAGCATAGATCTCAAGGATGCATACTTTCACATCATGGTACATCCGACATTCAGAAAGTATCTACGCTTCGCAGTCCTAGGAGTTGTATATCAGTTCCGAGCGATGTGCTTCGGTTTGAACCTAGCGCCCTGGGCTTTCACTCGAATAATGAACTCGGTAATGATATATTTCCGAGCTCATTCGTCTGCGGTAACGTCGGCCTACCTGGACGACATTCTTCAGAGGTATGGCAACGAGTTAACGCTTCAGAACGATGTGCAGAATCTGCTTCTATTACTCCGACGCCTCGGTTTTATAATAAACGAGGAGAAGTCGGATCTGGTGCTGTCCAAGTCATTCACTCATCTGGGAATGAGCTTCGAGACACACAACAATCTCGTTCGTCTGCCGTTAACCAGAGCGAAATTAATCAGTTGTTACGCTCGCTGTTGTCTTCACTCAGACAAGGTCACAGCGAGAGAGTTCATGAGACTGATAGGTCTGTGCGGAGCCGCTGCGGATCTCATTCCGATGGGGTGGTTACGCACTCGTCCTCTCCAAATTTTCTTGACTTAGAATTGGAGTGTAAAGATTCATTCGCTCGATATAGACGTTCTCTTGTCAAATCAAGTGAAACAAGAGATTCAGACTTGGGCAAACATTCAGTGGTTGACTCAGGGAGTCCCACTGCAGTTGCCGGATCCGAGTTTTACGATTATGACGGATGCCAGTCAAACAGGTTGGGGTGCAACATTGATCCCAACGCATTCAAAGTGCCAGGGTCTTTGGGATCCGCAGTTTCTAGGCAAGCACATAAACATCAAGGAAATGATGTCAATTTGGCTTGCACTACGTCATTGGATGAACATTATTCAGAAAGCACATGTCCAAATCCTGTCCGACAATACGACAGTAGTAGCGTATATTCGGAACCAGGGAGGCACTCATTCCGTTCTGTTATTCAATTTAACGGAAAGAATCCTTCTGTTTGTTCTAGAACACCAGGTTCTACTTTCGGTCCGTCATATTCTGGGTCGTCTGAATGTATTAGCAGACTCCCTTTCACGGAAGGGTCGCTTGTTGCCGTCAGAATGGACTCTCAACAAACAGGTATTCAATCAGATTTGCTACCAATGGGAGTGGCCGATGATAGACTTATTTGCGACACAGCTCAACAATCAGTTGCAGACGTATGTGTCTCCATGTCCGGATCCCCGAGCATAGGCAGTAGACGCTCTATCGATCTCGTGGGACGGAATGATAGGATATGTGTATCCTCCAGCGCCGTTGATTCAGCAGATATTGCTAAAGATAAAACAATCTCAATGCAAAATTCTATTGGTAGCATCTCTGTCTCCACAGAGAACGTGGATAAATCTACTCAGGTGTCTGCTGTGGGACTTGCCGCAGAAGCTTCCTCCACGAGAGGATCTTCTTTCGCAGGGGAAATCGCGTCAACTACATCACAAACTGCAAGGTCTCAACCTTCACGTATTTCCGTTGTGCGGTCCTTCTTGCACGGCAAGCATTTTACAGGATGAGCAGTGGACGCAATTTCTAACTGTAGGAGGACCTCCTCTTCGCTAAACTATGCGGCTAAGTGGAAGGTCTTTTGTCATTGGTGTAGGGATCATTCTGTTGATATTTTTGATCCCTCCATTCCAGACATTGCAAACTTTCTAGTATACTTGTTTGATGAGATCAAACTGCAGCCTGTTACTATTAAAGGTTATAGGTCTATGTTATCTGATACCTATGCACACCATGATAGTTTACAAATTGGATCTAATGTCTCTTTATCTAAATTAGTTAGAAACTTCTCAATAAATAGACCTAGAACCCTTAGATTAATTCTTAAATGGAATTTAGCTTGGGTTCTTCTTAAACTAAAAGAAAAGCCATTTGAGCCTCTTGAGACAGTAGATTTCAAATTCTTGTCTTATAAGACAGCATTTCTCTTAGCTTTCTCTTCTGCTAGAGGAGTCAGTGAGCTTCATGCACTATCTGTGGATGATTCTCACTATCGTAGTGTCGGGAACACTATTACCTTTACTACTAATGTTGGATTTTTGGCTAAGAATCAGGCTCCCAATAAATATCTGAAACCTATTGTTATTAAGGCCCTTCCGTCTTCAGACAGGCATAGGCCTTTACTCTGTCCGGTTAGAGCTTTACGTATTTATAAACGAAGATCTCAGGTTATCAGAAAGGGACGAAAACTCTTCTTTCTGTCTCTGATGCCTAATAGAAAGGACATTACGGTCCATTCTATTGCTAGATGGATTCAATTAACTATCCGTACTGCTTATGATAATCTATCTTCAACTCAGCAGTCTGTGCTTAAGATTTCGGCTCATGAAGTAAGAGCTCTTTCTTCATCTTGGGCTTACGCAAATAGTGTTGCTATTACAGATTTAATGAAGGCTGCATATTGGTCTCAGCCATCCACATTCACAAATTTTTATCTCAGAAATATTGAGTCCATTTCTGGAGACCTGCATTATTTAGGTCCGTTATCTGTTGCTCAGAGTGTCGTCCACTAAACAGTTGCAACTATAGTTATGCAGGCTTTCTGATTCGGCGGTGACTCTGTCCTGCTGCCCTCTTCGCTCTGGGCTATTTGACCCAGGGGAAGGGGGGGGGGGGGAGGGTGTTCCCTTAGGTCACCTGCTTTATAGTGAAAAGCAAGGGGATACTTCCTCCGGAGTCAGTAATTCTGAGTCAGTACCGGGATGGTTTTAAAGTGTAAAGTTAATGTTTAAAATTCATTCATGTCATATTTTTAAAGTGTAGCTCGGTGTGAAGCATTTGTATATGTCACGAGTCAAACGGGCGTTAATATACAATCCTCGGACACTTTTAAAGAGTATAAAGAGTCTCAATTCTCTGGACTGACTTTATTTATTGGCTTACTTTAAAAATAATTAGTATAAAGGGTTATACTGGATGTTAATAGAGAACATCAATGTTATTATGCTCAATTATGGAGGGTGTTGTGTCTTTCTAATTTATCATAAATGAGAAAGATACATGTAAAGCCTAATACTCCTTTTCTTCCCGAAGGGATAACTATTATATATAGTTGAGCTTATTGGATTTTCCTCTATGTCCTAGGCCCTCCAGCCTTTTTACTATTCAGCTATGTCTGGGTCATTGGTACAGTATAAAAATGTTAAAAAATTTATAGTAATTTATATATTTTTTATACTTACCAATGGCCCAGACGGAGATGGCCCTCCCAGGAGTTGGGAACTCATACCTCCCCTCTGAGTACATAGCGCTGACCAGGCACTGCTTGTAAGAATGATAATTGGCGCCAATTTCGAGACCTCCTTGACACTGCGCATGCGCAGTAGAGGAAAAGTATGGAGGACCATTTAGGACATGATTTTTTTGGTTTTAGATGCAAATTTTGGGGATTGGGGGGCAAAATTTGTGTTTGGCCCTAGATTTTTGAGAATTAGCACCAGCTATGTCTGGGTCATTGGTAAGTATAAAAAATATATAAATTACTATAAATTTTTTAACTTTCTTTTCATTATACATTTTTAAAACAAATTGATGATTTCCAGTGATAATTTGACTCGTATTCACATTGAACTGATGCTTTGAAAGCCGCCATTTTGATTGATATCATGAAAGTGAAAATTTCTATATCTTCACAGTGAGGGATACGATTTCTATCTTTCCGTAATTTTGTTGATAATCTGTCATTTAGCGACTACTGAGACTACGTTGATAATTATTTCATCCCGTGAGTGGAACAAGGTGCTGTCTGCAGTGCTAAAGCATTTCAGGAGGCACCTTGTTCCACGCAAGGGACAATTTCATGTTCTTGTTTGTTATAAAACTTATTGCATTAGTACAGTTAAAACTAGAAGTCCTGTCACGAAAAGTGCGCTTATCTAGGCTTAATTGCGCGTTGGAATTGCGTGCAATTGCCATATCGAATGGCACCCAAAGCACGGCAGGTTCTCCTGGTTACTCATAGCAAACACATGCAATGTTTCTGCCAATGGACCTCCGGGTTACCCGGAGGTCCATTGGCTGAAACATTGCCTGTGCACAGGCCATATGTACAGAATATGATAGCTTTAATTGGGTCATAACGCGCACATTAACGTGCATATCAACGTGTTATTTGTGCGCATTTCATGACAGGACTTCTAGTTTTAACTGTACAGAACATATAGAGTGTATTATCTCTAAATAACTACAAAGTGGAGATTTCACTCAAGCAATAATTGCAAAGTTGTTGCAAAAAATAACAAGCACAAGCAAAGTTCCAGCCAATGCACCTCCGGGTTAAACCTGGAGGTCCATTGGCAGAAACATTGCTTGTGTTTTTTGTCGACATGTACAGAATTTGAAAGTGATACTTTTGAGTGATAACTTCACTCCACGGTGATTTTGTTACAATCCACTCTCCACATACTGTAGCTCCTGTATTAATGTTCTCATTTCAACTTGGAAGGTAATATTTCTTATTCCCTTGAATATTTCTTCTTCAAAAGAAATTCCCACCTTGAGCTTGTGAATATTATCAATGTCATGGGCCACAGACCCTTTCCCAAAGAGGGCAGAAGAGTCCCTCAATTCTGTATTCTGTATTTAACTCTTTACTCAACTCAAATAGCAGACAACACTTTAACTAGCAGAGTGCTATGTTATTTTTCAAAGGTGATATGTAACGTATTTTTTTTCAAAGATCCCATACTTCCAGCAAGAGGTGCCTTATTTAACCCTTTACCCAATGAATCAGCCGCATCTGCCCACGTAATATGCAAATTCAGCAGTTGAAAAAATAGTATTTTCTAAAAAAAAATGAACAAAACCATATCATGTGACCCCTCGTTGGAACGAGCTCGTTAAAAAAAAAATAAAAAATGATATTTAAAATAATAAATTTTGAATTCGTCTGCGTTGGGTAAAGGGTTAAGCAAGAATTTGTTCATAAACAATTGTTTTGTTACAAATTATTGGAGAGTTCCCAATGGCACTCTCCAATAAATTGTAATGAAACAATTTTATTTGAACATTTTTTTTCTACTTCTCAGGCAAAAAACAAGCTAATTCATTCAGTGCAAAGACAATGCAGTGGCTTTCAGTACTTTTCAGTAGAGCTATAATAGTGGCTTCTTGCGCTCTACCAGTAAAAAACTAAAAAATTTCAGTTTTGCCTCAAAAACATAGCCCATTACCTCTGGTTGATCTAGCTTCGTGAGTTCATTTCAATTAGGAGAATAAGCTATGTTTTTAAGGCAAAAATTGAAAAAAATAATAAAATTTGAATGATGGTTTTTTGTGGGGAGCGTTCTGGCTCAGTGGTTATGGCATTGAACTTGAAACCGAGAGCTCTGTGGTTCACTCCCCACCAAGAGTAACTGCATTTTGTCCTTGGGCAGGGCACTTAATCCTGATTGCCCATGTGGCACTGTGTACTAAGTAGTGATGGGCAGTACCTAAAATTTTACTTTCGGTTCCGGTTCCGGTTCTTTTGGAGAAAAGTACTCTGTTCCGGTTCCGGTTCTTTTTATCATTTTCACAATTAATACAGAAATTCACAATTCTGTCCCATATTAAGGTCAACAATAAGAGCAACTAAACTTCACCTACTTCAGATTCAATTTGTCTATGGGAAGACCTAACACCCATTTTTGCCCACAAACAACTTCAATCAAACTGGCATTCATTGCCATTTATGAATTTAAGATTAAGAACTAATGTTAATGTAATGTAGTAGTGTCTCATGTGAGACCCAGAAGATTGTATCTTCCAAAACAAGAAGGTAGAACCTTTTGGTTCTCGCACGACAACCTGTCAAAATTACTAGATTGTCAGTCATCCACACTGATAAATATACTGTTCTATTTCTTTTCAAACTGAATATCACCAATTCACCATTTATGAATAAAAATTGCTTTATTCAGCATGTATACAACAAATCATTCACAATAAAACAAAACAATGAAACTCAACAAATTAAGTTAATTAACAGCTAAGATTGAGGGAAATAAATATTTGTCTGATGTCCTCTTGACTTGTTTTTATGTTATACCCTGAAAACTCCAACGACAACAAAAAAACCCAGTTCATACTGTTGTTATTCCAGTCACTTATTGTGTGTTACTTATACTTTAGTTTCACAAGTTCACAACTCATCACAAGTTCACAACTATGAAATTACATGAAATGGGCAAATGGCATGCTTGCCAACTAAATTAATGTCAAATTGCCATTGCTTGGCAGCTGACAAAGTTTCCATCATGATTCATTATTCATGAATATGAACCACTGTGGCTCCACTGCCCACTGGTACATTGTGATAATGCAAATTTATGCAGTCATGAGGGAAACTTTTGTCAGCTGCCACCTTACTGCCAAGCTTGTCAATAACAGGCTTGGCACTAAGTTGGCAGCTGACAAAGTTTCCATCATGATTGCATTGCCACAATTTACCAGTGGTTCATGAATCATGATCAGGGACCGATCAGGACTATTTAAAATACGCTCTAGCCTCGGAGCCTATTTTTTCAATTCATGCGCCAGATTTCAATTTACGGAGTCACACTGCTGTTTGTAACACACACTGCAAGTCACACTGCTGTTTGTAACACACACTGCAAGTATGTAATAGCTCTCATCATTTTCATTTAGTACACTATAGCAAACATTAATCTTCACTGTCAAGACTTGATCAGAAACCACTGCGAAGATTAATGCTTGGTAATTAAGACTTGAAGTATTAACTTAAGCACTCTACAACAATGATAAATGATAATCATATATATAATATTTGTAAGGTGTCTCTCTCGATTATCCATCGAAAGAATATCAAAATATGATCTGAGAAGTTACGCGCCAACTGAGAAGCCTATTTCTGAGATTTAAGAGCCAGGTCCTGATGTTTCAGAACCAAATATGCACTGGCGCATGTCCAGGTTCTGCATTTAGCTATAACATTCTGAACTCCCTTGAACTCCTTGAGTGAGTCACCAAGAACAAGTTGAAGTGTGTGGTTAAAACAACCGAATGATTTAAAATTTGGAGGTAATAGGTTACAAGCAGCTACTATGTTGCTTGCATTATCTCGAACTACATAAATTTCCATTTTTTCGTGACCTGGAATCCATTTGTGGACAATGTTTCTGATATCATTGGCAATATTCTCAGCTGTGTGTCTTTCCGGTGTAAGGCTGACATTAAGGCAAACATCATTATTGTCAAATGCATTATCAAGGAAATGTGCTGTTACACAAATGTATGCCTCTGTGGTTCTTGACGACCATTGGTCGGTTGTGAGAGCAACTGACTCAGCTTTATTCAGCTTGGACTTGATTAATGTCTCTACCTCAGTATACATGTTAGGAATCAGGCTCTGTCTTAGTGTTTTTTGACACGGAATAGAGTACTGCGGTTGAAGATTATGCACAAAATCTCTGAAGCCAGTATCTTCTACAATGCGTAGGGGCTGATAATCTATCGCCACCATCCTAACTAATTTCTCATCACAGGTTTTTTTCCTGGTATCACTGGCATCCCACTTATTTACAGAACGTAAAAATTGATTTGGACTCATTTGTTTGCTTGGTCCGGGACTCTCATTTTGAAATGACAAGAATAATCGGTTGAGTTGATGTAAATTGGATCAATGACAATGTGTCACTTAGTACCACTGCCACAATGGCATGTAGTATCAAAAAATTACTAAAACTTGGATTGTTCAATGTTGGTCCCCCAACACTGCTACCCCTCCCCCCACCCCCACCCCACCTCCATCTGTCATACCACAACAAGCTGCACAACTCAGTCTGTCCTTGAATTTTACCCATTACACATCAAAACTCAGTCTGCCCCCTTCTTTACCCACTACACTTGTCACAAAAAAAAAACAATCATAAGTGGAAGCTAACATTTTGGCCCCAGCAGCTGTTATTGACCACAGCCCCCCCCCCCCCCCTGTCCAGCTCCCTAGGCCCCTACCCCACACACACACTCACACGCACATAAAGTCAACCCCCCCCCCCCCCCCCCTTATGAATTCCTGAATTTGCCCCTAAAGAATTGACACAACATTCACTTTGAGTCATTTCTCTCTGGCATTGTAACAGAGTGGCTAAAGGGAGATTACTCTAAATATTGGGAGAAGAATTCACATGTTTTGCAGATTGCTGAACAACATTTTTATTTAGAAAAAAGTAATAGCTAATAAAAACTCAAAATATACAAACAGCATAATTCTGACACGATAGGAAGACTGTAATGTGTGAACAGTGTGATTTCAAATTAAGCTTAGCTCATACGTTTGAAAAGATACATGTGTACTTGTTGGACACAGAAAATGAAACACCTTTGAAGGAGGCATTCCATTTTCAAATGTGTTTTGACTCATTGAGGCAATGTCTTGTTGATGGCTTTGCTCCTGAAGTCCTGAGTCACTTGAATCCTTCGATTATTCGAGAGAAATCGAGACGATCAGGTGGCATGCAATGCACATGGCGTGCATATCAAGGGAGTGAATTTCAGCAAAATTTCAAAGAAAACAAAAATGTTTCATCAGCGAGGACTTGAAAATTGAAGATTCTCAGGCGTAACGGGCCACACAAAATGGGAAAGAAATAAAATAGCTTTCATGTTAAACAAAGTTTGGCATTGAATTTTCGAAATGAAACCAACGGTCCAACATACAGCTCGCCCAGACAGACACACAAAAATGACACTCCTATCTAACCTGTGAGTTTGGTTTCTCTTTCAAGTCTTTCTTGCATTTCGTGCCAGTTGGTCCCAGCTCACTTGCAGATATTTTGTGCTTTCTCATCAAATGCTTCCTTAAATTTGAGGTGTTGCCATATTGAGCACTGATGTTTTTAAAACATAAATTACATTTTGCATGTTTATCTTGTTTTTTTTCTTTTTTAAAATGATTCCACATGCCGGTCGCTGTTGGAGTTGAGTCCGTTGACGCTTCTTGCAACATATTTTTTTGTTGTCGTTGGGAACCGAAACTTACCGGTTCTTGTGCGCATGCTCGGTTCCGAGGCCGGTGCTAAAAAAAAGACCGGACCAACCGAATTTTTCGGTGCACCGACCAACACTAGTACTAAGGCATACTGCATGTCAATGGAGCACCTGTCCTCAATGAATGCCAATGCTGCTTGTGTTGAGTTAGTATGTTGGGGAGTCTGATAGTTGCTCGTTGGTTCTCTCCGGCTTCCTCCACCCGTAAAACATCCAACATGAGGTGACCCTGGCTGTTGAAAGTGCCATTAAACTCCAATAAATAAATGGTTTTAGTGACTAGCAATGTCTGACTTCATCGTAACATTAGGAAAAAGGTTGCTGATATACAAATAAAATACGACTTATCGTCTTTTCAGTTTTGCGACAAGCTCTTCTGCAGAATCATTCACCAGAGATCCAATCGAAACTTCTTGCCATGCAGAAGCAAATGACTACGACACAAAGTGCTACAAAGACAACAATGTCAGAACACATCACTGCAAAGTCCACAACAGTAATTGGTGGTGTTCAAGAAGTCAGACCATTTCCAGCTCTGACAGCTGAGGAAAAAGCTGATAAAATAAGGTTTGCACTTGACTGCTATTAATTTTGATATAGTATTTTGTGAGTTTTGGGTTGACTCAGTGTATTTTTACTGTAGGCTTATTGTACAAATAAAATGCAGATATATTTACCGACAGTCTTCCAACTGTGTGCTGAACTACATTAAAGTTGAGAAATGATGCTCGATTATTTTACACGTAGAATGGTCAGACTTCAGACCCCCCTCAGGCAAGAGAGTTTCCCTCAGCACCAACTGCCTAGCAAAACTACACTTCACTTCATAAACCTTTCAGTATGGGACAGACTCCACATCAATCATGAAGCAAAAGTATTCCAAATCACGTAGTGGCCTATGTTGTTGAGTATAGTTTTGCATGGAGGTTGGTTTCAACTTCTGAAAAAGCCTCGATAAATTTGAAAAGCACGCTCAGTAAGTTATTGAAAAAATAAATCAGAAAATAGGCAGCTGATCTACAATTCAAATGCAACTACTCATTTTGTCCTTCTCATTTCCAGATACATATACATTATCATGACCATGTGCATGTCCTGTAATATGTATCGGGGACCGATCAGGACTATTTAAAATACACTCTAGCCTCGGAGCCTATTTTTTCAATTCATGCGCCAGATTTCAATTTACGGAGCCACACTGCTGTTTGTAACACACACTGCAAGTATGTAATAGCTCTCATCATTTTCATTTAGTACACTATAGCAAACATTAATCTTCACTGTGGTTTCTGATCATGTCTTGGCTGCCTATTTAGGCAGCCAAGACTTGATCAGAAACCACAGTGAAGATTAATGCTTGGTAATTAAGACTTGAAGTATTAACTTAAGCACTCTACAACAATGATAAATGATAATCATATATATAATACATGTAAGAGTGTCTCTCGATTATCCATTGAAAGAATATCAAAGTATGATTTGAGAAGTTACGCGCCAACTGAGAAGCCTATTTCTGAGATTTAAGAGCCAGGTCCTGATGTTTCAGAACCAAATACGCACTGGTGCATGCCCAGATCGGTCCCTGATGTATCAGATTCAAGGTCGTGTTTACAATCAGATCACAATGAGCCCATAAGGGGGAGCTGTGATCTGATTGTAAACACAACCGAGAATCTGATACAAATTACAGGACATTCATTTGCAGGGTTTCCGCTAGGGGAAAGGGAATGAGGCCATTTGGGTGGCGATCGATGATTGTCGGCACCACGGGCCGACCATGGTTCGGTCCACGGTATGAAAATTTTGAATTCCGGGACCCCAAAACCCCCATTTCCTTGCATCTGAGAGGATATTTTGCATCTTTTCACGGAGATATATCTGTCCGAATTTACACACTGACAGCCAGTAATTTCCGATGAATAAGACGTAAATAAGAGAAAATGGTTGCTCAACCGAAAAATAATTCGAAGTGTATGTGACTTTCTATTCGCCCAGGGTGTTTCGTCCCAATAAAACTGTCAAGCCTTGGCATTTTCATTGGGACTGAACGTCCAGGACGACTAGAAAGTGTGAGTAGGAAGGGAAGATTCGCCCATAATTTAAAAATTCAGTTTTAAATTAGGGGCGAAACGACGCTTGTGTGATATTTTAGCAGACACAAGCACTGCGCAAAAATCTCATTGCACATGCATGGTACAAATTTTGCCGTTTGCAGCCACTGTGAAAACGAATACTAAAGTAGACTTGGGTTCGGTACATGTAAATCTCTACTTTAGAAAAACATTGCGGGAAAATAGCTAGGATCTTACCAATTTTTCCCGACAAACACACCAAATTTAAATCTGTGCTGAATTTCTGAACTTCTGATTCTCGCGGAAAAGTCGAAAAAAGACAGAGACTGTTTTTTTTCTGTGTTCTCTGATTCCAATTGGCTAATCCCGGTCACATGAGGCCTCAGAGTGGTGGAATTCGTCTTTACAGCTGGAACAGGTTCCGGAAAGTTCTGGAAGTCTTTCCTGGTTCACAGACTGTCACAGACTGTCTCTGGTGACATCACGCGAGTGGTATTATATAGCAATTCTACAACAATACTCGATATTACTATTGTTTGATGTCTTTGATGTTGAAAAACCACATTGAAGTCAATTACTCTCCAGGTGCTGCGACACAATGGTGAAACAGACATGCGTTTTGTTTTCAATGAAATATGTGTACGGAAATCGGCAAAAGAAGTTTAGAAATGGCAATTCTACAAGCTAAGAACTAAATGTATTCTCGGGGGAAAGGCAGATTATGGTGAATTTTTAAAATTCATTGATGTCGGGAATGTGACCTGGCAGGGTAATTCGGCCGTTTGACGGCCGCTGTACTGGTATAGCAGAAACCCTGATTTGGTCATAATAATACATTTATCTAACAAAAACAGAAAGTCTGTTTTTTCGTTTTTCAGTTTATATTGGGTTGGAATTGGTAAAAATTTTGAATTTCATATTTAAATGCGTAATAACAATGCATATAATGATAATAATGTCATAGCGCAGTGTTTACCGGAAGTTGAAACTATATGATACGGAATCAGAATGAGTCGTCTATATGATACGGAATCGGAACACATCATGTGATACGTACCGTTTCTCGTGGTTTTCAAGCCAAAAAAAAGTGTATTTTCAAAAATGCGTGCATGAATTTATTGATCACATAAATGAAAACGTTATAAATTAATGACAGAAAATGAGAACTAGCCAAATAAATAAATAATATAAACAATTGCTTGTTCCCTTTCAGCTCCAATAGCATTGCTCTTTGACCCAAACAAGGACAAAAAGAACTGAAAATTGTACTTAAACCCAATAGTTGTGCCCAAAAATCAGTACAGTGGAACCTTGTTAATTGAATAGCCACTTTGCCAATGAAAATTATTCAATTAACAGGAGTATTCAATTAACAGGGAGTGTGTCACTTTCTTGTATTCTAGAGATAAACTTCGCGTTTATTCTATTATATCTTGTTTGACAAAGCTCCATGAGCTCTGTCAAACAAGATATAATAGATTAATTGCCTGTATTGGATCAGTCCTGATAATTCACCCTCAGCAATCAGCAGTGCCGAGGAAACTAAAAATATCAACAGCAAAAATACTGCCGAGGATGGCTTCTTTAGAAAGCTGTGTGGGGGCAAAAATTGCACAATTTCCAGGTAACACAAGGAATCAAACAATGTGGGTTGCACTATGCTGTATTTTACAGTACAAATTGCAGCATAACCACTAGAAACTATGTGTTCTGCTTCTTCTATGTTGATAACACCAGAATCTGACATCAGTTTCTGGAAAGCTCTTACAGAGCTTTCCAGAAACTGATGTCAGATTTAGTGCTGGCTTTATGAAAAATCCAGGGTGGCAAAAAATCGCTCTCCTGGAAACCAGCTATGCGAGCAAATTGCTCTCCTCAGCATTGTCATAGTAAACACACAATAAATTTGTAACTTCAATTTTAACAGTATACCTCAGGGAATCCAACTAACAGCCAACGAATAATGGTAGTGTAGTGTAAATATCACTTGCCGGAATACTCGTCTTCATGTGTGTCTGGCATCACTGTCTGCTACTGAGATCGAAAACAGTGTCAGTAGTCTATTTTCTTTTATGTACTGGAGCTGTACACAGTTCCAGTACACAAAAGAAAATAAGACTTTTATATGGTGCCATAGGACTATTGCCCAGCAACAAAAATTGGATGAGAGCATTACAGATATGATCTTAACCACCTTGGGCCAAAAAATGTAGGAGGGCAATTTTTCGCTTTCCTTAATTTTTTTAGATGAGCATTTTAGGCGACCTAAAAATCGCTCTCCTCAAAATGCCAGCCCTGCAGATTCTAATGTTATCAACATAGATTCAGTGAGATACTTAGTTTGTGGTTATGCTGCATCTTGTTTTCACTCATACTATATACATATTCAGCAAGTCGCCTGCTTACTTCTAAGATATTTTATCTGTATTCACATGGTTCTTGATATTGACATGATATAATTGAGTGAATGATTCTGCATATTGATTGTGATTATATACACATGTATCTCGAACTACATTCACATGTTAAAGTTACTTGAAAGTTTTCACTTCGCCGCATACTACATATATGGCAATTGAGACTATGCCCTGCCCCCTGATGATTTTTACACAATCGAACAGGCTTCACAGCAATTGCCATAGAAGCACCAGCTTTCCACAGCAATCTTTTTGCCAAGGAAACAAGAATGAATTATCAGGACTGATTGGATGTACTGTCACCAATGCTTGAGGTGAAAGTTCTCTAAAATAGGCAACATGGGTATAAATGATTGATTAAACTTGACTATCTTCATGCTGCAAACACGATTAGCCATTATACAGAAATATTTAACTTTAACCCCTGCACACTGATGTCAAAATATCGAAAGTTAGGGTGCAAATATTTCCCATAATGCAACTAGAAATTTAACCAATTCAATCTTGTTTGACAGAGCTCAATGAGCTCTGTCAAACAAGATTGAATTGGTTAAATTCCCAGTTGCATTATGGGAAAAATGGCTACTTCAAATCTGGATATTTTGACAGCAGTGTGCAGGGGGTTAAACACCAATAAATAAATGAATAAGTAAATAAATAAATGAATCCGCAGTGGCTCAGTGGTTACAGCATTGAACTTCAAACCGTGAGGTCCATGATTTGATCCCCACAAGGGGTAACTGCATTTTGACCTTCGGCAAGGCACTTAATCCTGATTGCCCATGCGGGGGGGCAAGGTGATGATGTGTACTGAGGCATACTGCACATCAATGGTAACCTGTCTTCAACCAATGCCAACCCTGCTTATATGGAGTTGGTAAGTTGGGGAGTCTGACAGTTGCTTGCATTGCTTGGTAGTTCTTTGTGGGTACTCCGGCTTTCTCCACCCGTAAGATGGTCCAACATGAGGTGACCCTGGCTGTTGAAGGTGTCGTTAAACTGCAATAAATAAATGAATAAGGCCTAAAAAAATAAAAAATCTGTTTCTCAGGCCTTCCCGCATGGTCCTTTTGGCTGCCGCATGCTCTCTTTTTATAACCAATTTAAACTTTAAAAAAATAAAAATTAAATGGTTTATGTCTGATATTTTACCCAAGTTAAAAAAATTGATGAATTTGTCCCTTGAGTGCAAGAAGGCTTTGCAATGCTTTAGCATTGCAAAGCCTTCTTGCACTCAAGGGATGAAATACACCACCACCATTGGTATTCTGTAGATTATGAGGCCTAAAACTTGAACCAAGAACATGAACTTTTGATGGCAAAGAAGAAATTACTGAAATAAAAAATAAAATAAAAAACCGCTCGCCCGCATGCAATTTCACAAATAATGGCCTGAGAAACAGAAGATCTACTTTGTGCGGCCTAAATTGAAAAATTTGAAAAAAATAATATACAAAATAATAAATTTTGATATTATCTGCATTGGGTAAAGGGTTAATCGCCAGTATACAGAACTGAAGGATAGATTCTTTTCTTTTCAGACATGCAGTGTGTACACAAGTGTTGAAATCTATTGTTGACAAAATTGAGCGAGAAGAAAGACAAGAACAAAAACAGAAAAAGAAGCTTGATAGTGTTGTTGAGAAGCAGAAGAAACAAATTGCAAGTAAACTGCAAACGGCACTGTATAAACATAAAGAATCACTTAAACGAGAAATCCTAAGGAAGAGATCTCTAATGGAGAAAAACTTTCATCAAGAAATTCAGGTATAATAGAACCCTGTATAACCGAATAACTACTAAGCCAGTAAAAATATTCAGTCACTGTACGGCTGCCGTGGACTGGTCACTTTCCATGGGTGGGGAATATTTCCTCGGCTGCAGTAATATTAGATTCCAAACACTAATTATAGGAATAATCATCAGAAATTTATTTAATGAAGCACCGGGTACAACCCAGTGCTGCATTACTTAAAATTTTGCTGCTGCTGATTTTTATTACCTGGTAAACACATGCGTGGATATCACTGCCTGTGCGTGCATTACTACCAGTCCTTGGCAACTGTATTGGGGGCATGGTGGTTCAATAGGTTAAGGTGCAGGCTGCAAGCCGAGAGGTCCTCGGTTCGAACCCCACCTGCGGCAACCGCGTTGTGTCCTTGGGCCAGACACTTCACCCCCATTGCCCACGTGGGGGCACGGTGGCGCTGTGTACTAAGGCATACTGCACGTCGATGATGCTCTTGTCTTCAACCAATGCTAACACTGCTTGTGTGGAGTTAGTATGTTGGGGAGCTGACAGTTGCTCGCCGTTGCTCAGTGGTTCTCTTCAGGTACTCCGGCTTCCTCCACCCTTAAAACTTTCATGGTCATGATTAGCCATTCAGGGATCGATCAGGACTATTTAAAATACGCTCTAGCCTCGGAGCCTACTTTTTCAATTCATGCACCAGATTTCAATTTACGGAGTCACACTGCTGTTTGTAACACACACGGCAAGTATGTAATAGCTCTCATCATTTTCATTTAGTACACAATAGCAAACATTAATCTTCACTGTGGTTTTCGATCAAGTCTTGGCTGCCTATTTAGGCAGCTGTTCGAATCCCACCTGCGGCAACCGCGTTGTGTCCTTGGGCAAGACACTTCATCTCCATTGCCCGCGTGGGGGCACGATGACGCCGTGTACTAAGGCGTACTGCACGTCGATGGTACGCATGTCTTCAACCAATCTAACCCTGCCCGTGTTGCAGTGCGGAGTTACGATGTTGGGGAGCTGGCAGCTGCTCGTCGTTGCTCGGTGGTTCTCTCCGGGTACTCCGGCTTCCTCCACCCGTAAAACTGCCACGGTCATGATTAGCCATTGTGCATAAATATGTGACCTTAAACATCAATAAATAAATAATAAATAAATTTAGGCAGCCAAGACTTGATCAGAAACCACAGTGAAGATTAATGCTTGGTAATTAAGACTTGAAGTATTAACTTAAGCACTCTACAACAATGATAAATGATAATCATATATATAACACATGTAAGAGTGTCTCTCTTGATTATCCATCGAAAGAATATCCAAATACGATCTGAGAAGTTACGCGCCAACTGAGAAGCCTATTTCTGAGATTTAAGAGCCAGGTCCTGATGTTTCAGAACCAAATACGCACTGGCGCATGCCCAGGTCGGTCCCTGCCATTGTGCAGAAATATGTGACCTTAAACACCAATAAATAAATAAATTTGGCAACTGTATTGTAACAGGAGTATTCAGGAAATGGGTCATTTTTAGCTCACCCAACTCCAAGTCCAGGTGAGCAATAGTGATCACTCTTTATCTGCTGTCCAGGAACATAGTATTTATAGCTCCTCCTCCAAAATCTCTCGATTGATTTCAGTGGAATTTGACGGGGCGCGGTGGCTCAGTTGGTAGAGGTGCAGGCTGCAAGCCGAGAGGTCCTCGGTTTGAATCCAACCTGCGGCAACCGCGTTGTGTCCTTGGGCAATACACTTCACCCCGATTGCCTACATGGGGGCACGATGACGCTGTGTACTGAGGCGTACTGCACGTCGATGGTGCGCATGTCTTCAACCAATCTAACCCTGCCTGTGCTGCGGTGCAGAGTTCAGAGTTACGATGTTGGAGAGCTGACAGCTGCTCGGTGGTTCTCTCCGGGTACTCCGGCTTCCTCCACCCGTAAAACTGTCACGGTCACAATTAGCCATTGTGCATAAGTATGTGACCTTACACACCAATAAATGAATAAATAAATGAAGTGGAATTTGAAGTGTCTGAGATGGTGAGGAATATATGCTCCCAAATTTAAAAAGAAAAAAAAACTCTTCTCTTGAACCGATTGATACAATGACTTGATATTTAGTACTGAGCTTCCTTTTGAGGTGTAGAATAAACTTTGTTCAGACAAAGTTTGTAGGGCAATACTTGCTTTTGTATTGAAGGATGTTGTATGGCAGGGGGCAAAATATCTGAACGTACCAAGCCTGAAAATAAGCAGACTGTCATCTTTAAAATGAGGTTCCCAGAGGGTGAATTTTGGTGAAGTTATTGTTTTGTTCAAATTTTGTTTCATTCAAATTTTGTGATGCTACCCTGCTCTGCAGGGTAGCATCACAAAATTTACCCTCTGTGAACCTCAGTCTGAATCAAGGTCTCAAGCCAAAACAGAAAGATATACTTAGAGGATAAATTGGCCCACTGTGTGGGATAGCGTCAGTAAATTCACCCTCTGTGGACCTCTTTTTGCAAGTGATAGGATGCTTATATTCAGGCTTGGAATGTACCCAAAATGTCTATTTTGTGTACCGATTATGAATTTGAAACCAACTTTGGTATGTTATTTTATTGAATCACAAGTACTTGATTCATGCAGAAAACATACCATTTTCCTTCATCCCTGTGATAGCCTTATTAGAAATTTAATTTGGGCTTGCTTGGTCAAAGGTCAAGGTCACAGTGACCTTGAACATAGTAAATTGTAAACATTTGGTTTCCGGATGATAACTTGACTATGGCTCAGCCCACATTCACGAAACTTCATATGTATGTTGGCCTTCATGAGAGGAAAAAACCCTATTTATTTTGGACACACTAGGTCAAAGGTCAAGGTCACAGTGACCCTGAACATAGTAAATCAAAACATTTGGTTTCCGGATGATAACTTGATAATGGTTTGACCCATGTCCATGAAACTTCATAGTTAGGTTGGCATCAGTGAGAGGAAGAACCCTATTAATTTTGACTCGCTAGATGAAAGGTCAAGGTCACAGTGACCTTCAACATAGTAAATCGTAAACAATTGGTTTCCGGATGATAACTTGATAATGGTTTGACCCACATTCATGAAACTAGGTAGGTTGGCCTAGGTGGGTGGAAGACCCCTATTTATTTTGGACTCACTAGGTCAAAGGTAAAGGTCACAGTGACCCTTCACATAGGAAATTGTAAACAATTGGTTTCCGGACGATAAGTTGATGATTAAACCCACTTTTGTGCTGTCACAACTCGACATTGGATCGGTGATCGTATCGGCATTTTTAGCTCACCGAAGGGAGCTTAACTTATCACTTGCCGTCCGGCGTGAACTTTACATTATCGACTTCTCCTCCCAAACGACTGGACCAAATTGAACCAAATTTGGTGTGCATGTTCCTTATCATATGTCAATTCAAGCTTGTACAAATAAACATTCCGCATCCACAGGGGGAACCACAAGGGACATTATACTGATAGCACCCATAAATTTTTTTTTAAAACTAAAAAAATCTTCTCCAGAACCATCATTTAGGATCTTTTGATATTTGGTATATATTTCATCTCTGTTGAGGTCAGATTCAAGTTTGTTCAAATCGAGTCCCTGGGTTAATAATTGGGCTCCCGAATTTTAACTTAGTGAAATATGAGGAAATTTTTTTTAAAATCTTCTTCTTCAGATCCACCAGTCAGAATGCTTTCATATTTGGTATACAACATCTATAGGGGGGGTCAGATTCAAGCTTGTACAAATCGGGTCCCTGAGTGAGTATTTAGGCTCTCTGTTGGAGCCCAAAGTTTAACTTCGTGCAGTTTGAGGAAATTTCTTTAAAAATCTTCTTCAGATCCACCAGTCAGAATCCTTTCATTTTTGGTATACAACATCTATGGGGGGGGGGGGGGGGGGGGGGGGGGGGGGGGGGGGGGGGTTGTCAGATTCAAGTTTGTACAGATCAGGGTCCTGAGTTAGTATTTGGGCTCTCTATTGAAGCCCAAAGTTTAACTTCGTACAATTTGAGGAAATTTCTTTAAAAATCTTCAAAATCTTCTTCAGCTCCACCAGTCAGAATCGTTTCATGTTTGGTATACAACATCTATAGGGGGATCAGAATCAAGTTTGTTCAAATCGAGTCCCTGGGTTTATATTTGGGCTCCCTATGGGAGACTGAATTTTAACTTAGTGAAATATGCGGAAATTTCTTTAAAAATCTTCTTCTTCAGATCCACCAGTCAGAACACTTTCATATTTCATATTTGATATACAACATCTATAGGAGGGTCAGATTCAAGCTTGTACAAATCGGGTCCCTGAGTGAGTATTTGGGCTCTCTGTTGGAGCCCAAAGTTTAACTTCGTGCAGTTTGAGGACATTTCTTTAAAAATCTTCTTCAGATCCACCAGTCAGAATCCTTTCATATTTGGTATACAACATCTATGGGGGGGGGGGGGGGGGGGGGAGGGGGGTCAGATTCAAATTTGTACAAATCAGGGTCCTGAGTTAGTATTTGGGCTCTCTATTGAAGCCCAAAGTTTAACTTCGTACAATTTGAGGAAATTTCTTTAAAAATCTTCAAAATCTTCTTCAGCTCCACCAGTCAGAATCGTTTCATGTTTGGTATACAACATCTATAGGGGGATCAGAATCAAGTTTGTTCAAATCGAGTCCCTGGGTTTATATTTGGGCTCCCTATGGGAGACTGAATTTTAACTTAGTGAAATATGCGGAAATTTCTTTAAAAATCTTCTTCTTCAGATCCACCAGTCAGAACACTTTCATATTTCATATTTGATATACAACATCTATAGGAGGGTCAGATTCAAGCTTGTACAAATTGGGTCCATGAGTGAGTATTTAGGCTCTCTGTTGGAGCCCAAAGTTTAACTTCATGCAGTTTGAGGAAATTTCTTTAAAAATCTTCTTCAGATCCACCAGTCAGAATCCTTTCATATTTGGTATACAACATCTATAGGGGGAGGGGGGGGGGGGGGGGGGGGGGTCAGATTCAAGTTTGTACAAATCAGGGTCCTGAGTTAGTATTTGGGCTCTCTATTGAAGCCCAAAGTTTAACTTCGTACAATTTGAGGAAATTTCTTTAAAAATCTTCAAAATCTTCTTCAGCTCCACCAGTCAGAATCGTTTCATGTTTGGTATACAACATCTATAGGGGGATCAGAATCAAGTTTGTTCAAATCGAGTCCCTGGGTTTATATTTGGGCTCCCTATGGGAGACTGAATTTTAACTTAGTGAAATATGCGGAAATTTCTTTAAAAATCTTCTTCTTCAGATCCACCAGTCAGAACACTTTCATATTTCATATTTGATATACAACATCTATAGGAGGGTCAGATTCAAGCTTGTACAAATCGGGTCCCTGAGTGAGTATTTGGGCTCTCTCTTGGAGCCCAAAGTTGAACTTCATGCAATTTGAGGAAATTTCTTTAAAAATCTTCTTCTTCAGATCCACCAGTCAGAATCCTTTCATATTTGGTATACAACATCAATGGGGGTGGGGGGGGGGGGGGGGGGGGGTGGGGGGGAGGGGAGATTCAAGTTTGTACGAATTGGGTCCCTGAGTTAGTATTTGGGCTTTCTATTGAAGCCCAAAGTTTAACTTTGTACAATTTGAGGAAATTTCTTTAAAAATCATCTTCTTCAGCTCCACCAGTCAGAATCGTTTCATGTTTGGTATACAACATCTATGGGGGGGGGGGGGGGGGGGGGGGGGGGAATCAAGTTTCCCTGGGGGGGGGGGGGAATCAAGTTTGTTCAAATCAAGTCCCTGGGTTTATATTTGGGCTGCCTATGAGAGCCTGAATTTTAACTTAGTGAAATATGAGGACATTTCTTTAAAAGTCTTCTTCTTCAGATCCACCAATCAGAATGCATTCATATTTGGTATACAACATCAATAGGTGGTGGTGGGGGGGGGGGGGGGGGGCAGATTCAAGTTTGTATGAATCGGGTCCCTGAGTTAGTATTTGGGCTCTCTATTGAAGCCCAAAGTTTACTTCTAACAATTTGAGGAAATTTCTTTAAAAATCTTCTTCTTCAGCTCCACCAGTCAGAATCGTTTCATGTTTGGTATACAACATCTATAGTGTGTGTGTGTGGGGGGGGGGGGGGGGGGGGGGAGGTCAGAATCAAGTTTGTTCAAATCAATTCCCTGGGTTTATATTTGGGCTGCCTATGAGAGCCTGAATTTTAACTTAGTGAAATATGAGGAAATTTCTTTAAAAGTCTTCTGTCTTCTTCAGATCCACCAAACAGAATGCATTCATATTTGGTATACAACATCTTGAGGTGGGTCAGTTTCAGGTTTGTTCAAATAGCTTACCTGGGTAAATTTTTGGGCTCCCGGGTCCGATTCAAGTTTGTTCAAATCTGGTCTATGGGTTGATATTTGGCTTCCTATGGGAGCCCGAATTTTAACTTAGTGCAATATAATATGAGGAAATTTCTTTTAAAAGTCTTCTTTCATATTTAGTATACAACATCTCTAGGTGGGTCAGATTCAAGTTTGTTCAAATCGGGTCCCTGGGTTAATATTTTGGCTCCCTATTTGAGCCCAAAGTTTAACTTAATGCAATGTGAGGACATTTCTTTGAAAACCTCCTTGTTCAGATCCACCATTCAGAATTCTTTCATATTTGGTATATACATTTGTAACATCTCAAGAGGGATCAGATTCAAGTTTGTTCAATTTGAGTCCCTGGCTTATTATTTGGGCTCTCTATGGGCAGGGTTGGGGGGGGGGGGCAGGGGGAGCATGTTAGGTTTAGGTTTGTTCAGATCCATTTCCATAAAATTTGCCTTTGCATGGCTTCATTCCTTTGTAGTGTTGATGAACCATGTCTAACTGAATGTGACCCCAAACACTTCTTTGAACCACTTTGACCAGTGAGCGATTAAGGCCCCTTGGGGCCTCTTGTTTTTATATCTTGTTTGCCAGAACTCATGAAGTGCTGTCAAACAGGATAAGATAGATTAAACATTTATTGAATGTACTGAGGCCAAATAGGTCTAAAAATATGGGAATGCATTGGTTGTTTGAGTAATTATTTGATAAATAATGAGATTTTGTATTCAATTAAGGGGAGTTTAGTCTATGTCTATAACCTACATTCAATTAACAGGGCATATTTGATTGCAGGTATGATAAATGATTTGATGTTTGAAGTAAGAAATATCCAATTAAGTGGGTTCCACTTACTTCACCAATTACACCCTCCGATAAATTGGTTTACTTTTATGTCTCCCCTCCCTTTTCAGTGTGCCCCCTGGGAAGTGAAGCAGGGCTTGTTTACTGTGTAATCAATGCCAGGAGTGGAAGTCCTCTACAATGGGAAACGTGTATAAACGATTTCCAGGACTTTATATCATCAATGTTGCAGTGACGATTAGCCATTGTGCAGAAATATTTGATCGTAAGCACCAATAAATGAATAAATTGGTTCCTCTCTTTCTGGATTGTTGAAACAAGTCTGTAGATTGTCCGATTTTTGCACCACAGAATGAATAATCTTCCAGAGAAAAACTGCTTTTTGGCTTGTGTTTGTGAGATATTTCCCACTCGCTTAGAAACGCAGCTTGCAGCACTTTGTTATTAGACGTTTCCAATGTCCTTTAGCTTGTGCCGTAAAGGAGAGATGCATTACTTTCTATGCATTACATAAAAATTCTATTTAACCCTTTGAACCTGAGCGGCCGTCCGGCCAGGAACATGATACGTCATGACGTCATTATATAGGATGGCTGTTCAGTAAATTTGTGGGGTAGACTGAAGCTGCACATTGAAAATATTGATTGGTCTACCCCAAATAATGAATATGGACTCTTCTAATTTCTGCCATTGAACTGGCATGGAAGATACCACTAGAGTTCAAAGGGTTAAGGATCTGGACAAGTGACATGAATTCACACCCGACAGCAGGCTGTATACATCCATTGGTTTAGTAGTGATTTCTAGTCAAGTCTTGGCTGCCTGTTGAGGCAACCAAGACCTAACTAGAAACCACTGCCTAGGTAATTTGTCTATTGTTCTCAGGACCTCCTAATGATGGCATGTTAAGGGCACCTGTTCTTAGTTGTAAAAAGTCAGTTTCAGGCCTTCAAGGATTAAATATCGGTGTTAATGCGGGTCCAAAACTGACTGGTGTTGCATTTTTAGGCATTCTGAATATTTTAGTGCTGAACACGGTGATTTGGTGCCAAAACGCTAATGGGAGGGGAATGTGGGGGTATACTTCACTGTCTGATCCAAATAAATTTATCAGGTTTTGAAAAATGAAGTGGCAGTTATTTCAAGAGGGAATGGAAATTGGTCCCGGAAAAAAGAAGTGGCTGAACACGAAAGTTGGGATGAAATTCTTGGTAGTCAAAGAGGGCGGTCACCCAAGTTGTTGAAAGTTTGTCCAAACACAATTTCCAACACCTTATTGACTGAAGAAGTAATAGCATATTTTTATACTGTACCAATGACCCAGACATAGCTGGTGCTAACTCTTAAAATATAGGGCCAAACACAAATTTTGCCCCCCAATCCCCAAAATTTGCATCTAAAACCAAAGAAAACATGTCCTGAAAGGCCCTCCACACTTCGCCCCTACTGCGCATGCGCAGTGTCAAGGACGTTCCGAAATTGGCGCCATTAATCATTCTAAGTTTGGCCCTTCATCAGTTAACATCTGACTGATCTTTGTGCTTATAAATCTCAGTTTAAATGATGCCAGACACATAAATATTAGTGAAATGGTGATTCTAAGGAGGATAGAGAAGGAGGAGAGGAAAAAAATGTGTGACAGAATATTATCAGGGCTGTAACTTAAAATTTTTTAATGAAATTATGTTAAGTTACCTATTTTTGAGGCAGCTGCCATTTTGTTGTCATTCTGATTTTTAGTTACACTGTTTTTTAAGTGTTTTCCTCTCTCCCTGTCCTTTAAGTCCCCCCCTTGCTATTCTCCCATGCTTTTGGCATAGTTTTTGTAATTATTATTACTAAATTTTCTTGGGAGTTTTAGCTGAATAACAGAATAAATTCTGTTCTTTTCCCCATGTTTACGTCTTCACCTACGGGTGGTTAGGCGTTGTGTTCTGCATCTACCATCTGATGTTCTGCAGTTTCTTCCCTGGAAGTCTCTGTTTTGCATCAGATAGTGTATTTTTGGTAACTGATTTCGGGCCTGGGTGCCTGGAGTCTTATGTTAGTGTTTTGACACTCATTGTTTACATTTACAACAGCCCTCTGTGTGAGGGGGGGATTTCTGGAAAATAATATCTTGATGTTATTTTAATCATAACTAGATACATTATTATTGTTCGTAAGTGTTGAATATTTATTTATTTATCGGTGTTTAAGGTCACATACTTATGCACAATGGCTAATCGTGACCGTGACAGTTTTACGGGTGGAGGAAGCCGGAGTACCCGGAGAGAACCACCGAGCAACGACGAGCAGCTGTCAGCTCTCCAACATCGTAACTCTGAACTCTGCACCGCAGCACAGACAGGGTTAGATTGGTTGAAGACATGCGCACCATCGTCGTGCAGTACGCCTCAGTACACAGCGTCATCGTGCCCCCATGTAGGCAATCGGGGTGAAGTGTCTTGCCCAAGGACACAACGCGGTTGCCGCAGGTGGGATTCGAACCGAGGACCTCTCGGCTTGCAGCCTGCACCTCTACCAACTGAGCCACCGCGCCCCCTTCGTAAGTGTTGAATAAATTGTTCAAAATATTTTTAAAATTTTTGTCCACACTTAGGCTTGGGATCCATTGGGGCTCAACGTTACTTTTCAGAAACTTGGGCTGTTCTGAAAAAATATTTTTTCAAAATATTTTGATTTCAATTATTTTTTCTATATTAATGGATCATATTATTATTATGTATTTTGATTGCCAGGGGTTAGTGCGAGTACCAGGACTTGTTTTCTTTTCACATTGAAAGGATATTGATCAATTGTATTAAGAGGAAGTTTTCCTCTGACTTTATAATCATTATATGTGGTCAGTGTACTCGCATTAACTCCTGTTCTGTATCGTATGATTTCGATGACAATATGGGAAGCGTATGTTACGGTATGTTATTGGGGATTTGGACACTCCGGTCCTTTCCCCGCAGGGTCACTCTACTTTATCAATTTCTATTTCAGACGATCAAGATTAGGGTGATGTATCTGTGATGTCTTCCAACAGTGTGCCTCCGTCGTCACATTTAATGAAGGGCTAGCGGAAAAGTGCTCATGTAAATACGCCAATTGCCTAAGAGGACCCTAGTAGGTTCGACGGCCTTTGACGTCCGCTAGCTCGCCCGGTGTAGCGTCCATTCACCGAATGGTTCGGCAGCCGGGTTCGTCCGTTGCGGTCTAGAAGGAATTTTGGGGTGATGCACTATAAATTAACCTAATGCACACCCAGTGACGGCGGATCGGAGGGAGAACGGAGGAGGCGTTTTAGTCCGGTTCATAGCTCGTTCCGGTCCATCCGGACGGCAAGCGAGAGAGGCCCCTCTCTCGTTCAACAACATCTGGCCCCAGATGTTGTGGTACAAAATGTGTCGCAAGCAGAGCATACGTCCGTCGCTCGGGACGCTCCGTTGTATAGGCAGTCCGCGAAGACTGCTAAGGCTTCCTCTTCTCGTCAGCGCACACGACCGCACCTTGGCTGCGTGACCGCCGATATATTACCAGCTTCGCCGATCAAGGATTCTTCGCCGACCAGGTCACACCATCCGGTAGCCAGGGACACGAGGCCTGCAGACTCCGGACGTTCGCATAGGAAGTGTGCGGGAGTCAACGTACACGGAGCTTCCGGCGGCAATGCATCGTAAGACCGCTACTGCACAGGCCTCGGGAACGGACGTGCTTTCCTTAATAGCACAGTTTATCGCAGCATCCCAGCATCAACTGAATCTGTCTCATATATTTTATCCGACGATGCTGGGTCGGGACGCTCCGCGGAAGAGGGTACGGACGTCCGAAAGTTTCATCCGGTCCGACGGGATACCGAAAGGGATTTGGAGGATTTCGAGCTTTCCCTTTCGGAACAACATATGCTGTTGTGTATGTCATCTGACTTGGTCTTCTACAGCTTCTTTCGTCGGACCAGAATGCTGCGATGCCGGATAAGAAACTGATAGCGCCGGTGCACTTAGAAATTTTTGGTTCGGTTGAGGGACATCGTCCCTCAGTTCCGACATAGTCCAATAATGTCACACAAACTTTCGAATTATTGAACGACGCTATATATATTATTATTTTATGCTTGCTATAACCAAGCATTTCTGGTTTCTTGTTCGCAGAGTTATGGGGATGTCTTTCATAAGTGTGCCTCTGTTGTCATAGTTAATGAAGAGCTAGCGGCAATAAGTGCTCATGGAATATGTCTATCGCCTACGGAGTGACATTCGCTAGCTCACCCGGTGTAGCGTACATTCATCGAATGGTTCGGCTGCCGGGTTCGTCCGTTGCGGTCTAGGAAGGAGATTTGGGTGATGCGAGCACTTTAATTACTTTAGTACTCACCCAGTGACGGCAGATTGAAGACAGATCGGAGGAAGCCTGTTAGTCCGGTTCCTGGCTTGTCCAGGTCCATCCGGGCTGTGAGCGAGAGAGGTCCCTCTCTCGTCCAGCAACATAGGGGACCGCATGTTGTGGTTCAGATATTTTACATTCGGAGCATATGTCCGTCGGTCGGGACGCTCCGTTATATTGACAGTCCGAGAGACTGTCCTTAATGCTTCCTCATCCTCACAGCAGGGCACACGACCGCACATTGGCTACGTGACCTCGAGTATCCGATCAGTTTCGTCATTCAGTGATTCCACGGCGAATAGGTCGTGCCATCCGGTAGCCAAGGGACACGAGGCCTATACACTCCGTTCGCTCGCATATTGGTAGTATGCACGGGGTAACGATCACGGAGCTTCCAGCGGCAATGCATCGTAAGACCGCTTCTCCTCAGGCCTCAGTGACGGACGTGCTATCCGAGTTAGCACAGTTGTTTCACAGCATCCCAGCAATTGACAGTTTCTCGGTCGAATTAGGAATTATCCGACGGCGCTGGGTCGGTGCGGTCCGCGGTTGCATCAGCTACGGACGACCGAACGCTTTATAGGGTCCGACAGGATGGCGAAAGGGATTCGAAAGATTTCGAGTTTTCCCTTTAGTAGTATCGGAAGCTGCCTTTCATATCTTCTGGCATTATCTTCCAGTGATTGTTATTTCGGACTTCATTGCTGCGATCTTGGATAAGAGACTTATAGCGTCATTGGACTCGGATTTTTCGATCGGTTCAGGGACATTGTCCCTGACTTACCGACGCAGTCCAATATTGTCATTACAACATGTGTTTTATTTTTCGACGCTATATATATATATATATACAAGCCTGCTACCAAGCATGATAGTTTAGTTTCTTGTCCGCGTTGCTCATTTCTGCCATTTTATCATTTATACGAATAGTTTATTTTGGCAGAGCAGGGCATACCGAGAGTTCATATGCGTCTAGACGGTGTGGTTAAAGACTGCATATATTCTTTTTCGCCGTTTATGTCTTTTCCAATTTCATTGTTGGAAACGACATGATGTATAGTAGACTTAACTTAGACGCTTTATCATACGTAATCCGCCTTACTGAGGCATTATCATTACGTCTTCAAGAAAAGATTTACGGGATATTATTCTCAATGTAATTTCTTTTGTGGGCAGTAGTTTGTTCACGTATAACTCTGCCCTTCAGTGGCTGATTGGAGTTGGTTAGACGTGATGCAGCCCTAGCTACATCCACACGCGTGGATAGTAAGGTTAAGAACTCTCTCAGAGTCACTTCGTTCTCGGAGGAGCTTCTCTTCGACGGCAACTTTTCGGCAATCCATGATTTGCTCGATTTACACGTTCTCTTGTCTATCTAGTGTTACAAGAGATTCAGACTGGGGCAAACATTCGGTGATTGACTCAGAGAGTGCCACCGCAGTTGCCGGACCCGAGTGTGGCTGTTATGACGGTTGCCAGTCAAACAGATTGGGATATAATATTGATCCCTACGGATTCGAAGTGCCAGGGTCTTTGGGTTCCGCAGTCTCTTAGCAATCAGTTTTCTTCTGCGGAATAATGTTTTTTAGGCTTGCTTTATGTCATTGCATGAACATTATTCAGAAACGCATGCCCAAATCCTGTCCTTTAATTCGACAGTAGTGGCGTATCTCCGGAACCAGGGAGGCACTCTTTTGTTTCCGTTATTCAATTTAATGGAAAGAATCCGTCTGTTGGTTATAGTACACCAAGTTCTGTTTTGGTCCGTCATATTCCGGGTAGTCTGATTGTTTTACCGGACTCCCGTTCTCTTATGGGTTGCTTGTTGCTGTCAGAATGGACTCTCAACAAACAAGTATTCAATCAGATTTGCTATCTATGGGAGCGCCCAATGATGATTTATTTACGACACAGCTTGCTAATCAATTGCAGACGTATGTGTTAACGCTCTATTGATCTATAGGACGGAATGATAGGATACGCGTATCCTCCGGCGCTGTTGTTTCAGCAGGTATTGCTAAGATAAACAACCACAATACATTTCTGTTGATAGCATCTCTATCTTCACAGAGATCATGGGTAATTTACTCTCTTGTCTACTGTGGGTCTTAACGTGAAATCTTCCTCTATGTGAGGATCTTTTTTCACTGGGTAAATCGTGTCATCTTTATCACAACCCGCAAGGTCGCAACCTTCATGTATTCCGTTGTGTGGTCCGTATTGCATTGTATGCACTGTACTGGACGAGCTTTGGACGCGATTTCTTACTATAGGAGATCCTCTTCTTCGCTATTCAATGCGGCTAAAGTGGAGGCTCTTCCGTCGTGGTGTAGGGATCATTATGTTCATATTGTTGATCCCTCCATACTACTCATTGCAATTTTTTAGTATACTTGTTTCACAAGATCTACTGCAGCCTGTTATTATTTAGGTTATAGGTTTATGTTACCTCATACCTATGCACTCTACGATAGTTTACAATTGAGTCTTTTGTCTCTTTATCTAAGTCAGTTAGTAACTTTTTGATAAATAGACTTAGAATCTTTAGATTAAATTCCTATATGGATTTTAACTTCGGTTCTTTTTTAGCTAAGTAATCATTTGAGCCTCTGGAAACAGTAGTTTTCAAATTCTGACCTTTTAGACAGTAATTCTGTTGGTTTCTCTTTTACTGTAGAGTCAGTGAGTTTCATGCACTATCGATGGATGATTTTCACTTTCGTAGTTTCGGAATCACTACTTCCGTTACTATTTAGGTTGGATTTTTGCATAAGAGTTAGGCTCCTATTATCTGGAACCTATTATTTTAAGGTCCTTCCCTCTTCGTATGGGCATAGGCCTTTACTCTTTCCGGGTACAGTTTATGTATTTATAAACAGATATCTGTTTATTACTATGGGCGTAAGCTTCTTCTGTCTTTGATGCCTAGTAGAAGGACGTTACGCTCCATTTTATTGTTAATGGATTCTATTTACTATCGGTACTGCTTATGGTATATCATTGACTTAGCAGTTGTGCTTAAGATTTCGGCTCATGAAGTAAGAGCTCTTCTACTTCTTGGGCTTACATTAATAGTGTCGCTATTATAGATTTTTGAAGGCCGCTCATTGCGCTCAGCCATCCACATTCATGAATTTTATCTCAGAAATATCGAGTCCATTTCTTGAGGCCTCTATTGTTAGGTCTATTATCTACTGCTCAGAATGTCATTCACTTAACAGTTGCTACTATAGCTAGGTAGGCTGTCTGTTTCGGCAGTGTCTCCGTTCGGCTGCCCTCTTCGCTCTGGGCTATTTGACCCAGGGCAAGAAAAAGGGAGGGGGAGGGTGTTCCCTTGGGTCACCTGTTTTACTATGAAAACAAGGGGATACCTCCTCCGGAGTTAGTAATTCTGAGCTGTTATTGGGATGGTTGTTTAGTGAGAAGTTTAGGTTTTTAAAATTCATTCAAGTCTTAGTTTTTAAAGTATAGCTTTTGAATATTGCATATGTCAACGGACATGATTATGCAATCCTCAGACACTTTTAGGAGTATAAGAGTCTCTATTCTATAGACTTACTTTATTTATTGGCTTACTTTAAAAATTATTAGTATAAGGATTATATTGGATATTAATAGAGTACATGGATGTATGAAGCTCAATTTTGGAAGGTGTTGTATCTTTCTAATTTATCATAAATAAGAAAGATACATGTAAGGCCTATTACTTCTTTTTCCCTACAGGGGATGACTCTATTTTATTTTATTGAGCGTATTCCATTTTGCTCTATGTCCTTGGCCCTCCAGCCTTTTTACTATTCAGCTATGTCTGGGTCATTGGTACAGTATAAAAATGTTAAAAAATTTATAGTAATTTCTATATTTTTTATACTTACCAATGACCCAGAAGGGGATGGCCCTCCCAGAAGTTGGGAACTCTTGCCTCCCCGCTGAGTGCATAGCGCTTACCAGGCACTGGTTATTAGAACGATTAATGGCGCCAATTTCGGAACGTCCTTGACACTGCGCATGCGCAGTAGGGGCAAAGTGTGGAGGGCCTTTCAGGACATGTTTTCTTTGGTTTTAGATGCAAATTTTGGGGATTGGGGGGCAAAATTTGTGTTTTGCCCTATATTTTAAGAGTTAGCACCAGCTATGTCTGGGTCATTGGTAAGCATAAAAAATATATAAATTACTATAAATTTTTTAACTTTTTTTTTTTTTTTTGTCATCGATCGTGCTCTTCAATACCTCAATGGCTTTCCTTCACAAGTGAATGGAACTTTTTTGGTTCCAAAATTTTAGCTAATGATGATTTTTTGGTTCCAAATCAAGTTTTTTTAGTGCAGTTTGCTAAATTGGCACCCAACAGCGTGAATGCTGTTGGATATGAGTCCTGAGGTTTAACTGGTATAGTGCTGGAAGCGCTCATATTTGTACTTAAATTTCAAGTTCATGTACATGAATTTAAAGGCTTCATGTTCTTAAGGGGTGCTCAGGCACAGCATAGAAAATCAAGGAGTGCAAAACAGTTTTCCTCCTCAGATTGCTTGGGAGTGCAATTGCACCTGAAATATTCAAAATGTTGCATTCAGTTCTATGTGACTGTCTTCTACACTCAAAATATATCGAAATGCGACACAGAATGGGTCATGAATTATAGCGAATCAATGTAACATTGACAAATCGTCTCCTGAGTTCTAATGTGTTCACTGTGCCAGTAGGCACAGAGAACACATTGGAACTCTGGGGACGAAATGATAATAGATTTTAAAGGCAGTCCCTAACAGGTCTGGCGTTCCAGAAAATCAAGGGGTGCAAAAAATTGCCATCCTCAATTTTTTCTAGGCGTGCAGCACTCCTGCACTCCTGAAGAATGCCAGGCCTGGGTGCTTCATATTATCTTAGAAGTGATATTATTTGGTCTATTTGGATTTGTCTTGTTACAGTTTATGGGTGGGTGCCTATAGGCACTCTTCCTAAAATTGTATCAAGGCAAAAGCATGTGAATAAATTTTGATGGTAAAAAATAATACCTGATTTGATCTGACATTTTTTTTCTTTTCAGAGTGATATAACTGAACTGAAGTCTCAGAGACAGCCTCTGCAGCCACACAAGCCTCAACAGCAGTCACTGTTGCATGGTATTCCCCCACTTCCTCCTCCATCCATGCCAAAGAAAATCAAACTAGAGCCAAATGCAAATCCAGCACAAACATATTCTCTGCCTGTTCCACCCATTGAACCACTTATCAAAGAAAGAAAGAAGAAAGGAAAAATTATCTCCACAGGAACGACCAAATCAAGGAAAGGAAAATTATACTGTGTCTGTAAAACACCTTATGATGAATCAAGGTAGGATGATAATTTATTTTAGAATAAATGCCTTTCGAGAGCAAAGACAAGTATTTTGTTTGTTTATTTGAGGATGGTGATACAAATACTGTATATTGCAACTGCAGTATAGAAATGTTTGTTTTGTTACAATTTGTTCACGGTATCATTTGCAGAACAGTTCAAGCAATCGAAAACACAGAACGCAAAAGTATAATTATCAATTTATCAAGTCACATCGCTGTTATGTTTTTGCATCTGAATCATTGGAAACCTTCAAGTTGAAACAACATGAGGTTACAGTACTCCTTGTTTTCAAATCGGAGTGTTGAACAAACATGCACATCAATTTCCTCTGGGGATTTAAAAATGTTCAGGGCAGCCGCATACAATTTTGATCAAAATGACCTGCATTATACAGTGGAGCCCACCATAATTGGTTAACTCTTAATTGAATAACTAGGTTAATTAGGGCCCTGCCGAGAGGCGGACACCCTATAGTGATCGCTCTGTCCGTGCATCTGTCTGTCCGTCTGTAATCTCTCTCTCTTAATAGATAAGGTTTTGATATTTGACATGTGGGTATATTATCTCAAGACGATGTGTCGCATACCACGGTTGCCATGCTTTGACCTTGAACTTTGACCTCAAGGGCAAATTATTCCGAATTCAGGGTTCTTTTCTGACAAGTTCGTGTCCGGGCTGTAACTTTTTTCCCTTAATAGATAGGGTTTTGATATTTGGTATGTGGATAGATTATCTCAAGACGACATGTCGCGTACCAAGGTTGCCATGCTTTGACCTTGTGGTTTGACCTCAAGGTCAAATTATTCCGAATTCGGGGTTCTTTTCTGACAAGTTCGTGTCCGGGCTAAAACTTTTTTCCCTTAATAGATAGGGTTTTGATATTTGGTATGTGGGTAGATTATCTTAAGACGATGTGTCGCGTACCACGGTTGCCATGCTTTGACCTTGAACTTTGACCTCAAGGTCAAATTATTCAGATTTTTTTTTTTATTCTGACAAGTTCGTGTCTGGGCTGTAACTTTTTTCCCTTAATAGATAGGGTTTTGATATTTGGTATGTGGGTAAATTATCTCAAGACGATGTGTCGCGTACCAGGGTTGCCATGCTTTGACCTTGAACTTTGACCTCAAGGTCAAATTATTCCAAATTCGGGGTTCTTTTCTGACAAGTTCGTGTCCGGGCTGTAACTTTTTTCCCTTAATAGATAGGGTTTTGATATTTGGTATGTGGGTAGATTATCTCAAGACGATGTGTCGCGTACCAGGGTTGCCATGCTTTGACCTTGAACTTTGACCTCAAGGTCAAATTATTCCGAATTCGGGGTTCTTTTCTGACAAGTTCATGTCCGGGCTAAAACTTTTTTCCCTTAATAGATAGGGTTTTGATATTTGGTATGTGGGTAGATTATCTTAAGACGATGTGTCGCGTACCACGGTTGCCATGCTTTGACCTTGAACTTTGACCTCAAGGTCAAATTATTCAGATTTTTTTTTTTATTCTGACAAGTTCGTGTCTGGGCTGTAACTTTTTTCCCTTAATAGATAGGGTTTTGATATTTGGTATGTGGGTAGATTATCTCAAGACGATGTGTCGCGTACCAGGGTTGCCATGCTTTGACCTTGAAGTTTGACCTCAAGGTCAAATTATTCCAAATTCGGGGTTCTTTTCTGACAAGTTCGTGTCCGGGCTGTAACTTTTTTCCCTTAATAGACAGGGTTTTTATATTTGGTATGTGGATAGATTATCTCAAGACAACGTGTCACGTACCAAGGTTGCATGCTTTGACCTTGAAGTTTGACCTGAAGGTAAAATTATTCAGATTTTTTTTTTTTTTTTCTGACAAGTTCGTGTCTGGGCTGTAACTTTTTTCCCTTAATAGATAGGGTTTTGATATTTGGTATGTGGGTAGATTATCTCAAGACGACGTGTCGCGTACCAAGGTTGCCATGCTTTGACCTTGAAGTTTGACCTCAAGGTCAAACTATTCAGAATTTGGGGGTTTTTCTGACAAGTTCGTGTCCGGGAAGGGATTTTAATCAGATTTTACCTATTGCTTGAAATATTTTAGTATTACGGTTCACATCAGTTTATACCTAACTTCGACTAGTTGCTGCGGGGCCCGCAGAGATGGATTCCATCTCTGTGATATCTAGTTGAATATAACTTGCAATCACTAATAACCATGTTAATTGTCTCACAAAAAACAATTACCATACCTTCAATACAAATTTGACTTGTTAAATGCATATGGGTTGCAGAGTAATGTTCTCTTATGCCTAAGAAAGTTTAGAATATGATTCTTATGCCCACCTGCATTGGCATTTTGGCTGCCACATGTTCTCTTTTTATAACCATTGCAAACTTTAAAAAATAAAAATTAAATAAAATAAATACATATAAATAAAACAATTTGTCCTTTGAAAGCAGCTAAACACACCACCACCCATGCTTTTCTGTAGATTATGTGGCCTAAAACATAAAACAAACTAAGAATATGAACTTTTGATGGCAAAGAAATACAGTGGAGCCCACTTAATTGGATATCTCTTAATTGTATATCCCTGTTAATTGAATATAATTTTCAAACACAAAACCATTTACCATACCTTCAGTACAAATTTGATCTGTTAATTGCATATGGGTTGTAGAGTAAACTCCTGTTAATTGTATATAAATTTTTGTAATATGTCGAAAAAATTACTGTGACACGCACCAAATTCTCCTTATTTATCGACCTTTTTGGCCTCATTACATCCAATACAGGCATTTATTCTATTATATCTTGTTTGACAGAGCTCTATGAGCTCTGTCAAACAAGATAAAATAGAATAAATACTCAGTTTACCTCCAGAACACAGGAAACTGACTAAATCCCTGTTAATTGTATACTCCTGTTAATTGAATAATTTTCACTGGCAAAATGGTTATTCAATTAAGAGGATTCTACAGTAATTACAAAAATAGAAAACCACCCACTTGCCTGCAGTTTTACAAAAAATGGCCTGAGAAACAAGATCTACTTTGTTGGGCCTTAATTTGATAAATTATCTTGAAATATAATGAGTAATTATCCTGACACCTACCAAATAACACTCTCTTAAGACCTATGTGGCCTCTGTATATTCAGTGCAGGCATTTAATCTATTATATCTGGTTTGACAGAGCTTCATGAACTCTGTCAAACAAGATTTAAGAGAATAAATGCCCACTTTATCTCTGAAATATCAGGCACATGACCAAATTCATGTCAGTTGAATACTGTTAATGATTAAATTTTCTCTGACAAAGTGGCTTTTCAATTAACAGCGTTCCACTGTTCAGGTTGAAAATGAATTTTGAAATGAAAACTCAAGTTATTGGAACAGATGGGGAATTGTTTGATAAATCTGTCATTATTATGTTTTATACAAAATCGTGGGAGTGCAGTGGCTCAGGTAGAGATGCAAGCTGAGAGTTCCTCGGTTCGAAACCCACATGCAGTAACCGCGTTGCGTCCTTGGGAAAGACACTTAATCCCAATTGCCCACATGGGGGCATGGTGATGGCATTGTGTACTGAGGCATACTGCTTATCGATGGTGCGCTTGTCTTCAACCAGTGCTAACCCTGATTGACCCGAGTTAGTATGTTGGAGAGTCTGACAGTTGCTCAGTAGTTCTCTCCGGGTACTCAGGCTTCCGACACGAGGTAACTCTGGCTGTCAAAAGTGTCATTAAACCCCAGTAAATAAATACACAAAATGGTGTATTAGAGTCTTGCTCTGGTTTCTAAGACAGTATTCTTGACTTATCGAGTTTGGGCTTAGAAACAAGAACCATTGCTGAAGGCAATTCATACCCCCATTGCAGGCTGAACGATGAAGCATAAAGGAATTTTTAAAAAAGTAAGGACTATAATTCTGTTGAACAAATGTGGACAATTGTTTTATAAAATGTGCAGGAGCAGCTTTCATAAGGATCCCTCAAACCAATATTTTTATACTGTACCAATGATCCAGACATAGCTGGTGCTAACTCTTAAAATTCTAGGGCCAAACACAAATTTTGCCCCCCCCCCCCCCCCCCCCCCAATCCCCAAAATTTGCATTTAAAACCAAAAGAAATCATGTCCTGAAGGTCCTCCATACTTTGCCCTCACTGCGCATGCGCAGTGTCAAGGACGTCCTGAAATTGGCGCCAATTATCATTCTTTGTTTGGCCCTTCATCAGTTCACATCTGACTGATATTTGTGCTTGTAAATCTCAGTTTAAATGATGCCAGAGACATAAATATTGGAGAAATGGTGGATATAAAGTGGATATAGAAGGAGGAGAGGAAAAATGAGTGACAGAAAATATTCAGGGCTGTAACTTAAAATTTTTTAGTGAAATTATGTTAAGTTGCCTATTTTCGAGGCATGGGCCTGTTGTTGTCATTCTTGCTATTAAGTTTCACTGCTTGTTCAGTGTTTCCTCTCTCCTTTTCCTTTAATTCCCCCCTTGCTATCCTCCCATGCTTTTGACATAATTTTGAGTAATATTATTACTAAAATTTCTTGGGAGATTTAGCTAGGTAACAGAATGAATTCTGTTCTTTTCCCCATGTTTACGTTCTCACCCATGGGTGTTTAGGCGTAGTGTTCTGCATCTACCATCTGATGTTCTGCAGTTTCTTCCCTGGAAGTCTCTGTTTTGCATCAGATAGTGTATTATTGGTAACTGATTTCGGGCCAGGGTTATCAGTGCCTGGAGTCATGTTTCTGGTGTTTATACACTGCTTGTTTACATTGGCAACAGTCTCTGTGTGAGGGGGATTTTTTGTCTTTGTACTAGTTTAAGTCATTACAAGATACATTATTATTATTCGTAATTGTTGCATTAATTTTTTAAAATATGTTTGAAATTTTTGTCTACTTAGGCTTGGGATCCATTGGGGCTCAACGTTACTTTCAGAAACTTGGGCTTTGCTGAAAAAATATTTTTTCAAAATTTCTTTTTGATTTCAGTTATTTTTTCTATGTTAATGGATCATGTTATTATGTATCTTTGTTTTCAGGGGTTCGTGCGAGTACTAGGACTTTTTGTATTCTTTTCGCTATGAAAGGATATTGTTCAAATTGTAATAAGAGGAAATCTTCCTCTGACTTTCATGATCATTGTATTAATTGTAGTCAGTGTACTCGCACTAACTCCTGTTCAGTATGTGAATATTGGGATGACAAACATTGGAAACGTGTGTCACGGTATGTTGTTAGCGGGGAAAGGGCCATGCCGGTCCTTTCTCCGCAGGGTCACTCTAGTTTATCAGTCTCTATTTCAGAGGAACAAGAACAGGGTGATGTTTCCGTGATGTCTTCCAATAGTGTGCCTCCGTCGTCACAATTAAATGAAGAGCTAGCGACAAAAGTGCTCATGGAGATATGCCAATTGCCTAAGAGGTCCCTAGTAGGATCGACAGCGTTGACGTCTGCTAGCTCACCTGGTGTAGCGTCCATTCATCGAATGGTTTGGCAGCCTGGTTCGTCCGTTGCGGTCCAGGAAGGAGATTTGGGTGATGCGAGCACTATAAATATTCAAGGTGCACACCCAGTGACGGCGGGTAAGAGGAGAGAACGGAGGAAGCCTAGTAGTCCGGTTCCTAGCTCGTCCAGGTCCATCCGGGCCCCTCTCTCGTACAACAACATCTGGGACCAGATGTTATGGTACAAAATGTGTTGCATTCGGAGCATACGTCCTCTGCTCGGGACGCTCCGTTATATAGACAGTCCGGAGAGACTGTCCAAAAGGCTTCCTCATCCTCTCAGCAGCGCACACGACCGCACCTTGGCTACGTGACCGAGGATATCCAGCCAGCTGCGCCGTTCACGGATTCCACGGCGACCAGGTCACGCCATCCGGTAGCCAGGGATAAGAGGCCTGTAGACTCCGGACGTTCGCATAAGAGAAATATGCAGTCAGTTTACACGGAGCTTCCAGCGGCTAAGCAGCGTAAGACCGCTACTCCACAGGCCTCGGTGACAGACATGCTATCCCAAATAGCACAAATTATCGCAGCATCCCAGCAAACGATGGAACCTACGTCGGATCAAGAATTATCCGACGACGCTGGGTCGGTACGCTCCGCCGAAGCATCGGGTACGGACGACCGAGAACATCATAGGTCCGACAGGATGGCGAAAGGGATACCGAGGATTTGGAGCTATCCCTTTTGGAACAACATAAAGCTGCCGTAGATTTCATCCGGCATTACCTGCCACAAGTTGTTCCGTCGGGCCAGACAGCTGCGATGCCGGATAAGAGACTGATAGCGTCATTGGACACAGAATTCTTTGAGCGGTTCAGAGACATCGTCCCTGAGCTTCCGACACAGTCCAATAATGTCACAAGAACATTCGAATTATTGAACGACGCTATCTTTAAGCTTGCTTCCAAAACAGGCAAAGCTGGTTTCTTGTTCTCTAATGCTCTCAATCTGCCTTTCATCAGTTTAAGGAATAAATTCGAAACGGCAGGACAGGGCATACCGAGAGTTCCTCTGCGTCTAGACGACGAGGCGAAAGACTTGGAATTGTCGTTACCGTCGTCTATGTCTATTCCAACCGCGATGTTGGAAACGGCAATAACGTCTAACAGAGCAAGCTTAGACGCTTTATCATACGCAGACCACCTTACTAAGGTGCTATCATTGCGTCTTCAAGGGAAAGAATTCCAGGATATACAATCCTCATTAAGACTTCTTTCAAGGGCAGTAGCTTATTCCACGTATAACTACGCCCTTTCAGTGGCAAACTTGGAGTTGGTTAGACGTGACGCAGCCCTGGCTACATCCACTCGTGTGGATAGTAAGGTGAAGAACTCTCGCAGAGTCGCTTCGGTCTCCGGAGAGCTTCTCTTCGACGGCAAGTTTTCAGCAATCTATGATAAGATAACTAAGAAAGCTTCGGATTCTCTGCTTTTTAAATCCGTTTCAAAAAAGTCGGATACAGCAGATAAGAGTAAGACAGGCACTTCTGGGACAAGTACGCCCAAGAGAAGTTCCTATAGAGGTTCTTATTCGTCCTCTAGGTCTTATTCTAGAGACCGTCAAGGCAGCGACTCACGTACGGGACGTTATTTGGGCCGAGACAACCGGTCTGACGTCCCGAGGTCGACGGGTCGAGGTGCGGAGCGTGGAGGACGTAGTTTCTCCCTCCGCAGGCCTCGCAGGTCCAGGAGGTGATGGTTTGAACCTCTATCGTGTTCCGGTGGGCGGAAGGTTATCGAGTTTTACAGATGAGTGGGCGTCGATTACGGATGACCCCTGGGTCCGAGGGGTAATTTCGGAAGGACTAAGAATATCCTTCAAACGAAAGCCTCTATTAACTCGAAGTCCAAGATGGACTCAGCTTCCGTCAAATCCGCAGAAAAGAGATGCTCTTTTATCGGAAGTACAGTCTCTTCTGGTGAAGAACGCGGTAGAGGTCGTAGAAGACCAGGAATCACCGGGTTTCTACAGCCATCTATTTCTGGTTCCGAAACCAGACGGCTCGTTCCGTCCAGTCATAGATCTGAGCTGGATAACCAAGCTGATCGTCGCTCCGAAGTTCTATATGGAGACGATTCGGTCAGAGCGAGTATTCGGGTAAACGACTATTCTACAAGCATAGATCTCAAAGATGGGTACTTTCACGTCATGATACATCCGACATTCAGAAAGTATCTACGCTTCGCAGTCCTAGGAGTTGTATATCAATTCTGGGTGATGTGCTTCGGATTGAACCTAGCACCCTGGGCTTTCACTCGAATAATGAACTCGGTAATGATACATTTCCGAGCTCATTCGTCTGCGGTAACGTCGGCCTACCTGGACGACATTCTTCAGAGGTACGGCAACGAGTTAACGCTTCAGAACGATGTGCAGAATCTGCTTCTATTACTCCGACGTCTCGGTTTTATTATAAACGAGGAGAAGTCGGATCTGGTGCCGTCCAAGTCATTCACTCATCTGGGAATGAGCTTCGAGACGCACAACAATCTCGTTCATCTGCCGTTAACCAGAGCAAAGTTAATCAGTTGTTACGCTCGCTATTGTCTTCACTCAGACAAAGTCACAGTGAGGGAGTTCATGAGACTGATAGGTCTGTGCGAAGCCGCTGCGGATCTCATTCCGATGGGGCGGTTGCGCACTCGTCCTCTCCAAATTTTCTTGACTCAGAATTGGAGTGCGAAGATTCATTCGCTCGATATAGACGTTCTCTTGTCAAATCAAGTGAAACAAGAGATTCAGACTTGAGCAAACATTCAGTGGTTGACTCAGGGGGTTCCACTGCAGTTGCCGGATCCGGGTTTTACGATTATGACGGATGCCAGTCAAACAGGTTGGGGTGCAACATTGACCCCAACGGATTCGAAGTGCCAGGGTCTTTGGGATTCGCAATTTCTAAGCAAGCACATAAACATCAAGGAAATGATGTCAATTTGGCTTGCATTACGTCATTGGATGAACATTATTCAGAAAGCACATGTCCAAATCCTGTCCGACAATACGACAATAGTGGCGTATCTCCAGAACCAGGGAGGCACTCATTCCGTTCCGTTATTCAATTTAACGGAAAGAATCCTTCTGTTTGTTCTAGAACACCAAGTTCTACTTTCGGTCCGTCATATTCCGGGTCGTCTGAATGTTTTAGCAGACTCCCTTTCACTGAAGGGTCGCTTGTTGCTGTCAGAATGGACTCTCAACAAACAAGTATTCAATCAGATTTGCTACCAATGGGAACGGCCAATGATAGACTTATTTGCGACACATCTCAACAATCAGTTGCAGACGTATGTGTCACCATGTCCGGATCCCCAAGCTTATGCAGTGGATGCTCTATCGATCTCGTGCGACGGAATGATAGGATATGCGTATCCTCCAGCGCCGTTAATTCAGCAAATATTGCTAAAGATAAAACTATCTCAATGCAAAATTCTGTTGGTAGCATCTCTGCCTCCACAGAGACCGTGTATAAATCTACTCGGGTGTCTGCTGTGGGACTTACCGCGAAAACTTCCTCCACGAGAGGATCTTCTTTCACAGGGGAAATCGCGTCAACTTCATCACAACCCGCAAGGTCTCAACCTTCACGTATTTCCGTTGTGCGGTCCTTCTTGCACGGCAAGCATTTTACAGGACGAGCAGTGGACGCGATTTTTAACTGTAGGAGGACCTCCTCTTTGCTAAACTATGCGGCTAAGTGGAAGGTCTTTCGTCGTTGGTGTAGGGATCATTCTGTTGATATTTTTGATCCCTCCTTACCAGACATTGCAAACTTTCTAGTATACTTGTTTGACGAGATCAAACTGCAGCCTGTTACTATTAAAGGTTATAGGTCTATGTTATCTGATACCTATGCACACCATGATAGTTTACAAATTGGATCTAATGTCTCTTTATCTAAATTAGTTAGAAACTTCTCGATAAATAGACCCAGAACTCTTAGATTAATTCCTAAATGGAATTTAGCTTGGGTTCTTCTTAAACTGAAAGAAAAGCCATTTGAGCCTCTTGGGACAGTAGATTTCAAATTCTTGTCTTATAAGACAGCTTTTCTCTTAGCTTTCCCTTCTGCTAGAAGAGTCAGTGAGCTTCATGCACTATCGGTGGATGATTCTCACTATCGTAGTGTCGGGAACACTATTACCTTTACCACTAATGTTGGATTTTTAGCTAAGAATCAGGCTTCTAATAAATATCCGGAACCTATTGTTATTAAGGCCCTTCCGTCTTCAGACGGGCGTAGGCCTTTGCTCTGTCCTGTTAGAGCCTTACGTATTTATAAACAAAGATCTCAGTTTATCAGAAAGGGACGAAAATGCTTCTTTCTGTCTCTGGTGCCTAATAGAAAGGACATTTCGGTCTATTCTATTGCTAGATGGATTCAATTAACTATCCGTACTGCTTATGATAATCTATTTTCATCTCAGCAGTCTGTGCTTAAGATTTCGGCTCATGAAGTAAGAGCTCTTTCTACATCTTGGGCTTACGCAAATAGTGTTGCTATTACAGATTTAATGAAGGCTGCATATTGGTCTCAACCATCCACATTCACAAATTTTTATCTCAGAAATATTGAGTCCATTTCTGGAGACCTGCATTGTTTAGGTCCATTATCTGTTGCTCAGAATGTCGTCCACTAAACAGTTGGAACTATAGTTATGCAGGCTTTCTGTTCCGACAGTGACTCCGTCCTGCTGCCCTCTTTGCTCTGGGCTATTTGACCAAGGGGAAGGGGGGGGGGGGGAGGGTGTTCCCTTAGGTCACCTGCTTTATAGTGAAAAGCAAGGGGATTCCTCCACCGGAGTCAGTAATTCTGAGTCGTTACCGGGATGGTTTTAAAATGTAATATTAATGTTAAAAATTCATTCATGTCATATTTTTAAAGTGTAGCTCGGTGTGAAGCATTTGTATATGTCTTGTGTCAAACGGGCATTAATATACAATCCTCGGACACTTTGAAGAGAATATAAAGAGTCTCAATTCTCTGGACTAACTTTATTTATTGGCTTACTTTAAAAATAATTAGTATAAGGGGTTATACTGGATGTTAATAGAGAACATGAATGTTATTATGCTCAATTATGAAGGGTGTTGTGTCTTTCTAATTTATCATAAAATAAGAAAGATACATGTAAAGCCTAATACTCCTTTTCTCCTCGAGGGGTTGACTCTATTTATATAGTTGAGCTTATTGGATTTTCCTCTATGTCCTAGGCCCTCCAGCCTTTTTACTATTCAGCTATGTCTGGGTCATTGGTACAGTATAGAAATGTTAAAAAATTTATAGTAATTTATATATTTTTTATACTTACCAATGACCCAGACGGGGACGGCCCTCCCAGGAGATGGGAACTCATACCTCCCCGCTGAGTACATAGCGCTGACCAGGCACTGCTTGTAAGAATGATAATTGGCGCCAATTTTGGGACGTCCTTGACACTGCGCATGCGCAGTGAGGGCAAAGTATGGAGGACCTTCAGGACATGATTTCTTTTGATTTTAGATGCAAATTTTGGGGATTGGTGGGGGGGCAAAATTTGTGTTTGGCCATAGAATTTTAAGAGTTAGCACCAGCTATGTCTGGGTCATTGGTAAGTATAAAAAATATATAAATTACTATAAATTTTTTAACTTTTTTGAAATCCATTCTCTCGTAATGATGACAATACAATGGAATCCTGTTAATTGCATAGATACTGCCAATGAAAATTATTCAGTTAAGGCTATTAACATAAAATACTGGGTTCTCAGACATCACCATCGTCACTGACGAGCTGCCTCATTACTCCTTTTTTTGATACCTGGAAATCTCTTCGCTCTTTTGCACTTGTAGAATAAAACTTTGACGAACTATATCTTGTTTGATAGAGCTCGCTGAGCTCTGACACTGAGCTCTGACAAACAAGATTTAGTTGGTTAAATTTTCAACTGCACTATGAGAAATTTAATCCAATTTAATTTAATTTAATTGGTACTCTCTAATAAATTGAAACAAATCAATTATCAAGAAAATCTTGCTAAACTAATGCTCTCCCTTGTTTGTGGGAATAAATTCTGTGAAAAAATACACGTTATAAATTGCCTTTGCAAAATAATTTACAACTCTACCAGCTAAGCAATCAAAATTTTGTCTCTCAAGCATATATGTGTAGCAATTTGTAGATCTACACCAGCTTTTGATATTCATTCAAAACCTTGGTGAGTAATCATTGTAATGAAATTTTTGGCATTTGTCAAAAATATCTGCTGAATGAATGTCCTGGGCAGTTAAAATTTTCGATATCTGATACAATTTGAGCGATTTTCTGTACTGTTTTATGGATTTTTAAAAAAAATGCCATGGACACAGTAAAATAAGACAAGCTCTTAGCTTTTTCAGTGGCTCTAGTAAGTTTTGGTAGTCTAGACAGGCAGTCAAGACTTGTGTAGAAACCACTGCTAGAGCATGTTTAAACAGTGAAGGTTTACCCTTAACTATAATGCTGGGGCACCTGCCATGAGGTAATAGAATTTACCAAAACCAGAACTACAGTGAAACCTGTTTTGAACGACCACTGTTTTGAGCGACCACCTGTCTTGAGCGACCGGTTTTCCGAGTCACCGACGAGATTTCTTCTATAATACCACTGCTATGAACGACCACCTGTCTTGAACGACCAGCGACCGCCCTTTTCATGTCCCGAAGTGTGTTTTCACCTGCTATGAGCGACCAGGGATTGGGAGAATGATCGAGAGCGATCGTGATTTATGAATAATATGAATGCCAAACAATTGTGTGTTGAAATTAAAGTTGAATAAAAAATATTAGAAATGTCTTTACCTGTGTTTATTCTTAATTTTATTCCTGCTATGCACGAGATTCATGCAGGGCAGTGAAGTTCTACATCACAAATCCTTGCATAATCCAGAAAGTTGAATGAATGAAAAGTTTGTATAATTGTCCAACTTTGACAGATATTTTTGTAAATGAAAGTGTTTAAACAACAAGCAGTGATTTTTTTTCACAATACACTTTAACACAACACCAGTACACAGACACCGGACACTTTTGTTAGTAAAAACATGGGATGTTCAATCAAGTATAACTTGTCTGTAAAAACACTGCCATCTGTCCAAGTAGGCTAAACTGTCGGCATCCCTCTGATATCACAAGCGACTCTTTCAATTCGAAACAAACTTGAAATGAAAAGCCATTAGCTTGTTGTATAATTTATAAAAACTCTGGAAAATGTATATAAATGAAATGGTTGGCCCTGACCCTCAATCAATTCGATCAAGCATTTCCAGTTCTAGAAAATTGAGAAACAAATTGTACGATGGATACGGCAACAAAGAAAAGAAAAATGGTATATTTGGACACCCCTTCCAAAAAAAGAAAGGTTTTGACTTTGGAGGAAAGAGTTGGAGTCATTGATAAGTTTGAGCGTGGCGACAGTGCTAGAAAGATTGCGTCAGAATTATCAGTTGGGAAGACCCAAGTCCAAAACATAATCAGAGAAAAAGAGAAGATACGACAGGAGTGGGAAAATGGAGCCTGCTCAAGAAGAAAATACAGCGTAGCCAGGAGAATATTATATGGTGATCTAAACGAAGTAATTTGGCAATGGTTTTGCATGGCAAGAAAGAAGAATATCCCAATAACTGGCACACTTATTCAACAGAAAGCCATTGTGTGCTCCATGGAACTCGGTCACGACGATTTCACCGCATCGAATGGGTGGCTGGAGAGCTTTAGGTCCAAGTACAACATTAAGGCGAGTGTGTTAAGCGGAGAGTCAGCTGATGTTGATAACGTGACCGTTGATAACTGGATCAAACGCCTTCCCTCAGTGACAGAAGGATATGATCTGAAAGACATTTTCACTGCTGATGAAACAGGTTTATTTTTTCGTGGACTTCCTCAAAAATCGTTGGTGAATAATGAAGATTCCAGAAAAGGGGTGAAATTTGCGAAGGAACGCGTAACAATTCTACTGGCATGCAGTGCAACGGGTGAGAAGTTGGCTCCAATGGTGATAGGCAAGGCGAAGCATCCTCGTTGTTTCAAAGGAACGGACATGAAACGCTTAGGTGTAGTGTATCAAAACAACAAAAAAGCCTGGATGACAGGAGTTATCTTCACACAATGGATCAAGTCAATCAATAAAAAAAATGGCAGCACAGGACAGAAAAATTTTAATGTTTGTGGATAATTTTAGTGGCCACCCAGATGTTTCGCAAAGTAATGTAAAACTTGTATTTTTACCCCCAAATACAACATCGAAGGTACAGCCATGTGACGCAGGAATCATCCAGACAGTGAAACTAAAGTACCGTAAAAAAATGCTGAACCACACATGTGTTCAACCAAAAATTGATTCTTTTTTTTACTAATTAAAGTTTGTGTTTTTATTGTATATATATATACGGCATGTGTGTGGGGGGGGGGGGGGGGGGGGGGGGGGGGGGGAGTGGCAGCAATATTAATTTTTGGATGCTACTCGTAACATAATTTTATGGGTTTGTACTTCTTTCACGAGAAGGCTGTACAAATCCATAAAATTATAATACGCAGTTGCACCAAGGGTGGTTCAATACTGGTCAGTTGAAAAACTGTGAGGGGGGGGGGGGGGGGGTGGGGGTTGTGGGCTGGCAGCAGTATTATTTTTTGGATGCTACTCGTAACATAATTTTATGGGTTTGTACTTCTTTCACGAGATGGCTGTACAAATCCATAAAATTATAATACGAAATTGCGCCAGATGGAGCGAGTTGACCCAGGGTGAAGTTGACCCATGTTTACATCCCTGTAGTTCTTCATATAATCGTGATTAAAATATATTGTTATAAAACACCACGGTATTTTACAACATCATATTTTGCGACACAAATTTGGGTATTGGTCGTACTTATTACTTCTGTGGAGATCAATTCCTTTGTCACTTTACGGCAATGGGCACTCTGCTACGAATTTACACAAACAGTGTTAGCTGCCATTTAAACTATTGTCCGGTGTGTTTTGTTTTTGAGTCGTTGTTTTCGTGCACATGTGAATGTTGTGTACAAACATGGTATAATTTTGATTTGTACCCTTTATCAATGTATGGGTACGTAGCAACTTGATAATGACCGACGCATCACTTAATTTAACCAGATGAATCATCTTACATTTCATTGAGAAATTCCACTAAAATGGGCAAGGAATTTGAAAGCGTAAGTCACCTCTTTTCGTTAACACTTCAACTTCTCCCCTCCCAATTAGGGAATTACCCCAACGAGAAAATTTTTCAAGGGGTTTTCAACTCGCAGCTTTGTGGTCACATCCCTTGAAACAGAAAAGGATAAAAATATTTGGGGTTGTTTAAAGAAAGAATGAATGACAACAAAATAGCTTTATGACTTTTATTCAAATAATAGGAATAACAACAAAACTTGTATGTGAATGTTTTATTCAAAATTACAAAAATCTTTATATATTGCAAATGTATATTGTATTTACATAAGAAAAATGATCATAATACACAAAACTAAAACAATGTTTTTACATAGTGTACTCATGCACACATTCCATGATATTTTATTGTTTATTTATGTAATGAATAAAATGATAAAAAATGCTTGAATCTGAAATATAAAACAAATTAATTTAAATATGAATAACAATATATATATACATAAGAAAAATGATCATAATACACAAAACAGTAATTTATTATAATTTATATGTTCATGTTTTTACATAGTGTACTCATGCACACATTTTCATGATATTTTATTGTTTATTAATGTAATAAATAAAATGATAAAAAATACTTGAACCTGAAATATAAATAAAACAAATTAATTTAATAAAATAATAATAAATGCAAATCATTGTTTTAGTGTTTCAATTCACCCATATACAGCATTGTCAATGAACTGTATAACTCAACTGATGGCTTGCCTTCCAAAAAACTCTTCACCTCTTTTGAGAGACCACCTGTCTTGAGAGACCGCTTTTGGCTGCACCGAGGGGCGGTCTCTCAAGACAGGTTTTACTGTAGTCCACTGATGGTTAGCTTTTAGAAGTTTTGAAAATGCTAGAAAATTTATTGGACATCAAAGATTAACTAACATGAATTGTGGTCTCTGTTGTTCCCCATCTGTGATCAGGTAGGCAGCAGCTGAAGAGTGATAAATTTCCATGCTATTTTCAATTATCCTTACCCCGTGGTGGTTTGGAAATAGAGGTATCGAGACTGAAGCGGGTAGAAATTTTTTTATTCATCTTTTAACCATTTTTGACTCAATTGTAATGAAAATAGGAAACACAGAAAAAAATAGGGTTTTTATGAAACTTTTGACACCCCAACAGTTACTCTTAGATTGGTAAAATTTTTAAGAAATTTGAAAAATACAGTAGAATCCTCTTAATTGAATATCCATTTTGCCAGTGAAAATTATTCAATTAACAGGAGTATAAAATTAACAGGGATTTGGTCAGTTTCCTGTGTTCTGGAGGTAAACTGAGCATTTATTCTATTATATCTTGTTTGACAGAGCTCCTAGAGCTCTGTTAAACAATATATAATAGAATAAATGCCTGTATTAGATGTAATTGATAAATAAGGGGAATTTGGTGCGTTTCACAGTAATTTTTTGACATATTACAAAAATTTCTATACAATTAACAGGAGTTTACTCTACAACCCATATGCAATTAACAGATCAAATTTGTACTGAAGGTATGGTAAATGGTTTTGTCTTTGAATATTATATTCAATTAACAGGGATATACAATTAAGAGATATCCAATTAAGTGGGCTCCACTGTACAATCCCTTGACCAAGTTGATGCAAGTGTGCACATTATCTATTAACTACACATCCAGCACTGCACATGTAGCTCATGGTCACAAACCAGAAGTGCAAATATGTGTTTATGCTAGTACAAATGCTGGTTTGTGTTCATGTGCTGTGCTGGATTGACCGCTCCTAGGCCAAGATCACACTTGCATCAACTTGGTCAAGGGACTTCTAGGCAGATACAGACTAAGGGGAAATGAACAGTCTGACCAAATCTGCTGAGGATAGAAGTAGTAACATGGTCTCAAGATAGCTAGGAGTGGCTGGGACAAGATAGATTGTTAGGGTGTGTGTGGACACGCAGAGCCAGGAAAGGGTAGACTATGTTTTGAATGGAGAGTTTTTGGGGCCCATTAGGGTAATTTTAAGGCAGTTGGAGCAAAAGTGGGGCTAAAGGGGACAGCAGAGGTATAAATGATTGGCTAAACTTCACTTCATGCCTATGTGGGATTCTTTTTGGTATCAACAGGGGCTGTTTATGGGACCCTTTCCCAATGACATTTGGGCATGATTTTTCCCAATTCTTAATCCCAGATTTCCCATTCTCAGTTTGTACTCAAACAAAAATTTAATGCACAACGGGTGCCCTGAATTGGGTGATCATAAGGCAGCTTATGACGGTGTCGTCTACTTTCGCCTACAGTGCACTTTCGCCTACAACATTATCAGGTAAAAGTGTAGGCGAAATAAAACCTATGAATATTATTGGAACCTCTCTCTCTCTCTCTCAATCACCAAACGGTCAGCCGATTTTATGGTGGGTAGAGCAGGTAATTAGCTACTAATCCCTAACCTTAGTTAGTGTACTTTCGCCTAAACTTTTACCTGATAATTTTTATATGCGAATGTGCACTGTAGGCGAAACTACACTGAACCCTTATGACCACACAGTTCGGAACACCAGTTTTACATTAAATGTAAATTGCTTGACTAATTAAGTATTTTACTTCAAAGGCAAATGACAAGTTCTTCTTTAATAATAAAAGAACAGTTTAACCTTTTACCCAACGCAGACAAAATCAAAATTTATTATTTTAAATATCATTTTTATAAATTTTTCAAAAACTTTTAACAAAACCATATCATGTAACCCCTCATTGGAACGAGCTCAATGAGCTCGTTCCAATGAGGGGTCACATGATGTGGTTTTGTTGAAATATTTTTAAAAATTTAATTTTTTCAACTGCTCCATTTGCATATTACGCAGGTGGATGCAGGCAATTCGTTAGGTAAAGGGTTAATAGAGACTATAGAGATTGCCTGCGTGAACCTGATTCCATGTAACTGTTTGTTATAAAACTTACTTGTAGTATGCATGCAGTTGCTTAGGAATTGGTCTTGATGTTCCCTGCTCAGTTCGAATGTAAAATTTCCTAGTCTTTGTGTTTTTTCTCATCCAAAACAAATTCCCATTTGGAGCCCTCATTACACAATTTTTGTGTCGCCGCTCCATGAAGTGGGGAGCGACATATAGGGATTACTTTTGTAGTCTTGTGTCGTCCGCGTCACACTTTCTCTTATTCGCCACTCCTCTTTAACCTATGAATGAATTTTGATGAAACTTTCAGTGATTCTTTATCACATCATGGCATGGTGCACCTCCTATTTTATTTTTTGATCCGCTGTATTTTTTCCAGAGTTATGCCTCTTTTCCACTTAGAAACTTGGAATTCTGTCTGAAACGCCAGGCTTCTCTTATCCGCCACTCCTCTTTAACCTATGAATGGAATTTGATGAAACTTTCAGTGATTCTTTATCACATCATGGCATTGTGCACCTCCTATTTTATTTTTTGATCCGCTGTATTTTTTCCAGAGTTATGCCCCTTTTCCACTTAGAATTCTGTCTGAAACTCCAGGCGACACACGTCTTCCATGGAAGACTCACATCTAAGTTTTCAATGGTATGGGTTCCGGACCCTTTCCCAAGAAGGGCAGAAGAATCCCTGGTGTTACTGTCATGAAAAAATCACACTGATAGGTGGTGAAGGTCACCATAAACCCCCAATAAATAAATGCATAACATGAATTTCTCTTAGAGATCGTTGCTCACTTTTCAGCCAAATGACTTCTGTTATAGTTTACAATGAGGCATATGATTATTTTTTTATTTGCAGATTTTATATTGGGTGTGATTTATGTTCTAACTGGTTCCATGGTGAATGTGTTAACATTTTAGAGGAGGATGCTAAGTTTATTGACACATATGTTTGTGATGAATGTAAGAAACAACAGGAGAACACCTCAGAAGAGCTGTATTGTCTCTGTAAAACACCTTACGATGAGTCTCAGTAAGTCATGTTTAATTATATGAATTTGAAAAAGATAATTGTACACTCAGACAAATTTTTGATTGCACATTCATGGAAAGCAAAATTCACGCACACACAAACGCACTTTTCATTGAACAAACAGCAGCCATGGCTGTGGAACATGAAGCAAAGCTTATAATATGGACATGAGATAGCAAACTTTACAACAACACCTGGCTGGCTTGCAGCATGCCTCGAGATTAGTCTAATTTGGGCACAATGACAATTATGGATCCACTCTGTTGTGGAAAAGTGGCATCTGTTTCATACACTTTTCAGGGTTTTTTCCCCATAGAATGTAGTTTATTTATTTATTTATTTATTTATTTATTTATTCCTTGGTCCAAATCCCACATGTGGCAATCGTGTTGTGTACTTGGGCAAGACACTTCACCCCATTGCCCACGTGGGGGCATGGTTATGTAGTGTACTGGGGCATACTGCTCATCAATGGTGCACCTGTCTTCAACTAATGCTAACCCTGCTTGTGTGAAGTTCATATGTTGGGGAGCTGACAGTTACTCGGTGGTTCTCTTCAGGTACTCCGGCTTCCTCCACCCGTAAAACTGTCGTCATGATTAGCCATTGTGCAGAAATATGTGACCTTAAACACCAATAAATAAATAAATACTAACTCCGTGCAAGCAAGGTTAGCATTGGTTGAAGACAAGTGGACCATCGACCTGCATTACACCCTAGTACCCAGTGCCACATGGGCAAACGTGATGAAGTGCCTTGCCCAAGGACACATCACAGTTACCCCTGTCAGGAATTGAACTATGGACCTTTGGGTTTAAAGTTGAATGCTGTAACCACTGAGCCACATTGCTTACAGTCTATGGTTAAAGGTCTTGAACACTACTCGAACTAAAGTTTACTTGAGAAGAATTCTTAGTTTTTCAGTGCCAAGCCAAAATTGTACATAAGTGTATATTAACCCTTTACCCAACGAATCGCCCGCATCCACCCGCGTAATATGCAAATTCAGCAGCTGAAAAAATATTATTTTTCGAAAAATTTCAACAAAACTATATCATGTGACCCCTGTTTGGAACGAGCTCGTTCCAAAGAGGAGTCACATGATATGGTTTTGTTGAAATTTTTTGAAAAGATTTAAAAAATGATATTTAAAATAATAAATTTTGATATCGTCTGCGTTGGGTAAAGGGTTAAGCATGACATTTTATAGGAAATGCCACAAATATGAATATATTAGATCTCAAACTTCGAGTACATGCTTATACAGGGTTCGCCACTGAAAAGTAATCTGTGTCGACAGTGTTGTATACAATACTATCGATGCAGATTATTTCTCACTGATGAACTCTGTGCTTTTTAAACTGATTTATCTGTTGCATTGTTTGAGTCAACAGGTAGACCCTCAACTGTATTATGTGCATCCGAATTTTTGTGAATTAATATTAACTCTGGATGGCTCAACATTCATGTATATTAGTCCATAATTTGACAGTAAGGCAGGAAGTTGGTTTGTTTGTGTGGTACATCCTGTCAGGAAGTACCACACAAATATATTAATTTATCCCATGGGAACCCATACAGTTCTTATTTACTGTGGTAAACAAGTTCACATTTACTGCTAAAATAAGACCTGGGCACGAATGATAGTATTGGAAGCAGGGATGTCAATAGGTACCATTAGCGGTAATCAGGGTTTTTTTGTGGCAACAGTAGTTAAATCCAATTACCTGCGGTTTTGGTAGTACCGTTGATGCTTTTGAAACCATAGGAGAATGGATGAATTCTCTTTGAAGCTCTTTACAACATTTTTTTACTTATACACAATGAAAAATGCGATTAGAAGAGTTTTATTGCAGGGATAATTCTGAGTGTCTACAGGATCCGATTTTTGAACCCATTTCCAATGACCCGTAGACGTTTTCACAATTACTCACTAAAAAGTTTCCCAATTCAAGTCCTGTTTTAATGAGACAAATTTCAATAAAAATTGCTCTTCTGCAAAAGGCAAGCCGAATGCAGAAGTATTACAGAAACTATAATTTAATCTTCTGCACATGCTTCATGCCAGGGACATAATCTGAAGCATGGGAAGTAACTCAGTTACCATAGTTGTGATCGCAGACATCTCAAATGTTGACTACCGTGCTAATTGTCTCGCAAAACCCATCAAAGAGCATGTCATTGTGATGACTGATGGAGTTGATACTGGTACTAGGCCTGAAAGCATTGGACCTTCGGCAACATCATGCAATGAATTAGAAATTCCATGTTCATCAAAAGCCACAGCAGCTGCGAGGGAAGTCGAAAAAAACAACAGATGAACCCCCAGGCCCATTTAGAGAGTTGCATTGAGTTGTGTTCAACTAGTTACCAAAAATGGCCGCTGATCGATTACAGGTTATTTGAGCTAACAATCGGCAAATTCCAATGCCAATTCCGTAATACCGTGCACTATTAGACAAATCGAGGCTTGAAAGAACTACATCATATTGAACTTATTTTTCGGGTTTAGTAGTTCACTACTACACAAGTCTAGACTTGAAAGAACAACATTACATTGAACATATTTCACAGTGTTAAACGACGTTGACTCAGGTCCAGTAAAATTAACTGTCGCGCATACTTGGGTGGTGAACGTGGCTCTGAGAGCCATGTTTACCATCCAAGTTAGCGCGACTGGTAATTTCACTGCAACCTGAGTCAATGGAGTGCAACCATCACTTTTCAGGTATGAACTGGTGATTGCCACAAGTACGCTCAACTGTAAGCTTTACATGTCCTTTAACTTGTATATCCCATAAAGGGGCGTCTAGAGAGATTATGAATACACATTGTGGTGGTTTTTCAACTTTTTTGAATGGTATCATTGACATCATTTTACATTAACAATTGAACAATTGCAAAAGATAATAAAATGCGGTTAATGAATCATCACAAAATGCTTGGCAACAATCTGTTGAACCGATGTTCTAAGAGCCGTTGCCGTTGTCATCCGATCGTCCACAATTAGCCGATTGTGGTGGCCGGTTCCGTGCATCGGTTGAACACTAGCATTGAGTTGTCAGTCAGATGACCTCCAAACACTAATTGATTACTGACTGAAACAAAAATTGGTTGCCCATTTTTGTAACTGGGTGGTGCCAGATGCAAGAAAATGGCCTTCCTGCAGTTGTAATTTTAAACATTTTCTCTGTTCAATGCAAGCCATGGCTGTGCCGACAGTCTGGTTTTCCCCTCATACCGGACCTGCCAATTTATCCCTATCGGAAACCCTGGCTGACAGTTTGTGCATTATAAGATAATATCACATGTAGGTAGCAATTATAAGGCAATTCTCTAATGGGTCACTATGTTTTTACAGAAAAATCTTTTTAGGCAAGCGATTTGCTGGCCTAACTGGTTTTCAGGCAAGCGATTTGTTGCCACCCACGATTTTCCGTATGGCTAAGACTGCAGTGTGCAGGGTATTAATATAACAGAAAGTTTTCGTAGGCTGAAGTTTTCTACTCTTTCCCAGATAAGTGCTCAAAGACACTTTCAAATTGAGACACTTTATTATGAAGTTATCACATATCTCATTGCAGATTCTACATTGGTTGTGATCGTTGTCAAGACTGGTTCCATGGGAGATGTGTTGGCATTACTGAGAAAGAGGCCAATGATATAGAGACTTACGTCTGTCCAAATTGTCAAAAGAAAGATGTTGTTGATCCTATATCAAAGAAAATGTTGACAGATCGAGATATTGAAAACTTGAAGCGTTTTTTCAAATCCGTGCAGGTAAATATGTTCGTACTTTTGTACTTTGTTTTGTATTTTTCATTTCACTGATAGGTGGGGTGAGCTAGGTTCCTCACTTTTCATCTCTTACCCATTAAGGTGGTGTTTCAGTCTGCTCCAAAACTGTTTTCCCATTTTCAATAAAATATCTTGTGGGTTCAATTCAGTTTGCTGACCTCCATGGGGAGTGGGTGGAGCAAAAATCTTTTCAGTTTAAAAAAATCTTTTAATGAACCAAAGGGAGCAATGACTTGATATATGGTGTTCAGCCTCCTTTTGTAGTGAAGATTTTGTTATTTATTTATCGGAGGTTTAAAAGCACTTTCAACGACCAAGATCACCACTTGTTGGACGGTTTACAGGTGGAGGCAGCTAGAGTACCCTGAGATGACCCACGTGCAGTGGCAAAGAACAGTCAGACTCCCCAATGTACAAACTCTGCACGAGCAGGGTTAACATTGGTTGAAGGCAAGTGCACCATCAACATGCAGAACACCTTAGTGCACTTTTCTCCCACGTGGGCAGTCAGGATTAAGTTCCTTGCCCAAGAGCTCAGCACATTTATCCCTGGTTGGACCTTTCAATTTGAAGTACAATGCCCTAACCACTGAGCCACCGCACTCCCTTGCAATGAAGATTAATGGTTGCACAAAGAAGCTTGAGGCGCAATATTTGCATTCTTAAAGAGGCAAGATTTTGGGCCCTGCTCAAATTAAACTCTTGGGCTGATTTGAAATAAAGTTGGAACCAACACAAGTTGGTGACATGTATTTGATTTCTGCCACTAAAACTATCAGACCCCTTGTGGGACCATCTTGGTTTAAAAATAGAACAAAATTCAAAATGTCTTTTCCTTCTGAAGTGTACAGTGCAATTCATATTTGGTGTGGAGCTCAGGTCAAAAAAATATGCAGCGATTTTATTATGGGCTCCTGTAATTTAACACTATGGGTAATTGGGAAACATTTTAAAATCTTGCACTCTGTGGGTCCAACAGTTTCATGTTTGAAGTATAATATCTTTGTGGAATAATTTACAAGCTTATTGAAATCAAGACTTTGGGATCCCTGTTAAGATGCTTGTAATGATTTACAAGTTTTTTAACTAACTTTAGCGAAGCTGAAGGGGAGCTTTATTGATCACTTATCTATCTCTCTGACGTCCGTCCATCCAGTGGTAACTTTACATTACTGACCAATCATAAACCACTGGGTCGAATTGTACCAAATTTGATATGCATGTTCCTTATATATCAATTCAAGTTTATTCAAATAAAGTTGCCATGCCTACAAGGGGTGTAATTCTGTTAGCACCCCCTCAAATTCTTTTTCAAAAAATTAAAATATCTTCTCCAGAACAACCAATCAGAATCATTTTATGCTTGGTATGCAACATCCTTAGAGGGGTCAGGTTGAGGTTTGTTTGTTGCAAGTCCCTGGGTTCATTTTCGGGCTCCCTATGGGAACCCGAATTTTAACTTTGTGCAATATGAGGAAATGTATTTAAAAATCTTTTTCTTCTGAACTACCTGTCAAAATCTCTTGATATTTGGTATACTGCATCTTCAGGGATGGGAGTGTCAGCTTTAAGTTTGTTCAAATTAAGTCCCCTGGAGTGATATTTGAGCCCCCTTTGGGAGCCCAAAGACCACTAGATGCCCTGGGTGGAGGGGGGTCTATTGGGGAAAATTATTGTTTTTGCTTGAAAGGAATATTTGCAAAATCTTGTAATTTTATGCAAAAAAAATGAAGATTTTTATTCTATAAACCAATGGCCCAGACTTAGCTGGTGCTAACTCAAAAATATCGAGGGCCAAACACAAATTTTGCTCCCCCAATCCCCAAAATTTGCATGCACAACCGAAAATTAGAAGTCCTATCTGGCCCTCGAAACATTTACTCTCCGCACAGACGCCAGGAAGTGACCAGAATTGGCGCCAACATCATTCTTTGTTTGGCCTTCAGTCAGATAACAAGAAACTGACTTCTGTGCTTTTAAATCTCAGTTTATAATGATGCCCGACACAAATCAATGGTTAATTTGGTGGATCCAAGGACACAACTGGATGAAGGAAGGAAGAAACGGTGGTTTGAAACGTTCAGGGCTGTAACTTTATAATATTTATGAAAATTATTTCATGTTCCCCAATTTCGGAACATGGGCCTCTGACGTCATCATTATTGCTAATGCTTTTTCCACTGTTTGTTAAGTGTTCCTTCCCTATCCTTCTTTGAAGACTCCCAAGCTTTTTGGCTTGTTTTATTGAAATTTTTTTATAAAATTTGTTAGGAGTTTAATGTGTTACACAGAATGTTTATTCTGTATATCCCCATGGTTAGTTGGTTACGTCCTCACCCTTGGGGTGTTTTGGTCATGCATCATACATCAGATATATCGTTTTTTCTTCTGATGAATATCTTGCTTTACATCGGATAGTTCAAAATCTGTTATTGACTTCGGGCCGTGTTGCCTGGGGTCTTGTTTCTGGTTTTCATTCTGACTTTGTTTACATTGACAATGCTCTATTAAAATATGTAGTTTCCTATTTATTATTATGGTAGGACTGTTGTAAGATACATTAAATATTCCGGTAGTGTAGCAATTAATTTTTTGGATAGAAAAATAATTTTTGTCCACACTTGGGCTCGATCGGGATACATTTGGGCACATTGTTCCCTTTGGGAACTTGGGCTCTTGTCAAAATTTAAAAAAAAATTTTTTTTGTGTAAATTATTTTTCGATTTATATTTTGAATGTTATTTGTTATGTATCTTTTTATAATAATTAATGTGGAGTTGGTGGGAGTACGTTCAACTTATTTTTTTTCATTATGAAAGCACATTGCTCAATATTTATTTATTTATTTATTGGTGTTTAGGAGCGCGGTGGCTCAGTAGGTAGAGGTGCAGGCTGCAAGCCGAGAGGTCCTCGGTTCGAATCCCACCTGCGGCAACCGCGTTGTGTCCTTGGGCAAGACACTTCATCTCCATTGCCCGCATGGGGGCACGATGACGCCGTGTACTAAGGCGTACTGCACGTCGATGGTACGCATGTCTTCAACCAATCTAACCCTGCCTGTGCTGCAGTGCGGAGTTACGATGTTGGGGAGCTGGCAGCTGCTCGGTGGTTCTCTCCGGGTACTCCGGCTTCCTCCACCCGTAAAACTGTCACGGTCATGATTAGCCATTGTGCATAAATATGTGACCTTAAACATCAATAAATAAATAAATAAATAAATTGGTGTTTAAGGTCACATATATATGCACAATGGCTAATCATGACGTGACAGTTTTACGGGTGGAGGAAGCCGAAGTACCCGGAGAGAACCACCGAGCAATGACGAGCAGCTGCCAGCTCCCCAACATCGTAACTCCGCACTGCAGCACAGGCAGGGTTAGATTGGTTGAAGACATGCGCACCATCGACATGCAGTACGCCTTAGTACATGGCGTCATCGTGCCCCCATGTTGACAATCTGGGTTAAGTGCCTTTCCCAAGGACACAACGCGGGAGTCCAAATCGATCATTGAGACGGTCACCCATCCGAGGACTAACCGGGCTCGACGTTGCTTAACTTCGGTGGTATATTGCTCAATGCAAAGCGAGGAAGCCTTTCCTCTGATTTACATGTTGGTTGCCTTGCTTGTAGTCGATGTGCTCCCACTAATTCTTGCTCAACATGTGTCGCATGTGATGACAAATGTTGGAGACAGGTGTCACAGTACGTTGTTCGAGGCGAGAGGCCACTGTCGGTCCTCTTACGGCGAGAGGCCACTGTCGGTCCTCTCGCGGCAAGAGGCCACTGTCGGTCCTCTCGCGGCAAGAGGCCACTGCCAGTCCTCCTGCAAAAATGTCGCTCTACTTTTTAATCGGGTTTTGACAAAGTCAAACTCGACTTATAGTTTGATGAAGTGGCGGGCGGGCGTAAACAATTGGTTTCCGGGCAGTAACTTTAGTTCTATTTGATGCACCTTTACCAAAATTATACCAGAGGTTAGCCTCTAGGAAAGGAAGACACCTATCGATTTCAGAGTCTCGCGCCCCAAGGTCAAGGTCACTGTTACTATAAATAGAATATTTTGTACAAATTGGTTTCCAGGCAATAACTTTAGTTCTATTTGACGCACCTTTACCAAACTTATACCAGAGGTTACCCTATAGGAAGGGAAGACACCTATTGATTTCGGAGTCTGGTACTCCAAGGTCAAGATCACTGTTACTATAAATAGAATATTTTATGACAAATTGGTTTCCGGGCAATAACTTTAGTTCTATTTAACGCACCTTTACCAAACTTATACCAGAGGTTACCCTATAGGAAGGGAAGACACCTATTGATTTCGGAGTCTGGTACACCAAGGTCAAGGTCACTGTTACTAAAAATAGAATATTTTGTGACAAATTACTTTCCGGGCAATAACTTTAGTTCCATTCCGTGTATCTTCACCAAACTTACACCACAGGTTACCCTATAGGAAGGGAAGACACCTAACGATTTCGGAGTCCGGGGCCCCCAAGGTCAAGGTCACTGTTACTATCAATAGAATATTTTGTGACAAATTGGTTTCCGGGCAATAACTTTAGTTCTATTTGACGCACCTTTACCAAACTTATACCAGAGGTTACCCTATAGGAAGGGAAGACACCTATTGATTTCGGAGTCTGGTACTCCAAGGTCAAGATCACTGTTACTATAAATAGAATATTTTATGACATATTGGTTTCCGGGCAATAACTTTAGTTCTATTTAACGCACCTTTACCAAACTTATACCAGAGGTTACCCTATAGGAAGGGAAGACACCTATTGATTTCGGAGTCTGGTACACTAAGGTCAAGGTCACTGTTACTAAAAATAGAATATTTTGTGACAAATTACTTTCCGGGCAATAACTTTAGTTCCATTCCGTGTATCTTCACCAAACTTACACCACAGGTTACCCTATAGAAAGGGAAGACACCTAACGATTTCGGAGTCCGGGGCCCCCAAGGTCAAGGTCACTGTTACTATCAATAGAATATTTTGTGACAAATTGGTTTCCGGGCAATAACTTTAGTTCTATTTGACGCACCTTTACCAAACTTATACAAGATGTTACCTTATAGGAATGGAAGACACCTATTGATTTCGGAGTCTGGGACTCCAAGGTCAAAGTCACTGTTACTATAAATAGCTTATTTCTTTAGAATTTAATGTCAAAACTCGACTTCTGGATCTGTGATCCTCTTGCTGGATTTTTTAGTTTCTTTTTTCAGAGGAACAAGAACATGGTGATGTTTCCAAGACGCCATCAGAGAGTGTGCTGCCATCGTCACATTTAGATAGTCAATCAGAGCTAGCGGCTAAAGTGCTCATGAATATTAGATAGGGCAGTAAACCACAGTGTGGTTTTAGCTCTCTGTCGCCAGCTAGCTCAACCGGTGAAGCGGTTACTCTGTCCGTGAGTACCGTGATGCCGGGTGCGTCCATTGCAATCAAGGAGAGTAGAAAGGATAGAGCAAGCACTATAAAATAATAACAGGCTCACACTGCGACGACAGAGAGGAAGAAGCCGGCAAGTTCAGCGGGAAGCTCGGCGAGGTCTGAAGGACCGCAAGCGAGAGAGCCCCCTCTCTTTCATAACAACATCTGGGGCCAGATGCTGTGGTTCGGAACTTGAGTCAGTCGGAGCATACGTCCACGCCTCCTGTCCGGGATGCTCCGTTCAGTTCACTGCCTGGTTCGGCTATAGTTACGGCTTCTTTTTCAGCATCTGCCAAGCACACACGACCGCACCTTGGCTACGTGACTTCTGATATCCAGCCTGCATTACCGAGAAGGTCCACTCTTTGTCAAAGAAGTCGCACCATACAGTAGCCAAGGAGATCAGGCCTCATTCATCGGGATGTCTGCAAAAAAGAGCCATCTCGGACACAGTCCCAGGAGCAGCCGCCGGCCAAGCAACAGAAGACCGCTGCTCCTCAGGCCTCCATAACGGACTTGCTGTCACAGATTGCGCAGCTCATCGCAGCATCCCAGCAAGAGCAGAAGCAGCCGACGGCAGTCTCAGAACCTGAGTTGTCGGATGGTGCTGGGTCGGTCCAGTCATCTGCGCGTTCCGATGACCATGAGTATAATCTGATTCAGTCGGATTGTGAAAGGGATTTGGAGGAGAATTACCCTTTCGGAACAACACAGGGTGGCGATGGATCTAATGCATCAATACTTCCCTGAGTTCGTTCCTGAGAATCCGAATGCTGCGACCGCTCGAAAGTAGCACTATTCAGTAGCTAAGAGACGAGGCCTCATATATCGGGACGTCCGTAGAAAAGAGCCATCTCGGACATACTGTCCCGGGAGCGGCCAGAACCGAAGACCGCTGCTCCTCAGGCCTCCGCAACGGATTTGCTGTTGCAGATTGCGCACAAGTGCAGAAGCAGCCGACGGCAGTCTCAGAACCTGAGCTGTCGGATGGTGCAGGGTCGGTCCAGTCATCTGCAAGTTCAGATGCCGCTGACCGTGATTTTCAACTGACTCAGACAAATGATGAAAGGGGTACGGAGGGGGATTACCCTTCCCTTTCGGAACAACACATGGTTGTGATGGATTTAATCCATCAATACTACCCTGAATTTGTTCCAGTGAATCAGAATGCTGCGACTACTTGCAAGAAACCGCTAGCGTTAATGGACGCTGACTTCATCCGGAAAAAGAGGAGGTTATGTCTTTTCCAGTTAAGTCTAGACAGGTGTCGCAGGCCTTAGGCCATTTAGATGATGCCATATTCAACTTTCCAATGAGAAGAAGTAAGGTGGTTTCTTGTCATCATCTTCCATAATTTTACTGATCATTGAACTATGTTCATTTATAACGGTCGAGGAAGGTGTATAGAGAGTTCCTCTGCGTTTGAATGAGCAGGCTAAGGACCTAGTTATGGCCTTACCTTCGTCATTCACTATTCGCTCGGACACAATTGAGACGGCAATTTCTTCATTCAGAGCGAATTTAGACTCACTGTCTTACGCAGATCACCTTTAAGAACTGTGACGCAACGTCTATACGGAAAGGAATTTGAGGACATTCGTACCTCATTTAGAGTCCTTTCCAGGGCTATTATATTTATAACTTATAACTCTGTCTTAACATTTTCTAATTTGGAGTTAATCAGACGTGACGGAGCCCTTGCGTTGTCATCTTTAATAGATGACAAGGTGAAAAACTCTATACGGGGCGCTCTGGTATCCGGACACTTTTGACGATAAGCTTTCATTGGTTTATGACCAAGCTACAAAGAAAGCATCAATACTCTGCTCCTTAAGTCGGTGTCTAATCGACCCAGCAATAGCAGAGAAGAGTAAGGGAGGACATCCTAGACAGAAAATCTTCTAAAAAGGACTCCTCGCGAGGGTATAGGTAACCCTCCTATAATTACTCTAGGGATCGTCATACAGCGACTTGGATAGGAGGCGCAGGTCTGATTGAGACTATCAGTCAGATGCCCCTAAGGCATTGGCTCGAGGCTCTTCGCGAAGGAGATTTAGTTTCTCCTTCCGTAGGCCTCGCAGGTACTACAGGTGAGGGTTAGGACCTCTATTGCTTAGCAGTTGGTGGATGGTTATCAAGATTCGCATCAAACTGGATAACTATTACGGAAGACCAGTAGGCGAGAAGTGTGGTCTCGGACGGCCTACGGCTATCTTTCCGAGAGAAACCACCACTAACTTAATGTCCGTGATGGACAATGCTTTCGTCAAATCCTTGCATAAGAGTCTCTCCAATCGGAGGTAAAGGTTCTCTTGACAATGAAAGTAATAGAGGTCGTCGAGAATCAAGATTCTCTAGGATTCTACAGTCACCTGTTACTCGTACCGAAGCCAGAGAGCTCGTTCTGACCGATAATAGACTGGAGCTGGATAACAAGTTTATCATAGCTCTAAAAGTTTATTTATGGTAATCATTTAGTCGGTAAAAGTGAGTGATCGACTATGCGGCAAGCATGGATCTAAGGATCTGTTCTTTCATGTCCTGGTATATCCAGCATTCAGAAAGTACCTACGGTTCATTGTCCAAGGGATAGTATTTCCGTTCCGAGTGATGTGCTTCGGTCTGAATCTAGCACCCTGGGCCTTCACTTGAATAATGAACTCGGTAATGTCTCACAATAATCTGGTTCGTCTGCCGTTACCCACAGCGAAATTAGTCAGTTGTTATGCTCTCTTTTGTCTACTCTCAGACACATTAACAGCAAGAAATTTTATGCAACTGATGGGGTTGTGCAGAACAGCTACGCATCTTATTCCGATGGGTCGCTTACGCACACAACCCCTCCAGTTATTCTTTACCCAGAACTGGAGTGTGAAGACGCATTCACTCAAGACCAGTATTGTTTTAACGGATCTAGTAAACAAAAGGTCCATATCTGGGCAGATATTCAGTGTTAACTCAAAGAGTTCTGCTGCAAATGCCAGATCCGGCTTTCACGATTATGACGGATGTGAGTCAGACTCGAAATGCAGGGGTCTTGGGACCCTCGGTTCCTGGAGAAACACATAAATATCAAAGAATGATGTCAATATTGTTAGCGCTACATCAATGGATTCACATTATTGGCGGACACGCATGTTCAGATATGATAGTGGTAGCGTACATGAGGAACCAGGGCGGCACCCATTCATTTCCATTATGATAACTAACAGAGAAGTTTTTTCTATTTTGTCATGTATCATCATGTTCATCTCTCTATCCATCATATACCGGGTCGTCTGAACATACTAGCAGACTCGCTCCTTGGAAAGGTCGCCTGTTACATTTGCATTGGACGCTCAACAAACGAGTATTTGGACAGTTTTGCTACCAGTGGGATCGCCCCATGATAGTTCAGTTTGCGACACACCGGAACAATTAGTTACTGTCATTTGTGTCGCCATGCCCAGACCATTGAGCGCAAGCAGTAGATGCTCTGCAGAATTCTTGGGGATGAATGATAGGATACGCGTATCCTCCAATTCATTAGATTCAATAGGTTACGTTTAAGATTAAACGTGTTTGTCTCGTTGTGAATCCTACTAGTAGCACCTCTGTCATCACAGAAACCTTGGATCAGTAGTCTCAAGTGTCTGTTATGGGACGCTCCCCAGAAGCTTCCTCGATGAGAGGGCCTTCTTTCAGGGGAAGTTTTATTCTTCACGTCCTTCTCCGCCCATAGTGGCATAATGGAGTCAGTTAGACGTGAGGGAACCATCACGGTTCCTATATTATTTGATAATTGGAACAGGAACGATTAAGTAATGTGGGTGAGGAGATTTCGGTATGACTTTGAATTCCCCCTCCCCCCCTCCCCCCCCCCCCCACCCCCCCCACACACACACACACGCACTGCCTATGTGTTTAGAGGCAATTACCGGGCAAGACATAGTTTTCTTCCCGCAAGCCTCGTATAATTTAATACATACATACTATGCATTTGGGTCATGTCCTATGGCGACCTCATGGGCACATCTGCTTTTTAGTTGGATTAGTTTCCTGTGATAAATTGCTACTCTTGAGTACCTCGGAGGCTGCATAACCAGTTAACTGGTATTCAGATGATTGCATGCTAAATATAAATGCTCTCGCGCATTATATTATTAGGCTAACACTTTATTGTATTTTGTGGACCTTGAAATTATAATCTATTTTGGGGGCGGTCCGTGTCGGAGCTTGTTCATCGTACCTTCTTCCATTTCTAGATCCAGGTTTCTATTATGTCAGTACTCAATTCGCATATTCTCACATGTTTACGATCGCAGATATTGGATAGTACACGTTGGAGAGTGTTGTTACTGGAATTTATTGTACAGAGGCCGTCTGTGGATTACCTAGGAAGTGTGTATTTTTATACTGTACCAATGACCCAGACATAGCTGGTGCTAACTCTTAAAATATAGGGCCAAACACAAATTTTGCCCCCCAATCCCCAAAATTTGCATCTAAAACTAAAGAAAACATGTCCTGAAAGGCCCTCCACACTTCGCCCCTACTGCGCATGCGCAGTGTCAAGGACGTTCCGAAATTGGCGCCATTAATCATTCTAAGTTTGGCCCTTCATCAGTTAACATCTGACTGATCTTTGTGCTTATAAATCTCAGTTTAAATGATGCCAGACACATAAATATTAGTGAAATGGTGATTCTAAGGAGGATAGAGAAGGAGGAGAGGAAAAGAATGTGTGACAGAATATTATCAGGGCTATAACTTAAAATTTTTTAATGAAATTATGTTAAGTTACCTATTTTCAAGGCAGCAGCCATTTTGTTGTCATTCTGATTATTTAGTTACACTGTTTTTTTAAGTGTTTTCCTCTCTCCCTGTCCTTTAAGTTCCCCCTTGCTATTCTCCCATGCTTTTGGCATAGTTTCTGTAATTATTATTACTAAAATTTCTTGGGAGTTTTAGCTGTATAACAGAATGAATTCTGTTCTTTCCCCATGTTTACGTCTTCACCTACGGGTGGTTAGGCGTTGTGTTCTGCATCTACCATCTGATGTTCTGCAGTTTCTTCCCTGGAAGTCTCTGTTTTGCATCAGATAGTGTATTTTAGGTAACTGATTTCGGGCCTGGGTGCCTGGAGTCTTATTTTAGTGTTTTTACACTCATTGTTTACATTTACAACAGCCCTCTGTGTGAGGGGGGGATTTCTAATAAGTAATATCTTTATGTTATTTTAATCATAACTAGATACATTATTATTGTTCGTAAGTGTTGAATAAATTGTTTAAAATATTTTTAAAATTTTTGTCCACACTTAGGCTTGGGATCCATTGGGGCTCAACGTTACTTTTCAGAAACTTGGGCTGTTCTGAAAAAATATATTTTTATACTGTACCAATGACCCAGACATAGCTGGTGCTAACTCTTAAAATATAGGGCCAAACACAAATTTTGCCCCCCAATCCCCAAAATTTGCATCTAAAACTAAAGAAAACATGTCCAGAAAGGCCCTCCACACCTCGCCCCCACTGCGCATGCGCAGTGTCAAGGACGTTCCGAAATTGGCGCCATTTATCTTTCTAAGTTTGGCCCTTCATCAGTTAACATCTGACTGATCTTTGTGCTTTTAAATCTCAGTTTAAATGATGCCAGACACATAAATATTAGTGAAATGGTGATTCTAAGGAGGATAGAAAAGGAGGAGAGGAAAAGAATGTGTGACAGAATATTATCAGGGCTGTAACTTAAAATTTTTTAATGAAATTATGTTAAGTTACCTATTTTCAAGGCAGCAGCCATTTTGTTGTCATTCTGATTATTTAGTTACACTGTTTTTTCAAGTGTTTTTCCTCTCTCCCTGTCCTTTAAGTTCCCCCTTGCTATTCTCCCATGCTTTTGGCATAGTTTCTGTAATTATTATTACTAAAATTTCTTGGGAGTTTTAGCTTAATAACAGAATGAATTCTGTTCTTTCCCCATGTTTACGTCTTCACCTACGGGTGGTTAGGCGTTGTGTTCTGCATCTACCATCTGATGTTCTGCAGTTTCTTCCCTGGAAGTCTCTGTTTTGCATCAGATGGTGTATTTTTGGTAACTGATTTCGGGCCTGGGTGCCTGGAGTCTTATTTTAGTGTTTTTACACTCATTGTTTACATTTACAACAGCCCTCTGTGTGAGGGGGGGATTTCTAAATAATAATATCTTTATGTTATTTTAATCATAACTAGATACATTATTATTGTTCGTAAGTGTTGAATAAATTGTTTAAAATATTTTTAAAATTTTTTGTCCACACTTAGGCTTGGGATCCATTGGGGCTCAACGTTACTTTTCAGAAACTTGGGCTGTTCTGAAAAAATATTTTTTCAAAATATTTTGATTTCAATTATTTTTTCTATATTAATGGATCATATTATTATTATGTATTTGATTGCCAGGGGTTAGTGCGAGTACCAGGACTTGTTTTCTTTTCTCATTGAAAGGATATTGATCAATTGTTTTAGGAGGAAGTCTTCCTCTGACCTTATTATCATTCTATATGTGGTCAGTGTACTCGCATTAACTCCTGTTCTGTATCGTATGATTTCGATGACAATATGGGAAGCGTATGTCACGGTATGTTGTTGGGGATTTGGACACTCCGGTCCTTTCCCCGCAGGGTCACTCTACTTTATCAATTTCTATTTCAGACGATCAAGATTAGGGTGATGTATCTGTGATGTCTTCCAACAGTGTGCCTCCGTCGTCACAATTAATGAAGGGCTAGCGGAAAAGTGCTCATGTAATACGCCAATTGCCTAAGAGGACCCTAGTAGGTTCGACGGCCTTTGACGTCCGCTAGCTCGCCCGGTGTAGCGTCCATTCACCGAATGGTTCGGCAGCCGGGTTCGTCCGTTGCGGTCTAGAAGGAATTTTGGGGTGATGCGAGCACTATAAATTTAACTTAATGCACACCCAGTGACGGCGGATCGGAGGGAGAACGGAGGAAGCCTTTTAGTCCGGTTCATAGCTCGTTCCGGTCCATCCGGACGGCAAGCGAGAGAGGCCCCTCTCTCGTTCAACAACATCTGGCCCCAGATGTTGTGGTACAAATGTGTCGTTAGCGGAGCATACGTCCGTCGCTCGGGACGCTCCGTTGTATAGGCAGTCTGCTGAGACTGCTAAGGCTTCCTCTTCTCATCAGCGCACACGACCGCACCTTGGCTGCGTGACCGCCGATATATTACCAGCTTCGCCGATCAAGGATTCTTCGGCGACCAGGTCACACCATCCGGCAGCCAGGGATTCGAGACCGATGGACTCCGAACGTTCGCATAGGAAGTATGCGGGAGCCATCTGATGCGGAGCTGCCCTCGGCGAAGCACCGATAGACTGCGCCTCCGCAGGTCTCGACGCCGGACGTTCTTGTGCACATAGCACAGCTTATCGCAGCATCCCAGCAGCCGACAGAAACGGTGTCGGATCGAGAATTATCCGACAGCGCTGGGTCGGTAGCCGGGGACTCGAGGCCTGCAGACTCCGGACGTTCGCATAGAAAGTGTGCGGGAGTCAACGTACACGGAGCTTCCAGCGGCAATGCATCGTAAGTCCGCTACTGCACAGGCCTCGGGAACGGACGTGCTTTCCTTAATAGCACAGTTTATCGCAGCATCCCAGCATCAACTGAATCTGTCGCATATATTTTATCCGACGATGCTGGGTCGGGACGCTCCGCGGAAGCGGGTACGGACGTCCGAAAAATTTCATCCGGTCCGACGGGATACCGAAAGGGATTCGGTGGATTTCAAGCTTTCCCTTTCGGAACAACATATGCTGCGATGCCGGATAAGAAACTGATAGCGTCGGTGGACTTAGAAATTTTTGGTTCGGTCAGGGACATCGTCCCTCAGTTCCGACATAGTCCAATAATGTCACACAAACTTTCGAATTATTGAACGACGCTATATATATTATTATTTTATGCTTGCTATCCAAGCATTTATGGTTTCTTGTTCGAAGAGTTATGGAGATGTCTTTCTAAAGTGTGCCTCTGTCGTCATAGTTAATGAAGAGTTAGCGGCAATAAGTGCTCATGGAATATGTCTATCGCTTACGGAATGACATTCGCTAGCTCACCCGGTGTAGCATACATTCATCGAATGGTTCGGCTGCCGGGTTCGTCCGTTGCGGTCTAGGAAGGAGGTTTGGGTGATGCGAGCACTTTAATTACTTTAGTACTCACCCAGTGACGGCAGATTGAGGACAGATCGGAGGAAGCCAACAACATAGGGGACCGCATGTTGTGGTTCAGATATTTTACATTCGGAGCATATGTCCGTTGCTCGGGACGCTCCGTTATATTGACAGTCCGAGAGACTGTCTTTAATGCTTCCTCATCCTCACAGCAGGGCACACGACCGCACATTGGCTACGTGACCTCGAGTATCCGATCAGTTTCGGCATTCAGTGATTCCACAGCGAATAGGTCGCGCCATCCGGTAGCCAAGGGACACGAGGCCTATACACTCCGTTCGCTCGCATATTGGAAGTATGCACGGGGTAACGATCTCGGAGCTTCCTGCGGCAATGCATCGTAAGACCGCTGCTCCTCAGGCCTCGGTGACGGACGTGCTATCCGAGTTAGCACAGTTGTTTCGCAGCATCCCAGCAATTGACGGTTTCTCGGTCGAATCAGGAATTATCCGACGGCGCTGGGTCGGTGCGGTCCGCGGTTGCATCAAGCTACGGACGACCGAACGCTTTATAGGGTCCGACAGGATGGCGAAAGGGATTCGATAGATTTCGAGTTTTCCCTTTAGTAGTATCGGAAGATGCCTTTCATATCTTCTGGCATTTCTTCCAGTGATTATTTTTCGGACTTCATTGCTGCGATCTTGGATAAGAGACTTATAGCGTCATTGGACTCGGATTTTTCGATCGGTACAGGGACTTTGTCCCTGACTTACCGACGCAGTCCAATATTGTCATTACAACATGTGTTTTATTTTTCGACGCTATATATATATATATATATATACAAGCCTGCTACTAAGCATGATAGTTTAGTTTCTTGTCCGCGTGGCTCATTTCTGCCATTTTATCTTTTTTACATATAGTTTATTTTGGCAGAGCAGGGCATACCGAGAGTTCATATGCGTCTAGACGGTGTGATTAAAGACTGCATATATTCTTTTTCGCCGTTTATGTCTTTTCCAATTTCAATATTGGGAACGACATTATGTATAGTAGACTTAACTTAGACGCTTTATTATGCGTAATCCGCCTTACTGAGGCGTTATCATTACGTCTTCAAGAAAAGATTTACGGGATATTATTCTCAATGTAATTTCTTTTGAGGGCAGTATTTTGTTCACGTATAACTCCGCCCTTCAGTGGCTGATTGGAGTTGGTTAGACGTGATGCAGCCCTAGCTACATCCACGCGTGGATAGTAGGTTAAGAACTCTCTCAGAGTCGCTTCGTTCTCGGAGGAGCTTCTCTTCGACGGCAACTTTCCGGCAATCCATGAATTGCTTGGTTTATTCATTCTCTTGTCTATCTAGTGTTACAAGAGATTCAGACTGGGGCAAACATTCGGTGGTTGACTCAGAGAGTGCCGCCGCAGTTGCCGGACCCTAGTGTGGCTGTTATGACGGTTGCCAGTCAAACAGATTGGGATATATACTGATCCCTACGGATTCGAAGTGCCAGGGTCTTTGGGTTCCGCAGTCTTTTAGCTATCAGTTTAACTTCCGCGGAATAATGTTTTTTAGGCTTGCTTTATGTCATTGCATGAACATTATTCAGAAATGCATGCCCAAATTCCTGTCCTTTAATTCGACAGTAGTGGCGTATCTCCGGAACCAGGGAGGCACTCTTTCGTTTCCGTTATTCAATTTAATGGAAAGAATCCGTCTGTTGGTTATTGTACACCAAGTTCAGTTTTGGTCCGTCATATTCGGGGTCGTCTGATTGTTTTATCGCACTCCCGTTCTCTTACGGGTCGCTTGTTGCTGTCAGAATGGACTCTCAACAAACAAGTATTCAATCAGATTTGCTATCTAAGGGAGCGCCCAATGATGTTTTATTATGACACAGCTTGCTAATCAATTGCAGACGTATGTGTTGGCTTGTCCAGATCTCTGAGCTAATACTGTTAACGCTCTATTGATCTATAGGACGCAATGATAGGATACGCGTATCCTCCGGCGCTGTTGTTTTAGCAGGTATTGCTAGGATAAACAACCACAATACATTTCTGTTGATAGCATCTCTATCTTCACAGAGATCATGAGTAATTTGCTCTCTTGTCTACTGTGGATCTTAACGTGAAATCTTCCTCTATGTGAGGATCTTTTTTCACTGGGTAAATCGTGTCATCTTTATCACAACCAGCAAGGTCGCAACCTTCATGTATTCCGTTGTGTGGTCCGTATTGCATTGTTAGCACTGTACTGGACGAGCTTTGGACGCGATTTCTTACTATAGGAGATCCTCTTCTTCGCTATTCTATGCGACTAAAGTGGAGGCTCTTCCGTCGTGGTGTAGGGATCATTATGTTCATATGGTTGATCCCTCCATACTACGCATTGCTAGTTTTTAGTTTACTTGTTTCACAAGATCTACTGCAGCCTGTTGTTATTTAGGTTATAGGTTTATGTTACCTCATACCTATGCACTCTACGATAGTTTACAATTGAGTCTTTTGTCTCTTTATCTAAGTCAGTTAGTAACTTTTTGATAAATAGACTTAGAATCTTTAGATTAAATTCCTATACGGATTTTAACTTCGGTTCTTATTTAGCTAAGTAATCATTTGAGCCTCTGGAAACAGTAGTTTTCAAATTCTGACCTTTTAGACAGTAATTCTGTTGGTTTCTCTTTTACTGTAGAGTCAGTGAGTTTCATGCACTATCGATGGATGATTTTCACTTTCATAGTTTCGGAATCAATACTTCCGTTACTATTTAGGTTGGATTGTTGCATAAGAGTTAGGCTCCTTTTATCCGGAACCTATTATTTTAAGGTCCTTCCGTCTTCGTATGGGCATAGGCCTTTACTCTTTCCGGATACAGTTTATGTATTTATAAACAGATATCTGTTTATTACAAGGGCGTAAGCTTCTTCTGTCTTTGATGTCTAGAAGGACGTTACGCTCCATTTTATTGTTAATCGATTCTATTAACTAGCGTACTGCTTATGGTATATCATTGGCTTAGCAGTTGTGCTTAAGATTTCGGCTCTTGAAGTAAGAGTTCTTCTACTTCTTGGGCTTACATTAATAGTGTTGCTATTATAGATTTTTGAAGGCTGCTCATTGCGCTCAGCCATCCATTCATGAATTTTATCTCAGAAATATCGAGTCCATTTCTGGAGGCCTCTATTGTTAGGTCTATTATCTACTGCTCAGAATGTCATTCACTTAACAGTTGCTACTATAGCTAGGTAGGCTGTCTGTTTCGGCAGTGTCTCCGTTCGGCTGCCCTCTTCGCTCTGGGCTATTTGACCCAGGGCAAGAAAAAGGGGGGGGGAGGGTGTTCCCTTGGGTCACCTGTTTTTACTATGAAAACAAGGGGATACCTCCTCCGGAGTTAGTAATTCTGAGCTGTTATTGGGATGGTTGTTTAGTGAGAAGTTTAAGTTTATAAAATTCATTCAAGTCTTAGTTTTTAAAGTATAGCTTTTGAATATTGCATATGTCAACGGACATGATTATGCAATTCTCACACACTTTTAGGAGTATAAGAGTCTCTATTCTCTAGACTTACTTTATTATTGGCTTACTTTAAAAATTATTAGTATAAGGATTATTGGATATTAATAGAGTACATGGATGTATGAAGCTCAATTTTTGGAAGGTGTTGTATCTTTCTAATTTATCATAAATAAGAAAGATACATGTAAGGCCTATTACTTCTTTTCCCTACAGGGGATGACTCTATTTTATTTTATTGAGCGTATTCCATTTTGCTCTATGTCCTTGGCCCTCCAGCCTTTTTACTATTCAGCTATGTCTGGGTCATTGGTACAGTATAAAAATGTTAAAAAATTTATAGTAATTTATATATTTTTTATACTTACCAATGACCCAGACGGGGATGGCCCTCCCAGGAGTTGGGAACTCTTGCCTCCCCGCTGAGTACATAGCGCTTACCAGGCACTGGTTATTAGAATGATAAATGGCGCCAATTTCGGAACGTCCTTGACACTGCGCATGCGCAGTGGGGGCGAGGTGTGGAGGGCCTTTCTGGACATGTTTTCTTTAGTTTTAGATGCAAATTTTGGGGATTGGGGGGCAAAATTTGTGTTTGGCCCTATATTTTAAGAGTTAGCACCAGCTATGTCTGGGTCATTGGTAAGTATAAAAAATATATAAATTACTATAAATTTTTTAACTTTTTCAAAATATTTTGATTTCAATTATTTTTTCTATATTAATGGATCATATTATTATTATGTATTTTGATTGCCAGGGGTTAGTGCGAGTACCAGGACTTGTTTTCTTTTCACATTGAAAGGATATTGATCAATTGTTTTAAGAGGAAGTCTTCCTCTGACTTTATTATCATTCTATATGTGGTCAGTGTACTCGCATTAACTCCTGTTCTGTATCGTATGATTTCGATGACAATATGGGAAGCGTATGTCACGGTATGTTGTTGGGGATTTGGACACTCCGGTCCTTTCCCCGCAGGGTCACTCTACTTTATCAATTTCTATTTCAGACGATCAAGATTAGGGTGATGTATCTGTGATGTCTTCCAACAGTGTGCCTCCGTCGTCACAATTAATGAAGGGCTAGCGGAAAAGTGCTCATGTAAATACGCCAATTGCCTAAGAGGACCCTAGTAGGTTCGACGGCCTTTGACGTCCACTAGCTCGCCCGGTGTAGCGTCCATTCACCGAATGGTTCGGCAGCCGGGTTCGTCCGTTGCGGTCTAGAAGGAATTTTGGGGTGATGCGAGCACTATAAATTAACTTAATGCACACCCAGTGACGGCGGATCGGAGGGAGAACGCAGGAAGCCTTTTAGTCCGGTTCATAGCTCGTTCCGGTCCATCCGGACGGCAAGCGAGAGAGGCCCCTCTCTCGTTCAACAACATCTGGCCCCAGATGTTGTGGTACAAAATGTGTCGCAAGCGGAGCATACGTCCGTCGCTCGGGACGCTCCGTTGTATAGGCAGTCCGCTGAGACTGCTAAGGCTTCCTCTTCTCGTCAGCGCACACGACCGCACCTTGGCTGCGTGACCGCCGATATATTACCAGCTTCGCCGATCTAGGATTCTTCGGCGACCAGGTCACACCATCCGGTAGCCAGGGACACGAGGCCTGCAGAGTCCGGACGTTCGCATAGGAAGTGTGCGGGAGTCAACGTACACGGAGCTTCCGGCGGCAATGCATCGTAAGACCGCTACTGCACAGGCCTCGGGAACGGACGTGCTTTCCTTAATAGCACAGTTTATCGCAGCATCCCAGCATCAACTGAATCTGTCGCATATATTTTATCCGACGATGCTGGGTCGGGACGCTCCGCGGAAGCGGGTACGGACGTCCGAAAGTTTCATCCGGTCCGACGGGATACCGAAAGGGATTCGGAGGATTTCGAGCTTTCCCTTTCGGAACAACATATGCTGTTGTGTATGTCATCTGACTTGGTCTTCTACAGCTTCTTTCGTCAGACCAGAATGCTGCGATGCCGGATAAGAAACTGATAGCGTCGGTGGACTTAGAAATTTTTGGTTCGGTTCAGGGACATCGTCCCTCAGTTCCGACATAGTCCAATAATGTCACACAATCTTTCGAATTATTGAACGACGCTATATATATTATTATTTTATGCTTGCTATCCAAGCATTTCTGGTTTCTTGTTCGAAGAGTTATGGAGATGTCTTTCAAAAGTGTGCCTCTGTCGTCATAGTTAATGAAGAGTTAGCGGCAATAAGTGCTCATGGAATATGTCTATCGCCTACGGAGTGACATTCGCTAGCTCACCCGGTGTAGCGTACATTCATCGAATGGTTCGGCTGCCGGGTTCGTCCGTTGCGGTCTAGGAAGGAGATTTGGGTGATGCGAGCACTTTAATTACTTTAGTACTCACCCAGTGACGGCAGATTGAGGACAGATCGGAGGAAGCCTGTTAGTCCGATTCCTGGCTTGTCCAGGTCCGTCCGGGCTGTGAGCGAGAGAGGTCCCTCTCTCGCCCAACAACATAGGGGACTGCATGTTGTGGTTCAGATATTTTACATTCGGAGCATATGTCCGTTGGTTGGGACGCTCCGTTATATTGACAGTCCGAGAGACTGTCTTTAATGCTTCCTCATCCTCACAGCAGGGCACACGACCGCACATTGGCTACATGACCTCGAGTATCCGATCAGTTTCGGCATTCAGTGATTCCACGGCGAATAGGTCGCGCCATCCGGTAGCCAAGGGACACGAGGCCTATACACTCCGTTCGCTCGCATATTGGTAGTATGCACGGGGTAACGATCACGGAGCTTCCAGCGGCAATGCATCGTAAGACCGCTTCTCCTCAGGCCTCAGTGACGGACGTGCTATCCGAGTTAGCACAGTTGTTTCGCAGCATCCCAGCAATTGACAGTTTCTCGGTCGAATCAGGAATTATCCGACGGTGCTGGGTCGGTGCGGTCCGCGGTTGCATCAGCTACGGACGACCGAACGCTTTATAGGGTCCGACAGGATGGCGAAAGGGATTCGAAAGATTTCGAGTTTTCCCTTTAGTAGTATCGGAAGATGCCTTTCATATCTTCTGGCATTATCTTCCAGTGATTATTATTTCGGACTTCATTGCTGCGATCTTGGATAAGAGACTTATAGCGTCATTGGACTCGGATTTTTTGATCGGTTCAGGGACATTGTCCCTGACTTACCGACGCAGTCCAATATTGTCATTACAACATGTGTTTTATTTTTCGACGCTATATATATATATATATACAAGCCTGCTACTAAGCATGATAGTTTAGTTTCTTGTCCGCGTTGCTCATTTCTGCCATTTTATCATTTATATAAATAGTTTATTTTGGCAGAGCAGGGCATACCGAGAGTTCATATGCGTCTAGACGGTGTGATTAAAGACTGCATATATTCTTTTTCGCCGTTTATGTCTTTTCCAATTTCAATGTTGGGAACGACATTATGTATAGTAGACTTAACTTAGACGCTTATTATACGTAATCCGCCTTACTGAGGCGTTATCATTACGTCTTCAAGAAAAGATTTACGGGATATTATTCTCAATGTAATTTCTTTTGAGGGCAGTAGTTTGTTCACGTATAACTCCGCCCTTCAGTGGCTGATTGGAGTTAGTTAGACGTGACGCAGCCCTAGCTACATCCACACGTGTGGATAGTAAGGTTAAGAACTCTCTCAGAGTCGCTTCGTTCTCGGAGGAGCTTCTCTTCGACGGCAACTTTTCGGCAATCCATGAATTGCTCGATTTATACGTTCTCTTTTCTATCTAGTGTTACAAGAGATTCAGATTGGGGCAAACATTCGGTGATTGACTCAGAGAGTGCCGCCGCAGTTGCCGGACCCGAGTGTGGCTGTTATGACGGTTGCCAGTCAAACAGATTGGGATATAATACTGATCCCTACGGATTCGAAGTGCCAGGGTCTTTGGGTTCCGCAGTCTTTTAGCAATCAGTTTAACTTCCGCGGAATAATGTTTTTTAGGCTTGCTTTATGTCATTGCATGAACATTATTCAGAAACGCATGCCCAAATTCCTGTCCTTTAATTCGACAGTAGTGGCGTATCTCCGGAACCAGGGAGGCACTCTTTCGTTTCCGTTATTCAATTTAATGGAAGGAATCCGTCTGTTGGTTATAGTACACCAAGTTCTGTTTTGGTCCATCATATTCCGGGTCGTCTGAATGTTTTATCGGACTCCCGTTCTCTTACGGGTCACTTGTTGCTGTCAGAATGGACTCTCAACAAACAAGTATTCAATCAGATTTGCTATCTATGGGAGCGCCCAATGATGATTTATTTATGACACAGCTTGCTAATCAATTGCAGACGTATGTGTTGGCTTGTCCAGATCTCTGAGCTAATATTGTTAACGCTCTATTGATCTATAGGATGGAATGATAGGATACGCGTATCCTCCGGCGCTGTTGTTTTAGCAGGTATTGCTAAGATAAACAACCACAATACATTTCTGTTGATAGCATCTCTATCTTCACAGAGATCATGAGTAATTTACTCTCTTGTCTACTGTGGGTCTTAACGTGAAATCTTCCTCTATGTGAGGATCTTTTTCACTGGGTAAATCGTGTCATCTTTATCACAACCAGCAAGGTCACAACCTTCATGTATTCCGTTGTGTGGTCCGTATTGCATTGTAAGCACTGTACTGGACGAGCTTTGGACGCGATTTCTTACTATAGGAGATCCTCTTCTTCGCTATTCTATGCGGCTAAAGTGGAGGCTCTTCCGTCGTGGTGTAGGGATCATTATGTTCATATTGTTGATCCCTCCATACTACTCATTGCTATTTTTTAGTATACTTGTTTCACAAGATCTACTGCAGCCTGTTATTATTTAGGTTATAGGTTTATGTTACCTCATACCTATGCACTCTACGATAGTTTACAATTGAGTCTTTTGTCTCTTTATCTAAGTCAGTTAGTAACTTTTTGATAAATAGACTTAGAATCTTTAGATTAAATTCCTATACGGATTTTAACTTCGGTTCTTATTTAGCTAAGTAATCATTTGAGCCTCTGGAAACAGTAGTTTTCAAATTCTGACCTTTTAGAGAGTAATTCTGTTGGTTTCTCTTTTACTGTAGAGTCAGTGAGTTTCATGCACCATCGATGGATGATTTTCACTTTCATAGTTTCGGAATCAATACTTCCGTTACTATTTAGGTTGGATTGTTGCATAAGAGTTAGGCTCCTATTATCCGGAACCTATTATTTTAAGGTCCTTCCGTCTTCGTATGGGCATAGGCCTTTACTCTTTCCGGGTACAGTTTATGTATTTATAAACAGATATCTGTTTATTACAAAGGGCGTAAGCTTCTTCTGTCTTTGATGTCTAGTAGAAGGACGTTACGCTCCATTTTATTGTTAATGGATTCTATTAACTATCGGTACTGCTTATGGTATATCATTGACTTAGCAGTTGTGCTTAAGATTTCGGCTCATGAAGTAAGAGTTCTTCTACTTCTTGGGCTTACATTAATAGTGTCGCTATTATAGATTTTTGAAGGCCGCTCATTGCGCTCAGCCATCCACATTCATGAATTTTATCTTAGAAATATCGAGTCCATTTCTGGAGGCCTCTATTGTTAGGTCTATTATCTACTGCTCAGAATGTCATTCACTTAACAGTTGCTACTATAGCTAGGTAAGCTGTCTGTTTCGGCAGTGTCTCCGTTCGGCTGCCCTCTTCGCTCTGGGCTATTTGACCCAGGGCAAGAAAAAGGGGGGGGGGGGGGGGGGGAGGGTGTTCCCTTGGGTCACCTGTTTTACTATGAAAACAAGGGGATACCTCCTCCGGAGTTTGTAATTCTGAGCTGTTATTGGGATGGTTGTTTAGTGAGAAGTTTAGGTTTTTAAAATTCATTCTAGTCTTAGTTTTTAAAGTATAGCTTTTGAATATTGCATATGTCAACGGACATGATTATGCAATCCTCAGACACTTTTAGGAGTATAAGAGTCTCTATTCTCTAGACTTACTTTATTTATTGGCTTACTTTAAAAATTATTAGTATAAGGATTATATTGGATATTAATAGAGTACATGGATGTATGAAGCTCAATTTTGGAAGGTGTTGTATCTTTCTGATTTATCATAAATAAGAAAGATACATGTAAGGCCTATTACTTCTTTTTCCCTACAGGGGATGACTCTATTTTATTTTATTGAGCGTATTCCATTTTGCTCTATGTCCTTGGCCCTCCAGCCTTTTTACTATTCAGCTATGTCTGGGTCATTGGTACAGTATAAAAATGTTAAAAAATTTATAGTAATTTATATATTTTTTATACTTACCAATGACCCAGACGGGGATGGCCCTCCCAGGAGTTGGGAACTCTTGCCTCCCCGCTGAGTACATAGCGCTTACCAGGCACTGGTTATTAGAATGATTAATGGCGCCAATTTCGGAACGTCCTTGACACTGCGCATGCGCAATAGGGGCGAAGTGTGGAGGGCCTTTCAGGACATGTTTTCTTTAGTTTTAGATGCAAATTTTGGGGATTGGGGGGCAAAATTTGTGTTTGGCCCTATATTTTAAGAGTTAGCACCAGCTATGTCTGGGTCATTGGTAAGTATAAAAAATATATAAATTACTATAAATTTTTTAACTTTCTTGTCAGGGATCGTTCAGTGTGGCTCGATTGGACTTTTGTGTGTTATATTTTATATCACCGGTTTTCGACGTATCTATGTACGCCGTCTGCAGTGTACGTTATATAGCATGCAATATTAATTACCAGGATCGTTGCTATAGCCTTAACTTCTGAAGTGGCATTAAGCACCACTTATTAATCATAAATTAATACCCAAGTGCCTGTTCGACGAATATTTATATTGTTTTTTTGGTACCGCCCTTATTGATTCCAGAGCTCTTCCCTCTTTCTTTTGAAGATTCCTTCAAAAGAAAGAGGGGGGGGGGAATTTTTTATCTCTTCTCTCTGGCTTAATGGGTATGTAACTATGAAGGAAGCTGTTTTATCCGTAATTATATCCTGCATACAGCTGAAGTGTTATTGTATGGCATATGTTTGTGGGAGATTTTCTCTCATTCTCAGATACGCCATCCTAATTTTGGGGCTTATTCTGGACTAGCCTTAAAAATTAGGAACTTGTTACATCCTAAGTAGTATTGTCTTCATGCTTAGAATTAGGAGAATTACTTAAATTGGGCTCCTTATTTAGGATATGTCTCCTCGTTTACAGCATAGAGAGACATACATGTAATTCCTATTCCAATTCCTTCATCATGGATTGCAGGATTGGATCTATGTTGATCTACTATTTCAGGAGCCCTCCACCTTTTTTACGATTCAGCTATGTCTGGGCCATTGGTTTATAGTATAAAAATATTAAAAATTTAAAGTAATATTTATATTTTTTTATACTTACCAATGGCCCAGACGGGGATGGCCCTCCCATGAGTGGGCACTCATACCTCCCCGCAAAATTATTATGTAATACTCTCTTTTACAAAGAATGATGTTGGCGCCAATTCCGGTCACTTCCTGGCGTCTGCGCATGTGCAGAGAGTAAATGTATGGAGGGACAGATAGGACTTCTAATTTTCGGTTTTGCATGCAAATTTGGGGGATTGGGGGGGCAAAATATGTGTTTGGCCCTTGATATTTTTGAGTTAGCACCAGCTAAGTCTGGGTCATTGGTAAGTATAAAAAATATAAATATTACTTTGAATTTAAATTTTCACCCTGTTTGGCGGTGAGAAGTTGGAGGGGGTCCACTGTCCCTTGGGTGATTTTTTCTCTCTTTGCTTCAAACTGTGTTTTGAAGGGCATTGAGAGTGATTTTACACACAAAAAAATAGAAATCACCCAACGGCCCCCCTCCACCCCAACCTATTCTCAAAGCTAAATTAGATTAACTATATTAACATGTGGATGGTAAATGTGACCTTAAATCCTTCTTTAACCCTTTACCCAATGCAGACCATATCAAAATTTATTATGTTAAGTATCATTTTTTTAATTTTTCAAAAAATTTTAACAAAACGATATCATGTGACCCCTCATTGGAACGAGCTCATTGAGCTCGTTCCAATGAGGGGTCACATGATATATTTTTGTTGAAATATTTTGAAAAATTTAATTTTTTCAACTGCTCAATTTGCATATTACGCGGGCGGATGCGGGCGATTCGTTAGGTAAAGGGTTAACCAATTTTAGCGGGTGAGTCATTAAGGCCCCTTGGGGCCTCTTGTTTAAATGAAACCAGTTTGGAAATTTCAGGGGTGTATGTCCCCCTTGCCCACCTGAATTCTTACTCAGTTGTTAATGGGAGAAACACCCAAACTCCACCAATTTCACATCTGATATCAGGAAAATAATGAGACTGATTGTGTTTTTTATCAAGTCTTTATATTAGAGATGGGCGGTATTGGAATTTTGAGTTCGGTATCAGTTTCGGTATTTTTGTGTGGGCATACCGCGGTATCGGTTCGGTATTCGGTATGTGACTTCAGATTCACTGATAGTAGGGGAATCCATGTCAGAAAAATACAGAATAAGTTGTTCTTGTATCATTCTATCACAGTGCTACACATGCCATTGTTGATGGGCTCAACATTGTCATTCTTTTGTCAACACAGATCATATCTACAGTAATTTGGTGACTTCTTCTAAATTCGCCTTAACTTTTCAGGCTCCACTTAAGGCGTCTGTAATCATAGAATGTGTGTCCTGAAGATGTCATCTTTAGGTGGGCCTGATGACAGTAGTAAAATTATCTGGTCAGTGATTTCTAGCCAAGTCTTGGCTGCCTGTTAAGGCAGACAAGACTTGGCTAGAAATCACTGCTAAGCAACTGGACATGTACAGGTCGTAGACTATTGATAATTTAGTACAACTGCACTGGTTCTTTAGGCTTAACAAAACTGAAAAATAAAATCAGTCACTTCTTTCATGAAAATGAACACATCAACTGCTATCAATCCTCATCAAGGCCTTATAAATAGTGAATGCACAGGGAAAATTGAAAATACCGTTGGTTTTGGTATTCAAAGATTGGGTCGGTTCGGTTTTTTGGTGTCCCCATGATATCGGTTCGGTTTTTCGGTATATTGCCCATCTCTTCTTTATATTTTCTGTTTCATTTCAATAAAGTTTCCCCATTAAAAACATGTGTAGTGCATAGCAGAAAATTTAGGGATTTGCAGAGCAGAGATATTACAGAATTTACCAACTGCAATCGATACGAGATCGCCACCATCTCCCGTAGATTGTCGAGTTCATGTAAACATTGGAGAAACACATCAAAGGAGGTAACAAGTTGAAAAAAGAACATTGAATAATACATTCTGACATACATGTAAACCAGGCGTCATTCGACTTCGCAACACACATTACCATCAAAAATTATTATTCATTTAAGACACAAAGTATGTGTGCTCTGTTTATTCCTGGTTAATACAGCCAAGTGTATTGTTTCCTTACACGAAACCGTATTAACAGTATTTACTGGAATAAAACACATTCTTCACGAGAACAATATTGTGTGATTGTATCATTAATAACGATCGTTTCCCAACACCCCAACCAAATGCAAATATTATTTTGGTTTATATTGCCCAACACTAAATATGCATACTCTGAGAACTTATGTGGTACAGTGGAACCCTTTTAATTGAATAGCCACCTCTGCTAATGAAAATTATTCAATTAACAGGGATTGTAACTTTCCTGTATTCTAGAGATATACTTAGCATTTATTCTATTATATCTTGTTTGACAGAGCTCCATGAGCTCTGTCAAACAAGATATAATAGATTAAATGCCTGTATTGGATGTACTGAGGCCAGATAGGTCTATAAACAAAGGAAAACTGGGTAGTGTCAGGGTAATTTTTCGACAAGTTACAAGATTTTTTATTCAATTAACAGGAGTTTACTCTATAATCTATATTCAATTAACAGGTCAAATTTGTACTGGCAGTATGGTAAATGGTTTTGTGTTGTGAAATTATATTCAATTAACAGGGATATACAATTAAGAGATAACCAATTAAGTGGGATCCACTGTATTTAGCTTTCAAAATTGATGATTTATCAACAAAATTTTGTAGTATAACAGGCAACAACAGATTTTCTTCTGTGTCCTATTTCAACTATCAGAATCTGCATAATCAGCAAAGAAATAATCGGTAATCGGTTGATAGCAAGTTTTGATAATCGGTTCATCACCAGTTATCAGATTTCAGTTAATTTTGGTGTGCTACTTTATAAGAATAATGTCTTGGGGAAATTAAATAACCATGATTATTCAATGAAAATTAAGGGAGTTATTATGCCCTGACTTGAAAATTTGAATGGATATCTAGTGGAGACCTCCGTCCATTTGTCCGTCCTTACCAACATTTTCCCTTGTATCTCAGCCACTACTACTCCGATTTGAATGCTATTTGGTGTTGTGATAGAGCATCATGAGGGAATGATACCTATGTAGCATTAGTTTCTTTCACACATTTTTTCCAGAATTGTGGCCCTTTTTCACTCCTTCAACCTTTTTGGCCGGTCGGGGGGCATTGGTACATGCTTTGCGTTGCCCCTCGTGTTGTCTTCTGTTTGTTGAATTTTGTAGAAAATGTCATTTTTTATACGATAACTTGAACATAAGACAACATATTTCAATAAATTTGATACACTGCTATATATTATTAGCTCAACTTTGGCGAAGCCAAATTTGAGCATATGCCATGGCCCGTCGTCCGTCTGTCCGTCAACAATTGGATACGGCTCGGGCTAGAGGCCGTATTTCTGAACCGATCTTTACGAAACTTCTTGGGTACCTTTGTTATGACCGTGGGACGAGAACGAGTGTTGTTGGGTTTGGTCCGAAATTCAAGATGGCTGCCAGCCGCCATTTTGTACCGATGATGCAGAAATCTGTTTTTTGTACAGAACTTCCATATGAAAGCTATGATTTGAATAATTTTTTGTATGAATGTTTAGTACCATGGGATACATCACATATAATACGGGTTTTTTTCTCGTGCGTAAATTATGCAAATTAGACTAACTTTGATGTTTTTTGGTGTTACTTTCAGCACTGTAAGTGCAAATGACAATATGGCTCGGGCTAGAGGCCGTATTTATGAACCGATCTTTACGAAATTCCTTGGGTACCTTTGTTATCACCGTGGGACGAGAACGAGTGTTTTTGGGTCCGGTCCGAAATTCAAGATGGCCGATGGCAGCCATTTTGTACAAAATTAGGTGCAATCAGATTTTTGCACAGAACTTCCATATGAAAGCGCTGATTTGAATAATTTTTTGTGTGAATGTTTAGTACAATGGGATACATCACATATAATACGGGTTTTTTTCTCATGCAGAAATTATGCAAATTAGATGAACTTTGATTTTTTCAGTGCTACTTACACACAGAAAGTACACATGTCAATACGGCTCGGGCTAGAGTCCGTATTTATGAACCGATCTTCACGAAACGTCTTGGGTATCTTTGTTATCACCTTGGGACGAGAACGAGTGTTTCTGGGTGCGGTCCAAAATTCAAGATGGCTGCCAGTGGCCATTTTGTACCGAAATTAGGTCTAATCAGTTTTTTGTACACAACTTCTATATTCGGCTCAGTCTAGAGGCCGTATTTATGAACCGATCTTTACGAATCTTCTTGGGTACCTTTGTTGTCACCGTGGGATGAGAACGAGTGTTTTGGGGTGTGGTCCGAAATTCAAGATGGCCACCAGCAGCCATTTTGTACCAAAATTAGTGCAATCAGTCTTTTGTGCAGAACTTCTGTATGAAAGTTCTGATTTGAATATATTTTTGTATGAATGTTTAGTAACATGGAATACATCACATATAGTACGGGTTTTTTTCTTGTGCAGAAATTATGCAAATTAGATGAACTTTGATTTATTCAGTGCTACTTATACACTGTAAGTGCACATGTCAATACGGCTCGGGCTAGAGGCTGTATTTATGAACCGATCTTCACAAAACTTCTTGGGTGCCTTTGTTATCTCCTTGGGACGAGAACGAGTGTTTCTGGGTGCCGTCCAGAATTCAAGATGGCTGCCAGTGGCCATTTTGTACCAAAATTAGGTCCTATCAGTTTTTTGTCACAACTTCTACACAGCTCATATTTGTGAACTGATCTTCACGAAACTTCTTGGGTACCTTTGTTTTCACCTTGGGACAGGAATGAGTGTGTTTTGGGGTGCCTTTGTTATCACTGTGCTATGAGAACAAATATTTTGGGGTTCAGTCAGACCCACTCTGGGACTCAAAGATTTTTTTCTAGTTTAGCATTTGACTGTCACCCACCTTTACAATACTTTACCTATACATTTGTTACAGGCAGCGGTCAGTATTTATGTACAGACCGTTACAATACTTTATATGTACCTTTGTTATCAGGTCATTACCTAGATGTTTGTCATTGCTGTGTCACATCCTATACATGTACATGTCTTTGTCTTGACAAGTTGAGCTACAGTGTCATTGACACTTTCATTTGTACACAACTTCTATACAGCTCAGACAAGAGGCTGTATTTATGAACCGATCTTTGCGAAACTTCTTGGGAACCTTTGTTATCACCTTGGGACAGGAACAAGTGTTTTTGGGTGTGGTCCAAAATTCAAGATGGCTGCCAGTGGCCATTTTGTTCCAAAATTAGGTACAATCAGTTTTTAGTACAGAACTTCTATATGAAGGTTCTGATTTGAATAAATTTTTGAATGAATGTTTAGTAACATGGAATACATCACATATAATACATGTTTTTTTCTCTTGCAGAAATTATGCAAATTAGATGAACTTTGATTTATTCTGTGCTACTAATACTCAGTAACTGCACATGTCAATGCGGCTCGGGCTAGAGGCTGTATTTATGAACTGATCTTCACGAAACTTCTTGGGAACCTTTGTTATCACCTTGGGACAGGAAGGAGTGTTGTTGGGTGTGGTCCAAAATTCAAGATGGCTGCCAGTGGCCATTTTGTACCAAAATTAGGTACAATCAGTTTTTGGTACAGAACTTCTATATGAAGGTTCGGATTTGAATAAGTTTTTGAATGAATGTTTAGTAATGTGGAATACATCACATTTAATACTGGTGTTTTTTTTTGTGCAGAAATTATGCAAATTAGATGAACTTTGATTTATTCAGTGCTACTTATACGCAGTAAGTGCACATGTCAATATGGCTCAGGCTAGAGGCTGTATTTATGAACCGATCTTCACGAATCTTCACGAAACTTCTTGGGTACTTTTGTTATCAGCTTGGGACAGGAACAGGTGCCTTTGTTATCACTGTGCTATGAGAACAAATATTTTGGGGTTCAGTCAGACCCACTCTGGGACTCAAAGATTTCTTTTCTAGTTTAGCATCTAACTGTCGCCCACCTTTACAGTACTTTACCTATACATTTGTTACAGGCTACGGTCAGCATTTATGTACAGACCGTTACAATACTTTATGTGTATCTTTGTTATCAGGTCATTACCTAGATGTGTGTCTTTGCTGTGTCACATACTATACATGTACATGTCTTACACAAGTTGAGCTACAGTGTCATTGACACTTTCATTCAACATATACTGTATATGTAATTAACAGGTCAAGTTTGTATTGAAGGTACTGTGGAACCCTGTTAATTGAATAGCCACTTTGCCAATGAAAATTATTCAATTAACAGTATTCAATTAACAGCGGTTGTGTCACTTTCCTATATTTTAGAGATAAACTTAGCAGTTATTCTATTATATTTTGTTTGACAGAGCTCTATGAGCTCTGTCAAACAAGATATAATAGATTAAATGCCTGTTTTGGATGTACTGAGGCCAAATAGGTCTATAAACAAATTAAAACTGGGAGTGTCGGGGTAATTTCTCGACAGGTTACAACAATTAACATGAGTTTATAACCTATATTCAATTTTAACAGCTCAAATTTGTACTTGAGGTATGGTAAATGGTTTTGTGTTTGAAAATTATTTTCAATTAACAGGATTATTCAGTTTTTTATTTATTTATTAGTGTTTAAGGTCCTATACTTATGCACAATGGCTAATTATGACCGTGACAGTTTTACAGGTGGAGGAACCCAGAGAGAACCACTAAGCATCGACGAGCAACTGTCAGCTCCTCAACATTCTAACTGTTCAAGCTCCGCTCAAGCAGGGTTACAGCGGTTGAAGACATGTGCACCATCGACGTGCAGTACTGCCTTAGTACAAGGCATCATCGTGCCCCCATGTAGGCATCCGAGATAAAGTGCCTTGCCCAAGGACACAACGCGTGTCATTCAGGGGTTATTCAGTCAAGAGATATCCAATTAAGTGGACTCCATTGTATTCTAAATGGGTTTGGTATTTGAAAGTATTATCAATTATTCCATCAAGTGAGTCCCGCTATATTGATATCTGTAGAAGCACATAATTTTTTAAATTTGATCAAAGTCAGTATTATATAAACGGATTACTCAGCTCAAAATTTTGCAACCCAATCTTCCCCTCAAGATGTCATCAAGTGAATCAATGCATGTAATTCCTTCCAAAAACAGCATTTGATGATGTAAAAGCTGTTACGTGGCAAACCAACCAGGCTTGAAAATAAGCCGTCTGACATTTGCAGAATAAGGTCGCCAGAGGGTGGATGCTATCCCATACAGCAGGCCAATTTATCCTCTGGGTACCTCTTTCTGTTTCGTTTTGAGACGCAGATTCAGATTGAGGTTCACAGAGGGTAAATTTAGTGATGCTACCCTGCTGTGCAGGGTAGCATCACTAAATTCGCCCTCTGGGGACCTCATTTTGCAGATGACAGTCTGCTTCTTTCTGACTTGAAACCAACATATTTTTATACTGTACCAATGACCCAGACATAGCTGGTGCTAACTCTTAAAATATAGGGCCAAACACAAATTTTGCCCCCCAATCCCCAAAATTTGCATCTAAAACTAAAGAAAACATGTCCTGAAAGGCCCTCCACACCTCGCCCCCACTGCGCATGCGCAGTGTCAGGGACGTTCCGAAATTGGCGCCATTTATCATTCTAAGTTTGGCCCTTCATCAGTTAACATCTGACTGATCTTTGTGCTTTTAAATCTCAGTTTAAATGATGCCAGACACATAAATATTAGTGAAATGGTGATTCTAAGGAGGATAGAGAAGGAGGAGAGGAAAAGAATGTGTGACAGAATATTATCAGGGCTGTAACTTAAAATTTTTTAATGAAATTATGTTAAGTTACCTATTTTCAAGGCAGCAGCCATTTTGTTGTCATTCTGATTATTTAGTTACACTGTTTTTTCAAGTGTTTTCCTCTCTCCCTGTCCTTTAAGTCCCCCTTGCTATTCTCCCATGCTTTTGGCATAGTTTCTGTAATTATTATTACTAAAATTTCTTGGGAGTTTTAGCTGAATAACAGAATGAATTCTGTTCTTTCCCCATGTTTACGTCTTCACCTACGGGTGGTTAGGCGTTGTGTTCTGCATCTACCATCTGATGTTCTGCAGTTTCTTCCCTGGAAGTCTCTGTTTTGCATCAGATAGTGTATTTTTGGTAACTGATTTCGGGCCTGGGTGCCTGGAGTCTTATTCTAGTGTTTTTACACTCATTGTTTACATTTACAACAGCCCTCTGTGTGAGGGGGGGATTTCTAAATAATAATATCTTTATGTTATTTTAATCATAACTAGATACATTATTATTGTTCGTAAGTGTTGAATAAATTGTTTAAAATATTTTTAAAATTTTTGTCCACACTTAGGCTTGGGATCCATTGGGGCTCAACGTTACTTTTCAGAAACTTGGGCTGTTCTGAAAAAATATTTTTTCAAAATATTTTGATTTCAATTATTTTTTCTATATTAATGGATCATATTATTATTATGTATTTTGATTGCCAGGGGTTAGTGCGAGTACCAGGACTTGTTTTCTTTTCACATTGAAAGGATATTGATCAATTGTTTTAAGAGGAAGTCTTCCTCTGACTTTATTATCATTCTATATGTGGTCAGTATACTCGCATTAACTCCTGTTCTGTATCGTATGATTTCGATGACAATATGGGAAGCGTATGTCACGGTATGTTGTTGGGGATTTGGACACTCCGGTCCTTTCCCCGCAGGGTCACTCTACTTTATCAATTTCTATTTCAGACGATCAAGATTAGGGTGATGTATCTGTGATGTCTTCCAACAGTGTGCCTCCGTCGTCACAATTAATGAAGGGCTAGCGGAAAAGTGCTCATGTAATACGGCAATTGCCTAAGAGGACCCTAGTAGGTTCGACGGCCTTTGACGTCCGCTAGCTCGCCCGGTGTAGCGTCCATTCACCGAATGGTTCGGCAGCCGGGTTCGTCCGTTGCGGTCTAGAAGGAATTTTGGGGTGATGCGAGCACTATAAAATTAACTTAATGCACACCCAGTGACGGCGGATCGTAGGGAGAACGGAGGAAGCCTTTTAGTCCGGTTCATAGCTCGTTCCGGTCCATCCGGACGGCAAGCGAGAGAGGCCCCTCTCTCGTTCAACAACATCTGGCCCCAGATGTTGTGGTACAAAATGTGTCGCTAGCGGAGCATACGTCCGTCGCTCGGGACGCTCCGTTGTATAGGCAGTCCGCTGAGACTGCTAAGGCTTCCTCTTCTCGTCAGCGCACACGACCGCACCTTGGCTGCGTGACCGCCGATATATTACCAGCTTCGCCGATCAAGGATTCTTCGGCGACCAGGTCACACCATCCGGCAGCCAGGGATTCGAGACCGATGGACTCCGGACGTTCGCATAGGAAAAGTATGCGGGAGCCATCTGATGCGGAGCTGCCCTCGGCGAAGCAGCGATAGACTGCGCCTCCGCAGGTCTCGACGCCGGACATTCTTGTGCACATAGCACAGCTTATCGCAGCATCCCAGCAGCCGACAGAAACGGTGTCGGATCGAGAATTATCCGACGGCGCTGGGTCGGTAGCCGGGGACACGAGGCCTGCAGACTCCGGACGTTCGCATAGGAAGTGTGCGGGAGTCAACGTACACGGAGCTTCCGGCGGCAATGCATCGTAAGTCCGCTACTGAACAGGCCTCGGGAACGGACGTGCTTTCCTTAATAGCACAGTTTATCGCAGCATCCCAGCATCAACTGAATCTGTCGCATATATTTTATCCGACGATGCTGGGTCGGGACGCTCCGCGGAAGCGGGTTCGGACGTCCGAAAGTTTCATCCGGTCCGACGGGATACCGAAAGGGATTCGGAGGATTTCAAGCTTTCCCTTTCGGAACAACATATGCTGCGATGCCGGATAAGAAACTGATAGCGTCGGTGGACTTAGAAATTTTTGGTTCGGTTCAGGGACATCGTCCCTCAGTTCTGACATAGTCCAATAATGTCACACAAACTTTCAAATTATTGAACGACGCTATATATATTATTATTTTATGCTTGCTATCCAAGCATTTCTGGTTTCTTGTTCGAAGAGTTATGGAGATGTCCTTCAAAAGTGTGCCTCTGTCGTCATAGTTAATGAAGAGTTAGCGGCAATAAGTGCTCATGGAATATGTCTATCGCTTACGGAGTGACATTCGCTAGCTCACCCGGTGTAGCGTACATTCATCGAATGGTTCGGCTGCCGGGTTCGTCCGTTGCGGTCTAGGAAGGAGATTTGGGTGATGCGAGCACTTTAATTACTTTAGTACTCACCCAGTGACGGCAGATTGAGGACAGATCGGAGGAAGCCTGTTAGTCCGGTTCCTGGCTTGTCCAGGTCCGTCCGGGCTGTGAGCGAGAGAGGTTCCTCTCTCGCCCAACAACATAGGGGACCGCATGTTGTGGTTCAGATATTTTACATTCGGAGCATATGTCCGTTGCCCGGGACGCTCCGTTATATAGACAGTCTGAGAGACTGTCTTTAATGCTTCCTCATCCTCACAGCAGGGCACACGACCGCACATTGGCTACGTGACCTCGAGTATCCGATCAGTTTCGGCATTCAGTGATTCCACGGTGAATAGGTCGCGCCATCCGGTAGCCAAGGGACACGAGGCCTATACACTCCGTTCGCTCGCATATTGGAAGTATGCACGGGGTAACGATCATGGAGCTTCCAGCGGCAATGCATCGTAAGACCGCTTCTCCTCAGGCCTCAGTGACGGACGTGCTATCCGAGTTAGCACAGTTGTTTCGCAGCATCCCAGCAATTGACAGTTTCTCGGTCGAATCAGGAATTATCCGACGGTGCTGGGTCGGTGCGGTCCGCGGTTGCATCAGCTACGGACGACCGAACGCTTTATAGGGTCCGACAGGATGGCGAAAGGGATTCGAAAGATTTCGAGTTTTCCCTTTAGTAGTATCGGAAGATGCCTTTCATATCTTCTGGCATTATCTTCCAGTGATTATTAGTTCGGACTTCATTGCTGCGATCTTGGATAAGAGACTTATAGCGTCATTGGACTCGGTTTTTTCGATCGGTACAGGGACATTGTCCCTGACTTACCGACGCAGTCCAATATTGTCATTACAACATGTGTTTTATTTTTCGACGCTATATATATATATATATATACAAGCCTGCTACTAAGCATGATAGTTTAGTTTCTTGTCCGCGTTGCTCATTTCTGCCATTTTATCATTTTTACAGATAGTTTATTTTGGCAGAGCAGGGCATACCGAGAGTTCATATGCGTCTAGACGGTGTGATTAAAGACTGCATATATTCTTTTTCGCCGTTTATGTCTTTTCCAATTTCAATGTTGGGAACGACATTATGTATAGTAGACTTAACTTAGACGCTTTATTATACGTAATCCGCCTTACTGAGGCGTTATCATTACGTCTTCAAGAAAAGATTTACGGGATATTATTCTCAATGTAATTTCTTTTGAGGGCAGTAGTTTGTTCACGTATAACTCCGCCCTTCAGTGGCTGATTGGAGTTGGTTAGACGTGACGCAGCCCTAGCTACATCCACACGCGTGGATAGTAAGGTTAAGAACTCTCTCAGAGTCGCTTCGTTCTCGGAGGAGCTTCTCTTCGACGGCAACTTTCCGGCAATCCATGAATTGCTCGATTTATACGTTCTCTTGTCTATCTAGTGTTACAAGAGATTCAGACTGGGGCAAACATTCGGTGGTTGACTCAGAGAGTGCCGCCGCAGTTGCCGGACCCGAGTGTGGCTGTTATGACGGTTGCCAGTCAAACAGATTGGGATATATACTGATCCCTACGGATTCGAAGTGCCAGGGTCTTTGGGTTCCGCAGTCTTTTAGCAATCAGTTTAACTTCCGCGGAATAATGTTTTTTAGGCTTGCTTTATGTCATTGCATGAACATTATTCAGAAACGCATGCCCAAATTCCTGTCCTTTAATTCGACAGTAGTGGCGTATCTCCGGAACCAGGGAGGCACTCTTTCGTTTCCGTTATTCAATTTAATGGAAAGAATCCGTCTGTTGGTTATTGTACACCAAGTTCAGTTTTGGTCCGTCATATTCCGGGTCGTCTGATTGTTTTATCGGACTCCCGTTCTCTTACGGGTCGCTTGTTGCTGTCAGAATGGACTCTCAACAAACAAGTATTCAATCAGATTTGCTATCTATGGGAGCGCCCAATGATGATTTATTTATGACACAGCTTGCTAATCAATTGCAGACGTATGTGTTGGCTTGTCCAGATCTCTGAGCTAATAGTGTTAACGCTCTATTGATCTATAGGACGGAATGATAGGATACGCGTATCCTCCGGCGCTGTTGTTTTAGCAGGTATTGCTAAGATTAACAACCACAATACATTTCTGTTGATAGCATCTCTATCTTCACAGAGATCATGAGTAATTTACTCTCTTGTCTACTGTGGGTCTTAACGTGAAATCTTCCTCTATGTGAGGATCTTTTTTCACTGGGTAAATCGTGTCATCTTTATCACAACCAGCAAGGTCGCAACCTTCATGTATTCCGTTGTGTGGTCCGTATTGCATTGTAAGCACTGTACTGGACGAGCTTTGGACGCGATTTCTTACTATAGGAGATCCTCTTCTTCGCTATTCTATGCGACTAAAGTGGAGGCTCTTCCGTCGTGGTGTGGGGATCATTATGATCATATTCTTGATCCCTCCATACTACTCATTGCTATTTTTTAGTATACTTGTTTCACAAGATCTACTGCAGCCTGTTATTATTTAGGTTATAGGTTTATGTTACCTCATACCTATGCACTCTACGATAGTTTACAATTGAGTCTTTTGTCTCTTTATCTAAGTCAGTTAGTAACTTTTTGATAAATAGACTTAGAATCTTTAGATTAAATTCCTATACGGATTTTAACTTCGGTTCTTATTTAGCTAAGTAATCATTTGAGCCTCTGGAAACAGTAGTTTTCAAATTCTGACCTTTTAGACAGTAATTCTGTTGGTTTCTCTTTTACTGTAGAGTCAGTGAGTTTCATGCACTATCGATGGATGATTTTCACTTTCATAGTTTCGGAATCAATACTTCCGTTACTATTTAGGTTGGATTGTTGCATAAGAGTTAGGCTCCTATTATCCGGAACCTATTATTTTAAGGTCCTTCCGTCTTCGTATGGGCATAAGCCTTTACTCTTTCCGGGTACAGTTGATGTATTTATAAACAGATATCTGTTTATTACAAGGGCGTAAGCTTCTTCTGTCTTTGATGTCTAGTAGAAGGACGTTACGCTCCATTTTATTGTTAATGGATTCTATTAACTATCGGTACTGCTTATGGTATATCATTGACTTAGCAGTTGTGCTTAAGATTTCGGCTCATGAAGTAAGAGTTCTTCTACTTCTTGGGCTTACATTAATAGTGTCGCTATTATAGATTTTTGAAGGCCGCTCATTGCGCTCAGCCATCCACATTCATGAATTTTTATCTTAGAAATATCGAGTCAATTTCTGGAGGCCTCTTTTGTTAGGTCTATTATCTACTGCTCAGAATGTCATTCACTTAACAGTTGCTACTATAGCTAGGTAGGCTGTCTGTTTCGGCAGTGTCTCCGTTCGGCTGCCCTCTTCGCTCTGGGCTATTTGACCCAGGGCAAGAAAAAGGGGGGGGGGGGAGGGTGTTCCCTTGGGTCACCTGTTTTACTATGAAAACAAGGGGATACCTCCTCCGGAGTTAGTAATTCTGAGCTGTTATTGGGATGGTTGTTTAGTGAGAAGTTAAAATTCATTCAAGTCTTAGTTTTTAAAGTATAGCTTTGGAATATTGCATATGTCAACGGACATGATTATGCAATTCTCAGACACTTTTAGGAGTATAAGAGTCTCTATTCTCTAGACTTACTTTATTATTGGCTTACTTTAAAAATTATTAGTATAAGGATTATATTGGATATTAATAGAGTACATGGATGTATGAAGCTCAATTTTGGAAGGTGTTGTATCTTTCCAATTTATCATAAATAAGAAAGATACATGTAAGGCCTATTACTTCTTTTCCCTACAGGGGATGACTCTATTTTATTTTATTGAGCGTATTCCATTGTGCTCTATGTCCTTGGCCCTCCAGCCTTTTTACTATTCAGCTATGTCTGGGTCATTGGTACAGTATAAAAATGTTAAAAAATTTATAGTAATTTATATATTTTTTATACTTACCAATGACCCAGACGGGGATGGCCCTCCCAGGAGTTGGGAACTCTTGCCTCCCCGCTGAGTACATAGCGCTTACCAGGCACTGGTTATTAGAATGATAAATGGCGCCAATTTCGGAACGTCCCTGACACTGCGCATGCGCAGTGGGGGCGAGGTGTGGAGGGCCTTTCAGGACATGTTTTCTTTAGTTTTAGATGCAAATTTTGGGGATTGGGGGGCAAAATTTGTGTTTGGCCCTATATTTTAAGAGTTAGCACCAGCTATGTCTGGGTCATTGGTAAGTATAAAAAATATATAAATTACTATAAATTTTTTAACTTTCAACTGTGAAAATTTCCCATAATGTTGAACATTTAATCAAATGTATCTTGTTTTACTGAGTTTTTTCAAACAAGGTATAATTGGTTAAATATTTGTCCTACAAGTGCAAAAGAGTGTCACAGAAGAGATTTCCACGTGAAAATAAAGGTGATGAGGCAGATTTTCTATGATGAGGGAGGTGCCTGAGAAACAAGAAGTTTTTTTTACAGCTTTTTAAAGATATTCATTTTTTGCAGACCTAAAAAAAACTATATTGTTTAAAAAGTAATTGGTTACTGCAAGGTATCTGGACATTGAATATTGTTGAGAAAATAGTATTTATTGAGTATTGTCAATTTATACACTCCTGCACCCCTGTAAATGACATGGCATCAGGTGGAACGCTTTCTGTTTGTAATTTCTGTTTTTGACCAATGAGCAGTCCAGTTGTATAGACATCAGTGCTTATAAGGTTATTTCATGTACACTTTTCTGTGCAGATTGTATTGAAATAAAGTTAGGAAAAAATTGTTCTGTTTCAAGATGTTTGCATTTACTGACTTTTACGTAATATTTTTCACTTTTCTTTTCAGTCACATAAGATGGCATGGCCTTTTATGGAACCAGTTGATCCAAATGAAGTTCCAGACTATTATACTATCATTAAAGACCCCATTGGTAAGTCCCTATGTTTTCTGCTTTCAAGTGTATTTTTTTGTTTTTGAATTGTGTTTCTGGTGAATTTTTCTCTGTATGTGTACTTATTGAATCTCTTATACAGTTCATTTTGGTTATAATCCAGTGGAATTCTGTTAATTCAATAAGCAGTTTGTCAGCAAGGAGCATTCAAATAATGAATTGTTCAGAATTTTGTTATGAATTATTTTGGGTTTTTTTCGATTATAAAGTGAAGAATTTAATTGGTAATGTTTGACAATGGTAAAAGAAAGTTTAAAAAAATAGAATATTCCCCTAGTAGCTTGGTGTACTAAATGTACACCACGTGTGGTGAATATTTGGTACACCAAGCCACTTTGGGTGTATGTTATTTCTACCATGAGCGTCAGATTAATAAGAGTTTAAATGTTAAATAATATAATATTCACACGCGCGATTCTGTTTTTGTTTACATGAGCACTGGTGGGCGGTACCACTATCAATTTTATCGCCAAAACGAAATGGAAAAAGAAACACGCAAATCACGGGACCTTTTCATAACATAATAGCATACTATTTTGAGTTATGGGTTCTTTATCAACATGAGGCAATGCATTGTTTGTTAATTATTGGTATCTTATGAGGTAAACTCATTTAAATTGTACTGAATAGTTGTGGGTTTCATTTCACTCTTCGCAAGGTGACGAGTGATAAATTTAGACAAGTTTGCATTCAAGTCGAGGTCACCAAAGGTCAACTTGGATGTAGTTCCACTGTAGGTGTAAATTTTAACTGTTGGAATCCCATTGTTGGCGTGTTCACCACGGTTGGTGTGTAAAGATAAAATTCATGTCATAGGCTTCAAATATATAGTAGAATAGATAATCATGGTATAAAATGATGTGAATTGATAAGGTGCTTAATTTACAAATTATAAAGCAAAAGGGTTTCAACTTTCCATCACCATTAAATGAGAATTTTAGTATTCATTTAGCATGTACAGTGCAGTCGACGTGGACTGGTCATAATCCATGAAAGTGATGTCCATGCATGCATTTACCAGGTAATAAAAATCATCATCAAAATTTTAATTAATGAAGCAGTGGGTTGTACCTAGTGCTTCTTTAATTAAATTTTTTATGATTATTCCTGTAATTAGTACTTGGAATCTAATATTGTTGCATCTGTGGAAATATTGCCCACCCGTGGAAGGTGACCTGTCCACGACAGCTGTACTGTATGCACAGTTAAATTAAATGCTTTGTTAGACCTCATTTTTCATTGGAGTTTCAGAAAACCTATTTGGATTTTCACAAATTTATTTTATGGGATTCCGTCTGACATGTGTATTTTTATATTCTGTTGAAGATGACAGAAACATTATGCCATCTATGGTTTAAAATTTGATGTTTCGTAAAATTCATAATTTCTGTATTTCTCAAAGCATTTGCCACTGTCTCAGATTTCCACCAGGTTATGTCATTTGAGATTTTCTCTGCCTTAATGTGGGATCATTGTATGTGTAATATTTTCTGAGAGAGTTATGTTACTAGTTATGAGTCGTGAATTCTGCATTCTGTAATAGACCTCAAACGTATGGTGAAAATGTCCTGAGAAGTCCTTCACACTTTAGTTTTCACCCTTAACCCTTAAAGTACTATTTCTAACTTTTATGATCTCAGAACAGGCAACCAAGACTTTACTAGAAATCACTGCTAAGCCACTGGAGGAATACAGGCTGTGGGCTGGTGGGAATTCAGGACACTTGTCCAGTCCCGTAAGGGTTAAGGCTCGACCTGTTTAACAAATTTTAAGCTGCACATGAAGAAACATGGCTGTGATTTTTAATTAAGATTTGGCTGCTTGTATAGGCAGCTAAAACTTGACTAGGAACCTTTGCCATGGTAATATGACTTATTTGGAAAACTTCCTCAACACTAGATGGTGGTGTGCCAGTTCTAACAAAGCACTAAGTATGACACATTTTAGCATTGGAATCAGTTGGTTTCTGGCAAAAATCTTTTGGAAATCATTTCTGGACATAAATCTACATTTGAATTTAAAAATAAAAATTGTTAATTTGTCACATGCGTAAAAACACTATTAAGGCCATACAAAGTTGATTGTCTGTTTCTCAGGCCATTTTTTCCAAAAAAGCATGCGGGCGGGCAGGTGTTTCTTTTCTTTTTATTTTCTCCCGAGAGGTTGTTTGTGGTATTTTGACACCCACCCAAATGTCTGGTGCACCATGCAAAATTTCGCAAATATATTGGTTATTCACCATAGGGGTGTTGGGTCGTAAATGAAGTGGGGTTTGAATGTTTGTTTTTTCAGTGAAACGTGAAAATTATAACACAGGACGAAAGTCACGAAACGCCTCGTGGGTGAAACGTCTCGGGTTGAAACGTCTTGGGGACAAATCAAATGTCGAAGTGCCAACTTTCAGAGATTTATTTTACCAAAAAAAAAAAAATCCTTTCACAACCTGCCTAATAAAATCGTGAATCGCAATTTTTCCCCATTATATTCAAAATTATCACAACCCATTTGAACGGGCAGTTCATCCATAAATCATATTTTTTGGAAATCTGAAAATGAAATACAAAACGAATTTTTGCGTGTTTTTATTAACCAATTCGACTGCACATACCTGCCTATATGCGATTTATTTTCAACTATGACTGTTACTTTTATATCAAGCAACGGTTACTATTAGTTAACCAATTATCCTGCATCTCAAATGCATTTATTTAAATTAACTGGGAAACTTGTAACGGTTTCAAATAACAGTACACAAATTCCCAATGACGGCCATTTACAATACAAATGTTACTAAAAATAAATGCCAGGAGACTGTGTACCATTCAACATAGCACCTGACTTTGCAGATATTCTGAGGGTTGGTGCGAATCAAACGTGGTGCGAATCGACCATTCCCCTTTGTGACTGTTTGTTGTCTGACTGAAAGACACCTTCCTTCTTGCTGTCATTATTACTTACCTTTTGCAGAATAAAACACTTTCTGTCGTGAATATTGCTAAAACCCACCTACTTTATTAAAGTATGATGTAGAAAAAGCTTGAAGTGTGTTAATTTAAAATTTGCAAATGCATCGATATCGGTTTACCGAAATGAGCACAATATCTCAAATTTTTTTTCAAGATTTTTTGGTGTCATAAAAAGGTTGCATGCGCACCAAAAATGACCATGTGCGTGGGCCTGAGAAACAGAGGTTCTTTTTTTTATGGCCTAACCATCGTTACAATCAAAGGTGCTCAGTAAAAGCCAAGAAGTCAAAAAAAGGATATTTGATAACAAAATTTCTTTTTAGGATTTTACAGATAGTTCCAAGTAATTGTGTTGGGACACACTGATCCAACATCACAGGCCCCACTAAAATGGGTTAATTGACTCTTTGAAACATTTAAAAATTTATTCTGCAAAAGCTTCCAGGAAGGAAAATATGCATTGCAAAAAAAATAAGTGGATGTGTAAATACCCTTTATATTAAAATCTGAGCTGGAGTTCCCAATTGATGGCCTAAAGTTTGTCATGTTGAAGGTTACCTTACTCAGTGTTAGAATTCTATATCTGTGTTTTGAAGCAAAAATCAGTCGGGAAGACAACATGGGCTGATGAGTATCCAGTCCATTACCATCTTCATTTCGACAGTTTCCATTCCCTCTCCCACCCCTTCCCAATTCCAGCCCTAAACAAAGTTCCAGTTTCTCCATCTAGTGTGTAAATATGATAGAGAACTCTCACAGATATCAATTGACCTACTGTGTGTATAGGATAAATAACAAAACTCAAGATTGTAAAGCATGGGGGATACTGCACAATGTTATTTTGAAAACTATTGAACTCCTATGGACCAAACAACCATCAAAATTATGAAGAGTTATGATATAGCTTGTGTTTCTAGTTAAGTTAACTAGAAACAATTGATCAAGTTATACAATTCTTGTTGCTCATTATTATTTGAAACATCATTGACTGAGCACTTGCCCACATAACATCCGAGACAAGTAGACTCGACTTCAGGCTTCTCGGTGTTGAAGAAAGTCCCAGTGCAGTCCTTTTTGACTTAAGTTTTCCCAATGGAAATTGCCTTGGACTCAGTGTTCACACTGACATGTGCCAAATGCACATTATTTAAAAATCTGGCACATAAATGTGGGCATTTGGCACATAAATTCAAAATCACGGACCTATTCTTGATTTTTGTCCATCTACCTGATAAGTCCTAACTCTGGGCTCCCAGCAAAGTGTTGTAATCAGATTAATCTAAAGATTTGCACCTAATTATGTACGCTGCATTGTATGTTTGGGTACACAATGACCAATCACTTTCCAATTGTTCTTACCGGCAACCTCGGATAAAGAAGTTGTGTATTGTGTAAATAAGGCATGCTCTGTTTCTTCAGAGAACAATAGACCAGATTATTAATTGTCTTTATTTGTTGGTGGTACTTTCCCCACTGACCAAAATCAAAGATTAACACAGTAATAAAATGACAACAGTTTCAATCCACATGTCAATCAGTTACCATATAAATCGTCAGGGTGCGAGTTCATATATAAAAATGCGTTTTATGTTATATTTAATTTTATGTAATGTTATGCTTTTGATCTTTCTTAAATAAAATATAAAAAAAATTTGTTTTTATAGTTCTCCCACATGAAATACCCATGGCACAAAAAAATCTCATTTGGCACAAAAAATATTCAGCTTTGGCACATGATAATATTGAGCCAGTGTGAACACTGCTTGGACCCTTTCCAAAAAATGGATGGTGCCCTATGTTGAATGAGCTGGAGGCTTATAACAGCTTTTCCGCAACAGCTGGAAGCCCCTGCATTAAAAGGCTTCTTATTGGGGGTTGAAATGGAATTCTCTGTTAAACGGAGAATGCCTTTAGTAACCTTCATAAATAGTGACAACAGTTTTAAAAACAGTTTTAAAAATTTTAACGAAGTCTGTCCTCAAAATATAATCAAGCACTCTTTGAGGTGATGTGTCCATGTTTGATTGAAATTCTTGTGAGTTAGCTCAAAATTGTGTTGTTAAAAGAAAAAGAACAAAAATCTCATTCATTCAAGAGGGCGAGAAAGAGATTTCTATGAACAAAGTAAAAAAATTGTTGTGGACAAGTTCAGCAGTTCCCCCATGGGGACACCGGGAAGTGAGGCTGTGCTTGTTTACTGGTAAGATAGGACCCAGTTACCAGTGCTTGGGGGTGGAAGTCCTCTAAAATGGGCAACATGGATACAAACGATTGGCTGGACTTGACTTTATATCCATGTTGTGGTCATGATTAGCCATTGTGCAGAAATATGTGACCTTAAACACTAATAAATAAATATAGAATAAATGTATAGTGTTTTCAAGTAAAAAATTTATTCTACGAGTAGAATTAAGAATGAAAACGAGTTTCTGGTGAGTCGGTTTCATTCTTAATCCTACAAGTAGAATAAATTTTTTACTTGAAAACACTGTATGTTTATTTTGTTTATCCCATAAATCATTTACAGGCCAGTCGCGGTGAAATCATGCTGTTACTCGCTGGAAAACACTGCGAGAAGTGAGGAGCACACTGGTACAATTTGATCGACAAGCAAAATTGTCAAAAATAAAAAAGGCACAGTGATACATTTCTGTCTAAAAATAATTCCCCTACAAACCTGAACTAAACCTCCAAAAATACTTTATTAAATGAACAATGTGTAGTGTTTTCTACTGGCATTGGGTAATACTTTCAAAAAGGTTTAAAGAAAACAATTGAACTGTTAATTATACTACACGAATTCGGTAGAGGTCAGAGGTCAACAAGCCCGTCTCTACTGTAGGAATAAATTCTTTAGTGTTAAGCCAATGGGGAAAATTTATCTCTCTACTAGGTGGATAAAGCAAAAATTTATCCAAGGCTTTTATTGTTCGAATAAACAGCCGTTTTGGGGATAAATAAATAATGAGCCATTGTGTAGGAATATGTGACCTTAAACACCAATAAATAAATAAGTTCAGCAATTATAAATTTATCTTTCAGATCTGTCATTGATTGAAGAGAGACTCTATTCCGGACATTATACAAGACTTTATGAGTTTGTAAAGGATGTTACAAAAATATTTGACAATTGCCGTATCTTCAACACAAGTGACAGTTCATTCTTCCAGTGTGCAGAAGTACTAGAAACATTCTTTGCACAGAAGTTGAAACAGTTGAAAACAAAGTTGAATTTGTAGCATATTTTTGTACAGAACATCATACCATTGTAACCCTTTACCTAACATGGCAAGAAAGGGACATGTTCAAAATATTTTGCAGAATAAAAATATTGAATTTTTGCTTCCATAATACAACTCATGACTCCTAACTGGAATGAGCTTAATAAGCTAATTTCAGTGAGGTGTCATAACCTACGTTTTGAGAGCAATAATTTGACTGCCTACAAAATTTGAACATTGATTTAAGAACATTGAGTTAACCCTTTAAGGGCCTAAATCCAACTTTGATCACGTTTTACTGCCACAAAACAGGTGCCCCAAAATGCATTCTGGGTAAACTAGCAAGTTATATTTTAAGAACCTTGGCAGTTGTTTCAAGGCAAATCTTGGCTACCTATATAGACAGCCAAGACTTGCCTAGAAACGAACCTTTAAGGGTTAAGTGCTGGATAGATTTATCCGATTCTGGTGTTCGTTAAAGGGTTATGGAACAATGGTTAATTAATTCCATTATTAAATCTGTTGTGTGTTGACAATAAAAAAAATTGCCAAATACCATGAAATCAGAACTGAGAAACATTTGCATGTATTAATGTCCCAACTTCTCCCAACATAACAGTCAAGCCTCAATGTTAATGCATTGAAGATTGGAAATTGCATTATTGCTTCGAGTTTTGGACAGTGAATAATTATTGGAATACATTTTTATACAATAAACTGTGTTGCTTTCCCCAATAGGTGTAATTTAAAACATCCTCAAATGAATGACAAAGGTTTCCCCATTGTAATCCCAAGAAGTGGAGCAGTGCTTGTTTACAGTGGTAAACATGTTCTGTTTTACTAATAAAATAGGATCTGGTAGGAAGTGCGGAGGCTCAGTGGTTTGGTATTGGACTTCAACCTGAAAAGTCCACGTTTTGATCCACGCCAGTGGTAACTGTGTTGTATCCTTGGGCAAGGTACTTCATCCCGATAGCCCACTTGGGGGCACTATTAACTAAGGCATACTGCATGTCAGTGATGCACTTGTCTTCAACCAATGCTAACCCTGCTTGTGCAGAGTTGGGGAGTCTGACATTGCTTGTCGTTGCTCAGTTGTTCTCTCCGGGTACTCCAGCTTCCTCCACCTGTAAAACTGTTTGACACGAAGTGACCCTGGCTGTCGAAACCCCAATAAATGAATAAAGATCTGGTAGCCAACTCCTCGGGTAGAAGTCAAATGGGCAACCTTGGTTTCAATGGTTGGGTGAACTTGACTTCATGTCCATGTTGCGGTTATTTTATTGCCACAGATGCTGAAAGTGTCGTTAAACGCCAATAAATAACAATGAGCAGAATGTTATCTCTCAGCAACTTGACATTTTTGTAAAAAATATTCCCTGAAGATAAGATGGAAGCATTCTGTGTCCTGTATAAAAATTTAACACAATTGATTTTTTGTACATGTTATTGAAATGTAATTTAATCTGCATGATTTATTCAGTTAAGTTGCATCAAATTTATTTATTTTTCTTGATAGTTGACTAATAATGATGAATTACAGGATTGAAATGTTTGGGAAATGTCTTAGAATTTGGAAAACTGAAAAGCCTACAAAGTTTGTAAGTTATATAAAAAACATGGAATGTTATGAATATCAGGTACCATATTGTCCCCCTGAATTCCAATGTGTTCTATGTGCCAGTAGGCACATAGAAGACATTGGAACTCGGGACGATATGCCCCTTCCTTGGCCTTGGAATCGTTTAAAATTAATTAGTTGCTTTATACCACAATTGCTGTGTGCATTCTATCTTACCCAATACAATACAGATGCTGAGAAATATGCTCAGTACAGTTGACGTGGACTGGTCGTAACCCACGTGTGGGCAGTGATGCCCATGCATGTGTTTACCAGGTGATATAAATCATCATTCACAAAATTTTAATTAATGAAGCACCGGGTTGTACCCAGTGCTTCATTAATAGGGCTGTCACGCTTTTTGAATTTAGGAATTGATTAATCGTTGCAAATAATCAATAATAATTGATTAATCGTACCTAGATAACCCCCCCACTCCTCTGTGAAGTCGTTAAATATGAAGTTCAAGTCAGTTGACCTACCTCAAGTAAACAACGAAGACAATCCTCTTTTAGGTACATTCAAAGCTTTGATATTCTGAACTTTTGAACTGTCAGTGTAATAATCAAGATCGCTCGTCAGTTGCGAACTTCGCAACTGCCAACCGATCTTGATTATTACACTGACGGTTCAAAAGTTCAGAACATCAAAGCTTTGAATGTACCTAAATGACAAATGCTTCTAATGGCTTCTTGAGGTTTAACATCAACGTTCTTGACATTTTACCTTTAGAAACAATAATTTTTTCATTAATTTTTTTTTTATTATTATTAAACATCTAAAACGGGGTAAATTTTACCGATTCTTCGACAACAAAAAATTCTAATCGATTTTGGTGTGACTGATCAACAATCGATTAATCGTGACAACCCAATTCATTAATTAAATTTTTGATAATTATTCCTATAATTAGTGTTTGGAATCTAACATTAATGTGTCTGGAAATATTGCCCAACTGTGGAAAGTGACCAAACCAGTAAGAATGGCTTGTAAGAATGCATTTGATTGGTCTTTATGCATTTAAGTGATGTTATGGCATGAAAAAGTGCTTTGACATAAAACAATGTCCAACAAGAATGTAAAAAGACTTCTAAGTACGACATTTTTCCTTCAAATATATCGGCCTCATTCCCATAATTCAAGTTGAATCATGTTAAAAATACAGAACACAACTCTAGTAGAGTACAGGGGACAGAAATCTCTGACCCTTGATGGCGTTTTTCCTGTATTTCACACGCTCTTTTGGCACTTCTGAAATACAGAAAAAAACTTGGGTCATTATTCCAGTACTCCACCCTCGTGTTGTGTCTTATTCTTTCTCTTGAAATCAAGAGAGTTTTGCCATTGAATTTAGCCGTGAACTGTTTGCTTTTATAGCTAAACCAGCTGTTGTGCCACAGGTGAACCCGACTTGTTGGGTGCTAGTCTATGCAAGACTCGACCTCACCTCAAGTCAGTCAAGAGAATTACCCTGACAATCCCCAAATTCCTCTTGACATAAAACAATGTCCAGCAAGAATGTAAAAAGACTTCTAAGTACGACATTTTTCCTTCAAATATATCGGCCTTATTCCCATAATTCAAGTTGAATCATGTTATAAATACAGAACACAACTCTAGTAGAGTACAGGGGACAGAAATCTCTGACCCTTGATGGCGTTTTTCCTGTATTTCACACGCGCTTTTGGCACTTCTGAAATACAGAAAAAAAACTTGGGTCATTATTCCCGTACTCCACCCTCGTGTTGTGTCTTATTCTTTCTCTTGAAATCAAGAGAGTTTTGCCATTGAATTTAGCAGTGAACTGTTTGCTTTTATAGCTAAACCAGCTGTTGTGCCACAGGTGAACCCGACTTGTTGGGTGCTAGTCTATGCAAGACTCGACCTCACCTCAAGTCAATCAAGAGAATTACCCTGACAATCCCCAAATTCCTCTTGCTGGTATACTTATTTGGCATCAGTACCTCCCACATAGGCATTTAATCTATTATATCTTGTTTGACAGAACTCCATGAGCTTTGTCAAACAAGATAGAATAAATGCTTGGTTTATCTCCAGAACACAGGAAAGTGACCAAATCCCTGTATAGTTAATTCTCCTGTTCATGAAATAATTCTCACTTGCAAAGTGGCTATTCAATTAATGGGGTTCTTCTGTATTATCTCTCTGCCCTTGCAGGGATGGGATATAGTAAATAGCTTTGTTCATCCATTGAAACGGAAGTTTGTATGAGAAATAACTTGATAAAAGGAAAATTAAGAGCCCTTTGTTTGTTGAATTTTGCCCCAACTTTCATTGTTTATGCAATAATCTGAACACTAGATCTCTGATTTGAATAAACTTTAATAGATTTCTTTACATTTGCCGTCTTGTAAAAGTTCTAAAATCACATTGATTTTTTTTTAAATTGAGAGAGTTATTGCCTTCGTTGAATTTTGCTCTAAATGTGATTGTTTATCCAATAATTTGACCACTCCGCATCAGATTTCAGTTAATTTTTATATCCTACTTTGCATTAATAAATGTATTGGGCAAGTTAAAAAATGATGATTACTTCTTGAAACTTGGAGTTATTGCCTTTGTTAGTTCCGTTTTACTTGAATTTTTAGCTCACAGAAGGGAGCTTAACTTACCACTTGCCATCCGTCGCCGTCGGTCGTGAACTTTACAATATCGACTTCTCTTCATAAACTACTGGACCAAATTGAACCAAATCTGGTATGCATCTTCCTTATGTCAATTCAAGTTTGTTCAAATAAAGTTGCCACGCCAACATGGGGCACCACAAGGGGCTTAACTCTGATAGTACCCATATATTTGAAAAAAATTTTTTTTAAATCTTCTTCTCCAGAACCATCAATCAGAATCTTCTGATATTTGGTATATAACATCTCTAGGGAGAGAGGGGGCTGGGGGGGGGGGGGGGGGGGGGGGGGGGGGGGGGGGGGGGGAGTCAGATTCAAGTTTGTTCAAATCGAGTTCCTAGGTTAATATTTGGGCTCTCTATTGGAGCCCACAGTTTAACTTAGTGCATTGTGCCGAATATTCTTCAAAAATCTTCTTCTTTGGATCCATGGGTCAGAATTCTTTCATATTTGATATACAACATCTCTAGAGGGGTCTGATTCAAGTTTGTTCAAACCGGATCCCTGGGTTAATATTTGGGCTCTCTATTGCAGAATGCTTTCATATTTGGGGGTGGGGTGGGGCAGCAGATTCAAGTTTGTTCAAATTGGGCCCCTGGGTTAATATTTAGGCTCTCTATTGGAGTCCGAAGTTTAACTTAGTGCAGTATCAGGAAATGTTTTTAACCCTTTACCCAACGCAGACGGGTTCAAAATTTATTATTTTAAATATCATTTTTTAAATGTTTTCAAAAAAATTCAACAAAATCATATCATGTGACCCCTCTTTGGAACGAGCTTGACGAGCTCGTTCCAAAGAGGGGCCACATGATATGGTTTTGTTGGAATGTTTCGAAAAATAATATTTTTTCAGCTGCTGAATTTGCATATTACGCAGGCAGATGCGGGCGATTCGTTGGGTAAAGGGTTACAAATCTTCTTCTTCAGATCCACAAGTCAGAAGCTTTTCATATTTGGTATGCAACATCTCCAGGGTAGTCAGATTCAAGTTTGTTCAAATCGAGTCCCTGAATTAATATTTGGGCTCTCTGTCGGACTCCGAAGTTTACCTTATTGCAATTTGAGGATATTTCTTTAAAAATCTTCTTCTTCAGGTCCACAGGTCAGAATCCTTTCATATTTGGAATACAACATTTCTAGGGGGTTAGATTGAGGTTTGTTCAAATCGAGTCCCTGAGTTAATGTTTGGGCTCCTTGTGGGAGCCCGAATTTTAACTTTGTGCAATATGAGGAAATTTCTTCAAAACTTTTCTTCTTCAGGTCCACCCATCAGGATGCTTTCATATTTGGTATACAACATCTCTAGCGGGCAGATTCAAGTTTGTTCAAATCGGGTCCCTGTCCCTGGGTTAATATTTGGGTTTTTTGTTGGAGCCTGCATTTTAACTTGGTGCAATATGAGGAAATTTCATTAAAAATCTTCTTCAGATACACCGGTAGGAATATTTGATGTACAACATCTCTAGGGAGGTCAGATTCAAGTTTCTTCAAATTGTGTCTGTAGGTTAATATTTGGTCTCCCTATGGGGGACACAAATTTTAACTTGGCGCAATATGACGAAATATCGTTAAAAATGTTCTTCTCCAGAACGGTCAATCAGAATGCTTCCATATTTGTTATACCACATCTCTAAAGGGGAGGGTGGTGGTAGTCAGATTAAAGTTTGTTCAAATTGGGTCACTGAGTTAATATTGGGGCTCTCTGTTGGAGCCTGAAGTTTAGTTTAGTGCAATATGAGGAGATTTCTTTAGAAATCTTCAGATCCACCAGTATTTTACTTTCAAGCTGCCATGACATAACCACTCTTGGAAGTTTGGCAGTGCTTGTCTACATCTAATAGAATTGGAAGCAGTCAGAAAGACCTTTGATAATAATCATCATAGACACTAGAGTTAAGAATAATTTCATGTCTTCCTCTGTAGTGTTGATGAACCATGACTAACTGAATGTGACCCAAAATATTTCTTCTAATCACTTTGTCAGGTGAGCGATTAAGGCCCCTTGGGGTCCCTACGGGAAGTGAAGCAGTGCCTGTTCACTGCAGTAAACAGGTTCTGTTTTACTGGTAAAATAAGACCCAGTCACCAATGCTTGGGAGGTGCAAACCCTCTCTAAAATGGGCAACATGGCCCATTAACACTCACCCCTGGTCTTGAGTTGATGGTCATGTTGTGGTCATGATCAGCCATTGTGCAAAAATATGTGACTTTAAACACCAGTAAATAAATATATAAGGCCCTATGGGGCCTCTTGTTATAAATATTGATGTGATTAATTAAAAAGTAAACATCAAATTTCAATAGATTTTGATAGGCTGCTTATATTACCATTGTCTTGGATTTGATCGAAAAGCATGGTGCTTTGTTGTAAATTCAAAAGAGAGTTTTTGCTCTTTTTGTATTCCATTTTACTTTAATTTCTAATGTTTATGTGTAACTTAAGTATTCTCTGGATTTCAGTAACTTTTGGCATGCCGCCTTATATTAACATTGTCTTGAACAATTTTTAAACCAGGGTAATTTCTTGAAAATTGATAGCATTATTGCCCTTTTCTTCGTTTTATTGGAAATTTTAATGATCATATAATAACTTTACAGTAATTATCAGTGTTTAGTTCATTACACTTTTGCCCCTTGGGGAATTTACTAAACAGTACGATCCTTTCTTGAATTTACCATATCCAAACCTATCACCTGAGAGGTATACATAAATGTTCCTAAGGACTCGTCCTGAACAGTGTAGAGTGCAGTTGTGACCAGTATGGTAGTGAAAGTGACACATTTGTCAGAATTGTTATTTTTGTGACACTAACGATTTGTTAGTTGTACTCTTTAAACTTTTCAAGGATATGGAGGTCTCAAAGTATTTTCTGTTCTGTCGTGAGCAGGTGATGTTTGCCAGTGACAAGTGGAAAAGAACCTTATTTGTACATCTTTGGAAAAATTCACTTTCCAATCAAATCTTGACATATGTTTCCCTTTACCTTGTTTTAATATTTCTGTCTTTTCTTTTCCCCAGAAATAATATTTTGATAAATAATAGTTGTATTAAAGCCTAAATTAGCTCAAAAAGTGTTTCTCCAATCTGCATTTTCTAAAAGCAAACCTTACACTTTGGCTGACAATCTTTTTCTCTCCCCACTATACGTGAAACATACATGTGTCCCAGGTGAGACAGCAGGGTGGGATACTTCTATCCCACCCACCCCACGTGACATACTCATTTGCATATTTTTATTAGGTCGCCAAAACTATTTCATCATCGTCTTCACAATTGTTAATAAACAAAATGGCTTCACGATTTCCCGCATGTAATCCACGTGCCATTCAAAATCAACAATGTTGATTTGTTTCAACCCCATGTTTCTCTGTAGATTTAATAATATCACTGCGCAAATTTATTGATCGATCAATAATCTCACAATGCCCTTTACATTAGAGTTTGACACGCGCAAATTCATTAACCCCTTAACGACAGTGTTACAAATAAATTTTTTAGTATATACCTATGGTATATACCTAACTTTTGTACGATCTTTCTGATGAAATTGTTCGTTTTTCAAAAGGACTACGACTTGATAAATTGGGTGTGTCAGCACGTGACCGCCAATTATCTATAATGACGTAATCCTCGTGTGTGGGGAGAAAAATCATCCTCGATGAGTGTGAAGGTGGGAATGGGGACATTTCACCCTCGGGGCACGATAGTTGAATCAGACCCTTGGCAAGCCTCGGGTCTGGTTTAAATATCTTGCCCCTCGGGTGAGATTTCCCCATCCCACCTCCAGACTCGTCAGGGATCATAATAATCTCATCCTCAGAATCACTCATCTAAAATACAACCTCTTGAACTAAGCGTATTTAAGAGGGGCATTGTTCTGTAAAAAAATAATGTTTTAGGCCTAAAAAAATTAAAAATCTGTTTTTCATGCCCTCCCACATGGTAAAAATTAAATGGTTTATGTCTGATATTTTACCCCAGTTTAAAAAATTGATAAATTTGTCCCTTGAATGCAAGAAGGCTTTGCAGTGCTTTAGCATTGTAAAGCCTTCTTGCTCTCAAGGGACGAAATACACCACCACCAATGCTTTTCCGTAGATTATGAGGCATAAACCAAGAGCATGAACTTTTGATGGCACAGAAATGATTACAGAAATTAAAAATAAAATAAAAAATGCTCGCCAGCATGCAGTTTTACAAATAATGGCCTCAGAAACAGATCTGCTTTATGTGGCCTTACCTGTTCTATATTTAATACAGAATATTAACTCTTGGGAAATGAAAAGATTGTAATACTACAGCTCGGTTGATATGAAATAATATCTTTCCTGAAATTTCTAGCCCTCTGGCTGTAAGACACTTATTGCATGTGTCATTTTTGAATAACATACGCATGCTGCTTGACTTCTTGGATGTCAGAAAACCCATCCACAAGACCGAGCAAAAAACGGCTGAACGGTTTTACTGTATTTGTGCATAAACTGATAAAACAATCTTACCGAGAGGGAACTCATCTAGTGGCCCCTATGGACTTTCATTACTCAGTCTACCCGGCAAAGGGGGCGAGCTCCCCGCAGGAACCCCAGGAAGTGAAGCAGTGCCTGTTCACTGTGGGAAACAGGTTATGTTTTACTGGTAAAATAGGACCCAGTCACCAATGCTTGGGAGGTGCAAACCCTCTCTAAAATGGGCAACATGGCTTATTAACGCTCACCCCTGGTCTTGAGTTGATACTTATGTTGTGGTCATGATTAGCTGTTGTACAAAAATATGTGACCTTAAACACCAATAAATAAATAAAGGGGGCGAGCACATCATGTTCTCATTGTCACATTTTCTCTCTCATTGAGTCAGTAATGGAGAAAATCTGACAATGAGAACACAACATTGATACATGAACTTGATTCATTTCTTACCCTAATTTGTGTTTTTTCTCACTACAAGAATGATCAAAATGAAGTTAGGCTAAACCCATTGAAAATATTTACAGGCAGGGCTTTTTGTTGTGAGTGGTGTCGTATATACTCAGGACAATACACACGTGTGAATGGGTTAATCGATATGGCACAAGTGCCATATCGATTAACCAATTCACACGCGTGTGTTGTTCTGTGTTTATTACATGCCATCACATCTATAAAAATAATTATGACAAGGACACTCAGCAATTCATTTGACAACTATCTACAAAAAGAACACATTTATCGCCAAACAGATTTGCGTACTCCTACTCTTCTTCTTCTGGATATTCATTATCCCCTTCATATATAGAATCTATCTCTTCTTCGCTATTTTTTCGCTCACATTAACTCCTTGCATGCTGCTGGCGGATATTCCTGCCGAGAACAAGGAATAGTTGCCAGCGAAATAAGTATAACTGGGGCACTTTTATTCAAATTCTCCCTTGTATATTGGATTATATTAGGGCCCTGCGAATCGGGAAATTTATGTTCGAATCGAATCTCGAATCGAATCGGGACTGATGTCGACATCGAATCGAATCTCGAATCGAGTCGGGATAAACTCGAGAAATAATTATAACTGGCATTATCTTGTGCAGAGATGTCCGGAAAGCACTGCGAGAAGAGATCGTTGACATAACTTGACAACTTGGCGTTGTTTTAATTTTCTTTCTCGTTGAATGGCCATCCAGATGTTCACTTGGCCCGACAATAAATTCAAGACATAAATATGGACAAATTAAGGTGTTACTGCCCAGAGACATTTAAGACAAACCACTAAATTGAAACATGAGACTTAAAAGCACAAATGTAATACAAGTGGCACATTAATTCCCATGGGTTGAAGTCAGCTACAGCCGCTAACTTCAGGTACGTTAGCATGCCTAAATACATTATTGTTATGTTTAGTTGTTTTGTATTATCAGAATTTGGGTCTTGTAGATTTCGGTCCGTTCTCTATTCAATAACACAGTATACATCAAAAGCAGCGAAGGCGTTAAACTGTGTTAGTTTCTGCATTAGTTAACTCGAATAGTGACGCAGTGCTCATTCACACAAATTGCTTTTACTTCATTCCAACTTCCAAGTACCAACTCCGAACAATGCAAAGAAACTACAGAGGTTTTCCTCCCACAGTTTTCTAACACAATAAGGGAAGCGCTCCAGGCGACATGTCTCCATTATTGTGTTAGAAGATTCCGGGACTGGGAGCAGGCCTTAGGCCCATAGCTGGATATTTAGGTTGTATAGATGGGCGTGAACAGGTTACAACTTGGACAGAGCCGCTGAGCAAACGGGATTCCGCGAATAACTCTCACACGAATTCCTGGAAATCTATAAATAGCGAATTTGCGGTGAGTGGTTTTCTGGGAAACTGAAAGTGAAACGACAGAAATTTGCAATGAATTTGACTATTTTCCTGATAGAAACATTAAAACTAGAAGAGTTCGCTCCTTATTTCAACTGATGTCGACATTGTCGAACACTGATTCATTTTCCTCGAAGCTTCGTTTGACTAACGAATCGGCAAACTATTCGAGATCGATATACGAATACCAAAGCGATGTCGACATCGAATCGAATACTCGAAGCTTCGCAGGGCCCTAGATTATATGTTTGATCAATCATTTCCTGATTTAAATTTATTTGAATTTTCCATCAAATCTAGTCATGGCTGCTTCACAGCAGCCATGACTAGATGTGATGAAAAATATTTGACAAATACTCAGCGGGTTAAGAGTTAAACTCGCCAAATCCTTCAATTTTAGACATTTTATTTTGTTATTTCGCAAACGGTTCACTTTCAAATTTGTGAGGGGAACCCGTGTTACTGCTTCGTCCCCTGAGTTCCATCCCCTGAGTTCCAATGTGTTCTATGTGCCCACTGGAACATAGAACACATTGGAACTCTGGGGACGATTTTCACTTCTATTTGAAAGAACTCTGTCAGTGATTTTCATTTTCCACACAGTTTTATGTTGCTGTAGATGGGGATTACCTAGAACAGGCATGTAATAAAAACTGGGGTTTTTTTTACAAGTTAAGCCTAAGGACTCTTGACACATGGTGACACTGGCTGTTGAAAGTGTCATTAAACCCCCAATTAATAAATAAATAAGCCTAAGGAGATGGAAATGTTGTTCACTATATGTTCTTTACACATAGAAAAACTGAATCGAACCAAGGTTTTTTCCTGAAACCAAATCTGAAAAATCAAAACCTACCAGCTCTATTTATGAACCTGCAGTGTAATGTGTATAAAGTTGATATGAATTTAATTGTTATGTTGGGCAAATGGGTAATACATAGGGCATTAATTCTTTACCCAACGCAGACGATATCAAAATTTATTATTTTAAATATCATTTTTTCAAATTTTTCCAAAAAATTTCAACAAAACCATATCATGTGACCCCTTGTTCGAACGAGCTCGATGAGCTTGTTCCAATGTGGGGGTCACATGATATGGTTTTGTTGACATTTTTTGAAAAATAATATTTTTTCAGCTGCTGAATTTGCATATTACGCGGGCTGATGCGGCCGATTCGTTGGGTAAAGGGCAATAATGATAGTTCTTGGCTTGTAATCCATCAGTGTATTCAACATTTGTTTCTGTCATCACTTTCAAAACCATGAGTTTGTACAAATCCCAAAGTATTTTTTCACAAACTTGACTTTTATTATGTTTTCAATAATTGTAAACAACTTGTACATTGTTCCTATTTAATAATGTACATACATCATTGTCGACAGAAACCTATAGTTATTTGTATTATAAATTAAATTGGTTTGTCAGATACTTATTATATTAAAACTTTGGGAAAATATTTGTTTTGTTGCTTCTTCTAAAGAACAGAGACCATTTGTGTTGTTCATTTTACATTCAGATCTGTTGCGGTAATGTTTATCAGACCCCCCGGGAAGTGAAGCAGTGCCTGTTCACTGTGGTAAACAGGCTCTATTTTACTGGTAAAATAGGACCCAGTCACCAATGCTTGGGAGGTGCAAACTCTCTCTAAAATGGGCAACATGGCTTATTAATGCTCACCCCTGGTCTTGAGATGATACTCATGTTGTTGTCATGATTAGCTATTGTGCAAAAATATGTGACCTTAAACACCAATAAATAAATAAATAATGTTTATCAGCAAGTAGAATTCTCACTGACTTCCATCAACGTCTGAAATTGCCATTCAGTTCCACTGACAGACCACAGCACCTGTGAAAATCCCAGTGTGTAAGAAGGCTATACATTTTTTAGCTGCTCCATTTGTCTGTCCATCTCTGCAATATTCCTTTGTTTCTGTTCATTAACTTTTGATTACCTATTTCAGAATCAATTGATTTTTATGCCCCTAGCCCCCACCCACCTCGATTTTGAAAGGTACATGTGTCTGTCTTTCCATATGCTTCATCAACAAAGAGAAAAATGTCCAACTCCCAAAGGCCAAAGGATTTCCTCCATGAAATTAGTACATGTGAAGAATGGTCAAAATTTACAAGTCATGAAAAGGGGAAATACATTGTATTGTCCAATCGAAGGAAGGGAGCCTCAGTTGATGTGAACTATCCCCACACAAAGCTGGGAACTGCAATCTGGTAAAGGTGCAAACTCTCTCTTTCCAATAACCTTCAGTGACAGTTTTTCATGAACTTTGTTCCCCATGGGAACCCCGGGAAGTAAGCAGCACTTGTTTACTGTGGTAAACCAGTTCCGCTTTACTAGTAAAATAGGACCCAGTCACCAATGCTTGGGGTGAAAGTCCTCTAAAATGGGCAACATGTAGATCAACTAAACTTGACTTCATCTCCATGTTGTGTCCCGATTAGCCATGGTGCATAAATATGTGACGTTAACCACCAACAAACAAACAACATCATGAACTTTGTTGTTTTCAATAACCGAAAACACAACTTGGTTTCGCTTAACCCCCAACTTTAACCCTTTACCCAATGTAACAGCCAAAACCGGGCAGCGCTATTCACAAAAATCGCCAATTAATTTTCATTATTTTTTTCCTTTTTTTTGTCTCAAAAACATAGGTTATGACTCCTCTTTGGAACGAGCTTGTTGAGCTCATTCCAAAGAGGGGTCATTACCTATGTTTTTGAGACAAAAAATGAAAAAAATTAATTATTCAAGAAATTTGTTTGCAAGTGTCGTCTTCTTTTCATGTTAGTTAAAAGGGTTAGCCATAGTAGGAAAGTACGGATATGAATGGTGTCTTGAACTTAACGAAAACAAAAGCTAAGTAATAACTGTGTGGGGTAGGGTAGATGGGTCGTAAAGGGTTAATTGCAGATGGTGCCTTGTTGCACTCAAGGACCATAATGATTTTTCATCAAAATAGCCTTTGAAATTTTTAGAAGTTTTTCTTTTCAGCCAATAAATTTTGAACATCTATTCGGAATCCATTTATTTTTGGAATATGTTCACAACTGGACAATATGTAGTTCAAGATCAAACTTGCAAATTAAATTTTGCGTTGATCTGATTACTGATACAGGGATTTGTATTAAATGTTAGGTACAATCAAAGACAATCTCCATTTATCAAAATCAGTAAAAGATAAATAAGATGGTCACCAGGACTCCCATTTTCCCCCAAAACCTGATACTTGCATCTAGATGTTCTTCAAAACAAGCATATTAAATTACTTAATTGGGCAGATGACGAATACAAGCTGTGCAGTATGTCCAACAAAATCCTATAGAATAATATGCAAACTCCAAGTGGCCACAGGATTTGTGCCTTGCCTTGGATTCAAGGAACAGCTTTGAATTTGAGTAAGGGTCATCCAAGGCCTGGAAAATGTGTCAGGAGGCCTTCAAAAGCCTTTAATATTCATGAAATAAAAATTCTGATGGAGCAAGTAATACTATAGTTTTTAGCTCAACTTGACAAAGTCAAGCTGAGCTATTGCCATCACTTCTCGTCCGTCGGCGTACGTACGTTAGTACGTACGTCCACAATTTCCTTTGGCACACCTCACAGGTCGCATTTATGATCAGATTACTTTGAAATTTGGTATGCTTGTTTGAGGTGACCTCTAGATGGGGGCTATCGATTTTCTTCAATTTCCGTCAAAAAATGTTGCCGCGGCCAACGTTCTTAGAACTTAGTTTAGTCAAACCACAATATTTCCCTTTGGCACACCCTACAGGGCACATTTATGATTTGATTGCTTTGAAACCTTGTATGCTTATTTAGGGTGACCTCTAGATGGGAGCTATCGATTTTCTTCAATTTCCGGCAAAAAATGTTGCCACGGCCAACGTTCGTAAAACTTAGTTTAGTCAGACCTCAATATTTCCCTTTGGCACACCCTACAGGGCACATTTATGATCAGATTGCTTTGAAACCTGGTATGTTTGTTTGGGAAGACCTCTAGATGGGAGCTATCGATTTTCTTCAATTTCTGTCAAAAAATGTTGCCGCGGCCAACGTTCTTAGAACTTAGTTTAGTCAAACCACAATATTTCCCTTTGGCACACCCTACAGGGCACATTTATGATTTGATTCCTTTGAAACCTGGTATGCTTATTTAGGGTGACCTCTAGATGGGAGCTATTGATTTTCTTCAATTTCTGGCAAAAAAATGTTGCCACGGCCAACGTTCGTAGAACTTAGTTTAGTCAGACCTCAATATTTCCCTTTGGCACACCCTACAGGGCCCATTTATGATCAGATTGCTTTGAATCCTGGTATGCTTGTTTGGGGAGACCTCTAGATGGGAGCTAACGATTTTCTTCAATTTCTGTCAAAAAATGTTGCCGCGGCCAACGTTCTTAGAACTTAGTTTAGTCAGAAGACTCAATATTTCCCTTTGGCACACCCTACAGGGTACACTTATGATCGGATTGCTTTGAAACCTGGCATGCTTGTTTGGGGTGACCTCTAGATGGGAGCTATCGATTTTCTTCAATTTCCATCAAAAAATGTTGCCGCAGCCAACATTCTTAGAACTTCGTTTAGTCAGACCACAATATTTCCCTTTGGCTCACCCTACAGGGCTGATTTATGATTAGATTGCTTTGAAACCTGGTATGCTTATTTATGGTGACCTCTAGATGGGAGCTATCGATTTTCTTCCATTTCCGTCAAAAATTGTTGCCACGGCCAACGTTCTTAGAATTTAGTCTAGTCAGACCACAATATTTCCCTTTGGCACACCCTACAGGGCACATTTATGATTTGATTCCTTTGAAACCTGGTATGCTTATTTAGGGTGACCTCTAGATGGGAGCTATTGATTTTCTTCAATTTCTGGCAAAAAATGTTGCCACGGCCAACGTTCGTAGAACTTAGTTTAGTCAGACCTCAATATTTCCCTTTGGCACACCCTACAGGGCCCATTTATGATCAGATTGCTTTGAATCCTGGTATGCTTGTTTGGGGAGACCTCTAGATGGGAGCTAACGATTTTCTTCAATTTCTGTCAAAAAATGTTGCCGCGGCCAACGTTCTTAGAACTTAGTTTAGTCAGAAGACTCAATATTTCCCTTTGGCACACCCTACAGGGTACACTTATGATCGGATTGCTTTGAAACCTGGCATGCTTGTTTGGGGTGACCTCTAGATGGGAGCTATCGATTTTCTTCAATTTCCATCAAAAAATGTTGCCGCAGCCAACATTCTTAGAACTTCGTTTAGTCAGACCACAATATTTCCCTTTGGCTCACCCTACAGGGCTGATTTATGATTAGATTGCTTTGAAACCTGGTATGCTTATTTATGGTGACCTCTAGATGGGAGCTATCGATTTTCTTCCATTTCCGTCAAAAATTGTTGCCACGGCCAACGTTCTTAGAATTTAGTCTAGTCAGACCACAATATTTCCCTTTTGTACACCCAACAGGGCACATTTATGATCGGATTGCTTTGAAACCTGGCATGCTTGTTTGGGGAGGCCTCTAGATGGGAGCTATCGATTTTCTTCGGTTTCTGTCAAAAAATGTTGCCACTGGCAAAAAAAATAACATTGGTACCAATGATCTTCAATTTTGCCATTTCATTTATAACTTACCAAGTTCAAGTTTGTCAAGTTGAGCTACAGTGTCATTGACACTTTCATTTATTACTTTCCAAAGTGTGATTTACCAGGATTTCCGGGTTTGATTATAAACGATAACTTCACAAGTGAATTATGCAATCAACAATTGTGTCATGTATCAGTGCGTGCAAACGAAAACGCTTTACCATGGGTGTAATGGGCACTTCATTGTTTTTTTAACCCTTTACCTAACATGAAAAGCAGACGACACATGCAAAAAAAATTCTTGAATAACTATTATTTTCATTTTTTGTCTCTAAAACATAGGTTATGACCCCTCATTGGAATGAGCTCGTTCCAATGAGGGGTCATAACCTATGTTTTAGAGACAAAAATGAAAAAATAATGAAAATTAATTTGAGAATGGCACTGGCCGTTTTTGGCCGTTACGTTAGGTAAAGGGTTAAATAATATAATTATCGTTAATAATGAAAAGTAATAAACAGAGTAATCGCTTGACTGGACTGATTTGAGGCGAGGGACTATATTGTAAAACACTTGTGCGCATGCGTGCACTCGTGTTTGTACAACGTCCCTCACCTCTCATGAATTATTTCACGTAACCAGTCCAGTCAAACGATTACTCTCTATATATTCCAGAATTTGTGATGGATAAGTCCTAACTAGGACTTTCCAGTCATTACCCCATCCTCCCACTTCTCTTGTAGGACGAGTGAACAAAGGACCCTAAAACCCTTCAATTTGGCTATTGTGGGGCCTTCAAAAATGCTGAAATATATCAAGAAATGGCCTTGAATAGCCTTGAATTTTATCAGTCCTTGCCTGCAGGAACCCTGAACTACAATGGCAACAGTTTTCAGCTCACCGGACTGCTTGGTTTGCTTTTGCCATCACTTGGTGCCTGTCATCTTTTTACTTTTGCATTTTAGTCTTCTTCAAAACCACTGGCCTAAACTTAACTAAACTAGGAAAAATTATCTTTGGGGGATACCCTTCCAGTATTGTTCAATACTCCCAGTGGGAACCCCAGGAATTGAAGCAGTGTCTGTTTACTGTGATTAACAAGTTCTGTTTTACTGGTAAAATAAGACCCGGTAACCAATGACTGGGGTGGAAGTCCTCTAATACGGGTATAAACGATGGGCTGCACTTGACTTTATATCCATGTTGTGGTCACGATTAGCCATTGTGCAAAAATATGTGACTTTAAACACAAATATTATAAATAAATAAGTATTATTCAATGGAGGTTGCCCCATAGGCTGAGAGTAGTGCCCCAAAAAACTAACAAGGCAATTAATCCTGATTGCCTACATGGCAAGCATTCTTCAATTATGCCATCTGTTTCGAAAAATGAAACACTTGAAGGTGAAGTACTATTGACTTTGCCCACAATTAGGAATCACCAATCTTACAAAGCCAAACAAAAAATTTTGCGGCTATTTTCTGCAATGTTTCCTGACAGTTCAGTAGCCAAGCAATTCACATGTTGTGAAAAGAAAAACGGCATCCCTTACTGTTTTTGGAATCGCAACACATTTTAAAAAAATATATTAACTGAGAGTGTAACTGGTCATTACTCTGTGATTTTTTATTTGAAGATTCATCAACCAGAACAAACAAAACAAATGGATGTTCACCTCAGATATTGGTACTCCACTTGCAGCATTGCCACACGGTACTATGGCTCAATATTTATGGGCCATGCAACTGCTAAGGATTTGTTTGATCATTTCAATCAGTATATTATAATATTAGAACATTATTTTTCATGTTCTATCGATCGATAGTGCCTGAGTTTGTGTGCTTTCTGAAATAAAACCTGAAGCGGCCAAGCTGCTGAAGGTTTTATTTTAGAAATCACACAAACTCAGGTACTATCATTACATGTACGCTCCATTTAAAACCCCCTTTCGTCACACCCGGTGAACACATTTGTCTTCACGGGTCCACAACCCCCTTTGCGAGGCAAATTAAAGACGACGGGAAAATCCAGACATCAAAGGCGGTTCGTTTCTTGATGAAACCGAATTACTGATATCCAGTCGCATATGAAAAACATTCTGTGTTTATGCAATTAATACATCGATTTGTTTTCAAACATAATAAAAATGAATGTAGACTAATTCATTATTTGTCCCCCAACAAGAATCAACTATTTATTTAAACAAAAATACAGCATAAATGATGGACAACAAGTTTGTTGTGAATGCGAATTAATTTCAAGCACATTGATAACAAGAACGCCCTCACCTTAGCATTACGTGAACATTGGACACAAAACCGCACTTGTTAATTACCCCGTCGTTTGTGAAGAAACGACTGGGAAAATGAAAAGCTGTTTCAGTGCGGTCATCATCATGTGAGAAGGATTACATAACCAATTAATGTTTAGCGAGAAAAATCTTTCAGAGACTGTCCCTGATTAGCAATTATATTGTTCAGTCAGAAAATTTCTAAACCCTACATTTAATAAAATATTCAGATACAAATGCCATATCTTTCATTTCCAGAACTCTGTACTGCGGTTTAATATAGGAATTGAAAAAATCTGTTCGTTAATTCGTGAGAATTTCGATTTGTTTTCATATTAAAATAAAATTTTCGCTGCTATATGATTTGGATTCCCTGGAATAGAACGAGTATTTCAGTGAATAAAATGTGTTCTTGGTGTACGGTGTTTTTGAAACAACAATGTGACAGTCTTGGCGAAACATCCCGGCGTTTCGCTGCGGCAATAGCTTTTCCAATATGGGATTATGGATTCTATACTGTGCCGAGTGTCCGAACATTTCAAAGTTAAAACCCAGTGATTTAATTTTTATTATAGCATAAGCATTTTATCGAAATAGTTTAGATGAACTAAAATGAGAATGTATTATTCATTAAAAAAATTAATCGTCCAATATGCGGGAAAAAGCATGAAAACCGCTAGCAAGCTTTCTGTTTTTACCCAACGTCAACAGCCAAATTCGGCCAGCACTATACACAAAAATCTCCATTTAAATTTTATTATGTTTTAAATTTTTGTTAAAAAAAACATAGCTTATGACCTCTCATTGGAACGATCTCAATGATCACGGTAAGGGAATGTCAACCAAGGTTTATGTTGTTTTGACCTGCGATGAAGCACTGAAAGGGAAACAACTTCCCATTCCGATAAGGCAAGCACTTCGAAGGGGTTTCCCCGCCATGTCCTTCCATCACATTCTGGACTGCATTGACAGTAAAACTTGTTTACTAACAGACAATTATCAGTTAAATTTACCGAAAAATGTGTCCATTTTAAAAGATACCACCCTTGAAAAAAAAATATTTTGGCAGGACACGCAACATGATCAGTGACATGAAAAAAAAATGAAGAAAAAAATAAAAACACCGGCCAAACTTATCTCCTCTGGTCGAAACAGTTCTTTGTACTTTGTTTTCAAAAAAAGAAGTGAAATTCTAAAAAAGGACCCCGATTAAATTTTAAAGAGACTCGTGAGTATAACCAAACCTCCCAACCACAAAAAAATGTTAAAAAAACCCCAGTTAAATTATTCTCGTGTGTTTAAACAAACACATATTGAATGGATCATTACCTCACTCAAGAGGTGTGCTGTCTGCAATATTTGGTGGTGGGGGGGGGGGGGGGGGTCATTGCATTTCCACAGAATTTCTTAGACAATAATGTACACTGTGATAATATTTAATAGTGCTTCTTTCCCCGTGGCAATGGTAAGTGAAGCAGTGCTTATTTACTATGGTGAGAAGGTTCCGCTTTACTGGTGAAATAGGACCCAGGCACTACAGAAGTCCACTAAAATGGGCACCAAAGGGGTAAACGATCGGCTAAACTTGACTTTAGACATTTGTTGTGGTCACAATTTATTTATTTATTGGTGTTTAATGTCACTTTTCTGCAACTATGGCCAATTGCGACCGATGGGCACAATTAGCCATAGCTGATGAAAAGTGACCTTAAACACCAATAAATAGATAAATAAATAGCTAATGCTTCTTGCAAGGTGTCTAGTTTGTTCACACAATTTATTTCGTGTGTGTAGATAAGTGCAGGGTGGATTACAGCTAAATCACACAGAGTGAATTATCCACTCAACTTCAACTTACAGTCGCCGATAAACAGCAGACAAGCAAGCAAATTGTCTCTTGATGGATGTGTAGATAAATCTGGTGGCCCTTAAAAAATCAGTTTGTGTAAAAAAAATATAAGTTCTGTAAAACATTCACTTGACAAGTGATTTGGTAGTAGTCCCTGTCACGTACTGTGTATTTTTACCCATTAGTAGTTGAGTGCTACTCCATGGAACACTAGCACAGATTTTCTATTCAAAAGTGCAAACAAAACCCGATCGATATTATAGTGCTTTGAAAGAGTGCTTGTGTATATATTTTTTTAAAAAGATAATATATTCTGTCATTCATGTGTGCAAATGTTTATAGATACTTGTAAAGAATTAAAGTCAGATATCATTAATCACAAAACCCGATCGATATTATAGTGCTTCAGTGGCGTAGATAGCCTTTCGCTGGCGAAGGGGCAAGCCCAAAATTTTCCGACAGACCAAAAATTTTCCGACAGTGTAACAACAACAAAAACCCAAACAAACAGAAAGAATCTGTTGTTCACTGAAAATGTACTGAAAATTGGACTTTTTTACCCAAAATGGCATGTTTTTATCCCCAAAGCCAGCATTTTAATGTTATTAGGCATAAATTCGCCTAAAAATGGTCCCAAAAAATTTCCAACAAAACTTCTGGTGGGGGGCCGCCGCCCACCCACCACCCTCCCCACCCCCTTTATCTATGCCACTGTAGTGCTTTGAAAGAGTGCTTGCGTATATATTTTTTTAAAATATAATATATTCTGTTATTCGTGTGGGCAAATGTTTGTTGATAAAGCATTAAAGTCAGATATCATTAATAAAAAAAAATTGCTTAATAAAGTATTGTTTCTTAAAATCATTTGTCCCAAAAATCAGTCAACAAAGATGACTGTCCATAAGATCATCATTGACAACTGCACTTGTTATTGTTGAAGTAATTACCATGGATACTAAAAAGTTCCACTCAAAGCCAATTAGCTTATCCTATTTTTAGATACCCTATTATGCAGTCGACCAGTGGAGAGGAGAGAATATTTTAAATGGACTGTACACGTAATGATGACCGATAGAACATGAAAAGAAACGTTCTAATTATTTTGTTATGCCAAACAAAAAATAGCTTTCGTTGTTAAGCGTTAACTGCAACATGCCATCAATCTTGTAACAATGTAGTCAAATCCAGAAACATGCTTTTAGTGGCATCATTTCGAACAAATGACGTTTCCAGATTACCAAATTCAAAATTGACTTATTACAAGTACCGTCCCTTTGGGCTATATCACCAAATGTCAGTGTTTACAACTGCATCATGCTGTACATGTTATAATTCATTATTAATGCTTGTGTGATAAGTGATATAGTGGAATATAAATTCATGTTTCTTGGACGACGACAGTTGTTAGAATTAAGCGGAGTGAAACAATTTATTTTGAACTATAGGTGGAGACTCAGTGAGGTCGCGGAGCACTAATACTAAACTTGTGGAAATATAATTGATTGAAGTCGCCTTCATGATTCACTAAAGTGGTGAACACCACATGAGTTTTTAATATTTCTGATTGTTTTGAATTCATTGTTTGCATTGAAAAGTTTGTGTCATCGGTGACGAAAAAAGTGCGCAATCGATGCTGATCAATGGAAGTGGAGCTTACATTTTCTTTGTTCTAGTGTCTCCAGAGAAGAACGTTCCGATACTACCTGTGTTTTGTCCAAAAACTCCAGTACAATGACTTTCAGAAGGGGTCAAATTAACCAATCACTGCTGATGTCACAGGCGGTCAAATTAACCAATCACTGCTGATGTCACAGGCATGAGGCATAATAATATGCTTGAGAGTGGAAAACTAACAGGATTGTGCAAATTGAAATGGATGGCCCAAATGTTAACTGGAGTTTCGTGATATCCCCACCAAACAACTAAAGAATGACTATTCTACAGGTCTAATAAACATTGGCTCATGTGGATTACATGTTGTACACAACAGCTTTAAAACTGGAGCATAAGCTTCAAACTGGGGCATTTAATCTGTGTTGTCAGGTTTATATTATCTCTTCAAGGATTCTCCGGCCAGGAGAGAGGACTTTGAAACTATCACCAATTCAGATATTTTTCCAATGAAATTTGTTAAACACAGATGGAGAAAGTGCCTTCGCTGCTTCAGGCTTGTTACAGCCGATAATGTTACAACGCCGCATAATGTTACACCAACGCATAATGTTACAAAAAATGTAGTAAACAACCGATAATGTTATAAACTCCGCATAACGTTATAACTTTTTTCAACCCGTTATGTTATAAAAATCGACGTATAATGTTATAACTTTTTTCAACCCGTTATGTTACAACAAATTAACCGATAATGTTATAACTCCAAATAAACATATCTTTGGTACTTTATACTGTCATGGCATCAGTTTCAGGTGGAGACCGTCGGTGTGTATTTGAGGGAACTCTTCAGTTCACAGTGTAGAATTGGACCATTCTGACTTTAAAAAATATATACCATTATTGTAATAAACCCATTGCTATGATACATTACGCGTCCATTGTATGGTCGGACATTAGGTAAGGATACTATCCTATATTTTAAGGATACTAAACCCACGGAATCCCCCTTTTCGTCGTATGAAGCAATGAAAGCTATGAAAATGAGCACGATGCGCGCAAAATCATACGTTTCAAAATGAAAGCTATGAAAATGAGCGCAATGAGTACCTCTTCATACGTCTCATACCCTCATTAAGGATACTATACTACCTTTATTTGGGAGTGTTTTCTGGAGTGTTTGGGTCAGTTTTCTGAAGATTGTCGGGTAGTTTGGATTAATTCGATATCTATTGTCGGGTTGTTAGGGGTGAGACGGAGCACGTGTCCCCACAACAACACGCACTGCGCATACGCATTCCTACCACCTATTATCATGACAATGACGTCACATGGCTACCCACGTGCACTATCATGACAACCCAACATGACCGCCCAGTCACGTGACATGACGCCACTTCCCCCGGTCCTGCCCCGGGGTCCTATAAAATGGCTCATTTTCAACATACACAACACCATCACCAACACCGCCACAACACCAACATCAATACAACTCCTCCTCCACAGCCTCCTCCTTCTTCCTATACTGCCTGTTCTAGTGATTCCGCCTTTTCCAGAACCTGTAATCCCAAATTCATCACTTCCACTTCTTCCAACATCTCCACCATCTATATTATCATACCGTCTTGCACTACTCCCTTATAGCATTCTCAGATAGCCTTCTTTGCACAATCACCCTGATGTACTAATTCATGACCTCCTCTCTTTCTCGGCCTAATCCCTGCCCACCCCTTCCAGTCCTCCTAAACCTCATTCCTCTTCCTACCCGGTCTCGCATCTTATTCTTGTTCCGTGCGACACTACCAACCCACCACATCCACCATATGTACCTCCAACTATATGACCTCTTTTAACTCCACCTCATTTTTGTTCACTGTTACTTGTTAAAATGTCAAATTAATGAACAATAAGACATTCTTATGACTAAGAAACATGCGACAAATGAGTTTTAGATGCCCAAAACAACCAGAAACAGAGGTATTTGCCCATCCCGAAAGGCGTCAGGGGACTATGGTACACTACATTTCTGGAAGCGGAGACTACGCATGTTAGTAAACGTACCAGCCGGATAAAATAGCACCCCTCCCCCACCACACCCGCCTTCACCTTGTTGGGCACTGGATGATCATGGTAATGACGTCACACGATTGAGTTTCCAGGATAATCCGCGTCTATGTAACGTGACTAGGTCATTCTATGATAAATCCCTGGGAGTTGGAGAGGGAGGGGGGTATCTCCTCGCCTTAACCAGAGCAGAAACCTTTAGTATAAATATTACATACCATTATGTGGCAATAAATGGTAAGTGGTAAAGTCCATCTACAATAACTGTAACTGGAATTAGTATACAGAAGTTATAACATTATCGGTTAATTTGTTGTAACATAACGGGTTGAAAAAAGTTATAACATTATGCGTCGATTTTTATAACATAACGGGTTGAAAAAAGTTATAACATTATGCGGAGTTTATAACATTATCGGTTGTTTACTACATTTTTTGTAACATTATGCGTTGGTGTAACATTATGCGGCGTTGTAACATTATCGGTTGTAACAAGGCTTTATTTCAGAAATCACACAAGCTCAGGTACTATCAACCGATAGAACATGAAAAGAAACGTTCTAATTATTTTATTATGTCAAACAAAAAATACTTTTGTTGTTAAGCGTAAACTGCAACATGCCATCAATCTTGAAACAATGTAGTCAAATCCAGAAACATGCTTTTAGTGATGTCATATTCTACAGGTCTAATAAACATTGGCCCATGTGGATTACATGTTGTACACAACAGCTTTAAAACTGGAGCATAAGCTACAAACTGGGGCATTGAATCTGTGTTGTCAGGTTTACATTATCTGTTCAAGGATTCTCCGGCCAGGAGAGAGGACTTTGATACTATCACCAATTCAGATATTTTTCCAATGAAAATTGTTAAACACAGATGGCTGGAGAAAGAGCCAGTTTCTAAAAGAGCACTTGAGATTTAGAATATAACATTCAGTTGTACTTGAAAGCTGTAGAAACAAAGACTGAAATGTCCTGATAATAAATCATTTACTGCTATCACATCAGCTGTAAAAAACCCACTCTTCTTGGCTATACGTGAATTTTTCAAGTTAGTTGCTGGACATCTCCAACCATTCCTCATTTCAAACCAAACTGGCTCACCTTTGATATGCTCTCCAGCAGATGATTTAACCCACATGCACAGAGTTCGAGAAACCTGAAGTTCTAGAGGACTACTACACACCAGTCAAAATTTCAAATATTGATGTTAATGACAAGGAATATTTATCGGCCTTACAAAAAATTGAGATAGGTCTGTTGACCAAAACAACAGTGAAAATGACTTGTTTCAGAAAGACAAATAATGGATTTTAGAAAAGAGTGTAGGCAGTTTCTAGTTGAGCTGAGCAAGAAAGTGTTGAATAAATGTGCAGTAAGCTGCTCAGTTGTTAGGTGCTTTTCTTGTTTAAATCCCACACCGATAGTTTCTGATCAAGAGGGCTGCAGAAGTGTTTTGGTCACTGCTGAAAAAATAGATGGGAATCAGTCAGATCATCTAGTGGAGAATTTCTGTCAGCTTCTAGATGATATTAAATCTGTTGGGTCTGAGAAATTTACCAAATTTTTCAGAAAGGAATACAGAGTTGATGTTTTCTTTCAGACCCGCACGTCTAACAAGTTTCCTCAGTTGTTTGATATTGTAAAGCTGCTGTTGTTCTTTCAAATGGGAATGCAAGTGTGGAAAGTGGGTTCTCTGTGAACAAAGAAACTGAAGTTGAAAATCTGCATAACCAATCTTTGGTTGCACAAAGAGTAATTTGTGACCATGTGTATAAAACAGGTGGTATATTAAATATTCCAATCACTAAAAAACCTTTTGTTTCTGCATCCTGTGCCAGACACAGATATGAAATATATCTGAAAGGGGAAAGAGAGAAAAACAAGAAGAATGTTACTAAGGTGACACATGCCCCCCCCCCCCCACACACCCCCTGTGACCTTCACCTTGCAGATGCGACGGAAACTATTATAAGCGACACACCTTCTGACTGTCCTTAACATTTGTAAAAAGTTTAACAATTGTACTATGATTGGTTTCTGAGTTATGGCTGAGACATGAATATTGACCGATTTTTAGTGCGACCTTGAAATGTTACCTTGACCTTGAAGGTACGAACCCAGCTATGGTGTGTGACACATCCTCCCATGGTCCTTTATAATTGTGTGAAGTTTGATGACTGTGGCCCTAACAGTTTTCGAGTTATTGGCGCGGACTCACACACCCACACAGACGGACACACGCACACTTCAATCACTATATGCCACCCGACCTAAGTCGGGGGGCATAAAAAATCTGCTGAACAGTTGAAAAAATGAAAGTCAATACTTGATGAAATTGAAACAATGAAACATGATAAAAAAAACAGGTAAGAATTGACATTGATGACCTTGTCAACAAAGCAGATAAGCTCTGTGATAAAGCCGGAAGCACTGGGAAATTAACTTTCATAACCCAAACTGTTTAAGGAAAAGGGCCAGAGAGAAGGACGGTAAGCTGAAAAAACTAGAGGAGAAATAAGATTCAAAAGATAACCCTTTACCCAAAGTAACGGGATAAAACCGGCCAGCGTTATTCTAAAAAATCGCCAATTAATTTTCATTATTTTAAAATTTTTTGTCTCAAAAACATACGTTATGACCACTCATTGGAACGAGCTCGTTCCAATGAAATGGTATCATGTGAGTTCGGCCCATTGCAAGTTTGGCCTAATTAGTGAGTCTGGCCCAGTCATAACTGAGTTTGGCCCAGTCAACAGTAGGACAGACCAATTGTTATTGGAATGGCATATCACAGTGATAAGTAAGTTTGGTTCAGTCATAAGTGAGTTTGGCCCCGTCAAAAGTAAAACACTCCGATGATTCATAAGAGAGTTTGGCCCAGTCAAAAGTGAGTTCAGCCCAGTCAATAGTAGAACAGACAGACCAGTTGTTATTGGAATGGCATATCACAGTGATAAGTGAGTTTGGCTCAGCCACAAAAACAACTTTGGTAATTTGGGTATTTTTTATCAGCATTTTACTATTATTATGCCTATTATCTTTGTTATCTTATGTTTTTTCAACTTTCAACAGTCAGTTCATTCTGTTTGATTTGGGTGGCTTTCATTAACTGGTAGAGTGCGGAATTATTTTTGGTCATCAAAATTTGTTTACATACGTTTGCCTAGTTACAATTTATGGGAGAGTGCCAATAGGCACTCTCCCATAAATTGTAACAAGGCAAACCCTAACAGACTAAATAATTTCACTTCAAAGGTGGTATGAACAACATCCACAAAATATGAAGCCTTTAAGTGCTGGTACTGACACTTCAGAGTAAAGCCCAAATATGGGCTTCCAGCACTCTACCAGTTAAAACAGATAACAGGTGGTCTGTTTTTCTGCTAATAAAGCAAAGCTCAGCAAAAACAACACGTCGTGTAAGTAGAGTTAATGCCAATGTTGTTTTTCGTTCTTTTTTTTCGCCTGGGCTGGTATCTTGCTCTCTTTGATACAGGCCACGCAGAAAAGGAAAGCTGCTCTACACATTGTGCACTGTTTTTGTAGGGGTTGACTAAGTAAAAACAATACATGCTGTTTGCAGGAGTATAAATTTTGGAAGGTTTTGTCATGAGCATCACTTTCACCATGGATATCAATAATATATGTATTGATTACAATTCGGTAGTCAGACCCCGTCAGGAAGGGTTGCAGTGTCCTGGGTGTAGTAAATGGCGGCATCGGACTTGCAGTACCAGAATATCTAGGGCTGATTATCACAAGGCTGTAAAAGGAAACTTCTCAGTCAACTGGACATGTGAAGCTTGTTCCAATCAGACACCAACACTTCGGCATGAGGAGTCAATACATGACAGTATTGCTAATTGTGAAGTCCAGACAAGCATCATATCGACTGATTCCAGGCTGGAAAGCACCAGGCTATCTACCCAGATGCTGTCTTTCAGAATTCCGCCTAACATCGATGAATCATCATTAATAGAACCAGTTGTAACAGAAAGCAGCACCTCTAACGACAACCTGTCATTTGAAGTCGTAAGAAGCTCATCAAAAAGAGGTGGTGATAAATTGTTTGATGGCATGTGAAATTCGTTCACAGTAAAAAGAAACGAGAGGCTCTAAAGAGCCTGTAATCGCTCACCTGGAACTACATATAAAAATAATAATAATGGTCATGGGTTTTGTTCCTGGGGTAGAGGACTCAATATAAACGTAGGTTTATGTACTGATTAGGGAAGGTTGAGCTCCCCCTCCCCCTGTTCCTTGTTCTAACACGTATACATCTGTCTGGCTGTCTAGCTATGTTACTATCATATCTTAGTTAATCAAAAGCGTGGCTATTTTTTACCTCTCATTATCTTACCTCCACACTCTCCTATCTACCTCTCAACCTCAGAAATTCATGTATTCACTATCTTCCAACCTCACTGGTCTGTGTATTATTTGTTTGTTTTTATGTATATACATTTTACTTTACCTGTTCTGTTCCACTTGTTGTGTGTTGACAGTTCATTTGATATACTCTCTTCTTCTCATCTTCCCTTTGCCTTCCCTTCACTCCAACTGGCATTCTCACCCTCTGCTGCCCAGGCAAAATTCATATTCAAACTGACAATGAAAGGCTATGGACCCACTCTACCACCTGGTAATTCTAATAGTTGCCCATTTGGGCCTAATGACTGACTTAGTTGCCTAGAGAACACGAGTGGGTCTCTTCCTATCAGTTGCGAAAACTGGCAGGCACCGCAAGAAACATTGCAATTTACTTGATGTTCTATTTGTGAATCTTCTCTCGAGATATGGTAGTAGAGGTCTAACATTGATGTTCAGCATACACCACACTCTCTGTGTAGGAGAACCTTCGTACCAAAACCCTATGCGTCAGCAACTTATGGGTCTTGCAAGAAATTCTGCATACACAAATACTCCCAACAAAGCCGCTGATGGTTTTGATATATTCATCGTCAACCCCTCCGTTGATGTGATTCCTAATATCATCTACATATGCACATTATTCCTTATTATACTCCTCTTATTTGGGGATATTGAAACAAACCTGGGACCATGTACCCTTTCTTTGGTATCAAATTGAACCGATGATCCCAACAGCCCAGAACCCTCTGTCTCTAATATCAGTGGATTATCTTTATTTCACATGAATATACAGAGTTTAAAACCTAAACTTGACAATTCTCAAGTGTGAGGTCAGTAAACACGATATTTGTGTTTTTACAGAATCTTGGCTTAAATCAACTGATGATAATTCTGATCTCCATATTCCGGGTTTTCAAAATCCCATAAGGAAAGACTGATCTACACGGGAAGGCGGCATTGTGGTGTATATAAAATCAACGGTTGCCTTTGAACCTAGACCTGATCTGGAGATTGAGAACGTCGAGTGTATTTGGCTACAAATCTTTTTAGCAAAAAAAGCTTTCTCTTAGGATCCTTCTATAGACCACCAAACTCAGACTCTGAAAAATGGGATCTAATAATCACCTCCTTTGAGAGAAGTCTAGATACACAAACCATGCCAATAATGATCATGGGTGACTTCAATGATAATCAGCTTATTACATGTACTTTAAATGGTCCAATACAAAAAATCCTTCGACTCAAATAGTTAATCAACCAACCTTCTTTACTGAAAACTCATCCTCACTTATTGACTTACTCCTAACCAACACCCCAGATCTCATTGCATCATGCAAAGTTGGGCATCCTTTTCTTGGAGATCTTATTCGCTATCATTGTCCCATAATGGCCGAACTAAAATTTGTCACAAAACCCCACATGTCAATTCTGCGAAGAATGTGGTGTTTCACCGAAGCTAATTTTGAACAATTTAACAATGATCTTATCAACTCAAACTGGGATGACTTGCTATTTAGCACTTCTGATGAGATTGCTGAACGCATGACAAACTACCTTCACAAACTTATTACTAAGCATGTCCCCAGCAAAATAATTACAACCCGTCCCAATGAACCCTTGAATATGCATAATGCAATCAGACACCTAATACAACACCGTAGGCGTCTGCACCGTTTCGCTAAACATAAAAAACTCCGAACTGGCATGGCAAAAGTATCGAAGTAAAAGAAATGAAACAACCACCGCCATTCGAGAATCCAAGACTAGGTTCCTGCAGAAAATAGAGAATATACTGAACTCCCACATGACACCCCCTCAAACGTGGTGGAAAACACTCCGACTACTTTTTAGCAACAAGCAGTCAGTTATACCCAACCTATCCCAAAACGGCATAATTCACGCCCAAGATAAAGACAAAGCAGAGGCTCTCAATGAATACTTTTGCTCAATTTCTAGAGTAAATGATGAAAATGCTTCTTTACCACCAGCTGTCTTTGATCCAAACTGACCTACACTTACCGACATTAACAAAGTAGACCACCACAAGCACCTTGGTTTAATCTTGAGCAACAATGGGTCCTGGAGCAACCACATCTGTGAAGCAACTCAAAGAGCCTGGAAAAGGGTATCCCTCTTGAGAAGGTACAAGTTTTCCCTCGACCGCAAAGCTCTTGAAAAGATCTACTTTGCTTTTATATGTCCACTGCTTGAAAATGCAGACACAGTATGGGACAATTGTACTGAAGCAGAGTCCACAGAAATGGAAAAAATCCAAACTGAAGCAGCCCGAATAATCACCGGTGCAACACACAGTGCAAGGAAAACCTCTCTGTATGCCGAAACTGGTTGGGAAATGCTCCAAACTCGCAGAGAAAAACATAAACTTATTCAATACTTTAAAATGGTTCACCATCTTGTGCCAGATTATCTATCATCCTTAGTACCTCCTCCAGTCTCAGTGGCTCATAACTATGGATTCCGAAACTGTGCAGACCTACAAGTCCCTTACAGCGGTATAAGTTTACACCAGAATTCCTTTTTACTTTGCACAACAAGGCTGTGGAATGGCGTACCCCTGGACGTCAGAGAAAATAACTCGCTGATTAACTTCAAATCTTTCTTGAATAAGGATAAGTTTCTCACTCCCAAGTGGTTGTACTATCAAAAAACAAGAAAATGTCAAATATTCCACTGTAGATTACCTCTTGGCTGTAGTAATCTTAATGATCATCTATTCAATAACTTCCTCTCTGTGGCTGTGGTGAACTTGAAACAACCCACCATTACCTTTTCAACTGCCCCCTATATTCTGATATAAGAAAGGACACTCTGGACCGACTTCCTTATAACATTGATGCTAACACCTTGCTTTATGGGTCTCATTTGTATAATGTTCAAATTAACACTGAGATCTTTCACTGTATTCACAAATATATAGAAGCAACTTACAGATTTAATTGATTTTTCTATAAAAATCTTTCTTAATGGTTTTTGTAGTGCTGGTCAGTTTTTCTTAATTCATTCTAAGTACATGAAACTATTTGTTTGTGAATTTTATACCTGCCCCCCCACCCCCCCCCCCCCCACCCCCCCCCCCCCACACACACACCTTTTTCGACAAACCAATACATTGCTAATCAGATTTAACGGTTCCCTTTGCTAACGATAAACGGTGTACCATCCCAATAGCTGTGATAATATGTTATTGTAAGCTCACCACGCGAGGGAATACCGGGAAGTCGAGCAATACTAAAAATGAATAATAAAAATCAGTAACCAATACCGGGGGTATAAGTCTTCTTCTGACGATATAGACTTGGCTAATCTTGATACTACACTCGTGATGTGTGCAGATTTCATTTTATTGTTGGTTATGCGGTTTGTGGGTGGTTCGGTGTGGCGCACATGGTTTTGGTTGCTTCCATATTGGACAAGAGCGTTGCTTATGTCCAGCGTGGATGCAACTGACGCCATGTGTCCCAAGTTGGGTGACAGCCTCAAACTAACGAAATGCTTAGATTTTAGTATCATGCGGGGGATATGATATACCTAGTTATGTTTAAAGTGACTTCAAACACATAATCATTGTACAATTACTATCTGGATGATTTTCAGTTAAATAACAATATTCAGCATGCTATAGGGGGTTGCCGCTGGCTCGTGGTGGTGGTTTTCCACCCAATCAACATTTACCATCTCTTAAAACATGGAGGGGTGCTGGCAAAGTTAGCGGTTTATGGACCACTGGCATCAACCCAGTTGTCAGCTGACGGTTTACCAGGCCCCTTTGTACTGTGCAGGTCTACTTAAAAAGAAAGATTAGATTACTGTCGTATGGTGTCCATGTCCTGCCATCTTAAGATCGTGGTCATAACTCCAAATACTCAAACAGGGAATGGCACTGCCATTCCTCATTGGCACAGGTAACCATCTACCAATAGTCCAAACTAATCTGTAAACTGTCTAAAGCACTCAATGCATTATTTTCCCCAAAATTCCTTTTATACATTCTATAACCTTCGAATCTTAGTAGCATGTAATTTGGATCTGTAACTTCCTGTCACATGAATCTTAATGCATATTCTTTATTGGTGGAGACAGCTTACATAAGCTCTAGCTTGCTGCTGAATCCAATTTCCATACTTCGCAATCCTTTCACCATCTAATTTTGTAACATGCTTGTATGAAGTATCTTTCTTGAAATAAAATACTGTTACTACTATTACTACTACATATAAAAATGTGATTTCCCATTGGCTTTCCATGGTAACTATGAGCTGCAATTGTGGCCATGTTTGCCACATTACAACATTACATGAAGATCATTGGTAGAAGGTGTCCCAGTCCTCAATCATGTGAAGTTTCAAAACACTTGACTTCGTAGTTTCATCGGAGAAGATTTTTGCAAAATCCATCAATCAGAATCAGAGAATGTCTCTGGTGGCCATATTTTCCAACCAACAGGAACAAAAAGAGGATCATTTGTAGAGGGCCTCCTATAGACCATTCCTATGAAGTTTGGTTCACGTCTAGGGGGCGCGGTGTCGTTGCGGTAACCGGTTCTCGTCAGATCACCGAAGTTAAGCAACGTCGAGCCAAGTTAATCATTGGATGGGTGACCATCTGAGCGATCAATTCGGACTCCCACGTTGTGTTCTTGGGCAAGGCACTTAACCCCAATTGCCCATATGACACCGTGTACTAAGGCGTACTGCACATCGATGATATGCATGTCTTCAACCAATCGAACCCTGCCTGTGCTGCAGTGCAGAGTTACAATGTTGGGGAGCTGGCAGCTGCTCGTCGTTGCTCGGTGGTTCTCTCCGGGTACTCCAGCTTCCCCCACCCGTAAAACTGTCACGGTCATGATTAGCCACTGTGCATAAGTATATGACCTTGAACACCAATAAATAAATAAATAAATTGGTTCACGTCTGCTCAGTAGTTCCTGAGAAGAAGATGAAAATGTGATTTCCACAGGGTTTCTATAGTAACTATTAACCGCAATTGCAGCCATGTTTGCATCATGATCAACATTAAATGAGGATCGTTGGTAGAGGGTGTCCCAGTCATCACCATGCAAAGTTTCCAAACATTTGGCCCTGTGGTTTCAGAGAAGTTTTTTCAAAATCCACCAATCAGAATAAAAAAATGCTTCTGGCAGCCATGTTTTTCGATGCAACAATGTAACAAAATGTGGAGTGTTTGTAGAGGACCTGCCATCGTCTATCCCTGCCAGGTTTGGTTCACATCAGCTCAGTAGTTCCAGAGAAGAAGATGAAAATGTGATTTCCCATAGGGTTTCTATAGTAACTGTAAGCCACAATTGCAGCCATGTCTGCTACCCGATCAACATTAAATGAGGATCGTTGGTAGAGGGTTTCTCAGTCATCAACCATGCAAAGTTTCAAAACATTTGGCCCTGTGGCTTCAGAGAAGATTTTTCAAAATCCACCAATCAGAATCAAATGAAAGTGTCAGAGACACTGTAGCTCAACTTGTTTAAGACATGTACATGTATAGTGTGTGCCACAGCAATGACAAACATCTAGGTAATGACCTGATAACAAAGGTACATGTAAAGTATTGTAACGGTCTGTACATAAATGCTGACCATAGCCTGTAACAAATATATAGGTAAAGTATTGTAAAAGTGGGGTGACAGTTAGATTCTAAAGTAGAAAAGAAATCTTTTGGTTCCAGAGTGGGTCTGACTGAACCCAAAAACATTTGTTCTCATAGCACAGTGATAACAAAGGCACCCCAAAACACTCGTTCCTGTCACAAGTTGATAACAAAGGTACCCCAAGAAGTTTCGTGAAGATCAGTTCATAAATACAGACTCTAGCCCGAGCCGTATTGACATGTGCACTTACTGTGTATAAGTAGCACTGAACAAATTAAAGTTTATCTAATTTGCATAATTTCTGCACGAGAAAAAAACCTGTATTATATGTGATGTATTCCATGTTACTAAACATTCCTACAAAAATTTATTCAAATCAGAACTTTCATACAGAAGTTCTGTACAAAAAACTGATTGCACTAATTTTGGTACAAAAAGGCTGCTGGTGGCCATCTTGAATTTTGGACCGCATCCAAAAACACTCGTTCTCATCCCACAGTGATAACAAAGATACCAAAGAAGTTACGTAAACATCGGTTCATAGATATGGCCTCTAGCCTGAGCTGTATAGAAGTTGTGTACAAAAACTGATTGGACCTAATTTTGGTACAAAATGGCCACTGGCAGCCATCTTGAATTTTGGACCACACCCAGAAACACTCGTTCTCATCCCAAGGTGATAACAAATGTACCCAAGAAGTTTGGTGAAGATCGGTTCATAAATATAGCCTCCAGCCCAATCGATATTGACACATGCACTTACTGTGTATAAGTAGCACTGAATAAATCAAAGTTCATCTAATTTGCATAATTTCTGCTCGAGAAAAAACCCGTATTATATGTGATGTATTCCATGTTACTAAACATTCATACAGAAATTTATTCAAATCAGAACTTTCATACAGAAGTTCTGTACAAAAAACTGATTGCACTAATTTGGGTACAAAATGGCCACTGGCAGCCATCTTGAATTTTGGACCGCACCCAAAAACACTCGTTCTCGTCCCACTGTGATAACAAAGGTACCCAAGGAGTTTTGTAAAGATTGGTTCATAAATACGGCCTCTAGCCCGAGCCGTATTTGCAGTTACAGAATGTCGACAGTTGAAGGCTAGCAAAATTCATAAATAGTTTCATTATTTAATAGTATAAGAAGAATTTATTTAGTAATGATTACAGAGACATAATTATTTTATGCAACTGTTTGTTAAAAAACTTACTACATGTACGAAACATGTAGAGTCTGTGGTAATGTTCCAGTTTCAGTATGAAGGTAACATTTCTTTTTCTTTGTGTGTTTCTTCTCCCAAATAAATTCCCAAGCTTGTTTTAAGTTTGTGGACTACATAAAAAACATGTAGATAGAAGGAAGTGGGAGGAGATGGTAATGACCAGAGGGTACTGCAGGGTTCCCACTTACATTAGCACTATTTAAGTACTTTTCAAGAAATTTGAGGTTGTTTTTCAAAGACTACCAGCACTGTACCTATTGGGTAAAAAATCATTTCATTTGTCTGCTGTTCGCCTAAAAATAAGGTGATCATTTTTTTGTTCAACCACATTACTGAATCTTTGAAAAATGTCTTGACTGGAATTGCCATTTTATTCATTTGTTAACTATCCCAGAACTGTCATCTTCATTGTAATGATAATAAAACTTACTGTTATGATGACATAATGATGAAATGTTGTTATGTAGCACACTGTTGGAAAGGGCTCTGGGAGTCCTTTCCAACAGTGTATTACATCACAGCATATTATCAGATTACTGACAGAATGCATGAACAGTGAAATGGGAGCAAAAAGGAGGCGAGTAGAAAATCGCTCACCTCAAATAAAGTTTGCGAGAGTGAAACATGTGAGGAGAGTGATTTTGATTGAGAGTGTTGATTTCAATGTTTAACTTCAACTGACAAGCATCCTTCGAAACGAATGTATGAATACAACTGAACTTGGACGGAAATTTTGACGGTGAAAGTTAAAAAATTTATAGTAATTTATATATTTTTTATACTTACCAATGACCCAGACTTAGCTGGTGCTAACTCTAATATTCTAGGGCAAAACACAAATTTTGCCCCCCCAATCCCCAAAATTTGCATCAAAATTCAAAAATTAGATGTCCTATGTGGTCCTCCATACTTTTATCCACTGCGCATGCATAGTAGTCAAGGAAGTCCGAAATTGGAGCCAAATCCTCATTCTTACAACCAGTGCCTGGTAAGTGTTATGTAATCAGCGGGGAGGTATGAGTTCCCAACTCATGGGAGGGCCAACCCCGTCTGGGTCATTGGTAAGTATAAAAAATATATAAATTACTATAAATTTTTTAACATTTTTATACTGTACCAATGACCCAGACTTAGCTGAATAGAAAAAAAGGCTGGAGGGCCTAGGACATAAAGGAAAATCCAATAGGCTCAATTACATGTAAACAGAATTATCCCCTCAAGGAGAAGAGGAGAACACAATACCATTCCGTAATTGAGCACAATAACATCAATGATCTCCATTAACATCCATTATACTAATCCTTTTTAGGAAAGCCAATAAATAAAGATAGTCCAGAGAATGAGACTCTTTATACTCATTTAAAAGTGTCCGAGGATTGTATATTAGTGCTCGTATGACATGTGACATATACAAATGCTTCACGCCGAGCTACACATTAAAAATATTACATAAATGAGATAGACATTAGCTTTACACTTTAAAACCATCCCGGCACCGACTCAGAATTACTGGCCCCAGAGGAGGTATTCCCTTGCTTTTCACTATAAAGCAGGTGATATAAGGGAGTACCATCCCCCCCCCCCCCCCCCCCCCCCTTCCCCTTGCTCTGGGTCAAATACCCCAGAACGAAGAGGGTAGCAGGACAGAGTCACTACCCGAACAGAAAGCCTGCATAACTATAGTTGCATCTGTTTAGTGGACGACATTCTGAGCAACAGATAACAGACCTAAACAATGTAGGTCGCCAGAAATGGACTCAATATTTCTAAGATAAAAATTTGTGAACGTGGAAGGCTGAGCCCAATATGCAGCCTTCATCAGATCGGTAATAGCAACACTATTAGCATAAGCCCAAGATGTAGACAGCACTCTTACTTCATGCGCCGAAATCTTAAGCACAGACTGCTGAGTTGAAGATAATTTTTCATAAGCAGTATGGATAGTTAATTGAATCCACCTTGCAATAGAATGGACTGTCTTTTCTATTAGGTAGCAGAGACAGAAAGAAATGCTTACGTCCCTTTCTGATAAACTCAGATCTACGTTTGTAAATGCGCATGGCTCTAACTGGGCAGAGCAAAGGCCTATGACCGTCTGAAGACGGAAGAGCCTTAATAACAATAGGTTCAGGATACTTATTAGGAGCCTGATTCTCAGCCAAAGATCCAACATTAGTAGTTAAAGTAATAGTATTACCAACACTACGATAGTGAGAATCATCGACCGATAGTGCATGAAGCTCACTAACTCTTCTGGCAGAAGAGAAGGCTAAGAGAAAAGCTGTCTTATAAGATAAGAATTTGAAGTCCACTGTATCAAGTGGCTCAAATGGCACTTCTTTAAGCTTCAGAAGAACCCAAGCTAAATTCCATTTAGGAATTAACCTAAGGGTTCTAGGTCTATTTATCGAAAAGTCTTAGATAAAGAGACATTAGATCCAATCTGTAACCTATCATGATGAGCATAGGTATCCGATAGCATAGACCTATAACACTTAATGGTTATTGGTTGCAGTTTGATCTCGTCAAACAAATAGACCAGAAAATTAGCAATAACTGGAATGGATGGATCATAAATATCAATAGAATGATCCCTACACCTCCTATAGAAAATCTTCCACTTAGCAGCATAATTTAGCGAAGAGGAGGTCCTCCTACAGATAGAAATTGCATCCACTGCTCGTCCTGTAAAATGTTTGCCGTGCAAGAAGGACTGCACAATGGAAATACGTGAATGTTGAGATCTTGCGGGTTCTGATGCAGTGTGCGCGATTTCCCCTACGAAAGGTCCTCCCATGGAGGAAGCTTCCACGGAATGTCCCACAACAGACACCTGAGTAGATTTATCCATGGTCTCTGGGGTGACAGAGATGCTACCAACAGAATCTTGCAGTGAGATTGCTTGATTTTTAGCAATATCTGCTGAATCAACTGAGCTGGAGGATACGAGTATCCTATCATTCCGTCCCAAGAGATCGAGAGAGCATCTACTGCAAACACTCGAGGATCTGGGCATGGTGACACATACGTCTGCAACTGATTGTTGAGATGCGTCGCAAATAAGTCTATCATTGGACGATCCAATTGGTAGCAAATCTGATTGAATATTCGTTTGTTGAGAGTCCATTCTGACGGCAACATGCGACCTTTCCGAGAAAGGGAGTCTGCTAGAACGTTCAGACGACCCGGTATATGACGGACTGATAGGAGAACTTGGTGCTCTACGACAAACAGAAGGATCCTTTCTGTTAAAATGAATAACGGAATGGAATGAATGCCTCCCTGGTTCCGAATATATGCTACTACTGTTGAATTGTTGGACAGAATTTGAACATGCGAATTCTGAAGAATATTCATCCACTGACGTAGCGCAAGCCATATTGACATCATCTCTTTAATGTTTATGTTCTTGTTTAGGAGCTGTGGATCCCAAAGACCCAGGCACTTGGAATCTGTTGGGCTAAGAGTTGCGCCCCAACCTGTTTGACTCGCATCCGTCATTATCGTAAAACACGGATCTGGCAGTTGCAGTGGTACTCCTTGAGTTAACCACTGAATATCTGCCCAAGTCTGAATATCTTGTTTCACTTGATTCGACAAGACGATGTTCGTTTCGAGCGAATGAGTCTTCACACTCCAATTCTGAGTAAAAAATATCTGGAGTGGACGAGTGCGTAGCCACCCCATCGGAATAAGATCCACAGCGGCTCTGCACAAACCTGTCAAGTCTCATGAATTCTCTCACTGTAACTACTTCTGAGTGACTGACTAATTTCGCTCTGGTTAACGGCAGACGAACGAGATTGTAGTGCGTTTCGAAGCTCATTCCCAGGTGGGTAAATGACTTGGACGGCACCAGATGCGATTTCTTTTCGTTTACTATGAAACCGAGACGTCGGAGCAGTTGAAGCAGACTCTGCACATCGTTCTGAAGCATTAACTCGTTGCCGTACCTCTGAAGAATGTCATCCAGGTAGGCCGACGTTACTACAGACGAATGAGCTCGGAAATGAGTGATTACCTAGTTCATTATTCGAGTGAATGCCCAGGGCGCTAGATTCAGACCGCAGCACATCGTTCGGAACTGATAAATGACTCCTACGACAGAGAAGCGAAGATACATTCTGAACGCTGGATGTACCATGACGTGAAAGTACCCATTTTTGAGATCTATGCTCGCAGCATAGTCGTTCACTCGAATGTTCGCTCTGACCGATCTGATGGTCTCCATATAAAATTTTGGAGCCACGATCAGCTTATTTATTCAGCTCAGATCTATGACTGGACGAAACGAGCCGTCTGGTTTTGGAACCAGGAACAGTGCAGAAACCTGGAGATTACTGGTTTTCTATGACCTCTACAGCATTCTTGTCCAGAAGAGATTGAACTTCTGATAGAAGCAATTCTCTCTTCTGAACAATTGACGGAAGCGTCAACGTGGACTTCGAGTTAACAGAAGTTTTTCCTTGAAGAACAATTTTAGACCTTCAGAAATCACCCCTTGCACCCATGGGTCGTCTGTAATTGACAACCAATTGGTTAAGAATCTCGACAGCCTTCCACCGAATCGAACGCAATAGAGGTTTACACCATCACCTCCTGGACCTGCGAGACCTGCGGAGGAAAAACCACGTCCTCCACGACCCGCACCTCATCCCGTTGACCTAGGGGTGTCTGACCTCTTATCTCGGCCAGTATAACGGCCCCTGCCTGAGTCGCTACTCTGACGATCTCTAGAGTAAGACGTAGAGGCTTTCTTAGATCCTCTATAGGAACTTCCCTTGGACGTATTCGCCCACGAAGTACCTGCCTTACTCTTCTCTGCTGAGTCCTACTTTTTAGAAGCGGATTTAAAAAGCAGAGAGTCCGAAGCTTTCTTAGTAATCAGATCATAGATAATAGAAAGCTTTCCGTCGAAGAGAAGCTCTCCGGAGACCGGAGCGACTCGAAGAGAGTTTTTCACCTTACTGTTCACTCTAGTGGATGCAGCCAGGGCAGCATCACATCTGACCAACTCCAGATTTGACACTGAAAGGGCAGAGTTATACGTAGAATATGCTATAGCCCTCGAAAGAACTCTTAAGAAAGTTTGAACATCCTGGAATTCTTTCCCTTCGATCTGTGTAAAATAATGCGTCTAAATTAATTCTATTAGACGAGATTGTCATCTCCAGTATATTGGAGTTAATAGACATGGACACCGGCAATGACAATTCCAGGTCTTCAGCCTGGTCGTCCAAACGCAGAGGAACTCTCGGCACGCCTTGTCTTGCCGTTTCAAATCTATGTCTCGCATTGATGAAAGGCAGCTGTATAGCGCTAGGTGATAAGAAACCGGATTTGCCAGTCTTAGAGGCTAGCTTGAATATAGCGTCATTCAAAAGTTCAAATGTCCGTGTGACATTACTGGACTAGGTCAGAAACTCAGGGTCAGTGTCCCTAATCCGGCCGAAAAAGTCTGTGTCCAGTGACGCTATCAGTCTCTTATCCGGTAATGCAGCATTTTGGTCCGGAGGAACAACATCTGGAAGGTGTTGCCGGATGAAATCTACGGCCACCTTATGTTGTTCCGAAAGGGAAAATTCCAGTTCTGCCAATTCCCTTTCACCATCCGACTGGACCATATGAGATTCTCGGTTGTCCCTTTCTGACTCTGCAGGGAAGTGAACCGACCCAGCTTCCTCAGACAATTCCTGTTCCGAAAAAGTTTCCGATGGCTGCTGGGATGCTGCAATGAGTTGAGCTATCTGTAATAGCAAGTCCGTCACGGAGGCCTGAGGAGCTGCGGTCTTATGTTATTTAGCCGCTGGGAGCTCCTGGGACATTACTTTCTGCATACTTCTTTTATGCAAACGTCCCGACTGGTGAGGTCTCGCGTCCTTGGCTACCAGATGGCGTGACCTGATCGACGTGGAATCCCTGGTCAGTGATGCAGGCTGGATATCAGAAGTCACGTAGCCAAGTTGCGGTCGTGTGTGCTGCCGTGAGGATGAGGAAGCCAATAGACTAGTCGCGCCGGACTGTCTATACGACAGAGCATCCCGAGGGGTGAACGTATGCTCCGACTGACGAACATTACATACAACAACATCTGGTCCCAGACGTTGTTGTAAGAGAGAGGGAACTCTCTCGCTCGCGGTCCAGGCAGACCTGGACGAGCTAGGTACAGGACTGATTGGCTTCCTTCATACTATCCTCGGCACCGTCGTCGCCGGGTGTGCACGATCCATGTTTATAGTGCTCGCAACACCCGATTTTCCTTCCTGGACCGCTCTGGACGAACCTGGCCTCATAACCATTTCGTGAATGGTTGCTACACTGGGTGAGCTAACTGGCGACAATGCCATCGATCCTACGTGGGACCTCTTAGGCATGTGCCGAATTTCATTGAGCACTTTTTCCGCTAGCTCTTCATTTATCTGCGACGACGGAGGCACACTTCGTGAAGACATCACGGAAACATCACCCTGTTCTTGTTCCTCTGAAAAAGAGACTGATAAACTAGAGTGACCCTGTGGTGAGAGGGCCGGCATGGACCTCTCATCACTAATAATATACCGTGACACACATCTCCAACGTTTGTCATTCCAATTTGCACACACAGAGCAAGGATTAGTGCGAGTACACTGACTGCAATTAATACACTGAACATGAGAATCAGAGGGAAACTTCCTCGAATTACAATTTGAACAAACTTCTTTCATACTGAAAAATGTCAAACAGTCAACGTACTCGCACTAACCCTTGAAAATAAGATACATGATAATAATATAATCCATTACAAACATTTTGAAAAATAATTCGAAAGAAAAAATGTTCGAAAAAATTTTCAAATTGAGCCCAAGTTCCCAATGGGCCCAAATGGATCCCAAAAAAGCCTAAGTGTGGACAAAATTTTAACTCATGTCTAAAATTAATGTTACACTTACGGACAATATTATGTATCTGGCTATGAGCAGAACTAAATGGATGACAAGGAATCACTGTGTGAAGTAACCGTTGTCAATGGAAACAAAAGTGAACAAAACTGGAAACAAGACTCCAGGCACTGAAAAAATGGCCCAAAATCAGTGACCAATTTTAACACTATCCGATGTAAAACAGAGGCTTCCTGAGAAGAAACTGCAGTACATCGGATGGTAGATGCATGACTGATACGCCTAACCACCCTTGGGTGAGGACAGAACCATGGGGAAAAACAGAATTATCATTCTGTTACCAAGCCAAAACTCCCAAAAAATTTCATTGTAAAATAATTATAAAAATAATGCCAAAAACATGGGAGAATAGCAAGGGAGGTATTAAGAAAAGGGAGAGAGGAAACACTGAACAAACAATGGAATTTTCATAGCAAGAATGAAAATATCAGAAATTAGGGAACATGAAATAATTTTTCATAAAAATTATAAGTTACGGCCCTGAACACACATCCTTCCACTGTTTCTTCCCCTTATCCTTTTATTTCATCCTTATATCCACCATTTCTCTCATGATTATGTGTCTGGCATCATTTAAACTGAGATTTAAAGCACAGATATCAGTGTGTTGTTACTGATTTTAGGGCCAAACAAAGAATGAGGATTTGGCTCCAATTTCGGACTTCCTTGACTACTGTGCATGCGCAGTGGATAAAAGTATGGAGGACCACATAGGACATCTAATTTTGGGATTTTGATGCAAATTTTGGGGATTGGGGGGGGGGGGGGCGAAATTTGTGTTTGGCCCTAGAATATTAGAGTTAGCACCAGCTAAGTCTGGGTCATTGGTGCAGTATAAAATTATATATGTAACCCACTAAAATTAGGTCTGTATTTTAAATGGCAGATTATTAAAACCGTGGAAAATGGATGCATAAATTCCAAATCGGACACATTAATTTGTGTCACTGGTGAATTGGAGCGACAGGTGTCACATGTATAAAAGAAAATAAGGAATGGGGCAAATGGGGCAACATTCTGCATGTCTTTGATAAAAAAAAATATTGAAGTATTAAAACGTTTCTTAGATCTCAGAATGACCACTGTTTTTTTATCTGAAAATGCCTGTTCATTTTGTGGCAGGAGTAAGCTCTGGGCGAGTTGTCAATGTTCAACCCTCTTACTGTTAGCGTGTCGGGTGTGGATGTATAAGCGAACTACTGTGTGTCATGTTCATAACGACTGAAAGGAAATTGTTTGGAATTGCACTTTAAATGCTTAAAATTGTGAGTGATTCTTAAAAATTTCCCAACATCAAAACTTAATTGAATGTTTCTGTTGACGCAACTCAAAAGGTTGAAAACACACCCAGGAATGGCGAGCGATTATTCGCGCACCTTGGACAATTTTTGCATGATCGATGGTGCACGAGAGCGATCGTGCGCCTTTCTCATGCGTCACTGCATGAAATAAATTGCAGTGGTCTAGAATCTACACACCAGACTGAGGTGTGTTAACATGAATCTTCTTGTCTCAGAGGTTATAGGTAAACTGAATTCAAGTACAGTAGAACCTGTCTTGAGAGACCGCCCTTTGGGCCACGCAAAAGTGGTCTCTCAAGACAGGTGGTCTCTCATAACAGGTTTCAGGCTTTCTCAAGTCAGTGAATAACCAACCACAAAATTCAGAAATGGAGAAGAATGGATTTTTGTAATTACTTTGTAGTTCTTTTTTATGAAGTTTTTGTAAAAATTGAAATGGACTGTTATAAAAATTATAAAAATAAATTAGTGTTGAAAATCTTCATTGAAGATTTTCAACACTAATTTATTTTTATAATTTTCATAACAGTCCATTTCAATTTGTTACAAAAAGATTTTCAACACAAATTTATTTTTATTCCTATCTGTCACATTTCAGGTTTGTATGAAATTGTTTATTCAGCAATAATCCTAATCTTTTCACAGGGGTCTTATAAAAACATCTCAATCTTTAATGAGTTAGCAATTGAAACCCAATTAAGAGCTTTTAATACTTTTAATTATGTTAGTATAACCACAATGGATTTTCCAATTCCAGAACAGGTAAAAAGTTTTTGTTATGGTTTCAGTCTTCAAAGGGGCGGTCTCTCAAGACAGGTCCATTATGGCATAAAAATACAAGTTGGCACCAGGTCACAGTGGTCTCTCAAGACAGGTGGTCTCTCAAGACAGGTGGTCTCTCAAGACAGGTGGTCTCCCATACCAGGTCCATTATAGAGTAAAACCAATCGGTGCCTGGCTGATGTGGTCTCTCAAGACAGGTGGTCTCTCAAGACAGGTGGTCTCTCAAGACAGTGGTCTCTCAAGACAGGTTTTACTGTACTTTTTAAGGAAGGTGGTGGAAAATCAAATGCTTTTCAAGGATAGAAACACATTCAAGCACTTCTCAAGGAAGGGGGCTGAATTCAAGGACTTTTCATTTGAGTGGGGACCCATACTCAGAAATCAACTCAGATTTTTCCACATCATGATAAGAATAAATGGTAGGGCTGCAATGATACATCTCACTCGCGATACAATATGTATCGCGATTTTTTTTCACGATACGATTTCTTCACGATACATTACATGCAGTACATTGAGAGTGAATTATCAGTAATAAAAGGCCCCCAAACTGCACAGAGTCCAACTTTCATATGACCAGTAACATCCAATTTCCTTTTTAGTGCTTGAGAAAGACAAGCAAGTTTCAGCCAATGGACCTCTGGGAGTCTGGGTTCAACTCAGAGGTGAGAGGTCTGTTGCCTCAAACTATGCTTATAATTTCGACAGAGTTGATATTTTACTGAAATACAAATGAACAAGTGGAATCACAGGAGTCTGAAATTCTATCAGTATAGCTATATTCACTTTCAACGTGATATTTACGTTCCCAACGTAATTACGTTGGAAACGTAAATATCACGTTGAAAGTGAATTATAGCTATACTGATAGAATTTCAGACTCCCGTGGTGGAATTATAAGTTGGAAAAGCACAAAATAGACTTATTGGGCCTGAAAATGCAACTTCTGACAACATCATGCCAACCTTTTGGAAGTGTATCGTTTGTATCGTGATACACATGAAATGATACGATATGCGTATCATGTACAAATGTATCGCGATGCATTGAAATCATGATGAATTGTTGCTGCCCTAATAAATGGGGCTGTGTGGGAGGTCACGCAGATTATTTTGCAGGGCTGTTAACAGATCCGATCAGCTGCAGCCCCATAGAATGCCATCAATGACTTCAGCCATGATTTCTCATCACTTCTAGACTGTCTGTATGGATATGAATGATATATGTCAGGAAATTTTACGTTGTATGTCTTCTGGTACTTTCAATTTACATACTGTTAGAATGACTAGTCCACATCCTATAACAGTTGTAATTACTGTCCCATATGTCACTATATAAAAATGCTTCATTTCTCCAACAGGTACTTGAATCTTCAATGGGTGGGTCATCTGAAAGTAAAAATTATGAGAAATTGTTACTATTTATTCCTGGATTTCTTTTGCAATGTGTATTTTACCATTTGGAAACTTTTCCAGTTAATAAAACTTGCAGTTTGTTTTCTGTCAGTACTATTTAATAAATTGTAACAAAACATAAAGAAAGAGTTTTTTTCCTGCTGAACAAACAATATGAGAATGGGCACAGTGTAAAGCCACTAAGTGGTTTCAGCAGTTTTCAGCAGTTATGATAGAGACTCTAGCACTCAACCATTTAACTGAACAACATATTTGCTTTTGAAAAATATTCAGCATTGTAATTTTACATTAACTGGTAGAGTGCTGGAAGCCTACTTTTGGGCTTTATACTGAAGTGCAGGTACCATAGCTTAAAGGCTTGATATTCTGTGGATGTGCTTCAATTAATTCTTGATGTGATATTATTTAGTCTGGATGGAATTGCCCTGCTACAATTTATGGGAGAGTGCCTGAGGCACTCTCCCATAAATTGTAGCAAGGCAATAACATGTGAACAAAATTTTAACACCTCAAAAAACTTAGCACTCTACCAGTTAAAAGTACACAAGAGTGGCACTTGAGGGAGGGGGGGGGGGGGGTGGCAGTGTGTCAAGGTGGCTAACATTGGGGATGGTTAGCACCCTCATCAGAGAAATCAGCCAAATTGGTCGGTAAGATAAAATTATGCAAGCACCATAAAGATAAAGTTAATAGTCCTGAAGACCAAACTGATACACGTGCAAAATAGGAGTAACCTGAAGAGCATGTAATAACTACATATACATATAATCAATATTTGAAGACATCTTCAGATATCTGAGCAAATCAGTTGGGTTGAGTGAATATGAACCCAACTGGGTTCATATTCATTCAACCCAGTTGATTTTGGTTAATTTTTAACCCAACTGATTTTAGAGTGTCTCACGGCCTCTAGAGTCACAGATATTGTGACTTTTCCCAATTAAAACAAAACTTTCTCACACCAGGCCAAATCATGGTTGACTCGGTGGTTCCGGAGACTGCCTAGTCCCCCTGTTGGAGATCATAGCCCCCCCCCGCATCATGGATATTCCAATGCCACCCCTGAGAATACATACCAAAGATTTCATTGCAATCTGCCAACTATAAGTAAAGTTATTGCAAGTTTATGATTTCAGACAGAAGAATGGATGACCTTATGGAGGCACCCTTGAGTGTTTTTTCTTTTGTTACAAAACCAACTCCTAACAGCTTAAGGACAGAGAAATTATCACTTAAGGAAACAGTACCCATACCTTAGACAATGTAAATCTTTTGTATTCCACCACACCTTCTACCACTTAACCCTTTACCTAACATGAAAAGCAGACGACACTTGCAAAAAAAATTCTTGAATAACTAAATTTTTTCATTTTTTGTCTCAAAAACATAGGTTATGACCCCTCGTTGGAACGAGCTCGATGAGCTCGTTCCAATGAGGGGTCATAACCTATGTTTTTGAGACAAAAAATGAAAAAAATAATGAAAATTAACTGGCGATTTTTGAGAATAGCGCTGGCCGGTTTTGGCCGTTACGTTGGGTAAAGGGTTAAGGAATTTAATGTAATCCAAGGCAAATACATGGGTATATTCATCCCAAGCATCAAATACATTTGCATCTCTGATTTTAATGTTAAACCGAACCAATTAACATCTGTGATGGCTTCCCTGGACTTTCCAGCAGCAATTATACCTAGAACGTTGTAACTTGTGTGCAAAGCATATTAAGGCATATTTCCTCGCATTTTCAGTTTGCCATCACGATAGTCACAAAATCAATTCACATTCTCTAATGACAAAAGTGACACTATGGGTGCCACATGGGGCTGGATCTATAATCGCAAACCTTTATGCACATCTAGAGAGCCTACCGGAACATATGAACACAGTTTCAACACTTTAAATGAAAACCCCAAGGAGTCTTTCACTGGAAACTGATTCACTAATGACAAAAGTGTCACTATGAGTGCCTCATGGGGCAGATTAAAAAATACAAAACTTTTATGCACATCTAGACACCCTACCTGAAACTACATGTATGAACACACTTTCAACATTTTGACTTAAAACCCCTAGGAGCCTTTTGCCAAAAACCAATTCTCTGATGACAAAAGTGGTGCTATAGGCGGCACATGGAGCCAAATCCCAAATCTTTGTGCACATCTGGACACCCTACCGGAAAATATGAACACAATTTCAACATTTTGAATTAAAACTGATAGGAGCCTTTTGGCAGAAGCCAATTCTCTAACAACAAAGAGTGGCATTACAGGTGCCACATGGGGCTGAATCAGAAATCTGAAACCTTTATGCACATCTGGAGACCCTACCTGAACATATGAACAGACTTTAAACGTTTTGAGTTAAAACTGCTTGGAGCCTTTTGTCAGAAACCGCTTGGAGCCTTTCCCCAGAAACTGAATGTCTGACAACAAAAGTGGCCCTACGGGTGCAACATGGGGCCGAATCAAAAATCCAAAACCATTAAGTACATCTAGACACCCTACTGGAACATATGAACACACTTTCAAAGTTTTGAATTAAAATTGATTCTCTAACGAAAAAACTGGCACCAAGGTCGCCACATGGGGCAAATCAAAAATCGCAAACCTTTATGCACATCTGGAGACCCTACCTAAACATATGAACACACTTTAAACAATCAAAATTACATATCCTAGGAGCCTTTCAGCAGTATTTTAGCTCAGTCCTTAAGTGGCAGAGCTGGCACCACCTGGTGACAAAAATCCAAACAAAACCTATTTTTGTCAGCACTATACAATACTTAAGATTATAAGTATGGTAAGTTTCAAATTATAGCTCAAAACAATGGATGTAAAGACGTACAGGCGGAGATCCTCACTATATCCCTGCATTTTGGATATCTGGGTATCTCTCATCCTGTTACTTGGATCAAAGTGAAAGGATCCATCTAGCTGTGGAATTTGAGAGGTTGTACCTTTTGTCAGTGGATCTCATCTCACAGAGGTCCTAACTCGAAGAGTCTGGATCAACTCCCACAGAGAAAGTGATGATGAAGAAGAGCACCAAGCTACAGGACGCCAGGCATTTGGAGGCCTTTCTGGGAAAGAAATAATCCACAGAGAATGGAAGAGGCAGCTACCACATCTCATGCCCATCATCAGCTGTATCCATCCAACAACTGACCCTCCCTCAGAGGAGGCAGTAGGAGTAGAACAACCTGTGGAGACTAAGGTGTAAATGGAAGTTGATTCTGCTGCGTGATTAACAACTGAGGTGGTTAAATAATGAGACTCAAGCAGTTGGGACGTGGCTAGAGGTTTCTGATTGGAGGGGAGTAGAGTAGTGAATTTCCAACTGGGGGAGGGACCAGGAGGGAAAACCTCCTCTGGTCCCTCCCCCTAGTTGGAAATTCACTACCGCGAACCGTTTAAAAAAGAAGCCCTGAAAGGGGGCATAAAATTGATTATAGTAACTGAAATGCCAACATATTTATGATAGAATTATCAGGTTATTATTATTTGGTATTATTCTGGGAATTGAATATGTGATAAACAAATGCTCAAGCTGAGAACTTTGAGCAATTCACACTGTCCTAACATTAAATCAGATCTTACGCAGGAATGATCAATTTTGTAACTGTAGATGATGGAATTAACTCAGGATAATGATTTTACATGATGTGATTTTCTTGAAGTGCGTTTTGAGGATTTTATTTTATTGCGATCAGTAAGCGTACTATAGACATTTCGCACCATTTGACATCATGCATACTTATGAAGCTCGATATTGCGTACCCTGTAGTTGTAAATAGTAACAGTTGGAATTTTTGCCGATTTGAAACCGAATAGGAATTTTGGGAAGTAAAGGAGACATCAGCATCACCAAAGAAGCTCTAAAATTCGGATAGATGGAATTTCCAACTATTCATGACTTGCCCTCTGAATTTTCCAATAATAGGAAATTTTGGCCAGGATTGGGTGTGGGGGGTGGGGGGGGGGGGGGGTGACCCCCACCTTCCTGATGCCACACCCCCTGTCAAGCAGCCATTGATATAAATATATACACCTCCATCCAGTCAAAGAGAAAAGTGACAAACCTCCTCCAGATATTATTACCACAAAGCCTAATCTTGTCAAAGGTCAGAAAAAAATACTCCACTTCAATGATTTTAGGGAACTACCTCTCCTGTTTCATTTCTTCCTCAACCTCAGACATTTTTGACAAAATTATAACTAAATATCTTCTTCTCAAAGAGCAATACAGTGGAGCCCTGTTAATTGAATAGCCACTTTGTCACTGAAAATTATACAATTAACAGGAGTATTCAATTAACAGAGATTGTGGCATATTTCTAAATTCTAGAGATAAACTTAGCATTTATTCTATTATATCTTGTTTGACAGAGCTCCATGAGCTCTGTCAAACAAAATATAATACATTAAATTCCTGTATTGGATGTACATAGGCCAAATATGTAGAAACAAAGGAAAACTGCGGAGATTCAGGGTAATTTCTCAACAGGTTACAAGATTTTGTATTCAATTAACAGGAGTTTACTCTATAACCAATATTCAATTAACAGGACAAATTTGAACTGGAGGTATGGTAATTGGTTGTGTGTTGGGAAATTATATTCAATTAACAGGGTTATTCAGTTAAGAGATATCCAATTAAGTGGGCCCCACTGTATATACATACAATATCAATACTATTGTGTGTCACATTACAATTTATGATGCAATGTAAACTCCCAGTCTTAACTCATATCCACAGTTGAGTGCCCTTTTTGATACCCTTGCCCTTGGATCCTTCTTGTGCCGTATATGATATGGTCTTCATACTTCCATGAAATTAAAACAAGTACCGTATTTACTCTATATATTGGGACACTCTATAATTTGGGACACACATTTTTTCCAGAAAAATATATTTTTTTTATGCTCCAATGTTTGGGACACTCAGGAGTCAGAAGACTTGTTTCCAGTTGGCCCAGTTACTTGAAAACGGTGCAAAATGCTCAATATTAAAGCTAACTTTGTGTTTAATTTTCATTTTTAAACAATAAAAAATTGATAATACATACTGATTTGTGTTGTTTTTATTTAAATCTGTTCCTAAGTTTTAATATTTACAGTCCGGACTGACATGAGGAAGACTATTTAATATTACATTGTGACAGTCTTCAACCCTTTACTGAATGCTGGTGGCAGATGACACTCATAAAAAGAATTCTTGTGTAACTAAAAATGTTAATTTTTTGCTTCCAAAACATTGCTTATGACCCCTCATTAGAACGATCGCAATGCACTCATTCCAATGAGGGGCATAAGCTATGTTTTGGAAGCAAAAAATGAAAATCTAAAAAAAAATTGGATGGCAATTTTCGTATTTTGTGATGGAAAATGAACTACACACAACTTGATTCAGCATCAAAACAAGATCAGATTGTGTTTTTTCCCCATTTTCTAAGACGTGGAACATCTGTAAAAATGTTAAAAAATTTATAGTAATTTATATATTTTTTATACTTACCAATGACCCAGACATAGCTGGTGCTAACTCTAAAAAATCCAGGGCCAAACACAAATTTTGCCCCCAATCCCCAAAATTTGCATCTAAAACCAAAAGAAATCATGTCCTAAAGGACCTCCATACTTTGCCCTTACTGCGCATGCGCAGTGTCAAGGACGTTCTGAAATTGGCGCCAATTATCATTCTTACTGGCAGTGCCTGGTCAGCGCTATGTACTCAGCGGGGAGGTAAGAGTTCCCAACTCCTGGGAGGGCCATCCCCGTCTGGGTCATTGGTAAGTATAAAAAATATATAAATTACTATAAATTTTTTAACATTTTTATACCGTACCAATCACCCAGACATAGCTGAATAGTAAAAAGGCTGGAGGGCCTAGGACATAGAGGAAAATCCAATAAGCTCAACTATATAATATAGAGGCAACCCCTCAAGGAGAAAAGGAGTATTAGGCTTTACATGTATCTTTCTTATTTTATGTTAAATTAGAAAGATACAATACCCTTCATAATTGAGCACAATAACATTCATGTTCTCTATTAACATCCAGTATAACCCTTTATACTAATTATTTTTAAAGTAAGCCCATAAATAAAGTTAGTCCAGAGAATTGAGACTCTTTATATTCTTTAAAAGTGTCCGAGGATTGTATATTAACGCCCGTTTGACACTTGACATATACAAATGCTTCACACCGAGCTACACTTAAATTATGACATGAATGAATTTTAACATTAATATTACACTTTAAAACCATCCCGGAAACGACTCAGAAATACTGACTTCGGAGGAGGCATTCCCTTGCTTTTCACTATAAAGCAGGTGACCTAAGGGAACACCCTCCCCCCCCCCCCTTCCCCTTGCCCTGGGTCAAATAGCCCAGAGCGAAGAGGGCAGCCGGACAGAGTCACTGCCGGAACAGAAAGCCTGCATAACTATAGTTGCAACTGTTTAGTGGACGACATTCTGAGCAACAGATAACGGACCTAAACAATGCAGGTCTCCAGAAATGGACTCAATATTTCTGAGATAAAAATTTGTGAATGTGGATGGCTGAGACCAATAAGCAGCCTTCATTAAATCTGTAATAGCAATACTATTAGTGTAAGCCCAAGAAGTAGAAAGAGCTCTTACTTCATGAGCCGAAATCTTAAGCACAGACTGCTGAGAAGAAGATAAATTTTCATAAGCAGTATGGATAGTTAATTGAATCCATCTAGCAATAGAATGGACCGAAATGGCCTTTCTATTAGGCATCAGAGACAGAAAGAAACGTTTTCGTCCCTTTCTGATAAATTGAGATCTCTGTTTATAGATACGTAACGCTCTAACAGGACAGAGTAAAGGCCTACGCCCGTCTGAAGACGGAAGAGCCTTAATAACAATAGGTTCCGGATATTTATTAGGAGCCTGATTCTTAGCTAAAAATCCCACATTAGTAGTGAAGGTGATAGTGTTCCCGACACTACGATAGTGAGAATCATCCACCGACAGTGCATGAAGCTCACTGACTCTTCTAGCAGAAGAGAAAGCTAAGAGAAAAGCTTTCTTATAAGACAAGAATTTGAAATCTACTGTCCCAAGAGGTTCAAATGGCTTTTCCTTCAGTTTAAGAAGAACCCAAGCTAAATTCCACTTAGGAATTAACCTAAGAGTTCTGGGTCTATTTATCGAGAAGTTTCTAACTAACTTAGATAAAGAGACATTAGATCCAATTTGTAAACTATCATGATGTGCATAGGTATCAGATAACATAGACCTATAACCCTTAATAGTAACAGGCTGCAGTTTGATTTCGTCAAACAAGTATACTAGAAAGTTTGCAATGTCTGGTATGGAGGGATCAAAAATATCAACAGAATGATCCCTACACCAACGACAAAAAACCTTCCACTTAGCCGCATAGTTTAGCGAAGAGGAGGTCCTCCTACAGTTAGAAATCGCATCCACTGCTCGTCCTGTAAAGTGCTTGCCATGCAAGAAGGACCGCACAACGGAAAAACGTGAAGGTTGAGACCTTGCGGGTTGTGATGGAGTTGACGTGATCTCCCCTGCGAAAGAAGATCCTCCCGTGGAGGAAGCTTTCGCGGTAGGTCCCACAACAGACACCTGAGTAGATTTATCCACGGTCTCTGTGGAGACAGAGATGCTACTAACAGAATCTTGCATTGAGATTGTTTTATCTTTAGCAATACTTGCTGAATTAACAGCGCTGGAGGACATGCATATCCTATCATTCTGTCCCAAGGGATCGACAGAGCGTCTACTGCAAATGCTCCTGGATCCGGACATGGAGACACATACGTCTGAAACTGATTGTTGAGATGTGTCGCAAATAAGTCTATCATTGGCCGTTCCCACTGGTAGCAAATCTGATTGAATACTTGTTTGTTGAGAGTCCACTCCGACGGCAACAAGCGACCCTTTCGTGAAAGGGAGTCTGCTAGAATGTTCAGACGACCCGGTATATGACGGACCGAAAGAAGAACATGATGTTCTAGGGCAAACAGAAGGATTCTTTCTGTTAGATTGAACAACGGAATTGAATGAGTGCCTCCCTGATTCCGTATATACGCCACTACTGTCATATTGTCGGATAGGATTTGGACATGAGAAATGTGAATAATGTCCATCCAATGACGTAACGCAAGCCAAACTAACATCATTTCCTTGATGTTTATGTGCTTGCCCAGGAATTGCGGATCCCAAAGACCCTGGCATCTCGAATCCGTTGGGATCAATGATGCACCCCAACCTGTTTGACTGGCATCCGTCATAATGGTAAAACTCGGATCCGGCAACTGCAGCGGAACTCCCTGAGTTAACCACTGAATGTTTGCCCAAGTCTGAATCTCTCGTTTCACTTGATCTGACAAGAGAACGTCTATGTCGAGTGAATGAATTTTCACACTCCAATTCTGAGTCAAGAAAATTTGGAGAGGACGCGTGCGTAACCGCCCCATCGGAATGAGATCCGCAGCGGCTCCGCACAGACCTATCAGTCTCATGAACTCTCTCGCTGTGACTTTGTCTGCGTGCAGACAACAGCGAGCGTAACAACTGACTAATTTCGCTCTGGTTAACGGCAGACGAACGAGATTGTTGTGCGTCTCGAAGCTCATTCCCAGATGTGTGAATGACTTGGACGGCACCAAATCCGACTTCTCCTCGTTTATTATAAAACCGAGACGTCGGAGCAATAGAAGCAGATTCTGCACATCGTTCTGAAGCGTTAACTCGTTGCCGTACCTCTGAAGAATGTCGTCCAGGTAGGCCGACGTTACCGCAGACGAATGAGCTCGGAAATACATCATTACCGAGTTCATTACCCGAGTGAAAGCCCAGGGTGCTAGATTCAATCCGAAGCACATCGCCCGGAATTGATACACCACCCCTAGGACTGCGAAGCATAGATACTTTCTGAATGTCGGATGTACCATGACATGAAAGTACGCATCTTTGAGATCTATGCTTGTTGCATAATCGTTCACCCGAATACTCGCTCTGACCGATCGAATCGTCTCGATATAAAACTTCGGAGCGGCGATCAGCTTGTTTATCCAGCTCAAATCTATGACTGGACGGAACGAGCCGTCTGGTTTCGGAACCAGAAACAGATGGCTGTAGAATCCCGGTGTCTCCTGGTTTTCTACGACCTCTACCGCGTTCTTCATTAAAAGAGACTGCACCTCTGATAACAGAGCGTCTCTTTTCTGCGGATTTGACGGAAGTTGAGTCCATTTTGGACTTCGAGTTAATGGAGGCTTTCGTTTGAAGGATATCTTTAGACCTTCCGAATTCACCCCTCTCACCCAAGGGTCGTCCGTAATCGACGCCCACTCTTGTGAAAAACTCGACAACCTTCCGCCAACCAGCACGCGATAGAGGTTGAAGCCATCACCTCCTGGACCTGCGAGGCCTGCGGTAGGAGAAACCACGTCCTCCACGACCAACACCTCGTCCCATCGACCTCGGGGCGTCCGACCGGTTGTCCCGGCCCGAAGGACGTCCCGCACGTGAGTCGCTGCCTTGACGGTCTCTTGAATAAGACCAAGAGGACTCACCGGAACCTCTATAGGAACCTCTCTTGGGCGCATTAGACCCAGAAGTGCCTGTCTTACTCTTATCTGCCATGTCCGACTTCTTAGAAGCAGATTTGAACAGCAGAGAATCCGAAGCTTTCTTAGTAATTTTATCATAAATTGCAGAAAGCTTGCCGTCGAAGAGAAGTTCTCCGGAGACCGAAGCGACTCTGAGAGAGTTCTTCACCTTACTATCTACGAGTGTGGATGTAGCTAGGGCTGCATCACGTCTAACCAACTCCAGGTTTGCCACTGAAAGGGCGGAGTTACACGTGGAATAAGCTACTGCCCTTGAAAGAAGTCTTAAAGAGGATTGTATATCCTGGAATACTTTCCCTTGAAGACGCAGTGATAATGCCTTAGTAAGGTGTACTGCGTAAGATAAAGCATCTAAACTGGCTCTGTTAGACGAAATAGTAGTCTCCAACACCGCGGTTGGAATAGACTCAGACGATGGTAATGATAATTCTAAGTCTTCCGCCTCGTCTTCCATACGCAGAGGAACTCTCGGGATACCCTGTCCTGCCGTATCGAATTTATTCCTTGCATTAATGAAAGGCAGGTTGAGAGTATTGTTGGACAAGAAACTCGCTTTTCCTGTTTTGGAAGCAAGTTTGAATATAGCGTCGTTCAATAATTCAAATGTTCTTGCAACATTATTGGACTGAGACGGAAACTCGGGAGCGATGTCCCTGAACCGCTCAAAGAAATCAGAGTCCAATGACGCTAAAATTCTCTTGTCCGGAACCGCAGCAGTCTGGCCCGACGAAACAACTTGAGGAAGAAAGTGCCGGATGAAGTCCACGGCAGCTTTATGTTGTTCCGAAAGGGATAGCTCCAAGTCATCCGTATCCCTTTCACCATCCGGTCGGACCTCATGATGCTCCCAGTCGTCCGCACCCGATGCTTCGGCGGAGCGTACCGACCCAGCGCCGTCGGATAATTCCCGATCTGACACCGTTTCTGTCGGTTGCTGGGATGCTGCGATAAGTTGTGCTATTTGAACAAGCACGTCCGACATCGAGGCCTGCAGAGGCGCAGTCTTTCGCTGCTTCGCCGAGGGCAGCTCCGCATCTGGTGACTCCCGCATACTCTTCCTATGCGAACGTCCGGAGTCCACCGGCCTCGTGTCCCTGGCTACCGGATGGCGTGACCTGGTCGCCGAAGAATCCCTGATCGGCGAAGCTGGTAAAATATCGGCGGTCACGTAGCCAAGGTGCGGTCGTGTGCACTTGTGAGAGGAAGAAGCCTGAGCAGTCTCCGCGGACTGCCTATACAACTGAGCGTCCCGAGCGACGGATGTGTGCTCCGCTTGCGACACATTTTGTACCACAACATCTGGTCCCAGATGTTGTTGTACGAGAGAGGGGCCTCTCTCGCTCGCGGCCCGGCTGGACCTGGACGAGCTAGGAACCGGACTCGAAGGCTTCCTCCGATCTCTCCTACTATCTGCCGTCACTGGGTGTGCACGTTGAATGTTTATAGTGCTCGCATCACCCAACATTGCCTCCTGGACCGCATCGGACGAACCCGGCTGCCGAACCATTCGGTGAATGGACGCTACACCGGGCGAGTTAGCGGACGACATTTGTCTTATCTCCATGAGCACTTTTGCCGCTAGCTCTGAATTCATTTGTGACGACAGAAGCGCACTTGCGGAAGATAACATGGAAACATCACCCTGTTCTTGTTCCTCTGAAATAGAAACTGATAGAGTAGAGTGACCCTGCGGAAAAAGAGCCGGCATAGCCCTTTCTCCACTAACAACATATCGTGACACACATTTCCAATGTTTGTCATCCCAATATTGACATATAGAACAGGGATTAGTGTCAGTACACTGACTACAATTAATACAATGATCATGAAAGTCATAGGAAGACTTCTTCCTATTACAATTTGAACAATATCCTTTCATTGTGAAAAGTCAACAACAAGTCCTAGTACTCGCACAAACCCCTAAACACAAAGATACATAATAACATGATCCATTAATATTGAAAAAACAATTGAAAGTCAAAATAATTTTTGAAAAATATTTTTTCAGCAAAGCCCAAGTTTCTGAAAAGTAACGTTGAGCCCCAATGGATCCCAAGGCTAAGTGTGGTCAAAAATTTTAAAATTATATTAAATAATTAATGCAACACTTATGGATAATAATAATGTATCTTATAGTGAGATAAACTACTCCAAAGGCAAACAGCCCCCCTCAAAAGAGACTGTTGCCAATGTAAACAAACAGTGTAAAAACACCAGAAAACATTACTCCAGGCACTGACAAAACTGGTCCGAAATCAGTCATCAAATTTACACTCTATCTGATGCAAGACAGAGACTCCCAGGGGAGAATCTGCAGAACATCAGATGGAAGATGCAGAACACAACGTTTATACACCCATGGGTGAAAACGTAACTATGGGGAAAATAACAGAATACATTCTGTAACCAAGCTAACTCTCCCAAGAAAATTTAGAAATGATCTTTCTCAAAAATATGCCAAAAGCATGGGAGAATAGCAAGGGGGGACTTAGAAGACCAGGGGAGAGGAAACACTGAATAAGCAGTGCAACTTTATAGCAAGAATGACAACAACAGGCCCATGCCTCGAAAATAGGCAACTTAACATAATTTCATAAAAAATTTTAAGTACAGCCCTGATTATTTTTTGTCACTCCTTTTTCCTCTCCTCCTTCTATATCCTCCTTAGAATCACCATTTCTCCAATAATTACGTGTCTGGCATCCTTTAAACTGAGATTTACAAGCACAAAGATCAGTGAGATGTTGACTGATGAAGGGCCAAACAGAGAATGATAATTGGCGCCAATTTCGGAACGTCCTTGACACTGCGCATGCACAGTAAGGGCAAAGTATGGAGGTCCTTTAGGACATGATTTCTTTTGGTTTTAGATGCAAATTTTGGGGATTGGGGGGCAAAATTTGTGTTTGGCCCTGGATTTTTTAGAGTTAGCACCAGCTATGTCTGGGTCATTGGTACAGTATAAAAATATTTATGTTTTTTAGCTGTCCCAATACATAGAGTAAGTACGGTACGCAACCTTTTGTAAATAACAGGAATGTGCTTAAACTAATATGACTAGTATTCAGCACTTCAAAAAGATTTCTTGAATAGATATAAATTTTCATTTTTTGCCTAAAAACAGAACTTATGTATGACCCCTCAGAGGAATCACCCCCAAAGAGCTTGTTTGAATGAGGCTTCATAAGCTATGTTTTGGTGGAAAACATTTGAAAAAAGCAATTTAACTCCTTGCATGCTGCTGGCAGATATTCCTAAAATCTCTTGCCGTCAAAATAAGTATAATTTGGGTACATTTAACCAAATTCCCCACCCTCTGTAAATTGAATGTGCTTTTCGATCAATGGTATGTTCATTTAAATTTAAATGACTTTTTTCATCAAATTTAGTCATGGCTGCTTCACAGCAGCTGTGACTAGATTTTGTGAAAAATATTTTCAAAATACTTTGCGGATTAAGAGTTAAATGACAAAATTTTGGAATAGCACTCCCTGGTATATGGCACTTGAGTTTAGGTAAAGGGTTAACCCTTTACCTAATGAACTGGTCACATCCGCCCACATAATATACAACATAGTAGTTGGAAAAAAGTTTTCAAAAGATTTTAAAAAAGCTATATCATGTGACCCCCTCAGTGGAATGAGCTCAATGAGCTCGTTCCAATGAGGGGGTCACATGATATGGTTTTGTTGAATTTTCAAAAAAAAAAAAAAATTTTAAATAATAAATTTTGATATTGTGTGCGTTGGGTGAAGGGTTAAATTAGAAGGTTTAACTGATAATTTTGTTTGGTGCTTTCTTAAAGTCATACAGGACTAATTTCATTCATGTGTCATTCATCAAGCCTCATGAAGCAAGAAAATGGCATTTTTGGTAGAGGAAATTATAATAAATGATCACTGACTTTGAATGTTCCACAAAAATATGTGACCTTAAACCCCAATAAAGAAAGATAAAGAATGTTCCACAACAAGGGTGGTAAATTTGAAATATTTAAAACATTGAAAATTTCCTTAGTTGATAAAGGGGCAATAAATATGTCGTCAAAAATTATTGCTTCTGTCATTTGTATCCATGCTGTACATCTTTTTTGTGTGTGTGACCTTGACCTACAGCTCCAATTCTCTACAAGAAACTGCAGTAGGAGTAGATTACACCATGGAGGCACCCAAAATACAATTAAAATCTTTAAGTCCAGGGCAATAAATATGACTAGCTAATAAAAATTATCGATGATGGGCCAAATTTTTTTTTTTCCGTCATCTACATTCATGTTCTACATTTTCAGTATGTGGGCAACAACATCCAAATATTTCAAATCTTTACATTCAAAACTGTAGGAGTTGATTTTACCATAAAGATATCAATTCTCAATTCGTTTATTTGTCTTTTTCCATACAATGGCATAAGACGATATTTAAACACACACAAATACAAATAACATGTGCGCAATTGTTCTACTGTGGAAAATAAATTTATGATTTTCAGAGGTTCTTTGACTTTAAAGTGTACATGCACAGATGGATGTGTGAAGTCATTTCTGTAGTCTTCTGCCAGAACATCTGGGGACAAAACATTTCTTTCACCGGGATGAACCATTATAAACTTGAGTCTCTCATGTTCCCTTACTAGACCAATCTAGAGGTTTGACCTTTCATGTTCGTTGGAGTGTTTTATCATTGACCAAGTGTAACAGGCATTCTTCAGTAAACTGTCATTCAAATTTGATTCTTTCTTTCAGTTCTTTGCCTCCAATACATAGCATCATGCTCAGTCCAATGGAATTTGGAGGCAGGCTTAACCCTCTACATACAGATGTCGAAAATGTATAAATTTTATAGTAAATTTCCTTTCTTATTATACCTACCGAAATTGTTTACTACAGGCTTGCACTACAGTGGAAGAACCTAACTCGGATAAAATACTCTCTATTTTAATCTTTCCCAAGATTTTGGGAAAGAAAAGTGGTGTAAAAACACCATGAAAAAATAAGCCAAAACTGGGTCGAGTGCCAGTATGGGACGCTCTTCCATAGTACAAATCCCCGACTTCCGTAAAACAGTGCGCAATGCGTCAATTCGTCATTTTTTTTATTCCGAACAACACAGGAGTTATGTGATCAGCGGGGAGGAAGGATTCTTATCCGAATAAGAAGACGGGAGGGCCTCCATGTAAACAATTTCAGTAGGTATAATAAGAAAGGAAATTTACTATAAAATTTATACTTCTTATCAACCTACCTCAATTGTTTACTACAGGCTGAATAGACAAAAGGCTGGAGGGAATCACATAACCAACCCACACATAACTCAATAGCACCAGGACCGTGGACAGAGGAAGAGATCCCTAGGCCTATCAAACCATAGCATCACAAACATTAGAAAAGACAATGAAAGATGAGGCGTATGGTGAAGTGCGACGCACAGACAGAAAGGGCAGTAGCAGCACAAAGCTGGAACTGACCCTGAAAAAAGCTGAAAGGCTGGGATAGACAACAGCCTGAGCCGAAGAAAGAGGGCCCCAAGGTTCTCTGTCGGCTCCTGCAACTGTCGCAGATAAAAGGAGAATGTAGCATTTCTCCAGAAGGCTGCCAGAATAACATCCGTCATGACAGAGTTATTAAAGGAGGAAGACAATGCACGCACTTCGTGGCAGAAAAAAACAATTGGTAATACAATCACCAGTAGCTAGACGAGTGGAAGCTGAATGCATAGCAAGACAAATCCATCAAAAAATGGATGCAGGAGAGATCTGGCATGTGAGAGAACGCATATTCATCCAGGATAAAGGCGTGAATGCCCCCCCCCCCCCCCCACCCCCAAGCAAAGCAGCGCCCAAGAAAGTGACCATCTTGGAGGAAACTGCAAAGTCCTAGGTCTTTTCAAGGAAAAGAGCTGAAAATGCTTGGAGAGGCAAGGATGAATGTCGAAACAATGCGGTATCACATATGAAAAAATGTCTCCAAAGCATGGACATGTACCCATTGCTGGAGACCTCCAGAAACAAACATATACCAGAAACTCTGCAAGTGGTGTGATCGAAGGAGTGACAGAAGCAACAGAGTGATCGCACACCATCGACAGAAGAACCTTCCACTTAGCCACAGAGGCTAAACCAGAGGAGTGAGTGCCTCCTTGAAGAAGAAAAGCAACTCCACTGCATGTCTCGGAAAACCACTACGAAGGAGACAGGACCCGATAAAAGACATGTGCGAAGGCACAGTGAAGTCGGGTCAATGTAAAACTTCCTCGGGCAACTTTGGCAAAGAAAGTCGCGAGGTAGAGGGAGACATGCCTGAACCGCTGCTAACAAAGAGCGGAGCAGATTGTTCCACACCCACCGAGGCGACGGGTGTGATCGAAAGGATTCGACGACTGCAGGTTCATATCTGGGCGAGAACCTGAGGCGGAACCGGAACCGGTAGGAAGGCGTAGCCGACAATACCATCCCAAAGGAGGGCCAGAGCATCCACGGCGAAAGCCAGAGCATCTGTACATGGGGACACAAAAGTGTCCACCGGATGTTTTCAACGAGTCGCAAGAGATCGATGGAACCTGCCATGTGGAGCATCCACCTGGTGGAAATGACCCTGCCACGACAGGACAGGGAGTCGGCTAGGACGTTCAGACGACCGGGAATGTGATGAACAGCCACCCCGGCCTGGACATCCTGAGCGAGCAGTGGTAGATCCCCAGCCAATTCGCACATTGGAACAGAGTGCGTGCCGCCCTGGTTCCGAATGTAAGCAACCACCGTCGAATGGTCGGACAACAGAAGGACCTGGCGATTCAACAGGTGAGGGATCCACTGCCTGAAACTCAGAAGAAGAGCAAGAAGCTCCTTCTGGTTGATGTGTAGAGCTGCATGATCCTGGTCCCACATCCCGTGAATGGAAAGACCTAGAGGATCCACCATTGCACCCCTTCCGAGATGGCTGGCATCTGCTGTCAGAAACGCGATCGCATGTGGGTAAGTCCAACGGAACACCCTGCGAAAGCCACTGGACATCCGCCCAGAGGAGAAGGTGAGGATAAAGATATTCTGGAAACTGAAGCACCAAATCCAGAAAATCTACATTCGGCCTCCAACGACTGAGCAGAAAGTGTTGGGGAGGTCTGACACGCAGCCGACCTAGAGGAATGAGATCCGTCACTGAACAGCAGAGACCGATTAGCCGAAGAATACTCTGCGATGTCGCGGAAGTGGACTAGGACAGACTCAGAGCAAAAGCTGAGAGAATCACAGCCTTGGCCTGGGGAACCGCCACCAAATTGAATTGTGTGCGGAAAGCCATCCCCAGATGATAAAACGACTGAGAAGGGACCAGGTCAGACTTCTCCTCGTTGACTCTGAAACCTAGCGACGTGTAAGTAAGGCAGCATTGGAATGCCCCTGGAGGATATCGTCCAGATATGCTGAAGTAGTCACCCTGGACTGCGTGCGATGGAAAGCTATCACATGCGACATCAGTCTGGTGAAGGCCCAAGGAACCAGGTTGAGGCCGAAATGCATGGCCTTGAACTGGTAAACTTGCCCCAGAAAAACGAACCTGAGATACTTCCGTAACGCCCAATGAATCGGAACGTGAAAGTAAGCGTCTCACAGGTCAAAGCTGGAAGCGAAATCTCCCTGGTGAATTGAACGGAGGACCGACCTGAAAGTCTCCATGCTGAACTTGGGAGCAATGATAGACTGGTTCAGGAAACTCAGATCGATAACCGGTCGGAGTCGGCCGTCCTTCTTCGGCACCAAGAACAGGCGGGAATAGAAACCCACTGACCTAATGTCAATCGCCCCCTTTGTCTGGAGATTGTCTCTCTCCGTGGACAAAAGTTCCCGACGTAAAATGTCTGAAGGAACTGTGGTTGGAAGAGGCACCCTGGACAAAGTGGGGTGCCTTCGGAAGGATATTCGCAACCCGGACCAAACAACATCTAACACCCAAGGATTGGATGTGATGGTGGCCCAACGGTCTGCGAACTCTGCTATCCTTCCTCCAACCTGGGACAAGTCGAAGTGAGGACCTTCATTTCGAACCCCGACAAGGCTCGTGAGAGGAGAAAACACCTCTACTGAATGAAGAATCCTGGGACTTCCCTTAAGACTGCCGACACTTACCCGTACCCCTTGAGTAAGAAGTAGAAGCGGAGGCAGAAGGATCAGCCCCTTTGCTTCGCAGAGGAAGCAGAGGGTACTTGTTAGGCTTGGAATGGCCCATGCCGACCCTAGAAGGCAGATCAAGCTGAAGAAACAGCAGCTGATCGTTGGAATGACGTAGGACGTCATCCCAGACCGTCAACACAGAACCATGGAAAAGTTGCGGACCTGCCAAAGAAGCAGATCGAAGAGTAGCGCACTGCTCCTCAGGAAGGGATCGGCCTGTGTCCAGCACAGAGTCCCTTCAAACTAATTCCAGATTAGCCGTGTTACAGGCATGCGTGTGAGTAAGATGCATGAGCGCCTTGGACAGCACACGCAAAGGAGCCTGTACCTCGTCAAACTTATCTGGTGGCAGATAAGCAGCTAAAGCTTAGACGACGTGATCGGAGAGAGAAAGCATACCAAGCATCTTTCTCGATAAGCCCAATGTGGACTCCAGAGTCATCATCGGAATGACGGCAGACTTGGACTTGGAAAGCCCGAGGGAATTGGATTCCTGATCCAAAACCATCAAAGTCTGGTAGACCAACGGATTGGCGGAATCGTAGGAACGATAATGCGCCGGAGGCAAAAAGGTGTCAACCCTGGTGAAGAACGGAGCCTTCATAACCTTGGAACTTAGCTTAGAGTCCAAGGCTGAAAATGCTTCAACCAACTGTACCGACTGGCACGGTCGAAGACGCCCAGAAGCGGGTTGCTCCATAGGCTGTTGGTGTGCGACTGATGATCGCGGCCTGGCGGACACTGTCAACTGGTTAGATGGTTTGAGATCCGGAAGGAACCCAAACACGAAATCAAGAGCTGTCCCCAAGTCCGAAGACTGCTGGCTCTAGACATCAAGCATGTCTAATTCTTCCCCTGAGTCGGAAGACACATAGCCCATCATGGGCAAACCAGCCGACGCCTCCCATGGTGTCGGAACACCAGGGGGGTCAGAAAGCAGCCTGTTTCCAATCTCGGGAGGCGGCGCCATAGGGGGCGCCTGGAAACCACTCACTGCCTCGCTGGAAGCAACGGGAAGGCTCTTTGACAGAACCTGAGTGAGTAAGGAGAGGGCCTCCCTAAGCTCACAAGCTCACTGCCCATACTGGCCGGTTTGACGGGAACGAACCGGCAAAGTGGCTTCACCTCTGACCCTCTTAACCAGCAAAGGGTCACGATCCTCCAAAACACCCGACGTGGGACGACGGGCTGCAGCCGAAACGTCTGAAGGCAGACGTGTATAGGGGTATGACACACCCCGAGGATCAACATAGCGGGAACTCATAAGAGTCACCGCGGACCTCTGCAGGGCAGAAGGTCCAGGCTGCACAAAAGACGTTGGTCCCCCAAAACTGGTCGTGTGGCCAGAATGAGTGGACGGAAATGCCACGGAGTTCATAGTGTCCCACTAAGAACATCTGAATCCAATGACAACTGTGGTGCTCGACGGCGCAGAGACCACAGTAGGGGGTCCGGCCAGCAGCCACTTCCAACTTCGCAGAGTTGAAGTCAGGGAAGGCTGAGGACGATACCCCCACGTCTACACAACCAGACACTGCAGCAAACCACTGAAGGTATAAAACTACTGTGCTGAATGGCTGAGAGGACACAGTAGGGGTTCAGTCGGCAGCCCCATCCGACTTCGCCGAGTGGAAGTCGAGGAAGGCTGAGGCCGATATCCCACAACCACACTACAGACATCCCTGCAGACCCTGGCAGGGATAAGCCGAGGCCGGCTAAAAATGGTGCCCAATGACGTTGTAGACGGAACAGCAGTAGCAGCAGATACGACGGGAGCTGTTGGAACTGGCGGAAAAGAGGAGAGAGCCACCAAGCTCGGCCTCCAAAGGAGGAGTCACAACCCTAGACCCTAGTGACAGCCTCAGATGTCGACTGGAGAGGGCGCATAGTCCCGGAACCAGGCATCTCTTCACAGAAATCCAACAGCTCCCGCAGTATCCACTACGGTAAAAAACTGCACATTCCCCACGGAAGGGGAATAACTCTCACCAGACATGGTCGAGTCGGGAAGCCCCGAAACGACAGCGTTCCCCAGCCCTTCTGGTACATCCTGCACATCCCACACGGAGGGGGAGCAATTCTCACCAGACGTGGTCGAATTGGGCGACCCCGAAACGATAACGTTCCCCACCCCCTGCAGGAGTAGGAGGAGCTGCACATCCCCCATGGAGGGGGTCAAGATGTGGTCGAGTCAGGGGGAGGGGGGCCCGAATCGATAGCGTTCCCCACCCCCACGGGAGCGGGAGCTACTGCACATCCCCCATGGAGGGGGTTAAACTCACACCAGACGTGGTCGAGTCGGGGGCCCCGAAAAGACAGTGTCCCCCCCCCCCCCCACACCCCCCCCCCCCCCACGGTGGGGGTGGGAGGAGCTGCACATCCCCCACAGAGGGGGTAAACTCACACCAGATGTGGTCGAGTCGGGAGGCTCTCGAAACGACAGAGTTCCACACCACCTGCGGGTGCGGAAGAAACGGCCATGAGAACGCACCAAGGCGAGGGCAAAAGGAATTGCCCTAAAGGAACCGAACTGGAAATAACAGAGGTGAGAGCAGTAGAAGAAAAAGGTAAACTCAACAGAAACAGAAAGTAGAAGAACACCCTCAACTACGAGAGAAGGTGGCAGAACAAAACCGGTGGGTAAATGACAGAACCCAGACGGTCGACAGGGACCGAAAAAACAGAAATTCAGCCCTCAACAGAGTGAAGAAATCCTGTCCAGACAGTCCCAGATTGACACCTAACTCCAAAAATTAATTCATCAACCGAAAAATTCATTATTGAATCGCGTGATGTCGAAAACAAAACATTCGCGGAAACGGAATAGTAAATAATTTTCAATGACTATATGGTTGAAAATATAAACGAGAATATATAAAACACAGTCCTGTTATTATACGATCTTCAGATCCATAAATCCAGTCACAGGAAAACCATTAACGACGAGTTAAAATATCACTGTTACTGCAGCAAAGATGGCACACATCCACCATGTGTGCGGATAATCAAAAGAATGACGAATTGATGCATTGCGCACTGTTTTACGGAAGTCGTGGATTTGTACTATGGAAGAGTGTCCCATACTGGGTGTGCGCCGATGGCGCTCGACCCAGTTTTGGCTTATTTCGTTTTGGCTTATTTTTTCGTGGTGTTTTTACACCACTTTTCTTTCCCAAATCTTGGGAAAGATTAAAATAGAGAGTATTTTATCCGAGTTAGGTTCTTCCACTGTAGTGCAAGCCTGTAGTAAACAATTGAGGTAGGTTGATAAGAAATTGAAATTCAAGCTACAAATTCTACCATCATGCTACTTTGAGTACCGATTCAATCTTGTTTGACAGAGCTCATAAAGCTCTGTCAAACAAGATTGAATTGGTTAAATTCTTAGTTGCATTTTAGGACAAATCTGCTCCTTGACATTTCTGAATTTTGCCATCAGAGTGCCGAGTGTTAGGCTATGTTTTGTGGCAAAAGAAGAAGATTTTGTGCCTTTCAAAAATATTTTGTTGGCATGTGTCACCTCTAGTCATTTTAAGTAACAAAAAATAGAGGATGACCACCAAAGGGTGGCTGATTCCCCCGAAAAAAGCCTTGATAGCCATTCCAACCTTATTCGCGACACACCCTCTGGTTGTGGGCAATAATAATACCAAGTATCATTAATATCCTTGAAGGCTGTAAGAAGTTATGGAGCGGACACGAATTCCGTCTATGCCCGGACGGACAGACGGACAGACAGATGGACAGACGGACAGACAGACAGATGGACAGACAGACGACGTCACGGCTAGATTCCCCGATTCCCCCAATTTTTTTTCGGGGGACGGACAGACGGACAGACAGACAGATGGACAGACGGACGACGTCATGGCTAGATTCCCCCGAATTTTTTTCGGGGGAATAAAAAATGAATATTTCAAAAGCCCATCAGACAAGTATGTTTAGAATACAATTTTCACTTGTCTCAGGTGGGGACGTGCAGGCTCAGTTTGTAGAGGTGCAGGCTGCAAGCTGAGAGGTTATCAGTTTGAATCCCACCTGCGGCAACCACGTTGTGTCCTTGGCAGGCCTGGCATTCTGAAAAATGCAGGAGAGCAAAAAATTGCTCTCCTCAATCAGCTTAGGAGAGCAATTAGCTTTACACAGCATTTTAAGTATCCAGTTGAACGAACTCATTGAAACTGAAACCAACAGACTATTACATCAGTGATTTTCTTAACTTTACTAAGGTAAAGCGAAATCTCTTAGACATCTAGACTCAACAACCGAACACACACTTGACAAGACCTGTGTGTGTGCCCAAGTTTGGGGGGGGGGGGGGGGGGGTTAAAGGTGGTAGTGGTAGGCGTATGACTTTCTTGGGCAACAGGTCTGCTTGAATCTACAGTCACATCCTGGTGCATGTGCTTCAGGTGACAGGATAGTGGTACTGCATGGTAGTATATTATAGTGTCAATATTCCTTGAATAATTACCCTTCAAACTGTGATGTCAGTTGTTGAAACTGACAGAAAAAAAAATATTGCTGTGACCCATTTTGCTTCAAATGATTGCAACTGTATTTGGGTATGTACAAAGTACATACCCAAACACAGTTGCAGCCATTACCTTTTACCACTAAACCAGTTTGAAAATGAAATTACGTGATGTTATGTGACTTTGAAGTTAAATTACATTTTTGCTTTTCAACAAAAATTTAACGTGAGCATAATACATGTAATCTCAATCATCCCAGACCAAAATATTTAGGAGGGCAATTTTTCGCTCTCCTTAATTCTTTCAGAAGGGCAGTAAGGAGAGCTAAAAAATCGCTCTCCTGAAATTGCCAAGCCTGCCTTGGGCAAGACACTTCACCCCCATTGCCCATGTGGGGACACGTGGCATTGTGTACTAAGGTGTACTGCACATCGATGGTGCACATGTCTACAACCAATGCTAACCCTGCTTGTGTGGAGTTAGTATGTTCGGGGTCCTGACAGTTGCTCACCATCACTTGCTGGTTCTCACCAGGTACTCTGGCTTCCTTCACCCTTAAAACTGTCCGACATGAGGTGACCCTGGCTGTCGAAAGTGTTGTTAAACCCCAATAAATAAATACTTGTCTCAGGCAGTCAGACACAAATAAATGATAGAATCTGTAAAATCAAACTTTGTTTCAAACACCTACTTTTTTCAGATGCACTTGTTTCCAATGGCACAACTCAGAAGATGACAGACTGCACTGAGCTTCAATTCCTGTTGTTTCGGATGGAATGTCGTCTGAAAATCAATTTATATGTTAAATTTTGGAATTATAATTTGAAAACTTCAAAGTAAATACCCTTTGGTGTTACAAGATTTTATTATCTCAAATATAAGATCACTTGAATTGCAGTATTCTTCACCAATCTGCATTCTGATTAACTGAATACCCTGCAGAAATGTGCATACTTTTAGCAGTAACAATGCATTTACTACACTTTACCCTGTTGAACATATACTGGTAAAGAAGAAATCCATTTACAGGCACCTAGCCATGGGAGGTGCAATGTGTGCGAACCCAACTTTCCACAAAAGTGGAGTTTCATTTGAGGAACTATCTCCAATTTGTGATTTGAAAATTTTGATAAAATGGGGCAACCTCACTTATTTCCAAATGAATTTATTATTTATTTATTGGTGTTTAAGGTCACATATTTATGCACAATGGCTAATCATGACCGTGACAGTTTTACGGGTGGAGGAAGCCGGAGTACCCGGAGAGAACCACCAAGCAACGACGAGCAGCTGCCAGCTCCCCAACATCGTAACTCCGCACTGCAGCACAGGCAGGGTTAGATTGGTTGAAGACATGTGTACCATCGACGTGCAGTACGCCTTAGTACACGGCGTCATCGTGCCCCCACACGGACAATGGAGGTGAAGTGTCTTGCCCAAGGACACAACGCGGTTGCCGCAGGTGGGATTCGAACCGAGAACCTCTCGGCTTGCAGCCTGCACCTCTACCAACTGAGCCACCGCGCTCCCATTTCCAAATGAAACAAAATACTGCATTTTGATTGGCTGAGAAGTACAGTGTAACTTGCAACCCACAGTGGTTTTCTTTTTACACCGTGGTTAACTGCGGTGTAAAAACAAGAATATACAATAGCAGGCTATATGGCTAAAAAAAAAAGTACCAATTTTTAATTATTAATTCATACCTTCTGCTCAGTTATGTTACAACAAAAATAAAAATACAGGAAATTTAATATTTATGTGCAATAAAATATTACAGATATGGATGTCATTGGAACTGGCCCACTGAGCCAGTTCCAATGATATCCATATTTGTTGGGTTTTATTTATTAAGAAACTTACAAAGTACAAATTTTCTTTCTGTTTTTGCCCACAATGTAGGTTAAAGTATTAAGTACACCAAAATTCTTGGAAATAAATCTGTTATCCTTGTGTTTTCCAGGGTGTATGGGAATTTACACTGGTTTGGGAACTCATACACCCTTCGGCTTTGCCTCAGGGTGTATGAGTTCACAAACTGGTGTAAATTCCCATACACCCTGGAAAACACAAGGATAAGAAATATTACCTGATACATCACACTCTCTGTGGCTCAGCCACAGCGAGTACAGTGTATCAAGGTAAGTTGTATTAAAACATAAATTTTCTTGCTTGCAAGTAGTTTCTGTGAACTCCTGGGCACTACTTTGATACATTTTTATAGCCTTGGTTATAAAAAACCATCAAAGTGCCAAGGCATTTCACAGAAACTAGGAGCATGGTTCCAACATTACAGGCCCTATATGTTACACCAAGTTTATCACTGTTCAATTTCTGCCAGAATCACATATTAACAGAATTATTATAATTTATACCATGATTAACTTTTGTACTATATATGAAAAGCCTATAGCATAAATTTTAGCTTTACACGCCAACTGTTGTGAACACACCAGCAATGGGGTTTCAATAGTTAAAATTTACACCTACAGAGGAGCCTCATCCAAGTTGACCTTTGGTGACGTCGACCTGAATGCAAACTTGTCTAAATTTATCGCACGTCAACTCGCAAAGAGTGAAATGAAAGTGACAATTATTTATTACGTTTTTAAATTATTTTACCTTCTAAGACACCAAAAAACCCAAACATGTTAATAAAAAACCCATAACTTGAAATAGTATGTTATTATGTTATTAAAATTAAAAAGGCCCCGTTTCTTTTTCCATTTCGTTTTGGTGATAAGATTGATAGCGGAAGTACCACCCACTGATGTTCCTGTAAACAAAAACAGACTTGCATGTATGTATGTCTGCTGCTCAGTAAAATCAGAAAAAATGCCGATAGGATCACCGATCCAATGTTGAGTTGTGACAGCACAAAAGTGGGTTTAATCATTATCAACTTATCATCTGGAAACCAACTGTTTACAATTTACTATGTGAAGGGTCACTGTAACCTTGACCTTTGACCTAGTGATTCCAAAATAAATAGAGCTCTTTCTTGCACCAATGCCAACCTACCTATGAAGTTTCATGAAAGTAGGTGGAACCATTGTCAAATTATCATCTGGAAACCAATTGTTTATGATTTATTATGTTCAAGGTCACTGTGACCTTGGCCTTTGACCTGGTGAGTCCAAAATAAATAGGGGTCTTCCACTCACCTAGGCCACCCTACCTATGAAGTTTCATGAACGTGGGTCAAACCATTATCAAGTTATAGTCCGGACACCAATTGTTTACGATTTACTATGTTGAAGGTCACTGTGACCTTGACCTTTCACCTAGCAAGTCCAAAATAAACAGGGTTCTTCCTCTCACTGATGCCAACCTACCTATGAAGTCTCATGAACGTGGGTTGAAACATTATCAAGTTATCAACCGGAAACCAATTGTTTACGATTTACTATGTTGAAGGTCACTGTGACCTTGACCTTTCACCTAGCGAGTCCAAAATAAATAGGGTTCTTCCTCTCATTGATGCCAACCTAACTATGAAGTTTCATGAACATGGGTCGAACCATTATCAAGTTATCATCCGGAAATCTAAATTTTATAGTAAATTTCCTTTCTTATTATACCTACCACAATTGTTTACTACAGGCTTGCACTACAGTGGAAGTCCCTAACTCGGATAAAATACTCTCTATTTTTGTCTTTCCCAAGCAAGTTGGGAAAGAAAAGTGGTGCAAAAGCACCAATAAAAATAAGCCAAAACTGGGTCGAGTGCAACTGGCGCAGACCCAGTACGGGACGCTCTCTCCCAAGTACAACTCCACGACTTCCGTTGCCAGTGCGCATATACCGTCTCTAAAGACTCATTCTTTTTGAATCCGTAAACGTTAGAGTTATGTGATCAGCGGGGAGGAAAGATTCTTTACCCGTAAAGAAGACGGGAGGGCCTCCATGTAAACAATTGTGGTAGGTATAATAAGAAAGGAAATTTACTATAAAATTTAGATTTCTTATCAACCTACTCACAATTGTTTACTACAGGCTGAATAGACAAAAGGCTGGAGGGAATCGCATAACCAACCCCCATATAACCCTAGTGCACTGGAACCGTGAAGTAGAAGGAAGAGGTCCCGAGGCTTATCAACCATAATGTCGCAATCATTGATAAAGGACAATGAAAAGAGACATATGAGCCTGTGTGACACACAGACAGAAAAAGGGCAGTAACAGCACAAGGCTGAAACTGACCTTCAAGAAGCCTAATGGCTATGGCAGACAACAGCCTGTGCAGAAGAAAGAGGACCCAGGGCAAAAAGGTCCTCCGACTGCTCCTGCAACTGGCGTAAATAAAAGGTGGAGAAAGTAGAAGCATTTCTCCAGTAGGCTGCCTGCATAACATCCGACAACTTGACGGAGTTAGAATAAGCCCAAGAGGCAGACAGTGCCCGCACCTCGTGGGCAGAAATACGATTGGTAATACAATCGCCAGCTGCTAAACGACTATAAGCCGTACAAATAGCAAGACAAATCCATCGAGAAATGGATTGAGGAGAGATCTTCTGTCGACCCGGAATGAGAGACAGAAAAAAACGTTTTCTGCCCTTCCGTATGAAGCGTGTCCGATCAAGATAAATGCGAATAGCACGGACCGGACAAAGCAAAGGGCGAGTACCCTCAACAGAGGGAAGAGCCCTGATACAGATAGGAGGAGGAGTAGTATCTGGTAACTGATTCTTAGCCAAAAAGGAGCAATCAGTGGTAAAAGTAACACTGTTGGGAGAGCTCCTAAAAAAGGCCGGGTCAACCGAGAGGGCGTGAAGCTCACTAACCCGTCTGGCCGAAGCAAATGCCATCAGAAAAGCCATCTTATATGTGAGAAAATACATCTCCACTTGGGATAAAGGTTCGAACGGCGCCCCCCACCCCCCCCCCCCCCCCAAGCAAAGCAGCACCCACGAAAGATTCCATCGTGGAGTGAGCTGCAAAGTCCGAGGCCTTTTCAAAGAAAAGTGCCGAACAAGCATGGAGAGGTAAGGATTAGTGCTGATACGACGCTTCCCCACATAAGAAAAAGTCTCTGAAAGCACAGACCTGTAACCCTTGATGGTAACAGGCTGGAGACCCCGAGAATCAAACAGATATACCAGAAACTCCGCAATCTGTGAAATCGAAGGATTGGCATAATCAACAGAGTGATCAGCACACCATCGGCAGAAGACCTTCCATTTAGCTGCATAAGCTAAACCAGTGGAGTGCCTCCTTGAAGAAGAAATGCACTCCACTGCTCATCTCGAAAAACCTCTACGGAGGAGACAGGACCTGACAAAAGATATGCATGAAGGCACAATGAAGTCGGGTCGACGTGAAACCTCCTCGGGCGACCTTGACAAAGAAGGTCGCGACGTAGCGGGAGACGTGCCGGAACCGCCGCCATCAGCGAGCGGAGCTGATTGATCCACACCCGCTGAGGCGACAGGGGAGCGATCAGAATGATTCGACAACTGCAGGTTCGAATTTTGGCGAGAACCTGAGGAAGAATCGGAACTGGCGGGAAGGCGTAGCCGACTAGACCGTTCCAATCGAGTGACAGAGCGTCCACGGCAAAAGCCAGAGGATCTGGACATGGGGACAAGAAAGTGTCCACCTGATGGTTCCAACGAGTCGCAAAGAGGTCGATGTGGGGACGTCCCCAGAGATCGCAAAGCGACTGGAACACTGCCCTGTGAAGCATCCACTCGGTGGAAATAACCCTGCCCTGTCGGGACAGGGAGTCGGCGAGGACGTTCAGACGACCGGGAATGTGACGAACAACCACTCCGGCGTGAACATCCTGAGCGAGCAGTAAAAGATCCCGAGCTAACTCGTACATCGGAAGCGAGTGCGTGCCGCCCTGGTTCCGAATGTAAGCAACCACTGTCAAATTGTCAGATAGTAGAAGGACCTGGCGATTCGACAGGTGAGGGATCCACTGCCTGAAACTCAGAAGAAGATCAAGAAGCTCCTTCTGGTTGATGTGTAGAGCTGCTTGATCCTGGTCCCACATCCCGTGTAGGGAAAGACCGAGAGGATCCAACGTCGCACCCCATCCGAGATCGCTGGCATCTGCCGTCAGAACGCGATCGGACGTGGGTAAGTCCAGCGGAACACCCTGCGTAATCCACTGAACATCTGTCCAGGGAAGAAGGTGAGGATACAGAGAGTCCGGAAACGGAAGCACCTGATCCAGAGAATCTACATTCGGTCTCCAACGACTGAGCAGAAAGTGTTGGAGAGGTCTGACACGCAGCCGACCTAGAGGAATGAGATCCGTCACCGAACCGCAGAGACCGATCAGCCGGAGAAAACTCCGAGCGGTCGCGGACCTGGACTGGGACAGAGTCAGAGCAAAAGCTGAGAGAATCACAGCCTTGGCCTGGGGAACAGCCACCAATTGAATTTGGTGTGGAAAGACATCCCCAGATGACAAAACGACTGAGAAGGGACCAGGTCTGACTTCTCCTCGTTGACTCTGAATCCTAGCGACGTGAGCAAGCTCAACAGAATGGCGACATCCGATTCCAGTAAGGCAGCATTGGAATGCCTCTGGAGGATATCGTCCAGATATGCCGAAGTAGTCACCCTGGACTGTGTGCGATGGAACGCTATCACATGCGACATCAGTCTGGTGAACGCCCAAGGAGCCAGGTTGAGGCCGAAAGGCATGGCCTTGAACTGGTAAACTCGCCCCAGAAAAGCGAACCTGAGATACTTCCGTGACGCCCGATGCATCGGAACGTGGAAGTAAGCGTCTCGCAGGTCGATGCTGGCTGCGAAATCTCCCTGGTGAAATGATTGGCGGACCGACCTGAAAGTCTCCATGCTGAACTTGGGAGCAATGATAGACTGGTTCAGGATACTCAGATCGATAACCGGTCGGAGTCGGCCGTCCTTCTTCGGCACCAAGAACAGGCGGGAATAGAAACCCACTGACTGAACGTTCTTGACGACCTCGATCGCCCCCTTTGCCAGGAGATTGGCAATCTCCGTGGACAAAAGTTCCCGACGTAAAACGTCTGAAGGAACTGTGGTTGGAAGAGGCACCCTTGACAGAGTGGGGTGCCGTCGGAAGGATATGCGCAGCCCGGACCGAACAACATCTAACACCCATGGATCGGATGTGATGGTGGTCCAATGGTCTGCGAACTCTGCTATCCTTCCTCCAACCTGGGACGAGTCGAGGTGAGGACCTTCATTTCGAGCCCCGACGAGGCCCGTGAGAGGAGAAACCACCTCCTCTGCTAAATGAAGAATCCTGAGACTTCCCTCGATTCTGCCGACCCCTACCTTTACCCCGTGAGTAAGAAGTAGAGGCGGAGGCAGAAGGACCAGCCTTTTGCTTCACAGAGGAAGCAGAAGGGTACTTGTTAGGCTTGGAACGGCCCTTGCCTCCCCGAGAAGGCTGATCAAGCTGACGAAACAGCAGCTGATCTTTGGAATGACGTAGGACGTCATCCCGGACCGTCGACACGGAACCATGGAAAAGTTGCGGACCTGCCAAAGAAGCAGATCGAAGAGTAGCACGCTGCTCCTCGGGAAGGGATCGTCCTGTGTCGAGCACAGCGTCCCTTCGAACTAATTCCAAATTGGCCGTGTTACAGGCATGCGTGTGAGTAAGGTGCATAAGCGCCTTGGACAGCACACGCAAAGGAGCCTGTACCTCGTCAAACTTATCTGGAGGCAGATAAGCAGCCAAAGCTGAGACGACGTGATCTGAGAGAGAAAGCATGCCAAGCATCTCTCTAGATAAGCCCAACGTGGACTCCAGAGTCGTCATTGGAATGACGGCAGACTTGGGCTTGGAAAGCCCGAGGGAAGTGGAGTCCTGATCCAGAACCGTCAAAGCCTGGCAGACTGACGGATTGGCGGAATCGTAGGAACGATAACGCACAGGAGGCAAAAAGGTGTCAACCCTGGTGAAGAACGAAGTCTTCAAAGCCTTGGAATTCAGCTTGGCATCCAATGCTGAAAAAGCCTCAACCACCTGTACCGACTGGCACGGTCGAAGGCGCCCAGAAGCAGGTTGCTCCATAGGCTGTTGGCGCGCGACCGATGATCGCGGCCAGGCTGACACTGTCGGCTGGTTAGCAGGTTTGAGCTCAGGCAGAAACCCAAACACAAAGTCAAGAGCCGCCCCCAAGTCCGAAGACTGCTGGCCCTCGACCTCAAGCATGTCGGACTCCTCCCCAGAGTTGGAAGACACATAGCCCATCGTGGGCAAACCAGCCGATGCCTCCCATGGTGTCGGGACACCAGAGGAATCGGAAACCGGCCTGTTTCCAATCCCGGGAGGCGGCGCCATAGGAGGCGCCTGGAAACCACCCACAGCCTCGCTGGAAGCAACAGGAAGGCTCTTAGAAAGAACCTGAGTGAGTAAGGAGAGGGCCTCCCTAAGCTCACTGCCTGTACCGACCGGTTCGACAGGGGAGCGAACCGGCAAAGTGGCTTCACCTCTGACCCTCTTAACCAGCGAAGGGTCACGATCCTCCAAAACACCCAACGCGGGACGACGGGCGGCAGCCGAAACATCTGAAGGCAGACGTGTATAGGGGTACGATACACCCCGAGGATCAATATTGCGAGAACTCATGAGAGTCACCGCGGACCTCTGTGGGGCAGAAGGTCCAGGCTGCACAAAAAGCGTTGGTCCCCCAAAACTGGTCGTGTGACCAGAGTGAGTAGACGGAAACGCCACGGAGTTCATAGTGTTTCCACTACGAATATCCGAATCCAAAGACACAACTGTGGTGCCCGACGGCGAAGAGACCACAGCAATGGGCTCGGCCGGCAGCCCCTTCCGACTTCGGCGAGTTGAAGTCAGGGAAGGCTGAGGCCGATATCCCATGTCTACAGTATCGGACAGTCCTGCAGTCCCCTGCAGCGAAAAGCCGAGGCCGGCTGAAACAGATAATGAAGCAGACGGGCCAGCAGCAGTGGTAGATACGTCGAGAGTCGTTGAGGCTGGTGAAATAGTGGAGAGAGCACACCGGCTCGGCTCCGAAGGAGGAGTCACAACCCTAGTGACAGCCTCAGATGTCGACTGGAGGGGGACCGTAGTCCCGGAACCAGGCATCTCTACACCAGAACACTCAACGGCTCCCGCAGTATCCACCACAGGAAAAGACTGCACATCCCCCACGGAGGAGGAATAACTCTCACCAGACAAAGTCGGCTCGGGAGGCCCCGAACGACCACGTTCTCCTTTCCCGCGGGAGCGGGAGGCACGGCCACGAGAACGAACGACACGGTTTACTGACGCCCAGAAGGTGGAAGACCATGTTCCACAGACACCACACGGCCGCTCGGCCGAACACCCATTACAGGAGGAACAAGACGAATGTACATCGTCCACATGCTTTGGCAGCAGACATTGCCCACAGGGAATTGTCCTGGGCATGATAGAGGTGAGAGGAGCAGAGAAGTGGAGATGAGAAAACAGAACACCCCCAAAGAAGAGAGAAAGGTGACAGAAACAAAGACCCCAGAAGGTCGACCGGGAACCACCCAACAGGAAGACTACTCTCAAAAGAAAGAAGAAACACTGCAGGAGTGGTACCCCGCTGACACCTAACTCTAACACAATTAGAAAATTTTGCAAAAAAAGCATTAACAATAATTGCGAAAAAATCTAAGTCCGAACCGCGTGGCATGCGAAATTCGCGAGCGACTCGAGAGAGAGCAAATAAAAATACATTATGGACATATAATAGAAAAGAGAATATATAAAACACTGTTCCTGAGAATACAAAGGATACACTGTGGTATAATGAATCAGGAATCATCAAACATCGAGCTGGTGGAACACTGATAAGCGTGCAAAAACATCTCGACACGAAGCGGATTTTAAAAAGAATGAGTCTTTAGAGATGGTATATGCGCACTGGCAACGGAAGTCGTGGAGTTGTACTTGGGAGAGAGCGTCCCGTACTGGGTCTGCGCCGGTTGCACTCGACCCAGTTTTGGCTTATTTTTATTGGTGCTTTTGCACCACTTTTCTTTCCCAACTTGCTTGGGAAAGACAAAAATAGAGAGTATTTTATCCGAGTTAGGGACTTCCACTGTAGTGCAAGCCTGTAGTAAACAATTGTGAGTAGGTTGATAAGAAACCAATTGTTTTGATTTACTATGTTCAGGGTCACTGTGACCTTGACCTTTGACCTAGTGAGTCCAAAATAAATAGGGTTCTTCCTCTCAACAAAGGCCAACCTACATATGAAGTTTCATGAATGTGGGTTCAACCATAGTCAAGTTATCATCTGCAAACCAATTGTTTACAATTTACTATGTTCAAGGTCACTGTGACCTAGACCTTTGACCAAGCAAGTCCAAAATTAATAGGGTTCTTTCTCTCACCGATACCAACCTACCTATGAAGTTTCATGAACATGGGTTGAAACATTATCAAGTTAACATCCGGAAACCAGTTGTTTATGAGGCCTGCCAAACCGTCCGCCCGCCCGCCATTCATCAAACTATAATTCGTCACAACTCGACTAAAAATAATAGCGACTCTTAATAATCTGATGATTATAAATAAATATACCCAAAGTAGCTTCTTGTACCAAATGTTCACCACTCGTGGTGAACATTTGGTACACCAGCTACTTTGGGTACATTCTAAATTTGCTTGTGACATATTTGCGATATTTTAGGTGGATATGATTGAGGAATGTATTGAGATGGTCCCCAGTGTTTACATTAGCTCTCTTGACAGGCAGACTTTTCGTGACAGTCATGCAAAGCATATACCCCTTGATTTTCATGATGTTTTTGTGTACTGTCTACATGTACATGACATGTGTAGGATATTCAATGGTATTCAATCTTCATTTCAACACAAACCCTTGTGATTTAATGACTGAATATGGCGAATGCAAATGTAAGAAGACATTTGTCTGAAGCAGAAATGTGGCGGGCTGTAGGGCAGTGGTGAAGCAAGGGGCTACCCACCGTGATCACCAGAGCCTTGGCAAGATTTCAGCAGTATGGCACACCAGTAAGATGGCATGAGGTGGCAGATACAGAGCAACATCTGCAGCTGAAGGCCGTTTTTTGATCATTCAGGCCTGTAGGAACCGCTTTGCCACAGCAACCCAACTTCACAGTGACCTTCAGAATGCAAGCAGGGTAAATGTTTCCACACAGACTATCTGGGCAAGGTTGCACGAAGGTGGTCTCCGATCGAGAAGACCATGTATTCAAATTCCGTTGTCCCAGAACCACCACCAGGCATGATATGAATGGGTCATGGACCATGTTGGATGGACCAGAGAAGATTGGCGACCATTTTTTGTCCTTTTTACATATGTGTCAAGGTACTGCCTGGACTACACAAATAGGCATTCTGGTGTATGGAAAAGTCCAGGAGAGCGATTCCATGCAGCCAACATTGCTGAGCATGACCGCTATGGTGGAGGGTCAATAATGGTCTGGGGCGGTATCAGCTGAGATGGATGTACAGAGCTCTGTGTCCTTGAGACCGTGGTACATTGACTGCACAGTGGTATATTGATGAGATCCTGGATGCCCACATCAGATTGTATGCAGGTGCAGTGGGTGATAGATTCATTCTGATGGATGGTAATGCCTGTTCTCATGTTGTCCATGCTGTCTGTGAGTGCTGACAGAGGGAGGGGATTGCACGTATGGACTGGCCAGCAAGATCCCCTCACCTCAATCCAACTGAACATATCTGGAATGAGTTGCAGCTTGCAATTTCAGCCCGTCCAGTCCAGAAGAAGTGTCCAGGAGCTTGTTGGTGCCATGCTGGTCCAAGAATGGAACAACATCCCACAAAGGACCACCAGGAACCTGATTGGGAGCATGAGAAGGCATTGTCAAGCTGTAATTAACAGTAATGGGTCTCATACTCGATATTGAACCCATACCAGTTCGCTCCGTCAACGTTTTGGCAAATTTGAAAAATTTCCTCTTTTACCAATAATATCCATTTTCCCTGGTTATCGTATTTAAAAGCTAAAAAAATAATGTCAAACACAAATAAAATCTTAATTTCTGTACTTAAATCATTAAAGATATAATTAAATAAAAAATATATACACTTTTCATAACGTAAAACAGGTAGTTGGATATACTTGGTGCTTAGCAAACTTTGAGTAGTATATATATCTGAGGAATAAAATAAGCCTCATCAACTTTATCGATCTATTTTGTATATAATGTTTCATATACAATAGTGCATATATTTTAGATCCTAAATTTCACATTATATTTTCTCAGATACAACCACCAAGCCTTATTTAATCCTCATTTGTCAAAATGTTCACCGCAGGGGCAAACCATGGATGCCCCCCACAGAGCCCGGAATTGCTAATCACCACATAATGCGTCTCCCCAACAAATTACTGACTACATGCCTGATTTTCATCCTTTACCTCACACAGCCGGAAGACAGAACATGGAATAACAATTCTCTGGTAACTAAAATATTTAATTTTTTTCTTCAAATGAGGAATCATAAGCTATGTTTTGAAGTAGGACTGTACAGTATATCAATGAACCGATACAGTTAGGTATTAAAACCAATATCGATTGATTACAGGCATAATTACCAAAACATCCATCTGTCATCAATTATGGTATCAAGTTACAACTAACTATATTAAACCCTTAAAATTGTATTTGTTATATATTTGTTTATGCCTTTCATAGTTTTATTGTATTTATTTATTTTAAACAAGCTATTAACTGAAAATAGAATGTTTTCATTTTTGGAGTTCACTTTAAAAAAAAAATTCCCACAATCCAATACAAGTATTCCCATTAGTTCCTTGAATCGTGCACACTATGTAATATGTAACCAACTAACCCTGTACATTTTTACAACTTTTGGCAGTATATATTTAATTATTTTCATGTGTGATATGGCATTACCAATTTTTTTATAACCAGAAAATGTGACTAACTCTGCATTGCACAGGGTTAGTCACATTTTCTGATCATAAAAAATGTTCATTAACTGAGTAGCTACCCTCTGTGACTTAGTGTAAATTTCACCAATGAACTCTTTACTCAACATAATGACCAAAACCAAGCCAGTACTATTCTCAAAAAGCACCCATTCTTAAAAAGCACTCAAACTCAACTTAATGCCCATCAGTGGGATGTTTTTTTTAGTGAATTCTAAAAATGAAAACATATTCTATTTTCAATTAATAGCTTGTTTTTAACTGTTAATGAGTAATAGATTTCAATAAATTAAAATTTATATTCCCCTTATTTGCCATGGAATTATAACCTACCATCATAATGTACATGAATAATGAAAGTGTGTGCAGTTCTAATATTTTATCAGTCAGGACTTTAGCTGTCACAGTCAGGACAAAACAGGTTATCCCCCCCCCCCCCCCAACCACCCGCCCTCCACCCCCAAGTCCTGTATTTAAAAATGTTAGACAAAATCACAAAATAAAAATTGTTCATTGCTGTTCAACTGAACTGGACTGATTATTGAACTTGTAATTTGATATTTTCATTTATCATATGACTCGTCCATTTTGTTTACGTTAAAACATTTGATATTTTGTTTTCATATTAATCAGTGATAAATAAAGCCTTCCGTCAATTTCATCGGTCAGTTTCAAAGCTAGACAATTTGATTGGCTGAACAAAATACAACTGGGCCACATTTTCATAATTTGCATAATTAGAGATGAGAGCTTTCATTGGTCAATTTCAAAACTGGATAATTTGATTGGCTAAACAAAATACAACTGGGTCACATTTGCATAATTTCAGTAGGGAGAACTTATGTTATCTGTCCTATTTAGGGTGGGTTATATTGTATTAATCTTTTACCTACAAGAAAAACACCATTCATTTTTTTTATATTTTCACTTTTTGCTTCCAAAACATAGGTTATGACCCCTCAATGGAACGTGCTCAACGAGCTCGTTCCAATGAGGAGTCATAACCTATGTTTTGGAAGCAAAAAATGAAATTGTTTAGTTATACGAGGATGTTTTTTCCAAGTGCCGTCTGCAACTCAAGTTAGGTAAAGGGTTAAAAAGTCATACTAAGTGGCTAATTTGTGTGTGTGTGTGTCATATGATAAATAGAATATGAAATGAGTGTTTTTCTCATATAATATTTGTGAAACTCATCCGAATTTTCCGATTGGGCTCGCCAAAACGAAATATTCTTAGACTCGTTTCATAAATATTAGAGGAGAAAAACACTCATTCCATTTCCTCTATATATATTTAGTCATTGATAGGTTCAGCAATCGGAACAAAATCATTAATATTATAGTACATATTGATTAGTATGTTCAGATATCTGAACAGTCTTTTGATACTATGGTATTTTTTGAATACTGATACCAGTATTCAATTTGGAATTCCATTTTTGAAGGTAAAAGTTTGAAAAATAAAAAAAATTGCAGTAAGTGCTTTTTATGAAAAGCACTAATCAAGATATGGACATTACATTAGGGTATTGCTTAACCCTTTACCTAACAAATCAGCCACCTCTGCCTGCATCATTTGCAGCTGAACAAAACATATCATGTGAACCCTAATGCAGCGAGCTTAATCAATGAGGGGGCCACATGATGTGGATCTACAGGAACATCAATACAGTGGAACCCACTTAATTGGATATTCCTTAATTGATTAACCCTGTTAATTGAATATCGTTTTCAACATACAAAATCATTTACTATATCTTCAGTGCAAATGTGACCAGTTAATTGCATACAGGTTACAGAGCAAATTCCTTTTAATTGAATAAACTAGAGGCTCAAGTGAGCCTAAAATGTTCACCTAACTCAAGTTGTCAAAAGAGATGAGTGTGTCAGTAAGTGATGGAGAGCAAGAGTAATTTTTTGATTTGCCATGACACAACCAAAAGCAATTTTTTGGCCATTCACTTCTACTGGTCCTGGGAAAGCTTCTCGGGCAAAAACAAAGCTCTGTTCTGTGAAGTCTTAAAAAAAATTGTCCGTATAATTTTTTGTTTTGTTTTTAGCTTCGGGGGATCTCTCTACCCCATCACACGAGAGTAGCAACTTTGTGAAAAAAAATGGGCATGGGAACCTAAATCTTGTCCTATTACATTCTTTTAAACAAACTTGAATCTGCATCACTTAAGGAAGTTTCATACCATAATTCTAAGCATTGTTGCAAGCGGTTTATGAGATCATTTTGGAGGCTTTTGGGCATTTCCCATACCCAAAGGAGAATACAAACTTCTGGGAGGAAAAACTCAGAAGAGTATACTCCATAAAGATGCTTTGTAGCAAATTAATTTAGATTTAGTCCAAAGGTTCTGAAGAAGATGACTTAGTTGATGGAGCAAAAGAAAGATGATGATGATTCGGAATTTTCCCATTGCAAACAATGTTAAAATGGTCATCCCTCTACAGCATCTCATGACATAACTGATAGCAATTTTGATTGTCTATCTGATTCCACTGGCCACAAATAAGCTTCATACCAAATAACAGAAAACTGGTCTGTGCTGTTTTTTGTAAAAAGAGGCCCCTTGGGGTCTGAGACACTCACCTGACCATAGTTGTTTAAAGAAGGATTTAATTAGCATCTATGGCTAATTAACACTACAGAGGAATGAAGTTATTTAATCATTTTTACTCTGTTGTCTATGCCAGATGATTTTTTTTCTAGTATTGGTATGCTACCACAGAAATAATGCCACGATTTTCAGTAATGCAAAACTAGGGAGTCCAAATATCAACCTAGGGACTTAACTTGAACAAACTTGAAGGATGTTGTATACCAAATATCAAAAGATTGTGACTGGTGGTTCTGGAGAAAAAGATTTTGAGAATATTACTAATTTTGCACTATGTTAAAATTTGCCCCCCACCTTCCCCATAGGGAACACAAATATCAACCCAAGGACTTCATTTGAACAAACTGAATCTGAAACCTCTATGGATGCTGTATACCAAGTATCAAAAGATTCTGATTGTATCTCAATAAGCATATTTTTAAAGATTATTCCTCATATTGGACTAAGTTAAAATTCAGGCTCCAATCGGGAGCCCAAATTTTAATCCTTAGACCTGATTTGAACAAACTTAGATCTGACTTCCCTGAAGATACAGTATATCAAATAACAAAATATTCTGACTGGCGGATCTGAAGAAGACGATTTTCAAAGATTATTCCTCATATTGCACAAAGTTAAAATTCAAGCTCCCTTAGAAAGCCCAATCATTAACCAATGGACTTGAGTTGAACAAAGTGAATCCAATCCCTGTAAAGATTCTGTATGCCATATATTAAATGATTCTGACTTGTGTTTCTGGAGAAGAGTTTTAAGGATTATTCCTCATATTGGATCAAGTTAAAATTCAGGCTCCAAAAGGGTGTCCAACTATTAACCCACAGACTTGGTTTGAACAAAATCAGACCTAACATCCCTAAGGATGCTGTACACCAAATATCGAAAGATTCTGACTGGTGGATCTGAACAAGATTTTTAAAGATTATCCCCCATGTTGCATATATATATATATAAAGGAAGCCCAAATGTTTTACCAAAGGACTTGATTTGAACAACATTGAATCTGACCTTCATAACAATGATGTACACCAAACATTAAAAGATTCTGACTGGTGGTTCTGATGAAGATTTTTTAAGATTATTCCCCATATTGCCCTAAGTTAAAATTCAGGCTCCTGTATTGAGCCCAAATATGAACCAAGGGACTTAATTTTAACAAACTTTTATCTGACTCCCCCTCCCCTAGCCCTTATGGATGGTGTATGACTCAGCATTTTTTGTATGCTCCCCCACCCCTGCAGAACACCTTGCCACAACCGATGACCATTTTTTTATCATTCCATTCTACTGGTTCTAAGGATGCTTCACACCAAATAACAGTTCTCTGTCCTGTGTGGTTTGGGAAATATGGGTGTTTGAAAATATTTCTATTTTTAGCTCCTGGGTATTCCACGGGGGACAAAGGAAATTTATGTTTTTAGCATGAATCAAGTATTTATGACTCAATAATACCACATAGCAAATTTGGTTTAAATCTGACCATCGGGTCAGAAAATAGAAATTTCGGGTGGTGCCAAAAATCTTGCCCCTCCCATTACTAAGGCAAATATTGCTCCACGAACTTCATTTCAATAAACTTGATTCTACACCTCAAAGGGAAGCTCCATACCAAATAGCAAGTAATTGTACCCACTGGTTCATGAGAAGATATTAAAAACATTTTGGAGGATTTTCTCCCACCCCCTCCCTATGGGGCAGGGCAAGTTGGTTTGAACAAAAACAAAAATGTAATGTCAGGACAAGCAAGCACCTCAAATTTAATGGAAATCGGTTCAGCGGTTTAGGAGGAGCAGGTGCAAACAACATGTTCATGGACGACGGGTGACAAACAGTGAGTGATCACTATAGCTCATCCTGACAGACGACAGACGATGGATGGTGAGTGATCACTATAGCTCATCCTGACTCTCATTCAGGTGAGCTAAATATGGATGTTTGAATATTTTTCTATTTTTAGCTCCTGGAGTTCCCACAGGGTGGAAAAGAAAAAAATTGGGGCATAAATCAGGTAATTATGACCCAATTATAGTACATGACAAATTTGGTTCAAATCAGCCCATTGTCTCTGGAACTAGAAATTTAGGATGGAGCCTAAAATGGGCATCCTCCCACGGATACCCCAAATATTGACCTACTGAGTTCCTTTGAACAAACTTGAATCTGCCCATGTAGAATTGGCCCAAATGTTCAGAAGATGAATACTTGGTTGATACAGAACAAGATAGATGATGACTCAGCATTTTCCCATTGCCAACAGGGTTAAAATGGGCATCCCCATACATACCCCCACAACAAAATGATAGTATTTTTAGAGGTCCATCTGATTCCACTGGTCATAAAGAAGCTTCATACCCAAAAACAAATATTCTGGTAAGGGCAGTTTTTCAAATATTGAGCTCCTAGGGTTCCCATGGGGCTACAGATAAAAAGTTAAAAAATTTATAGTAATTTCTATATTTTTTATACTTACCAATGACCCAGACATAGCTGGTGCTAACTCTTAAAATATAGGGCCAAACACAAATTTTGCCCCCCAATCCCCAAAATTTGCATCTAAAACCAAAGAAAACATGTCCTGAATGGCCCTCCACACTTCACCTCTACTGCGCATGCGCAGTGTCAAGGACGTTCTGAAATTGGCGCCATTAATCATTCTAATAACCAGTGCCTGGTAAGCGCTATGTACTCAGCGGGGAGGCAAGAGTTCCCAACTCCTGGGAGGGCCATCCCCGTCTGGGTCATTGGTAAGTATAAAAAATATAGAAATTACTATAAATTTTTTAACATTTTTATACTGTACCAATGACCCAGACATAGCTGAATAGTAAAAAGGCTGGAGGGCCAAGGACATAGAGCAAGATGGAATACGCTCAATAATATAAAATAGAGTCATCCCCTCTAGGGAAAAAGAAGTAATAGGCCTTACATGTATCTTTCTTATTTATGATAAATTAGAAAGATACAACACCTTCCAAAATTGAGCATCATACATCCATGTACCCTATTAATATCCAATATAATCCTTATACTAATAATTTTTAAAGTAAACCAATAAATAAAGTAAGTCTAGAGAATAGAGACTCTTATACTCCTTAAAAGTGTCTGAGGATTGCATAATCATGTTCGTTGACACGTGCTATATTCAAAAGCTATACTTTAAAAACTAAGACTTGAATGAATTTTTAAAACATAAACTTCTCACTAAACAACCATCCCAATAACAGCTCAGAATTACTAACTCCGGAGGAGGAATCCCCTTGTTTTCATAGTAAAACAAGTGACCCAAGGGAACACCCTCCCCCCTCCCCCTTTTTTTGCCCTGGGTCAAATAGCCCAGAGCGAAGAGGGCAGCAGAACGGAGTCACTGCCGAAACAGACAGCCTACCTAGCTATAGTAGCAACTGTTAAGTGAATGACATTCTGAGCAGTAGATAATAGACCTAACAATAGAGGCCTCCAGAAATGGACTCAATATTTCTGAGATAAAAAATTCATGAATGTGGATGGCTGAGCGCAATGAGCAGCCTTCAAAAATCTATAATAGCGACACTATTAATGTAAGCCCAAGATGTAGAAGAACTCTTACTTCATGAGCCGAAATCTCAAACACAACTGCTGAGTCAAGATATACCATCAGCAGTATCGATAGTTAATTGAATCCATTAGCAATAGAATGGAGCGTAACGTCCTTCTAATAGGCATCAAAGACAGAAGAAGTTTACGCCCGTAGTAATAAACAGATATCTGTTTATAAATACATAAACTCTAACCGGACAGAGTAAAGGCCTATGCCCGTACGAAGACGGAAGGACCTTAATAACAATAGGTTCCGGATATTAGGAGCCTAACTCTTATGCAAAAATCCAACCTAAATAGTAAAGGAAGTAGTGATTCCGAAACTACGAAAGTGAAAATCATCCATCGATAGTGCATGAAACTCACTGACTCTTCAGTAAAAGAGAAGCCAACAAAATTACTGTCTAAAAGGTCAGAATTTGAAAACTACTGTTTCCAGAAGCTCAAATGATTACTTAGCTAAATAAGAACCGAAGTTAAATTCCATATAGGAATTTAATCTAAAGATTCTAAGTCTATTTATCAAAAAGTTACTAACTGACTTAAAGAGACATAAGACTCAATTGTAAACTATCATAGAGTGCATAAGTATGAGGTAACATAAACCTATAACCTTAATAATAACAGGCTGCAGTAGATCTTGTCAACAAGTATACTAAAAAGTTGCAATGAGTAGTATGGAGGGATCAACAATATGAACATAGTGATCCCTACACCAACGACGGAAGAGCCTCCACTTTAGCCGCATAGAATAGCGAAGAAGAGGATATCCTATAGTAAGAAATCACGTCCAAAGCTCGTCCAGTACAATGCTAACAATGCAATACGGACCACACAACAGAATACGTGAAGGTTGCGACCTTGCGGGTTGTGATAAAGATGACACGATTTACCCAGCGAAAAAAGATCCTCTCATTGAGGAAGATTTCGCGTTAAGTCCCACAGTAGACATCAGAGTAAATTACCCACGGTCTCTGTGAAGACAGAGATGCTATCAACAGAAATGTATTGTGGTTGTTTATCTTAGCAATACCTGCTGAAACAACAGCGCCGGAGGATACGCATATCCTATCATTTTGACCTATTAGATCAATAGAGCGTTAACAACATTAGCTCAGAGATCGGGACAAGCCAACACATACGTCTGCAATTGATTAGCAAGCTGTGTCGTAAATAAATTATCATTGGGCGCACCCATAGATAGCAAATCTGATTGAATACTTGTTTGTTGAGAGTCCATTCTGACGGCAACAAGCGACCCCTAAGTGAACGGGAGTCCGGTAAAACAATCAGACGACCCGGAATATGACGGACCAAAACAGAACTTGGTGTACTATAACCAACAGACGGATTCTTTCCATTAAATTGAATAACGGAAACGAAAGAGTGCCTCCCTGGTTCCGGAGATATGCCACTACTGTCGAATTAACGGACAGGATTTGGACATGCGTTTCTGAATAATGTTCATCCAATGACATAAAGCAAGCCTAAAAAACATTATTCCGCGGAAGATAATTGCTTGCTTAGAGACTGCGGAACCCAAAGACCCTGGCACTTCGAATCCGTTGGGATCAATATTATATCCCAATCTGTTTGATTGGCAACCGTCATAACTATAACACTCGGATCCGGCAACTGCAGTGGCACTCTCTGAGTCAACCACCGAATGTTTGCCCCAGTCTGAATCTCTTGTAACACTAGATAGACAAGAGAACGTGTAAATCGAGCAATTCATGGATTGCTGAAAAGTTGCCGTCGAGGAGAGGCTTCTCCGAGAACGAAGCGACTCTGAGAGAGTTCTTCACCTTACTATCCACGCGTGTGGATGTAGCTAGGGCTGCGTCACGTCCAACCAACTCCAATCAGCCACTGAAGGGCGGAGTTATACGTGAACAAACTACTGCCCTCAAAAGAAATCACATTGAGGATAATATTCCGTAAATCTTTTCTTGATGATAATGCCTCAGTAAGGTGGATTACATATGATAAAGCGTCTAAGTTAAGTCTACTAGACATCATTGTCGTTTCCAACACTGTGGTTGGAAAAGACATAGACGGCGAAAAAGAATATTTCCAGTCTTTAACCACGCCGTCTAGACGCATATGAACTCTCGGTATGCCCTGCTCTGCCAAAATAAATTATTCGTATAAATGATAAAACGGCAGAAAAGAGCATTGCGGACAAGAAACTAAACTATCATGCTTGGTAGCAGGCTTATATGCATATATAGCGTCGAAAAATAAAACACATGTTCTAATGACATTATTGGACTGTGTCGGTAAGTCAGGGACAATGTCCCTGAACCGATCCAAAATTCTGTGTCCAATGATGCTATAAGTCTCTTATCCAACATCACAGCAATGTAGTCCGAAATAACAATCACTGGAAGATAATGTCAGAAGATATGAATGGCAGCTTCCGATGCTACGAAAGGGAAAACTCGAAATCTTTCCTGTCGGACCCTATAAAGCGTTCGGTCGTCCGTACCTGATGCAACCGCGGACCGTACCAACCCAGCGCCGTCAGATAATTCCTGATTCGAGTAAGAAACTGTCGATTGCTGGGATACTGCGAAACAACTGTGCTAACTCGGATAGCATGTCCGTCACTGAGGCCTGAGGAGAAGCGGTCCTACAATGCATTGCCGCTGGAAGCTCCGTGATCGTTACCCCGTGCATACTACCAATATGCAAGGAAACGGAGTGTATAGGCCTCGTGTCCCTTGGCTACCGGATGGCGTGACCTATTCGCCGTGGAATCACTGAATAACGAAACTGATCGGATACTAGAGGTCACTTAGCCAATGTGTGGTCATGTGCCCTGCTGTGAGGATGAGGAAGCATTATCGACAGTCTCTCGGACTGTCAATATAACGGAGCGTCCCGACCGACAGACATATGCTCCGAATGTAAAATATCTGAACCACAACATGCGGTCCCCTATGTTGTTGGACGAGAGAGGGACCTCTCTCGCTCACAGCCCGGACGGACCTGGACAAGCCAGGAACCGGACTAACAGGCTTCCTCCGATCTGTCCTCAATCCACCGTCACTGGGTGAGTACTAAAGTAATTATAGTGCTCGCATCACCCAAATCTCCTTCCTAGACCGCAACGGACAAACCCGGCAGCCGAACCATTCGATGAATGTACACTACACCGGGTGAGCTAGCGAATGTCACTCCGTCGATCCTACAAGGGATCTCTTAGGCGATAGACATATTCCATGAGCACTTATTGCCGCTAGCTCTTCATTAACTATGACGACAGAGGCACACTTTTGAAAGACATCTCCGTAACTTTGCGAACAAGAAACCAGAAATGCTTGGTTATAGCAAGCATATAATAATAATATATATAGCGTCGTTCAATAATTCGAAAGTTTGTGTGACATTATTGGACTATGTCGGAACTGAGGGACGATGTCCCTGAACCGAACCAAAAATTTCTAAGTCCACCGACGCTATCAGTTTCTTATCCGGTATCGCAGCATTCTGGTCCGACGAAAGAAGCTGTAGAAGATCAAGTCAGATGACATACACAACAGCATATGTTGTTCCGAAAGGGAAGGCTCGAAATCCTCCGAATCCCTTTCGGTATCCCGTCGGACCGGATGAAATTTTCGGACGTCCGTACCCGCTTCCGCGGAGCGTCCCGACCCAGCATCGTTGGATAAAAAATATGCGACAGATTCAGTTGATGCTGGGATGCTGCGATAAGCTGTGCTATTTAGGAAAGCACGTCCGTTCCCGAGGCCTGTGCAGTAGCGGTCTTACGATGCATTGCTGCCGGAAGCTCCGTGTACGTTGACTCCCGCACACTTTCCTATGCGAACGTCCGGAGTCTGCAGGCCTCGTGTCCCTGGCTACCGGATGGTGTGACCTGGTCGCCGATGATTCTCTGACTGGCGAAGCTGACTGGATATCCGAGATCACGTAGCCAAGAGCGGTCGTGTGCGCTACCATGAGAATGAGGAAGCCTTATTGACAGTCTACTCCGGACTGACTATATGTCGGAGCGTCCCGAGCGACGGACGTATGCTCCGAATGCGAAACATTTTGTACCACAACATCTGGGGCCAGATGTTGTTGTACGAGAGAGGGGCCTCTCTCGCTCGCCGTCCGGATGGACCAGAACGAGCAATGAACCGGACTAAAAGGCTTCCTCCGTTCTCCCTCTAATCCGCCGTCACTGGGTGTGCATTTGGTTGATTTATAGTGCTCGCATCACCCCAAAACTCCTTCTAGACCGCAACGGACGAACCCGGCTGCCGAACCATTCGATGAATGGACGCTACACCGGGCGAGCTAGCGGACGTCAAAGGCCGTCGAACCTACTAGGGTCCTCTTAGGCAATTGGCGTATTTACATGAGCACTTTTCCGCTAGCCCTTCATTAATTGTGACGACGGAGGCACACTGTTGGAAGACATCACAGATACATCACCCTAATCTTGATCGTCTGAAATAGAAATTGATAAAGTAGAGTGACCCTGCGGGGAAAGGACCGGAGTGTCCAATTCCCCACTAACATACCGTGACATACGCTTCCCATGTTGTCATCGAAATCATACGATACAGAACAGGAGTTAATGCGAGTACACTGACCACATATAGAATGATTATAAAAGTCAGAGGAAGACTTCCTCTTATTACAATTGATCAAAATCCTTTCAATGTGAAAAGAAAACAAGTCCTGGTACTCGCACCAACCCCTGGCAATCAAAATACATAATAATAATATGATCCATTAATATAGAAAAAATAATTGAAATCAAAATATTTTGAAAAAATATTTTTTCAGAACAGCCCAAGTTTCTGAAAAGTAACGTTGAGCCCCAATGGATCCCAAGCCTAAGTGTGGACAAAAATTTTAAAAATATTTTAAACAATTTATTCAACACTTACGAACAAGAATAATGTATCTAGTTATGATTAAAATAACATAAAGATATTATTTTCAAGAAATCCCCCCCTCACACAGAGGGCTGTTGTAAATGTAAACAATGAGTGTAAAAACACTAAAATAAGACTCCAGGCACCCAGGCCCGGAATCAGTTACCAAAAATACACTGTCTGATGCAAAACAGAGACTTCCAGGGAAGAAACTGCAGAACATCAGATGGTAGATGAAGAACACAACGCCTAACCACCCGTAGGTGAAGATGTAAACATGGGGAAAAGAACAGAATTCATTCTGTTATTCAGCTAAAACTCCCAAGAAAATTTAGTAATAATAATTACAGAAACTATGCCAAAAGCATGGGAGAATAGCAAGGGGGGACTTAAAGGAAAGGGAGAGAGGAAAACACTGAAAAATCAGTGTAACTAAATAACCAGAATGACAACAAAATGGCTGCTGCCTCGAAAATAGGTAACTTAACATAATTTCATTAAAAAATTTTAAGTTACAGCCCTGATAATATTCTGTCACACATTTTTCCTCTCCTCCTTCTCTATCCTCCTAAGAATCACCATTTCACTAACATTTATGTGTCTGGCATCATTTAAACTGAGATTTACAAGCACAAAGATCAGTCAGATGTTAACTGATGAAGGGCCAAACTTAGAATGATTAATGGCGCCAATTTCGGAACGTCCTTGACACTGCGCATGCGCAGTAGAGGTGAAGTGTGGACGGCCATTCAGGACATGTTTTCTTTGGTTTTAGATGCAAATTTTGGGGATTGGGGGGCAAAATTTGTGTTTGGCCCTATATTTTAAGAGTTAGCACCAGCTATGTCTGGGTCATTGGTACAGTATAAAAATATGGGGAATCAAACAAGTACTCATGACCCAATTATACTACATGACAAATTTGGTTCAAGAAGCACATTGATTCTTGAAATAGAAATTTTGGGTAGAGCCCAAAATGGGCATGCTCCCATAGAGAGCCTAAATATTGACCTACAAAGTTGCCTTGAACAAACTTTAATCTTCACCTGCAAAGGAAGTTCCAAACCAAATATCAAAGAATTCTCTCTGGTGGTTCATGAGAAAAAGAATTTTACGGATTTTTAGGATTTTGTCCTCAGTCTGAAGATACCAGCATCTTCATTTGAACCAAGTAGAAAGGGTATAAGTATACTCCAAAGATGGTCTGTGCCATATATGTTTGAATTTGACTTCAGTCAGATGAGCTAAAACTGTTGTAAAACATCAAGAAATTACCACTGACAGTCAACAAATTCTGCATTTTTATAGACCTATTTGACCTTATTACATCCAATACAGGCATTTAATCTATTTTATCTTGTTTGACAGAGCTCTGTGAGCTCTGTCAATCAAGATATAATAGAAATGCTCAGTTCATCCCTAGAATACAGGAAAGTGATCAAATCCTTGTTAATTTAATACTCAGGTTAACTGAATAACGTTCATTGGCAAAATGGCTACTCATTTTACAGGGTTTCCCTTTTTAAAATGACCATTAAAAGGTTGCTGCCAGCCTCCATCCACTAAATGGCACTAGTGGTAAAATGACATGGGTTCTGGCATGTAATCAGCGAGAATCTTGAAGTATGGAGACCAGACTGCATTTAACCAAAATCATTTCTGTTGCAATGTTCAACTTTCCAAGATTATTCAGGAAATTGAAAAAGATTCGATAGTGTAAATACAGACAGTCTGAAAAAAAGGAAGATTCCATTGTTTCAATTTTCTGGAAATGATGTTTGAAACTGATAAAACAGAAAATTTCTTTTGAATGGGACACACCAGAGGATGTGCTGTGAAAAGATTATTTTGTTTTAGCAAATCTTGATTTTCCCCTGAAAAGGCTCCAACAATTTTTCACTGCAGAAACCCTGGGTCTGACATTGATAGTTAGAATACCAGTGCTGATAGGAAAGGAATTTTATTACATGTCTGTTCTATGTAATCCCCATCTACAGCAACACTAAACCATGTGGAAAATAAAAGTTAAAAAATTTATAGTAATTTATATATTTTTTATACTTACCAATGACCCAGACATAGCTGGCTGGTGCTAACTCTTCAAATATAGGGCCAAACACAAATTTTGCCCCCCAATCCCCAAAATTTGCATCTAAAACTAAAGAAAACATGTCCTGAAAGGCCCTCCACACTTCGCCCCTACTGCGCATGCGCAGTGTCAAGGACGTTCCGGAATTGGCGCCATTTATCATTCTAATAACCAGTGCCTGGTAAGCGCTATGTACTCAGCGGGGAGGCAAGAGTTCCCAACTCCTGGGAGGGCCATCCCCGTCTGGGTCATTGGTAAGTATAAAAAATATATAAATTACTATAAATTTTTTAACATTTTTATACTGTACCAATGACCCAGACATAGCTGAATAGTAAAAAGGCTGGAGGGCCAAGGACATAGAGCAAAATGGAATACGCTCAATAAAATAAAATAGAGTCATCCCCTGTAGGGAAAAGAAGTAATAGGCCTTACATGTATCTTTCTTATTTATGATAAATTAGAAAGATACAACACCTTCCAAAAATTGAGCTTCATACATCCATGTACTCTATTAATATCCAATAATCCTTATACTAATAATTTTTAAAGTAAGCCAATAATAAAGTAAATCTAGAGAATAGAGACTCTTATACTCCTAAAAGTGTGTGAGAATTGCATAATCATGTCCGTTGACATATGCAATATTCAAAAGCTATACTTTAAAAACTAAGACTTGAATGAATTTTATAAACTTAAACTTCTCACTAAACAACCATCCCAATAACAGCTCAGAATTACTAACTCCGGAGGAGGTATCCCCTTGTTTTCATAGTAAAAACAGGTGACCCAAGGGAACACCCTCCCCCCCCCCCCCTTTTTCTTGCCCTGGGTCAAATAGCCCAGAGCGAAGAGGGCAGCTGAACGGAGACACTGCCGAAACAGACAGCCTACCTAGCTATAGTAGCAACTGTTAAGTGAATGACATTCTGAGCAGTAGATAATAGACCTAACAATAGAGGCCTCCAGAAATGGACTCGATATTTCTGAGATAAAATTCATGAATGGATGGCTGAGCGCAATGAGCAGCCTTCAAAAATCTATAATAGCAACACTATTAATGTAAGCCCAAGAAGTAGAAGAACTCTTACTTCATGAGCCGAAATCTTAAGCACAACTGCTAAGCCAATGATATACCATAAGCAGTACGCTAGTTAATAGAATCCATTAACAATAAAATGGAGCGTAACGTCCTTCTACTAGACATCAAAGACAGAAGAAGCTTACGCCCTTGTAATAAACAGATATCTGTTTATAAATACATAAACTGTACCCGGAAAGAGTAAAGGCCTATGCCCATACGAAGACGGAAGGACCTTAAAATAATAGGTTCCGGATAATAGGAGCCTAACTCTTATGCAACAATCCAACCTAAATAGTAACGGAAGTATTGATTCCGAAACTATGAAAGTGAAAATCATCCATCGATAGTGCATGAAACTCACTGACTCTACAGTAAAAGAGAAACCAACAGAATTACTGTCTAAAAGGTCAGAATTTGAAAACTACTGTTTCCAGAGGCTCAAATGATTACTTAGCTAAATAAGAACCGAAGTTAAAATCCGTATAGGAATTTAATCTAAAGATTCTAAGTCTATTTATCAAAAAGTTACTAACTGACTTAGATAAAGAGACAAAAAACTCAATTGTAAACTATCGTAGAGTGCATAGGTATGAGGTAACATAAACCTATAACCTAAATAACAACAGGCTGCAGTAGATCTTGTGAAACAAGTATACTAAAAAATAGCAATGAGTAGTATGGAGGGATCAACCATATGAACATAATGATCCCTACACCACGACGGAAGAGCCTCCACTTTAGTCGCATAGAATAGCGAAGAAGAGGATCTCCTATAGTAAGAAATCGCGTCCAAAGCTCGTCCAGTACAGTGCTTACAATGCAATACGGACCACACAACGGAATACATGAAGGTTGCGACCTTGCTGGTTGTGATAAAGATGACACAATTAACCCAGTGAAAAAAGATCCTCACACAGAGGAAGATTTCACGTTAAGATCCACAGTAGACAAGAGAGTAAATTACTCATGATCTCTGTGAAGATAGAGATGCTATCAACAGAAATGTATTGTGGTTGTTTATCTTAGCAATACCTGCTAAAACAACAGCGCCGGAGGATACGCGTATCCTATCATTCCGTCCTATAGATCAATAGAGCGTTAACAGTATTAGCTCAGAGATCTGGACAAGCCAACACATACGTCTGCAATTGATTAGCAAGCTGTGTCATAAATAAAACATCATTGGGCGCTCCCATAGATAGCAAATCTGATTAAATACTTGTTTGTTGAGAGTCCATTCTGACAGCAACAAGCGACCCGTAAGAGAACGGGAGTCCGATAAAACAATCAGACGACCCGGAATATGACGGACCAAAACTGAACTTGGTGTACTATAACCAACAGACGGATTCTTTCCATTAAATTGAATAACGGAAACGAAAGAGTGCCTCCCTGGTTCCGGAGATACGCCACTACTGTCGAATTAAAGGACAGGAATTTGGGCATGCGTTTCTGAATAATGTTCACGCAATGACATAAAGCAAGCCTAAAAAACATTATTCCGCGGAAGTTAAACTGATAGCTAAAAGACTGCGGAACCCAAAGACCCTGGCACTTCGAATCCGTAGGGATCAGTATATATCCCAATCTGTTTGACTGGCAACCGTCATAACAGCCACACTCGGGTCCGGCAACTGCGGCGGCACTCTCTGAGTCAACCACCGAATGTTTGCCCCAGTCTGAATCTCTTGTAACACTAGATAGACAAGAGAATGTATAAATCAAGCAATTCATGGATTGCCGGAAAGTTGCCGTCGAAGAGAAGCTCCTCCGAGAACGAAGCGACTCTGAGAGAGTTCTTAACCTACTATCCACACGTGGATGTAGCTAGGGCTGCATCACGTCTAACCAACTCCAATCAGCCACTGAAGGGCGGAGTTATACGTGAACAAACTACTGCCCTGAAAAGAAATTACATTGAGAATAATATCCCGTAAATCTTTTCTTGAAGACGTAATGATAACGCCTCAGTAAGGCGGATTACGTATAATAAAGCGTCTAAGTTAAGTCTACTATACATAATGTCGTTCCCAACATTGAAATTGGAAAAGACATAAACGGCGAAAAAGAATATATGCAGTCTTTAATCACACCGTCTAGACGCATATGAACTCTCGGTATGCCCTGCTCTGCCAAAATAAACTATATGTAAAAAAGATAAAATGGCAGAAATGAGCCACGCAGACAAGAAACTAAACTATCATGCTTAGTAGCAGGCTTGTATATATATATAAATATATAGCGTCGAAAAATAAAACACATGTTGTAATGACAATATTGGACTGCGTCGGTAAGTCAGGGACAAAGTCCCTGTACCGATCGAAAAATCCGAGTCCAATGACGCTATAAGTCTCTTATCCAAGATCGCAGCAATGAAGTCCGAAAAATAATCACTGGAAGAAATGCCAGAAGATATGAAAGGCATCTTCCGATACTACTAAAGGGAAAACTCGAAATCTTTCGAATCCCTTTCGCCATCCTGTCGGACCCTATAAAGCGTTCGGTCGTCCGTAGCTTGATGCAACCGCGGACCGCACCGACCCAGCGCCGTCGGATAATTCCTGATTCGACCGAGAAACCGTCAATTGCTGGGATGCTGCGAAACAACTGTGCTAACTCGGATAGCACGTCCGTCACTGAGGCCTGAGGAGCAGCGGTCTTACGATGCACTGCCGCAGGAAGCTCCGAGATCGTTACCCCGTGCATACTTCCAATATGCGAGCGAACGGAGTGTATAGGCCTCGTGTCCCTTGGCTACCGGATGGCGCGACCTATTCGCTGTGGAATCACTGAATGCCGAAACTGATCGGATACTCGAGGTCATGTAGCCAATGTGCGGTCGTGTGCCCTGCTGTGAGGATGAGGAAGCATTAAAGACAGTCTCTCGGACTGTCAATATAACGGAGCGTCCCGAGCAACGGACATATGCTCCGAATGTAAAATATCTGAACCACAACATGCGGTCCCCTATGTTGTTGGCTTCCTCCGATCTGTCCTCAATCTGCCGTCACTGGGTGAGTACTAAAGTAATTAAAGTGCTCGCATCACCCAAATCTCCTTCCTAGACCGCAACGGACGAACCCGGCAGCCGAACCATTCGATGAATGTACGCTACACCGGGTGAGCTAGCGAATGTCACTCCGTAAGCGATAGACATATTCCATGAGCACTTATTGCCGCTAACTCTTCATTAACTATGACGACAGAGGCACACTTTGAAAGACATCTCCATAACTCTTCGAACAAGAAACCAGAAATGCTTGGATAGCAAGCATAAAATAATAATATATATAGCGTCGTTCAATAATTCGAAAGTTTGTGTGACATTATTGGACTATGTCGGAACTGAGGGACGATGTCCCTGAACCGAACCAAAAATTTCTAAGTCCACCGACGCTATCAGTTTCTTATCCGGCATCGCAGCATATGTTGTTCCGAAAGGGAAGCTTGAAATCCACCGAATCCCTTTCGGTATCCCGTCGGACCGGATGAAACTTTCGGACGTCCGTACCCGCTTCCGCGGAGCGTCCCGACCCAGCATCGTCGGATAAAATATATGCGACAGATTCAGTTGATGCTGGGATGCTGCGATAAACTGTGCTATTAAGGAAAGCACGTCCGTTCCCGAGGCCTGTGCAGTAGCGGACTTACGATGCATTGCCGCTGGAAGCTCCGTGTACGTTGACTCCCGCACACTTCCTATGCGAACGTCCGGAGTCTGCAGGCCTCGAGTCCCCGGCTACTGACCCAGCGCCGTCGGATAATTCTCGATCCGACACCGTTTCTGTCGGCTGCTGGGATGCTGCGATAAGCTGTGCTATGTGCACAAGAATGTCCGGCGTCGAGACCTGCGGAGGCGCAGTCTATCGCTGCTTCGCCGAGGGCAGCTCCGCATCAGATGGCTCCCGCATACTTTTCCTATGCGAACGTCCGGAGTCCATCGGTCTCGAATCCCTGGCTGCCGGATGGTGTGACCTGGTCGCCGAAGAATCCTTGATCGGCGAAGCTGGTAATATCGGCGGTCACGCAGCCAAGGTGCGGTCGTGTGCGCTGACAAGAAGAGGAAGCCTTAGCAGTCTCAGCGGACTGCCTATACAACGGAGCGTCCCGAGCGACGGACGTATGCTCCGCTAACGACACATTTGTACCACAACATCTGGGGCCAGATGTTGTTGAACGAGAGAGGGGCCTCTCTCGCTTGCCGTCCGGATGGACCGGAACGAGCTATGAACCGGACTAAAAGGCTTCCTCCGTTCTCCCTCCGATCCGCCGTCACTGGGTGTGCATTAAGTTAATTTTATAGTGCTCGCATCACCCCAAAATTCCTTCTAGACCGCAACGGACGAACCCGGCTGCCGAACCATTCGGTGAATGGACGCTACACCGGGCGAGCTAGCGGACGTCAAAGGCCGTCGAACCTACTAGGGTCCTCTTAGGCAATTGGCGTATTACATGAGCACTTTTCCGCTAGCCCTTCATTAATTGTGACGACGGAGGCACACTGTTGGAAGACATCACAGATACATCACCCTAATCTTGATCGTCTGAAATAGAAATTGATAAAGTAGAGTGACCCTGCGGGGAAAGGACCAGAGTGTCCAAATCCCCAACAACATACCGTGACATACGCTTCCTATATTGTCATCGAAATCATACGATACAGAACAGGAGTTAATGCGAGTACACTGACCACATATAGAATGATAATAAGGTCAGAGGAAGACTTCCTCTTAAAACAATTGATCAATATCCTTTCAATGTGAAAAGAAAACAAGTCCTGGTACTCGCACTAACCCCTGGCAATCAAAATACATAATAATAATATGATCCATTAATATAGAAAAAATAATTGAAATCAAAATATTTTGAAAAAATATTTTTTCAGAACAGCCCAAGTTTCTGAAAAGTAACGTTGAGCCCCAATGGATCCCAAGCCTAAGTGTGGACAAAAATTTTAAAAATATTTTAAACAATTTATTCAACACTTACGAACAATAATAATGTATCTAGTTATGATTAAAATAACATAAAGATATTATTATTAGAAATCCCCCCCTCACACAGAGGGCTGTTGTAAATGTAAACAATGAGTGTAAAAACACTAAAATAAGACTCCAGGCACCCAGGCCCGAAATCAGTTACCAAAAATACACCATCTGATGCAAAACAGAGACTTCCAGGGAAGAAACTGCAGAACATCAGATGGTAGATGCAGAACACAACGCCTAACCACCCGTAGGTGAAGACGTAAACATGGGGAAAGAACAGAATTCATTCTGTTATACAGCTAAAACTCCCAAGAAATTTTAGTAATAATAATTACAGAAACTATGCCAAAAGCATGGGAGAATAGCAAGGGGGAACTTAAAGGACAGGGAGAGAGGAAAAACACTTGAAAAAACAGTGTAACTAAATAATCAGAATGACAACAAAATGGCTGCTGCCTTGAAAATAGGTAACTTAACATAATTTCATTAAAAAATTTTAAGTTACAGCCCTGATAATATTCTGTCACACATTCTTTTCCTCTCCTCCTTTTCTATCCTCCTTAGAATCACCATTTCACTAATATTTATGTGTCTGGCATCATTTAAACTGAGATTTAAAAGCACAAAGATCAGTCAGATGTTAACTGATGAAGGGCCAAACTTAGAATGATAAATGGCGCCAATTCCGGAACGTCCTTGACACTGCGCATGCGCAGTAGGGGCGAAGTGTGGAGGGCCTTTCAGGACATGTTTTCTTTAGTTTTAGATGCAAATTTTGGGGATTGGGGGGCAAAATTTGTGTTTGGCCCTATATTTTAAGAGTTAGCACCAGCCAGCTATGTCTGGGTCATTGGTACAGTATAAAAATATCTGTTCCGCACATATGTGCGAAACAGAAATCTTTGACTGACTACTTTTAAATAGATGCGAAATCTCACTGGAATTTTCTACAAATCGTGCAATGCAAATACAGTTTGAATGGCTAGCGATAGCTGAAAATCATCCCCTGAGTTTCAATGTGTTCTATGTGAAAGTAGGCACATATAACACATTGGAACTCAGGGAACGAAACAGTAACATGTGTTCCCCTCGCAAATTTGGTTGGTGATAAAATGTGTTGTTTTGTTGATAGTTGTCAAATGAATTTTTGAATGTCCTTCTAATAATTGTTTTTTATAGACATGAAGGGATGTAATAAATACAGAATGGCACACACGTGTGAATGGGTTACTCGATATGGCTCTTGTGCCATCGCGGAAGGATAAAACTTGAGGCTTGCAACCTCTTGTTTTATCTTTCCACGCTGGCACTCGTGCCATATTGATTAACCCATTCACACATGTGTGTTGTTCTGTGTATTAACCTTCAACCTAATAAATTAGTTGTATCTGCCTGATGAATTTAAAACTTGAGCAGTTAATAAAAAAAAATCATTATTCAAATACTTCAACAAAACCATATCATGTGACACATCATTGGAACAAGCTTCTTGAGCTTGTTTCAATGAGGGGACACAATATTGTTTTGTTGAAATTTTGTGAAAAGTTTGAAAAAAAATAAATAATCACAAGAGATGGTCTGTCGCTCGGTATACCCCCACCGTGGTATATCGCCTAGTGTGGGTGACTGAAAAGGGGCATTCAATTTTTCTAAGTAAAAACAAAATCCAATATGGCCACCAGTCGGCCATCTTGAAACCGAGCCAGAAAAAAATTATGTCACGCTCTTCCCCTCATCATGCTGATCATTTCTGTGAAGTATCATGAAAATGTGACTAAAACTGTGTAAGTAGTTCGCTCCACAAGTTTACATGAGCAACGGACTGACGACGACGAGAGACCGACCGATGGACCAGTTGACACCTATATACCCCCTAAACTTTGTTTTGTGGAGGTGTAAGAATAACAAATTTCTATATTGTGCCTTGGGTAAATGGTTAATCTAAAAATCATTTCTAGTCAAGTGTAGAACATGCAGAAGATGGCTAGAAACAACAGTAAGGTGGCAAGTTTTGATAAAAGGGTCTCCCTCTTTTGTAGGAGACATAAGCAGTAAATTGTGCCAAATACTTCATGTGATACCTCATTGCAACGAGCTTCTTGAGCACGTTTCACTGAGGGGACATATGGTATGCTTTTGTTGAAATTTTGTGAACATTTAACAACAAAAAAATCAAAATAACAAAATCTGATATCATGTACACTGGGTAAAGAGTTAACCTAAAAGTTAAAAAATTTATAGTAATTTATATATTTTTTATACTTACCAATGACCCAGACATAGCTGGTGCTAACTCTTAAAAATCTAGGGCCAAACACAAATTTTGCCCCCCAATCCCCAAAATTTGCATCTAAAACCAAAGAAATCATGTCCTGAATGGCCCTCTATACTTCGCCTCTACTGCGCATGCGCAGTGTCAAGGAGGTCCCGAAATTGGCGCCATTTATCATTCTTACAATCAGTGCCTGGTCAGCGCTATGTACTCAGCGGGAAGGTATGAGTTCCCAACTCCTGGGAGGGCCATCCCCGCCTGGGTCATTGGTAAGTATAAAAAATATATAAATTACTATAAATTTTTTAACATTTTTATACTGTACCAATGACCCAGATATAGCTGAATAGTAAAAAGGCTGGAGGGCCTAGGACATAGAGGAAAATCCAATAAGCTCAACTATATAAAATAGATTCATCCCCTCGAGGAGAAAAGGAGTATTAGGCTTTACATGTATCTTTCTTATTTATGATAAATTAGAAAGACACAACACCCTCCATAATTGAGCATCATAACATTCATGTTCTCTATTAACATCCAGTATAATCCTTATACTAATTATTTTTAAAGTAAGCCAATAAATAAAGTTAGTCCAGAGAATTGAAACTCTTTATACTCTTTTAAAAGTGTCTGAGGATTGTATATTAACGCCCGTTTGACACGTGACATATTCAATGCTACACTTTAAAAATATGACATGAATGAATTTTTTAAACATTAACTTTTCACTTTAAAACCATCCCGGTAACAACTCAGAATTACTGACTCCGGAGGAGGTATCCCCTTGTTTTCACTATAAAACAGGTGACCCAAGGGAAAACCCTCCCCCCCCCTTCCCCTTGCCCTGGGTCAAATAGCCCAGAGCAAAGAGGGCAACAGGACGGAGTCACTGCCTGAACAGAAAGCCTACATAACTATAGTTACAACTGTTTAGTGAACGACATTCTGAGCAGCAGAAAATGGACCTAAACAATGCATAAATACATAAAGCTCTAACCGGACAGAGTAAAGGCCTATGCCCGTCTGAAGACGGAAGGGCCTTAATAACAATAGGTTCCGGATATTTATTAGGAGCCTGATTCTTAGCCAAAAATCCAACATTAGTAGTAAAGGTAATAGTGTTCCCGACACTACGATAGTGAGAATCGTCCACCGATAGTGCATGAAGCTCACTGACTCTTCAGCAGAAGAGAAAGCTAAGAGAAATGCTGTCTTATAAGACCAGAATTTGAAATCTACTGTCTCAAGAGGCTCAAATGGTTTTCTTTTAGTTTAAGAAGAACCCAAGCTAAATTCCATTTAGGAATTAATCTAAGGGTTCTAGGTCTATTTATCGAAAAGTTTCTAACTAATTTAGATAAAGAGACATTAGATCCAATTGTAAACTATCATGGTGTGCATAGGTATCAGATAACATAGACCTATAACCTTTAATAGTAACAGGCTGCAGTTAATCTCGTCAAACAAGTATACTAGAAAGTTTGCAATGTCTGGTATGGAGGGATCAAAAATATCAACATAATGATCCCTACACCAACGACGAAAGACCTTCCACTTTAGCCGCATAGTATAGCGAAGAGGAGGTCCTCCTACGGTTAGAAATTGCGTCCACTGCTCGTCCTGTACAATGCTTGCCGTGCAAGAAGGACCGCACAACGGAATACGTGAAGGTTGAGACCTTGCGGGTTGTCATGAAGTTGACACGATTTCCCGAGTGAAAGAAAATCCTCTCGTGGAGGAAGTTTTGCGGTAAGTCCCACAGCAGACATCTAAGTAGATTTATCCACGGTCTCTGTGGAGACAGAGATGCTACCAACAGAATTGTATAGTGATTGTTTTATCTTTAGCAATATTTGCTGAATCAACGGCGCTGGAGGATACGCATATCCTATCATTCCGTCCCACGAGATCGATAGAGCGTCTACTGCATATGCTCGGGGATCCGGACATGGGAACACATACGTCTGCAATTGATTGTTGAGTTGTGTCGCAAATAAGTCTATCATTGGCCGCTCACATTGGTAGCAAATCTGATTGAATACCTGTTTGTTGAGAGTCCATTCTGACGGCAACAAGCTACCCTTCCGTGAAAGGGAGTCTGCTAATACATTCAGACAACCCGGAATATGACGGACCGAAGCAGAACTTGGTGTTCAAGAACAAACAGAAGGATTCTTTCCATTAAATTGAATAACGGAACGGAATGAGTGCCTCCCTGGTTCCGGATATACGCAACTACTGTCGTATTGTCGGACAGGATTTGGACATGCGCTTTCTGAATAATGTTCATCCAATGATGTAGTGCAAGCCAAATTGACATCACTTCTTGGATGTTTATGTGCTTGCCTAGAAACTGCGGAACCCAAAGACCCTGGCACTTTGAATCCGTTGGGATCAATGTTGTACCCCAACCTGTTTGACTGGCATCCGTCATAATCGTAAAACTCGGATCCGGCAACTGCAGTGGAACTCCCTGAGTCAACCACTGAATGTTTGCCCAAGTCTGAATCTCTTGTTACACTTGATTGACAAGAGAACGTCTATATCGAGCAATTCATAGATTGCTGAAAGGTTGCCGTCGAAGAGAAGCTTCTCCGAGACCGAAGCGACTCTGAGAGAGTTCTTCACCTTACTATCCACGCACGTGGATGTAGCTAGGGCTGCGTCACGTCTAACCAACTCCAGGTTTGCCACTGAAGGGCGGAGTTATACGTGGAAAAGCTACTGCCCTTGATAGAAATCTCATTGAGGATCATATCCTGGAATTCTTTCCCTTGAAGACGTAATGATAACGCCTAAGTAAGGTGGTCTGCGTATGATAAAGCATCTAAGTTAAGTCTGTTAGACATTATTGTCGTTTCCAACGTCGTGGTTGGAATTGACATAGACGGAGATATAGACAATTCCGAGTCTTCAGCCTCGTCGTCTAGATGCAGAGGAACTCTCGGTATGCCCTGTCCTGCTGTTTCAAATTTATTCCTTGAATTGATGAAAGGCAGATTTAGAGCATTTGCGGACAAGAAACTAGACTTGCCTGTTTTGGTAGCAAGCTTATATATAGTGTCGTTCAATAATTCGAATGTTCTTGTGACATTATTGGACTGTGTCGGCAACTCAGGGACGATGTCCCTGAACCGATCAAACATTCTGTGTCCAATGACGCTATTAGTCTCTTATCCAGCATCGCAGCATTCTAGTCCGACGGAACAACCTCTGGAAGATAATGCTGGAAGAAATCTATGGCAGCTTCTGTTGTTCCGAAAGGGAAAGCTCGAAATCCTCCGAATCCCTTTTGCCATCCTGTTGGACCCTATGAAGTGCTCGGTCGTCCGTACCTGATGCTTCAGCGGAGCGAACCGACCCAGCGTCGTCGGATTATTCCTGATCCGACAGAGATTCTGTCGTTCGCTGGGATGCTGCGATAAGTTGTGCTATTTTGGATAGCACGTCCGTCACTGAGGCCTGTGGAGAAGCGGTCTTACGTTGCTTTGCCGCTGGAAGCTCCGTGTACGTTGACCCGTGCATACTTCTATTATGCGAGTCCAGAGTCTACAGGCCTCGTGTCCCTTGGCTACCGGATGGCGTGACCTGTTCGCCGTGGAATCCCTGATTGGCGAAGCTGGCTGGATATTCGTGGTCACGTAGCCAAGGTGCGGTCGTGTGCGCTGCCGTGAGGATGAGGAAGCCTTATCGACAGTCTCTCGGACTGTCTATATAACGGAGCGTCCCGAGTGGCGGACATATGCTCCGAATGCGAAACGTTTGTACCACAACATCTGGTCCCAGATGTTGTTGTACGAGAGAGGAACCTCTCTCGCTCGCAGCCCGGATGGACCTGGACGAGCAAGGAACCGGACTAATAGGCTTCCTCCGATTTCTCCTCTGATCCGTCGTCAGTGGGTGTGTACTTTTGTCTTATTATAGTGCTTGCATCACCCAAATCTCCTTCCTGGACCGCAACGGACGAACCCGGCCACCGAACCATTCGATGAATGGACGCTACACCGGGCGAGCTAGCGGATGTCAACGCCGTCGATCCTTCTAGGGACCTCTTAGGCGACTGACGTATTTCCATGAGCACTTATTGCCGCTAGCTCTTCATTTAACTATGACGACGGAGGCACACTTTTGGAAGACATCACGGTAACTTTTGCAAACAAGAAACCAGACTTGCTTGTTTAATAGCGAGCATATATATAGCGTTGATCAATAATTCGAAAGTTCCTGTGACATTATTGGACTGTGTCGGAAACTCAGGGACGATGTCCCTGAACCGATCAAAAAATTCTTGTGTGCAAAGACGCTATCAGTCTCTTATCCGGCATCGCAGCATTCTGGTCCGACGAAACAACCTCTGGAAGATAATGCCGGATGAAATGTACGGCAGCTTATGTTGTTCCGAAAGGGAAAGCTCCAAATCCTCCGAATCCCTTTCGCCATCCTGTCGGACCCTATGAAGTTTTCGGACGTCCGTACCTGATGCTTCAGCGGAGCGTACCGACCCAGCGTCGTCGGCTATTACCTGATCCGACAGAGATTCTGTCGTTGCTGGGATGCTGCGATAAGTTGTGCTATTTGGGATAGCACGTCCGTCACTAAGGCCTGTGGAGTAGCGGTCTTACAATGCTTTGCCGCTGGAAGCTCCGTGTACGTTGACTCCTGCATACTTTTCTTATGCGAACGTCCGGAGTCTACAGGCCTCGTGTCCCTGGCTACCGGATGGCGTGACCTGGTCGCCGTGGATTCTCTGATTGGTGAAGCTGGCTGGATATCCGAGGTCACGTAGCCAAGGTGCGGTCATGTGCACTGCCGTGAGGATATGGAAGCCTTATTGACAGTCTCTCCGGACTGTCTATATAACGGAGCGTCCCGAGCATCGGACGAATGCTCCGAATGCGAAACGTTTTGTACCATAACATCTGGTCCCAGATGTTATTGTACAAGAGAGGGGCCTCTCTCGCTCGCAGCCCAGATGGACCTGGACGAGCTAGGAACCGGACTAATAGGCTTCCTCCATTCTCTCCTCTGATCCGCTGTCACTGGGTGTGCACTTAGTTGATTTATAGTGCTCGCATCACCCAAAACTTCTTTGTGGACCGTAACGGACGAACCCGGCTGCCGAACCATTCGATGAATGGATGCTACACTGGGCGAGTTAGCGGACGTCAACGCCGTCGATCCTACTAGGGACCTCTTAGGCAATTGACGTATTTCCATGAGCACTTTGCCGCTAGCTCTTCATTTAATTGTGACGACGGAGGCACACTTTTGGAAGACATCACGGATACATCACCCTGTTCTTGATCGTCTGAAATAGAGATTGATAAACTTGAGTGACCCTGCGGAGAAAGGACCGGCATGGCCATTTCCCCGCTAACATACCGTGACACACGCTTCCCATGTTTGTCATCCCAATTGACACATACTGAACAGGAGTTAGTGCGAGTACACTGACTACAATTAATACAATGATTATGAAAGTCAGAGGAAGATTTCCTCTTATTACAATTGAACAATATCCTTTCATTGTGAAAAGAATACAAAAAGTCCTAGTACTCGCACCAACCCCTGAAAACAAAGATACATAATAACATGATCCATTAACATAGAAAAAATAATTGAAATCCAAAAAAATTTTTTGAAAAAAATATTTTTTCAGAAAAGCCCAAGTTTCTGAAAAGTAACATTGAGCCCCAATGGATCCCAAGCCTAAGTGTGGACAAAAATTTTAAAAATATTTTAAAAAATTAATGCAACACTTATGAATAATAATAATGTATCCTGTTATAATTAAACTAACACAAAGACAAGAAATCGTCCTTCCACAGAGATTGTTGTCAATGTAAACAAGAAGTGTAAAAACACCAGAAACATGACTCCAGGCACTGATAACTATGGCCCGAAATCAGTTACCAATAATACACCATCTGATGCAAAACAGAGACTTCCAGGGAAGAAACTGCAGAACATCAGATGGTAGATGCAGAACACTACGCCTAAACACCCATGGGTGAGGACGTAAACATGGGGAAAAGAACAGAATTCATTCTGTTATCCAGCTACAACTCCCAAGAAATTTTAGTAATAATATTACAGAAAAATGCCAAAAGCATGGGAGAATAGCAAGGGGGGACTTAAAGGAAAGGGAGAGAGGAAACACTGAACAAGCAGTGTAACTTTATAACAAGAATGACAACAATAGGCCCATGCCTCGAAAATAGGTAACTTAACATAATTTCATAAAAAAAATTTAAGTTACAGCCCTGATTATTTTCTGTCACTCATTTTTCCTCTCCTCCTTCTATTTCCTCTTTAGATCCACCATTTCTCTAATATTTATGTGTCTGGCATCATTTAAACTGAGATTTACAAGCACCAAGATCAGTCAGATATGAACTGATGAAGGGCCAAACAGAGAATGATAAATGGCGCCAATTTCGGGACCTCCTTGACACTGTGCATGCGCAGTAGAGGCGAAGTATGGAGGGCCATTCAGGACATGATTTCTTTGGTTTTAGATGCAAATTTTGGGGATTGGGGGGCAAAATTTGTGTTTGGCCCTAGATTTTCAAGAGTTAGCACCAGCTATGTCTGGGTCATTGGTACAGTATAAAAATATCATTTCTAGTTAAGTGTCGTATGAATGAACACTTGGCTAGAAATAACAGTTAAGTTTCGATAAAAGGGTCTCCCCCTCCCTCCTTTCTATAGGTTACATAAACAGTAAATTAGGTGGACATGTACCACATACATCATGTGACACCTCATTGCAATGAGCTTCTTGAGCTCGTTTCACTGAGGGGACATATGATATGCTTTTGTTGAAATTTTGTGAGCATTTAACAACAAAAAAATCAAAATAACAAAATCTGATATCGTGTGCACTGGGTAAAGGGTTAACCTAAAAATCATTTCTAGTTAAGTGTCATGTGCATGAACACTTGGTTAGAAATAACGGTTAGGTGGCAAGTTTTGATAAAAGGGTCTCCCCCCTCCCTCCTTTCTATAGGTTACATAAACAGTAAATTTGGTGGACATGTGTCAAATAGACTAAAATTATTGACCAGAAACCAATTTTTGACACAGTTCTGTTTGGAGCAAAAAACCCCTGACCTTCAACTCTATATGGCTACAGACTCTAAAATCATTGGCTTCTCTTTCCATATGCAAATACTTTCTGCAGGCATGCTTCAGCAGCTGTGAAGAGAACTAATGTTATCACCTGGAAATCAAAAGTTGTGACTTCTAACAAGTCTAAAAATTCTCTTTCGATAGGTAGGTACCCTTACTCTTTAAGTTTCGAAGGCATACTATAAATAGAACTCAAGTTATTGCTCAGAAACCAATTTTTTGTCAAAGTTTTATTTATAGTAATCATGCTCTGACCTTTGGCCTTTCAGTTACAGATATAAATAAAACTCTTGCATTCTCCCCCTTCCAAAGAGCTACCAAACCTGTAAGCTTCATAGATTTGTCCCTTTCAATAAGCTAATCCTTTCTGCAAGCTTGATTCAGCTGTGATAAATGTAAAAAGAGCTATTTTCAGTAACAGTGACCCTGATCTTTAGAGGACAAAGCCAAAATCCAATAAGGTTTGTCACTTCCATATGGATACCAACTTTGTAAGTTTTGTGGATATACACTGAATAGAGCCTAAAGTTATAACATGGAAACCAATTACTTATGCTACACATACTTTCATCAAACTGTGAGTCGAGGTTAACTTCATCATAATTCACCCAAAAATGTTGTATTCTTAAGCTAAACTTTATTTTGGCAGAGTTGCAGAATGTGCACTTTATCTGGCAAATAAATACAGGTTATTACTTCCATGTGGGTTGAGATGGTGTACTGAAGTCAAGGCCTCATCTCTGGGCATATAGTGATGAGTCCCCAGAGGCGAGATTGAGACTTCAATACACCATCTTGGAAATCCACATAGTGGTAATAACCAATTTATCTAACAAAATTCCTCACTTAACCCTTTACCTAACACGAAAATAAGACAACCTTACAAATAAAATTCTTGAAGCACTAATTTTTTTGCATCAAAAACATAGCTTATGACCTCTCATTGGAACGAGCTTGTTGAGCTCGTTCCAATGAGGGGTCATAAGCTATGTTTTTATGACAAAAAATGAAAAAGTAATAAAAATTGAATGGTGAATTTTGTGAATGCCGCTGGCTGGTTTTGGCTGTTACGCTAGGTAAAGGGTTAAATAAAATGTTCTATTATTTACCTTTGTAATTACTTTGTTTATAAACATTTGGAGATGAAATTATTATATTTGCATAATTAACAGCAGAATTACTGGATGGCCTGTGGTATCTTAGGTGTATTGGTAAAGTGACATTTGCTTCAATGAAATATTGTCCCGATCTCTGGATACAATATGGATGCAAGTAGATATACAACGTGAATGAGGAGGATAGATATTCTGCTTTCTCTACATCAATAACATCTGTAAACAGTACCTGGAAAAAATAATGTTCATTAACTCTTAAATGGTTTAGCAGATCACAAAATTTTATGAGAACATTTTTTTCATTCTCATGATGGTCATGTAAAACTGAAGTCATGCAAATGATCGCTCAATCAGGCCCCACAAAGTAAATTTTCTGTTTCTCATGCCATTTTTTTTGTAAAATTGTTTTTTTATTATATTTTTTATTTTTGTAATTATTTCTTTGCCATAAAAAGTTCATGTTCTTGGTTTGTTTTATGTTTTAGGCCTCCTAATCTACAGAACAGCATGAGAAGTAGTGTATTTTGTCCCTTGAGTGCATGAAGGCTTTGCAATGCTAAAGCACTGCAAAGCCTTGTTGCACTCAAGGGATGAATTTATCAATTTTATTAACTTGGGTAAAAAATCAGACAGAAATAATTTAATTTTTTTTTAGGTAAGTTTGCATTGCTATAAAAAGAGAACATGCAGCAGCCAAAAGGATTTAAAATACAGATACAGATTTAAAATTTTTTTAGGCCTTAACAAACGTTTTTCTCACTTGAACTTTCAGCCAACACATTGATCAAAACTTACAGATCTTAGACGTAACACAACGTCAACTCTCATCTGACTGGCATCTAAAGAAGTGGAAAACTACTCAAGAGAGTCCAAAAGAACCTATTTTGAAGTTATTCCCAATGTGGCGACCCCCTGCACCCAACTGGCTCACTCTCAGTAGAATTTCATCTGAGGCAAATAGTACTGTGATAAAGTGCTTGCATCTGAACGGCATCTAAACAAAATTGACCTGAAATATCCCAGGTAATTTCTTAAGTTTCTCCTGTTAAATGAATGACTCATTATTATGTGATACACTGTTGGAAAGAGCTCTCATGCCCTTTCCAACAATGTATTATGCATCAACATTTCCTCAGCATCAGTAGAGGTACACAGAGAAATTGATCCCTTGCCAGAATAGTTTATGTTTTTCAAGTAGTTTGGCCAGTCTTAATTATGTATGTAATTGGCTTAGTTTAGGAATACATATATCCATGTCTTTTAGTTAAAAGAGAGAATTTGATTAAGCTTTTAAATTCAACCAAACTCACACCGATATCTTGTATCCTCAAATAGAGGGGATAACACATACATTGTAGAATGGTTTTGTTTTTCATGCTATTTTGTCCAATTTTATAAAAGGTGATTTACCCATGAAAGGTCTGGAGATTTTTGTACATTCTTGCTACATATAGACAGCCTGTATCCTGTGACCTTATAATTGTCCCTAGGCAAGTCTTGGTTATCTATATCTATATAGACAGCCAAGACTTGCTCAGAAACAACTGTCAAGGCACAATGCATTAATAACGTAACTTCAAATTTACCCAGTGACTTCATGTAAGGACACATGTTTTGTTGCAGTTATAAGTGATCAAAGTTAGAATTAGGCTGCATACAGTTAATAGATATTTTGAGGCACCAACACATCCCTGACAGGTCAAACAATGCCACTTCAGATGGTCAGTATTACAAAAAAAATTATCCATTAGGCTGAAACAGCAACTGACTGGTAAGTCTGCAATGACCCCAAATTAGACAAATCAAAAGGCCTGTGTTTTATTGTGAATCAAGCATTGCTAATATAGCTGCATTTGTAGATACTTTTGAGATCCTTGTTTAAAAAAGCAGGACCATGACTGACCAGAAGCACAATGGTATGAACATTTAGCTCTATCAAATCTAGGGCCCTGCAAATCACACATTTTCAATTCAAATCATGTCTATTATTCGAAATCAAACCTCAAATCGAATCAGTGGCATGTTGACGATGGCTGACAGGGGTTGGGATGCCATAAACCTGATTTGTTCCGACTGTGATGGCTCAAGTCACGACTGATAAAATAATCTAGCTACATCATCAAGGCATGTCTTCGTTGAAACCTTGAACTTGAGAAACTTTAAATTGGTATTTAAAAGTTGTAAGGACTAGTGATATTGGAATTAGCATGGCTGGTAGCATAAATACTGATGTTATTTAGGTTAATGTAGCAGATGTTAGTCTTTTATTTCAACATTATTTATGTACGATTTCCATCTGAACTATATGTTTTGTGAAACGATGAAGATGACTGAAGATGAATAATAGATACCAAGCTATATTCCTGGGGAAAATATTCGAGAGGAAATGAATCGGGCAGCTGATTTCGAATCAAAACAAATATCTATTAAGATTCGAAACTTGAAATCTTGAAGCTTCGCAAGACCGTAATGAAATCTACATCACCTATCTATAGGTTACTATTGGTTACAGAATTGTGTGCTCTGGTTGTACGCAAGAAACTCATATTTGGCCCAAATTTATCTGGCAAGCTCGTTCCAATGAGAGGTCATAACCTATGTTTTTGAGACAAAAAAATGAAAAAATTAATTATTCCAGAATTGTTTTTTTGCAGGTGTCGTCTGCTTTTCATGTTGCCAACTGATGATTTCATTTTATGGCAAGTTGTACGCAAGAAGCTAATATTTGGCCAAAATTTATCTGGCAAGCTCGTTCCAATGAGGGGTCATAACCTATGTTTTTGAGACAAAAAAAATGAAAAAAATTAATTATTCCAGAATTTTTTTTTTGCAAGTGTCGTCTGCTTTTCATGTTGCCAACTGATGATTTAATTTTATGGCAATTAATAAAATAATTCCTTTGTTTGTTTTGTCATCAACAGGCCTGTAATGTATCCACTTCAGATATGCACTAAAATAACAGTAACTTTAACATGCAAATGCAATTAGCCTAGCAGAGTGACTATCCAGCTTTTATTTACATGATTTAAGCGCATGATGATTAAAAATTAAAAACATAATCATGTGATACTCATACATTTGTAAGTGAGCATGAGTTACAGATAAAGAGATCAACTAAAATGTGGCCACCCACAAAATAGTGAGGACATTCGCTATGCAAATACGTGTAGAAATTTTAACATGACAGGACTGAGGAGAAAATATAATGATTTAATCTCACAATACAATGTAATCAATGAATGATAGAGCAAGGAAAGTTTAGCTTTATGATGCAAAGGATAGTATGAATACTATACCAGTGTCACATACATGTACTATATCTCAGCGTCAATGCTCTCAATAGCTCAAATAGAATACTGTATTGTAAAACAATATGGATACCCATAAACACCATAACTGATATAAGAAAACACTAGAGACAATATTTTTCAGCCATACTATGAAATGCCGAAAAATACATTTCTCATCACTGCTGTGGAGGCTTTTACAAAGATGATCCTTTCCAACAATATTCAGCCCCCATGAGGTTTCTTAATATCGTTCAAATGAATGTCTTCTGCATTCTCATTTTTTTCAAGGGTTTCAAATTTTAGAGGTGGTCAGTCTATCAAAAAACTGAACTGATATCATGGGCATATCGAAAAACCAAACTGAACCAATCACTGGATACCGAAACTGCCTAAATTTACAAATTTTCCTACATTCACTATTTTTATACTGTATACCAATGACCCAGACTAGCTGGTGCTAACTCAAAAATATATAGGGCCAAACACAAATGGATCCAAGGACGCAACTGGATGAAGGAAGGAAGAAACGGTGGTTTGAAACGTTCAGGGCTGTAAATTTTATAATATTTATAAAAATTAGTTCATGTTCCCCAATTTCGGGACATAATTTTGTCCACACTTAGGCCTTTTTTGGGCTCATCATTGCCTTTGGGAACTTGGGCTCTTATATAAGAAAAAATTTTTTAAAAAGTTTTTTATTTTTTGAAGGAATTTTTCTTTTGGATGTATTTATTTCATCGATTGTATTTTAATGTTATCTTATATTTATGTAGATTTGGTGGTAGTACAATTGACCTATGTTAGATTTTAGTTATAATATTTATCTAATAGTAGGGCAAATAGAGGAAGCCTTTCCTCTATTTACATGGTCATTGTCTTGCGTACAGTTGATGTACTACCACCAATTCTTGCTCCATGTGTCAGGTTTTGACAATGTTGATGACGGGTGTCATGGTTTGTGTTAGGCGAGTGGTCACTATCGGTCCTATCGCGGCGAGGGGAGGGACACTGCTGGCCCTCTCACCAAAATGTCACTATAGTTTTTTAGTTTCTATTTACAGAGGAACAAGAACATGGTGTGGTTTCGTGACCCCATCAGGGAGTGTGCTTCCGTCGTCGCATTATACCATTAGAGCTAGCGGAAAAGTGTTCATGATATAAAACAAGGGCTAGGCCTTACATAGGGTTTACGTCCCTTGTCTCCAGCTGGCTCAACCGGCAGATCTATCACACAGAAAATGGGTGTTGTGACGCCTGGTATGTCCGTAGCGGTCGAGAAGAGGAATAAGGGTGTAGCGAGCACTATAAAAATACGAACATGCTCACCCTGCGACGACGGAAAGGAGGAAGCACGGGAAGGAGGAAGCAGACAGGTTCTGAGGTATGCTCGTCCAGGTCTACCATGATAGCGTGCAAGAGAGAGGCCCCTCACTCTTATAACAACATCTGGGGTCAGAGGTTGTTGGTAGGAACTTGTGTCAGTTGGTGCTTTCGTCCATGCCTTCCTGTCCGGGACGCTCCTTCTAATAGGCTGCCGGGGTCGGCTAGTCTTATAGCTTCCTGTATGTTTGAAAAGCACACACGATGCACAAAGTCCGTTGTCGCCAGCTAGCTCGACCGATGAAGTGGTTACTCAGGCCTCAGAGAACTGCGACACCGGGTGTGTCCGCTCTGGGCTAGTAGATGATATAAGGGGGAGCGAGCACTATAATATACAACCAGGCTCACCCAGCGATGATGGAAGAAGGAAGCCTACAAGTTCTCAGGTACGCTCGTCCAGGTCAGGAAGGACCGCGAGCAAGAGAGGGGTCTCTCTCTCTCTTACAGCATCATCTGGGGACAGATGTTGTTGGTAGGAACTTGCGTCAGTCGGGAGTTCATGCCCATGCCTCCTGTCTGGGACGACCCGTCTAATAGACAGCCAGGGTCGGCTAGTCTTACGGCTTCCTCTACATAATGGATAAAGTGCTCTTTATATTACACAGGGCTATAAACCATGATGAGTGGTTTCAGTTCCCTGTCGCCGGTGAAATGGTTAAGATTGAATATGAGGACTGTGACACCGGTTGAGTCGCATGTGCATTGTATTCAGAGCTAGTGGCATAAGTGCTCAATTATATAAGGCAAGTTCCTAGACCTTAGAATATAGGGTTTACGACCTTGTCTCCAGCTAGCTCAACCGGCGGATCATTACTCAGAATATGGGTAGTGTGACGCCGGGTATGTCTGTAGTGGTCGAGAGAGAAACATGGGTGTAGCGAGCACTATAAATTCCAATCATGCTCACCCTGTGTCGATGGAAGGAAGAAGCCAACAAGTTCTGAGGTACGCTCGGCTAGGTCTCCCAGGACTGCGAGCAAGAGGGAGACCCCTCTCTCTCTTTTAACAACATCTGGGCCGGGTGTTGTTGGTAAGAACTTACATCAGTCGGAGCTTACGTACCTACCTATTTTCTGGTACGCTCAGATCAATTCTTAGCCGGGGACAGCTACTGTTTGGCTTCTTCAGCATCTACCAAGCACTCCTGACCGCACCTTGGCTTAGTGACTTAGGATATCTAGTCTGCATCGTCAAGAGGTCCACCTTTTGAGAAGTAAGTCGCACCATCTAGTAGCCAAGGAGATGAGGCTTCATTCATCGGGACGTCTGCAGTAAGAGCCATCTTGGACACACTGTCCCAGGAGTAGCTGGCGGACAAGCAATTCATGACCGCTGCTCCTCAGGCCTCCGTAATTGTGCAGCTTATCGCAGTATTCCTGCTAAGGCAGAAGCACTCAACGTCAGTCTCAAAACTTGAGCTGTAGAATGGTGCTTCATCGGTCCAATCATCTGCCTGTTCAGAGGCCGGTGACCATGATTCTAAACTGATTTAGACGAATGATGAAAGGGATACGGAGGAGGATAACCTTCCCTTTCGGAGCAACTTATGGATGATATGTATACAATCTATTATCGTTTCCTTGAGCTTGTTCCAGTGAATCACAATGCTGCGAGTAATTGTGAGAAACCGCTAGTGTTGTTAGACGCTGACTTCATTCGGACAAAGAGCAGGATAATAAGATCTCTTTCCGGTTAAGTCTACACGGGTGTCACAGGTCTTCAATTATGTAGACAACACCATATTTATCTTTCTATGGGAAGAAGTAATACGGTTTCTTATCATCATCTTCTGTATTTTAATCGTTTTTTGATCACATACATTTAAAAAACAACCGGGGAAGATGTGCTGAGAGTTTCTCTGCGTTGAATGAGCAGGCTAAGATCTTAGTTGTAGCCTTACCTTCATCATTTTGCTGTTCGCTCAGATTCTATTGAGAAGATAATTTCTTATTCAGAGCAAATTTAGACTCACAGTCTTATGTACTTCACTGTTAAGTACTGTGATGCAACGTTTATATGGAAAGGAATTTTGTGGTCATTTGTACCTTTAAAGAATTCTTTCCAGGCCTATTTATCATATATATCTTTGTCTTAACAGATGTTAAGTGGGAGTTATTCTGATGTGACGAAGCCTTGCCTCGTCATCTTTAACAATTGACTAGGTGGAAAACTTGCTTCAAGTCGCTTTAGTTTTCCAGACACTAGGTCTTTGATGGTAAGCTTTCATTAATGTAGGATTAATCTACAAGAAAGCATCAATACTCGACTCTTTAAGTTGGGGTCTAATCGACCAACACCTGCAGAAAGAGTAAGAAATGTTGTCCTAGACTAATATCGTCTATAAGGACTCATAGCGAAGGTACAGGTATCCCTCCTATATATTACTTTAGGGATTGACTATACAGCGACTTGGATAGGGGGTTCAGGTCTGTTTGAGTTTACTGATCAGACACCCCTGAGCCAGTGGCTCGAGGGTCTTATAGAGCTTGGTTTGACCGATTTCGACTGAACTGGATAATTAGGTTATTTATGATTTTCTTTTAGTCGAAAGGCGAGCGTTTGTATGATCGGCAATACGGCAAGTCTAGTTCTTTAGATCACTGAAATAATTATCTAGATAATGTCTCATGGGATGTATGATAATATACACGTATCTTACAATTCATTTTCAACAAGCTGGTTCATCTGTTGTTTCACAGAGCGAATTAGCCAGTTGTTTGGCTCGCTTTTATCTTTTATCAGACGCATAAGCAGCGGAAGATTTTATGTGTCGGATGGGGTTGTGCAGAGCGGCTATGAATGTTATTTCGATGGGTTGCTTACACACTCGTCCCCTCCAGTTTTTCTTAACTGGAGTGGTAGACGTTTTTCGATCTAGACCTGTTTTGTTTTAGCGAATCTTTTTACATGAGGTCAAGTTTCTGCATATATTTAACGGTTTTCTCAATTATGACGATGTGAGTTCATATATTGAGTTACAATCCGATGGTCTCTCTATGCAGGGTTCTTAGGACCCTCGATCTTTGAGTCCACATATTCAGTAATGATGTCTTATTGTTTACACTACATCACTGAATTTATATATAACGATCATGTATTTATAGATGCAGATCAGAGTTTATCAGCAGAGAAGAACGCTTCTTTTGTCATTAATTTCCAATAGAAGAGACATTCCGGTTCTTTCTATTGCTAGATGGATTTAATTAGCTATTCATACTGCTTAGGAAAATGTAAATCCAATCAGCAGTCAATGCTTAAGATATCAGCGCATGAAGTAAAAGCGCTGGCGGCATCTTGGGCTTATTCTAACTGTATGTCTATTACATGATCTTATGTAGGATCACTTCAGGATAGTTAAGTTTGCAGCGCACAGGAATAATAGTTTCCATCATTTGTGTCGCCAGTATTAGGCATTTGAGCGCATACTCTTGACGCTCAGCCATATTCATGGGAATGAATGATAGGATATATGTTTCCTTCAATTCATTTGTTTCTATTGATTACATTGAGGTTAAGCGTCTGTTATTGAACATTCGCCAGAAGCTTCCCCCATGAGAGGGCCTTCTTCTTCTGGGGAAGTTCTGTTCTTCACGTCATTCTCCGCTCTCAGTAACATAACAGAGTATTTCAGACGTGAGGGAGCTTGCGGTTACTATATTTTTGGTGTCTAGACCAGCAATGATTAAATAATGTGGGTGAGGAGGATTCGACATATATTCGAATTCCCCCCTCCCCCCCCCCCACACACACTCACACACTGTCACGTATATATATCTTAATTCATACATCGTTTTTTGACGGTGTGCAATGGTCTAGTGGTTTAGAAGCTGGACTCCTGATTGCCAGGCGGTGTCGCCGAGGGTTCGAATCCCGACAGGGGATCAGAAACCAACATTAAAAATTCCTCTAAAACATGATTGTGTCATTTGAAAAAACACACACAAGCCCGTGCCAGTCTTCGTCTGAGGCCATCCACAGCACTTTCATCGTACTGTAGCCAGTGCGTTCCACACTTTCATGCTGCTGCCGAAAGGAAGATGAACCAAGTAATCATGAGGACTTCATCTAAAAAGCTAGATTCCAGCCATTGTTTTTTGATGGTGTGCAATGGTCTAGTGGTTTAGACGCAGGACTCCTGATTGCCAGGCGGTGTTGCCGAGGGTTCGAATCCCGCCGAGGGATCAGAAACCAACATTCAAAATTCCTCTAAAACATGATTGTGTCATTTGAAAAAACACACACAAGCCCGTGCCAGTCTTCGTCTGAGGCCATCCACAGCACTTTCGTCGTACTGTAGCCAGCGCGTTCCACACTTTCATGCTGCTGCCGAAAGGAAGATGAACCAAGTAATCATGAGGACTTCATCTAAAAAGCTAGATTCCAGCCATTGTTTTTTGACGGTGTGCAATGGTCTAGTGGTTTAGATGCTGGACTCCTGATTGCCAGGCGGTGTTGCCGAGGGTTCGAATCCCGGCGGGGGATCAGAAACCAACATTCAAAATTCCTCTAAAACATGACTGTGTCATTTGAAAAAACACACACAAGCCCGTGCCAGTCTTTGTCTGAGGCCATCCACAGCACTTTCGTCGTACTGTAGCCAGCGCGTTCCACACTTTCATGCTGCTGCAGAAAGGAAGATGAACCAAGTAATCATGAGGACTTCATCTAAAAAGCTAGATTCCAGCCATCGTTTTTTGATGGTGTGCAATTGTCTAGTGGTTTAGACGCTGGACTCCAGATTGCCAGGCGGTGTTGCCGAGGGTTCGAATCCCGGCGGGGGATCAGAAACCAACATTCAAAATTCCTCTAAAACATGATTGTGTCATTTGAAAAAACACACACTGTCACGTATATATATCTTAATTCATACATACTTTGCGTTTGGGTCGTGTTGGATGGCACCCTCATGGGCATATAAGCAGTTTTGTTGCATTAGTTTCCGGTGTATATTTTCTGATTTCTAATATACAAGTGCTGTTTAAATCATCATAATTGCTGCTACTTGAGTTCATAGGTGACTGCATAACCACTTAGTGGTTTTTTAGATGATTACAGGCTGGATTTTAATGCACTCGCGCAATATTTTATTACGCTATCGCTTTGGTGGACCTTGAAATTATTATATATTTCGGGACCGGTCTGTGTTGGAGCCAGTTAATCATACCTTCCTTCATTTCTAGATCCTGGTCTCTATTTTGTCAGTTCTCAAATCGCATATTCTCACGTGTTTATAGTTGTTGATACCAAATTGTACACATTGGAGAGTGTTCTTACCAGATTTAATTGTACAGAGGCCATCTGTGAATGATCTTTGAAGCGTGTTTTCTCTGCAGAGATTGTTCTTCGTATCTCGCTTTAATATGTGTATGTTATATTATTATTTCACTGATTTCGATGTACCTGCATACACCGTCTGCAGTGCATATTTTGTAGCGGATAATGTTGTTTACCAAAATCATCACTATAGCCTTGGCTTGTGAAGGGTTGTTAAGCTACATTTATTATTCGTGAATTAATTCCTGAGTGCCTCATCGATATTTATTTATATTGTTTCCTGGTACCGCTTATTGATTCCAGAGCTCTCTCCTCTTTCTTTTGAAGATATGTTAAAAAAAAAGGGGGGGTCATTTTCTCCACTTCCCTAGCTTATTGGGTATGTAACTATGAAGAAAGCTGTTTTGTCCATACTATATTCGGCGTTCAGCTGTAGTATTATTGTATGGCGTAGGTTTATGGTCAAATTTCTCTCATTCTCAAATATGCCATCCTAATTTTTAAGGCTTAGTCGAGACTAGCCTTAAAAATTTGTGAACTCGTTACATCCTATTTAGCATGATTTCATGCTCAGATTTAGGATTTACATAATTGGTATCCATATTAGGATATGTCTCTTCTATTATGATACAAAAAGACATACATGTCAATTCTAATTATTCTAATTTTCTTCATCATGGATTGAAGGATTTGATCTATGTTGATCTACTATTTCGGAAGTTCTAGGCCCTCCACCTTTTTACGATTCAGCTAGTCTGGGCCATTGGTATACAGCATAAAAATATGAAAAAATTTAAAGTAATTTATATATTTTTTATACTTACCAATGGCCCAGACGGGAATGGCCCTCCCAGGAGTGGGCAGTACTGGGCACCAGATTCGGTGACTTCCTGGCGTCTGAGCATGCACGCAGGGTAAATGTATAGAGGGCCAGATAGGACTTCGAATTTTTGGTTTTGCATGCAAATTTTGGGGATTGGGGGGCAAAATTTCTGTTTGGCCCTAAATATTTTTGAGTTAGCACCAGCTAGTCTGGGCCATTGGTAAGTATAAAAAATATATAAATTACTTTAAATTTTTTCATATTTATAAGGGTCTATTGAGGCTTGATAGCAGTTGAAGGGTTTATTTTCATGAAAGAAGTGGCTGATTTTCTTTTCAGTTTTGTTAACTATCAGGGGCATGGTCATGAATTCTCATGAGACAACAACCTGTACATGTCCAGCTGCTAAGCAGTGGTTTCTAGCCAAGTTTTGGCTGCCTTGATAGGCAGCCAAGACTTACCTGGAAATTACTGCCCAGGTGTGTTGTCTAATGTCAGCAGCACCTCTTGAGGGTAGCATGGTCAGGGCGCAAGCTCTTGAGACTGTATATGTTTGAAATAAGGCTTTAAAGGTTAGGGTGTGTTTAGAACAAGTCACAAAGTTACTGTAGATATTATTTGTGTTTGTAAAAGAATGTCACTGTTGAGCTCATTGGCTGTGGTGTCACCAAAGTTAAGCAGCGACGAGCCCAGTTAGTCCTCGGATGGGTGACCGTCTGATCGATCGATTCAAACTCCCATGTTGTGTCCTTGGGCACGGCACTCAATTGTCCACATGGGGGCACAACGACGGCATGTACTAAGGTGTACTGCACGTCAATGGTGCGCATGTCTTCAACCAATCTAATCCTACTTGTGCTGCAGTGCGTAGTTATGAAGTTGGGGAGCTGGCAGTTGCTCATCATTGCTCAGTGGTTCTCTCCGGATACTCTGGCTTCCTCAACCCGTAAGTGTCGTTAAGACTTAATAAAGAATAATAATAATAATAATTGGCAGCGGTATTTGTAGCACTGTGGTAGAATGATAGAATGATGCAAGAACTTATTCTGTATTTTCCTATTGTAGAATGATACCAGAACGACTTATTCTGTATTTTCTTAATGTGATCCGCAAATCTCAGTCAAGTCAGATACCGAATACCAAACCGATACCAAGGTTAACCTCCTTAAAAATACTGAAACTGATACCGATGCAGGTCCTTGGCAAGGAATTCAAAAACTTTAAATTGATTTATGTATTGATGCTTAACCCTTCAACTAACTATTTTCTGATTGCCGTGACCCCTGCATAACCTCGTGGTTTATTTCCAGGCCTGTAATTTACAGGGGGGGGGGGGGGGGGGGGGGGTTGCATGAACATAGGTGGAGGGGGAGGGGGGTCAACTGCAAAAAAAAATGTGCGAAAACAGTCAATGTATTTTTTTCCTTTTTTCACTATTATGGCATCTTTTGTGTCCCAAACTGTAACAAAATGTCACCAATTGATCATAAAAGCCCATTTAGAAGCATTATTAACAAAACTATCCCTCTTAATATAAAAATATTGGAGAATTTCATCCAAAACTAACATATGGATGGGGTGGGTGCCCAATACTGAGCGGAAAAAACTTGCCCGACAATTTTCTCCAAAAGTCAACAAAAATATTCATTCACAACATAATTCATTCATATCAAGTTTTTTTTTAACCCTTTACCCAACGTAACAGCCAAACCCGGCCAGCGCTATTCTCAAAAACAGCCAATTAATTTTCATTATTTTTTCATTTTTTGTCTCAAAAACATAGGTTATGACCCCTCGTTGGAACGAGCTCGTCGAGCTCGTTCCAACGAGGGGTCATAACCTATGTTTTTGAGACAAAAAAATGAAAAAAATCAGTTATTCAAGAATTTATTTTGCAAGTGTCGTCTGCTTTCCATGTTACGTAAAGGGTTAATGGAACATTCTTTAAAATAAAGCTTAGAATATCTAATATTGTCTAATGAGTCATAATAGCTAGGTGGGACTGAGTTTTTAAAATGAAAAAATTTAAAATATTAATTTTTATTTCAACAAAAACAAACAAGTGCACCGCCAGGTGGTGTATCAATATACGGCAGAGTATTTAGAAACTGTGCTTGTGAAGAAATTTTTAGTTGAAAAAAAAGTATGTAATTCCTTCAAAAATAATTGTACATTCATGGATTACAACCCATTAAAGTTGAATATATTGTTTTCAAGTTATTGCGTGGAGAAACAAAAGTCACCAAAACTCCCAGATGGTTGACATGGTGGCCATATTGGATATGCCAGAATGCTGATTATCAAAAGGAACCACCCTCTAGTCATTATTAATTAACCATAAAAAAAAAGTATCTGTTGGATCTCCAGTTTTCAAGTTATCGTGTGGACAATCAAAAGTCCCTGAAAATCCAAGATGGCTGCTGTGGTGGACATATTGGATATGGCAGAATGCTGGTTATCGAAAGGAACCATCCTCTAGTCATGACTAATCCACCATAAAAAAACAGTATCTGTTGGATGAATCGTTTTCAAGTTATCGCATGGACAATCAAAAGTTAACAGGTGGATGGATGGACGGACAGATGGATGGACGGACAGATGGACAGACAGACAGATGGATGGATGGACGGACAATGATGCTGGTTATCGAAAGGAACCATCCTCTAGTCATGACTGATCAACCATAAAAACAGTATCTGTTGGATTATCACATGGACAATCAAAAGTCTCTGAAAATCCAAGATGGATGCCATGGTGGCCATATTGGACATGCCAGAATGCTGGTTATCAAAAGGAACCATCCTCTAGCCATCACTAATCAACCATAAAGAAACAGTATCTGTTGGATGTATCATTTTCAAGTTATCGCGTGGACAAACAAAAGTTAACGGATGGATGGATGGACAGATAGACAGATGGATGGACGGACATTGCCATACCATAATATGGTCCGGTCATATGAGCGGCTGCATAACAAATTTGGTTTAACAAAAACAGAAGTCTTTTTGATCTCTATCCTAGTATGCAGATGCGATAACAAAAACAAAAACACAAGGTTTGCCCTTCTTGAGCCAGAACAAAAACAAGTTCCCATTTTCTCCATTAAATATTTGCAACATATACACGGTTACAGTATAAGCAGTAGGAAATTAAAGGGACATTGCTCACATATGCCTGCATATGCCATGATTTACAGAAACTAGACTGTTCGAAGTGCATATCACTGTATATCTGAGGTAAAATTAAGAAAAGCTTATTTAAATTTGGTTTAAAATCAAAGGTTTCTAGAAAAAAGAATAATTGAGTTTCATTTGCAAGGTAAACACAGAGAAGCTAGATTTGTAAGAATATTAAGCTACACATTTAGTTTGTCTCAATTGTCTGATCTGGTTTGATTGGGGTTTTACATTGCTTTCAACAACTATGGCTATATTATGCCTATATCACAACATTGTTAGTTCCCAAGATGAACTTCAAGGTAGAATTATTCAAACAGATCCACTGGATGGCCTAAGCAATTCACCAACCACTGGAGGAACTAACAAGCTCATCCACACAGACACCTCAGTAAAAGGATAAAACAAATTCCTTAGAATTTGCTACATCAGTATAGTATTAAAATGTCTGTATGAACAGCCAAGTCATCGCTGCTGTGCGTTAACAACCTGGCTACCAAATGTGGACCTACAAAACCCAGGTCCACACCAGGTTCAAGCTATACAGTAATGAGTCTTTGTGAACTGATGTGAATCTGTTAAGTCTTCAAAATGCATCTGATAGAGTAAATGGAAACATGTTTGGACATATAAAAAATATGCATTGAATCAGTTTGAATTACGTGCTTCGAGTTAGTGTTCGAGTGCCAAAGTTGTGTATATAAAATGTATGAGAAGGGGGTAGGTCCCCCAAAAAGTCATGGAAAAAATATGCAGGAAAAGGTGGGTGAGTCAAAAAATCTGCAAAATAAAAAAAATTTCCACCTGTGTTCATTTATTTATTTATTGGGATTTAACGACACTTTCAACAACTGGGGTCACCTCGTGTTGGACAGTTTTATGGGTGGAGGAAGCTGGAGTACCCAGAGAGAAACACAGAGCAATGGCGAGCAACTGCAAGACTACCCAATGTACTAACTCCACACAAGCAGGGTTAACAGTGGTTGAAGAAGAGTGCACCATCGATGTGCAGTACACCTTTGTACACAGTGTCACCGTGCCCCCATGAGGGCAATCGGGATGAATTGCCTTGCCCAAGGACAATTTTTCCTTTCAATTTACAAATTAAGCAGTTGAAAAAAATATTTTTAAAACAAATTCAATAAAACCATATCATGTGACCCCTCATTAGAACGATCTTGATAATTTGTAAATTACGCAGACTGATGCGCCCGATTTATTTGGTAAAAGGTTGAAGCCCAATAAATAGTCATGAAGCATGGACAGGATAAAATGTGGGGAAGGCAAATACACCCTGCAACCACGAGTCCATCTCCACTGCCTAATTTTATGGTAGTTTATGATGTGAGCAGGCCTTTAAATTCTTCCCAACTCACGACGGAAAACTCTGTGCCCAAATAAGGTAATTGCACCCAATTATGTGGAGTTTGAAACTTTTTCCATAATTTTGCAGTGTTTCGACAATATATAGTTTGGCCAGGTTTCCCGGGTGCTTGTAATATTGCTTAGAGCTTACCTTTTAATCAAACAGTGCAACAGATAAATAAGTTTTTAAAAACCCTCAGAGTTCACAACAGAAAAGCAATTGGCGTCGACAGTGTCGTATATGACACTGTCACCACTGATTGCTTTTCTGTGGCGAATTCTATTATTTTATACAATCATGCACTTAAAGCTTGAGATCTATTATACACATGTTTGTGGCATTTTTCAGTAAACGCCATGCATAATTTAGCTTACATTCAAATAGGCCTTTGGCTCGACACTGGGAAACTAAAAAGCGTTCTCGAGTTAGTCGAGTAAACTTGCGTCAAAGGGTGGTGGGAACCAGTGATAATGGTGAAGACCTATAACAAGGGGTTGAAACTATCATTTTAAGATGGGGACCTAAAACCTAAAACAGACGCCAAGAAGAAGAAAATACTGGTGCTTTTTCCCCAACCATGCAGGCCACATCCATATTTGCCATTGTGACCAAATTAGACTGATCTAAAGGTATGGATGTGAGAGCATATAATACATATAATAAATGGATTTTTCCTTTCACCAACCTCTGGTCCACCAAATGGTATCATATTATCTATCTCATAAGGATCCACCAAGATTCCTGAGGGAATTTTTTCTTCCAGTAAGACTATCTGTAGACTTTCTTGTTTACAATTGTGTGCTTCTTCAAGCACAAGACTTGTCTTTAGTAACCTGTTTCAAAGTAATGATAAACAATATTAACTCTTTACCAAACATGAAAAGCAGACGACACATGCAAACAAAATTCTTCAATAACTATTTTTTTTCCATTTTTTGTCTCAAAAACATACGTTATGACCCCTCATTGGAATGAGCTTGATGAGCTTATTTCAAAGAGGGGGTCATAACCTATGTTTTTGAGACAAAAAATGAAAAAAGAATGAAAATTAGTTGGCGATTTTTGTGAATAGCGCTGACCGGTTTTTGCCATTATGTTGGGTAAAGGGTGAAGGCATCTGTTTACTGTTGAGGGCTATATTATTTTTAGAGGTCAGAATTTCTTTATCAAATTTTTTTACAAATTATTGGGGAGCGTTTCATTAATTAAATATTTGATAATTATTCCTTTAATTAGTGTTTGGAATCTAATATTATTGCATCCATGAAAATATTGCCCACCCGTGGAAAGTGACCAGTCCACAACGACCGAACCGTATATAAACAAAATATTATTCGTGTTTGATTGAATATGAAACCTGAGCAACGAAAATGTTAGTTTTTGCTGTGGTACCCTCATTTTTTTGAAAGCCCTGATAGTGGCTTCTAGCACTCAACCAGTTAATTAATACATTGTTTTAAGTCAAGTACATGCATTCTTTGTAGACATAAAATAATGGATATTGGTTTCAGAAAACAATAATAAATGTGAGCCAAGTTGATAAAAATTGTGTGTAAAGCTATTAGAACACTGTCGCACTGAATGGCCAGAATACATGGTACAACAGGCAACTGAACACAAATCCGTAACCTTGTGAGTAGTACAGGATGAGGAGAAAATAATTTCTAATTCCTTCAGTTGTGAGAAACTATATTATTACCATTTCCAGAAAAGAATTATATGCCTGGAGCACTTTGGTTAAAAGGCATACACAGGTGGTGGTAGTGGGGAGGGAGGCAGGAGCTTGAAGAAAAGAAGGAGGTGAGGATATTCAAACCAATGATTTTTTAACATGGCATAAAGGCATCGGCAAATTTTTAGCCTACAACTACTAGGTGCCAATGTTGGTCCATCAGCTGAAAATTTCAAGTTCTTCTTGTGTACTGTTCGGGCATGTACTCTTCCCTGAAATTCATCCAATTTCCCTGAAAATCACCCTTAAGTTCCCAGAAAATTTTTTTGGGAGGTTAACATATCTGTTAATTGACATGAAATAATAGTGCACTTTGGTTAGTAATGTGCTGCGACATGCTTTTGATCACAATATTATTCATCGAACTGCCACATTGTATCTGTAGTGTAAGTCGACTGTGGTATTTCATTTACAATCACTTACCAAAATCAACAATGGTATTCTGACTTGGATCCTAAAGCAGTAAAATATTTTTTTAGTGCGGTTCGTTCTTTAGATGTACCATACCTCATGATACTCAATGAGAGGCCTGAAAATAATCTGCAAACAATCATTCAAGTTATGTGTTGATTCTGTCCAGGGACGTGGCTAGAGGTTTCCGATTGGAGGGATGTAGGGTAGTGAATTTCCAACTAGGGGGAGGGACCAGGATGGGGAAACCCCCCTCCCAGTCCCTCCCCCTAGTTGAAAATTCACTACCGAGAAAACCTTTGAAAATGAATCCATGAAACAGGCATAAAATTGATTCTAGTAAATGAAATGCCAACACATTTATCAATTATTAGGTTATTATTATTTCGTATTATTCTGGGAATTGAATATGTGCTAAACAAATGCTCAAGCTGAGAACTTCGAGCAATTCACACTGTCCTAATATTAAATCAGATCTTTTGCAGGAATGATCAATTTTTGATGTTTCATCATTTTGTTACTGTGAATGATTTTACAAACCGGTTCTTGTCAGTTCACCGAAGTTAAGCAACATCAAGCCCGGGTTAATCCTTGCATGGGTGACTGTCTGAGCGAGCGATCCGGACTCCCACATTGTCCTTGGGCAAGGCACTTAACCCCGATTGTCCACATGAGGGCATGATGACGTTGTGTACTAATGCATACTGCACGTCGATGGTGCTCATGTCTTCAATCAATCTAACTCTGGCTGTGTTGCAGTGCGGAGTTGCAATGTTGGTGAGCTGGCAGCTGCTTGTCATTGCTCAGTGGTTCTCTCCGGGTACTCTGGCTTCCTCCACCCGTAAAACTGTCACCGACACAATATGACCTTGGCTGTTAAAGTGTCATTAAACCCTAATAAATAAATAATGATTTTACATGATGTGATTTTCTTGAAGTGCATTTCGGGGATTTTTTTTATTAAGATAAGTAAACAAACTTTAGAAATCTTGTATCGATTTTCATCATGGATACTTATGAAGCTCGATAATGCATACACTGTAGTTGTAATTGGCAACAGCTGGAATTTTTGCCGACTTGAAATCGAGTTGGAATTTTGAGAAGTGAAGGAGATCAGCATCACCAAAGAAGCTCTCTGAGATTCTTTTTATCACATAATATGTAATTTAACCTTTTAGTTAACATAACAACTAAAGCTGAACAGTGGTGTTCACAAAAGTCACCATTCAAATTTTATTGTTTTTTTTCAATTTTTGCCCCCAAAACAAAGTTTAAACAAGAAGTCCTGTCACAATTTGAGCAGATCATGATGATTAGTTAATGTACTCCTTACTGCAGAAGAATGAAGGAATGAAGAAGTCTAAATGAAAAAAATTGACAAGAAAGTTTGTGCTGTGCAATGTAAAATGTAATTTGCAGTTAGTGAGGTCAGTAGTGAAATCACGAACTGAACTGATCAAACAGAAAAAAATAGAGGTGTGACTGTCCCAGATGGGCCTGCCATTTATTATTCTAAGAGGCATAACTCTGGAAAAAATATGTCCAATCAAATCTATAATCACAGGTGCACAGGTTCCCATGGTAGTGAACATCCATACCAAGTTTCAAAGGAATCGACACATAAACATCTGAGAAAATCTCTGGATATAATTCAGGCCTATGTGGCTGCCATTTCAAGTTAAAAAGGGACATAATTATATGAAAAAAATATGTCCGACCGAAACTATAGTCGCAGGTGCACAAGTTCCCATGTGGTGAACATTCATACCAAGTTTCAAGCAGATTGGTCCATAAATGTCTCAGAAAATCTTTACATCTGTAAAATTATGTCTATGGACAGACGTATGGATGTATGGATGGATGGACAGACAGACGTGGATTGCTACTAAATCGCTGTGGGATAGATTTTTCACTTGGCAATTATTTACAATTTCTGAGGACAAAACGCAGACCACCGGGTTGCACCCAGTGGCCCATGTGATGAAAGTTAGCAAATGTTTCTTGTGCTGTTGTGAAAAATAAAAAATACTTTTTGAGTGTGGAATATATGGAGCTGCGATTCAGTAGTAATCCACTCTCTTTATTCTGTATATGCAGTCAAATTTTAATATTTATTTATGTTATTACATGCACATGTATCCCAGAAGAGGTTAGGAATGATGTTAACGATCTCTATTTACTAGTAAAGAATTGTACAGAGTTGGGCATGCAGGGTTTTTTTTACAAGAAATGAGTTACGCTAATGGTGCAGTTTGATAGGGACAAAAGTGTACTTACTCAGTGCGCTATTACTTCAAAATAGTACACAATACAGTGACAGGACTTCTAGTTTCAACTGTAGCTTCTGACTTTTCAATGAACGAGCTTGTTGAGCTCATTCAAATAATAAGCGGTCATAAAACGATATGTTCCAATAAGAGTAAAATCCTCGCCCTCTGATTGGTTAAGATAGTTTCTTTTATGTCTACATCTCCAGTAGAAAATGTTACCGTCTGATGTCACAGTGCGAAATTTTTGAAATGACGTCGCCCATTTCGTAATTGCTTCATCAACGGAGTGACAAGCAAGCCGCTTCATTTTTCTGGATTTTTCACATATGCAGCAGACGGTGTTCCGGATGAAGTGTTGTTTAAATTACAAGCCGATTTACCATTTGAACTGAGAAGGAATGAGTTTATCTGGTTTATTGATTATTTATCCATTGGTGGGGTACACGAGAGGTTCATTTACTAAACCTGTGATCGTTGAATAAAGCAACTTTTAACGATCACAAGTTTAGTAAATAAGCCTCTCATGTTTCACGACTTAGGTTTTGTGCTATGGCTAGTGTCTTATTGGAACATATACATTATTATGATGAGTTGACAGTAACATGTTCTGAGGTTTGCGGCTCGGAGTGTATGCTGAATCGACACTTTGCGTCTCAGTTGAACATGAGCTCTGAGCCACAAACCTCAGACCATGTTACCATCAATTCATCACAATAACTTATAATGTTTTCAAGGCCAAGTATGAAATTTGTTAGTTATTCAGGAAATGTTTTCTGTAAATGTCTTCTGTTGTTTGTATTAGGTAGGCAGTTAACCCTTTACCCAATGTAATGGCCAAAGCCGGCCAGCTATTCTAGAAAATCGCCAATTACTTTCATTATTTTTTTATTTTTTGTCTCAAAAACATAGGTTATGACCCCTCATTGGAACGAGCTCGTTGAGCTTGTAGCAACGAGGGGTCATAACTTATGTTTTTGAAACAAAAGATGAAAAAAAAATCGTTATTCAAGACTTTTTTTTGCAAATGTTGTCTGCTTTTCATGTTAGGTAAAGGGTTAATGAAAAATAAGACTAATTCAGTTCTACATATGAAACCAGCTCACTCACAATGTTATAACTCAGATGATAATTGCTTACAGATAATAAATAATTAATAACTAGAGATGACCTGTCGACTGCTATACTCCCACCATGGCATACCGCCTAGTGTGGCTGACTGAAAAAGGCATTCAAATTTTGTAAGTAAAAAATATCCAACGCGGCCTCCAGTCGGCCATCTTGAATCCGATCAAGAAAAAACTTTTGTCACGCACTGCTCCTCATCATGTTGATCATTTATATTGAGCTTCATGACGATGCAGTAAAAACTGTAGAAGTAGTTTGCATCACAAGTATTTTGCAAAATCCAATGTGGCTGCCAGTCGGCCATCTTGAATCTAATCGGAAAAAAAATTATTTCACACACTGCTCCTCATCATGTTGATCATTTATATTGAGTTTCATGACAATGCAGTAAAAACTGTAGAAGTAGTTTGTCCACAAGTATTTTGCAAAATCCAATATGGCCACCAGTCGGCCATCTTGAAAACGTGTGGGAAACAAATTATGTCACGCACTTTCCCTAATCATGTTGATCATTTTTGTGAAGTTTCATGAAAATGTGGCTAAAACTGTGGAAGTAGTTTGCTCCACAAGTTTACATGTGCAGCAGATCAACGACGACAGATCGACTGACAAGTTGATTCCTACATTCCACCTTAAACTTCGTTTTGTGGGAGTATAATTAGTGCATATTGTATCTATCTATCAGGATCAAGGATTGACATAAAACAAAGAATTTATTTACAATGACCTAATGTATTCCCAATCAATGTGCACTTCAATGAGTAATTATGTTAATACTGATCCGAAGACGAAGATTGAATGATTGTTAACATTATATTGATTTGAAGAAGCAGGATGGAAGTTGCTTGATTTTAAAAACTATCCAAAAATCATTGCCACCATTGAAAGAAAGTGAAATGTGAAAAGTATTACAGTGGAACCCGGTAAATTGAATAGCCACTTTGCCAATGAAAATTAATCAATTACCGTATTTACTCTATGTATTGGGACACTCTATGATTTGGGACACACATTTTTTCCAGAAAACTATATTTTTTTTCTGCTCCAAAGTTTGGGACATTCAGGAGATTTGTTTCCAGTTGGCCCATCGCTAATAGCAGACGACACTCATAAAGAAAATTCTTGAGTAACTAAAAATTTTCATTTTTTGCTTCCAAAACATAGCTTATGATCCCTCATTGGAACGTGCGCAATGCGCACGTTCCAATGAGGGATCATAAGCTATGTTTTGGAAGCAAAAAATGAAAATATAAAAAAAAATTGGATGGCGATTTTCGTATATAGTGATGGGAAACGAATCACACACAACTTTATTCAGCATCAAATCAAGACCAGGCTGTTCTTTCCCCATTTTCTAAGAATTGGGACACCTGTGAAAATAATTATTTTTAGCTGTCCCAATACATAGAGTAAATACGGTAACGGGAGTTCAATCAACAGGGATTGTGTCACTTTCCGGAATTCTAGAGATAAACTTAGTATTTACTCTATTATATCTTGATTGACAGAGCTCATAGAAACAAGATATCATAAATTAAATGCCTGTATTGCATGTACTGAGGCCAAATAGGTCTATAAACAAAGGAAAACTGGGTGGAGTCAGGGTAATTTCTCAACAGGTTACAAGATTTTGTATTCAATTAACAGGAGTTTACTCTATATTCAATTACCAGGTCAAATTTGCACTAGAGGTATGATAAATGGTTTTGTGTTTGGAAATTATATTCAATTAACAGGGTTATTCAGTTAAGAGATATCCAATTAAGTGGGCTCCACTCTATTACATCTTACATTACTTTATTGTTTTCTTTTCACATTGTTTTTATTTTAACTCTTAACCTGCTGAGTATTTTCTAGATATTTTTCATCAAATCTGGTCATGGCTGCTTTAAAGCAGCCATGACTAGATTTGATGAAAAATTAATATAAGTGTTACACAAGAAATCATTGGTGAAAAAATCCATTCAATTTACACGGGGCAAATGTGATTAAATGTGCCCAACATATACTTATTTCAGTAACAAGAGAAACCCTGTGATGGGCAGGAATATCCGCCAGTAGCATGCAAAGAGTTAAACCATTATGGTCAAAATGCCCTGTACAATTTTATAGGGCCTAAAAAAGTTCAAAATCTGTTTCTCAGGCCCTCCTGCATGATCTTTTTGGCAACTACATGCTCTCTTTTTATAACCAATGTAAACTTAAGGAAACTAAAAATTAAAAGGTTTATGTCTGATCTTTTGTCCAAGTTAATAAAATCGATAAAATTTATCTCTTGCAATTGACTGCAACAAGGCATTGCAATGCTTTAACATTGCAAAGCCTTCTTGCACTCAAGGGATGAAATACACCCCCACCCAATCTATTCTGTAGATTACAAGGTCTAAAACATAAAGCAAACCGAGAACATGATTTTTTTGATGGCAAAGAAATAATTACGAAAATAACAAGAGCACTGCCTAGCGAGGCAACATACGCCCATCAAAACTGGACCATGCACAAGTTTCTTTTGGGTAAAGTCTGAAATTTTTGTTGACTTGACTGTGTCTGTCCCCCCCACCCCCCCCCCCATCCAATCATTGCCCAGTCCCCTGCCCTTCATATTAAGCGATCTGAGGTCTTCACAAACTAAAAAAAATAGGCCGATGAAATCGTCAGATGTGTACCCATACGCGCAACTATTAGAAAGCTGTATGACGGAGGGCCACCCTGGATGCCGACATTATGTACACCATACATCGTATGGGTACATATAGAAATGGATTGGAGGCGTGCCTAATTTGATGGATAAAGGGTTAATATCTCCGGATCAAATTATTAGATTTACATAATGAGATATTATACCCATGAAGCTGCGTATTAAATTTGAAAAGAATCTGATTAAGTTCACGGCCTGTAGAGCACGGAAAGCATAATTTGCCTCATTTCTAAGTATTAAAGGACAATAACTCCTACGGAAATCGACAAACATGACCCAAATTTGCACTTGTGTGAGATACCATGCTCATGAAGCTGCATATTAAATTTCAAAAGAATCCAATTAAGTTCACGGACTGTAGAGCACAGAAAGCATAATTTGACTGATTTCTAAGTATGGAAAGGGCAATAACTCCTAAGAAAACAACCGAACACGATCCAAATATGAACTTGTGCGAGATATTATGGCCATGAAGCTGCATATTAAATTTGAAAAGAATCTGATTAAGTTGACGGTCTGTAGAGCACGGAAAGCATAATTTGCTTGATTTCTAAGTATTAAAGGGGAAATAACTACTAGGAAAACTGTCGAACATGCCCCAAATTCGAACTTGCGTGAGATTTTATTCTGGTTGTGCAGTATATCAAATATTTTTTAAATCCGATTGAAATCACGCTCTGTACAGCATGGAATACAACTATCCCTGGACGGATAGACGGACAGGGGACAGACGGACAGCGCCATAACATAATACAGTACATGGAGAGTGGATTGTAACTAAATCACCCGCAGAGTGGAGGTATCACTCAAGCTATAACTTTAAAATTTTGTACTTATAAACAAAAATCACAAGCAATGTTTCAGCCAATGGACCTCCGGGTTACACCATTGGCTGAAACATTGCTTGTGCTGGTTATGCTTTGCAACACATATGCAATTATTACTTGGGTGGAATCTCCACTCTGCAGGTGATTTAGTGATAATACACTCTCCACGTACAGTACGTCCATTTTTCAAACGGGCGCATAAAAAATAAAATAAAAAAAATGCCCGCTCACATGCAAATTTACAAAAAATGGCTTGAGAAACAGAAGATTTACTTTGTGGTGCCGAATTTTTTACTTTATTTTTCTTCCAATTCATAGCTTATTAACCCTCATTGGAATGAGATCAAGGAATCCATTTTGCCGAGGTTCATAATCTATGCTATGAAAGAAGAAAAAGTAAAAAAATTTAGTTCTTTGGTGAGGAAACAATAACATATCTTTAAAAGCATTGTTAAAAGATTAAATCTTCATTTAACATAATGACTAAAAGCTTGTCACTAAGGCCCCGCAAAGTAGATCTTCTGTTTCTCAGGCCATGTTTTATAAATTGCGTGTTGGCGAGTGTCTTTTTTTTTTATTTTTGTAATTATTTCTTTGCCATCGAAAGTTCATGTTCTTGGTTTGTTTTATGTTTTAGGCCTCATAATCTACAGAATAGCATGGGTACCATTGGGTGGTGGTGTATTTTGTCCCTTGAGTGCAAGAAGGCTTTGCAATGCTACAGCATTGCAAAGCCTTGTTGCACTCAAGGGACAAATTTATCAATTTTATTAACTTTGGTAAAATATTTTTATTTTTTTAAGTTTGCCTTAGTTATAAAAAGAGAGCATGCAGTAGCCAAAAGGACCATGTTGGAGGGCCTGAGAAACAGATTTTTAACTTTTTTAGGCCTAATAGCTATTCTCAAAAATCGTCGATCAAATTTAATTATATTTTCAATGTTTGCATATTTATTTTATTTATTGCCTATTTATTTTATTTATTTATTTATTTATTTATTTATCGGTGTTCAAGGTCACATATGTCTGCACAATGGCTAATTGTTATAGTTGGCACAATGGCTAATTGTGAACATGGATATAAAGTCAAGTTCAGCCAATCGTTTATAGCCATGTTGTCGATATTAGATTACTTCCACCCAAGCATTGGTGACTGGGTCCTATTTTACCATTTTTATCTTTTTTTGTTTGCCCTAGTAAACAAGCACTGCTTCACTTCTAGGGGTTCCCACAGGGAAGGTTTGCCTAAAGAACATAGCTAATGCTACCTCATTGGAATGAGCTTATACCAAAGAGGGATCATAAGCAATGTGTTGTGAGCAGACAATGAAATTTTGTTTAGTATTGATCAGAAAAGTTTTGTGCAAGTATTGTCTGAAAATAAATGTTGCACATCAAATCATTTAAAATATACAGTACAAATTTGATATGTTAACCCTTTACCCAACATAATAGCCTGAACCGGCCAGCGCTATTCTCAAAAATCGCCTTGACTTCAATAAGCTGCATATTCCCCGCCTAAGAAAAGCATATACCAACTAGAAGAAGCGATTGTGCCCACACAATGCACAGGATTTTCCTTCTATTTTCAGTTCCTGCACTTTTACGTCCCAAAATTGAGATAAATGCATAAAAAAGAAATTTTTTTTTATTTTTGTTCAGAAATTTTCGAAGTCCCAAACAAAATATTTTCAGACTAAAATTTTTTTTCTCTTCTTAAAATTGACCAAAACGCATAAAAAAAAACAAAAAACTAATTTCTAGATTTTGGTCCAAAATTTTCCAAGTCCCACCCGGTCCCCAAATTTTCAGTGTAAAAAAAAAAATTTTTTGTCTTAAAATTGACCGAAACGCAAAAAAAACCCCAAAAACTCATTTTCCAGATTTTGGTTCAAAATGTCTAAGTCCGGACCGGGACCCCAAATTTTCAGCCTAAATATGAACCCAGGGATTTCAATTGAACAAACTTGAATCTCACCTCCCTAAGCATGCTGCATACCAAATATCAAAAGATTCTTATTGGTAGATCTGAAGAAGAACATTTTTAAAGAATATTCCTCATACTGCACTAATTTAAACATTTGGGCTCCCATAGAGAGCCCAAATATGGACCCAGGGAATTGATTATTTATCCATTGGTGGGGTACACGAGAGGTTCATTTACTAAACCTGTGATCGTTGAATAAAGCAACTTTTAACGATCACAAGTTTAGTAAATAAGCCTCTCATGTTTCACGACTTAGGTTTTGTGCTATGGCTAGTGTCTTATTGGAACATATACATTATTATGATGAGTTGACAGGAACATGTTCTGAGGTTTGCGGCTCGGAGCGTATGCTGAATCGACACTTTGCGTCTCAGTTAAACATAAGCTCTGAGCCGCAAACCTCAGATCATGTTACCATCAATTCATCACAATAACTTATAATGTTTTCAAGGCCAAGTATGAAATTTGTTAGTTATTCAGGAAATGTTTTCTGTAAATGTCTTCTGGTGTTTGTATTAGGTAAGCAGTTAACACTTTACCCAATATAACGGCTAAAACCAGCCAGCGCTATTCTAGAAAATTGCCAATTACTTTCATTATTTTTTCATTTTTTGTCTCAAAAACATAGGTTAAGACCCCTCGTTGGAACAATTTTTTTTGCAAATGTTGTCTGCTTTTCATGTTAGGTAAAGGGTTAATGAAAAATAAGACTAATTCAGTTCTACATATGAAACCAGCTCACTCACAATGTTATAACTGAGATGATAATTGCTTGCAGATAATAAATAATTAATAACTAGAGATGGTCTGTCGACTGCTATACCCCCACCGTGGCATATCGCCTAGTGTGGCTGACTGAAAAAGGCATTCAAATTTTGTAAGTAAAAAAATCCAACGTGGCCACCAGTCGGCCATCTTAAATCGGATCGGGAAAAAAATTATGTGACGCACTGCTCCTCATCATGACGATCATTTATGTTGAGTTTCATGACAATGCAGTAAAAACTGTAGAAGTAGTTTGCTCCACAAGTATTTTGCAAAATCCAATATGGCTGCCAGTCGGCCATCTTGAATCCAATCGGGAAAAAAATTATTTCCCGCACCGCTCCTCATCATGTCGATCATTTATATTGAGTTTTATGACAATGCAGTAAAAACTGTAGAAGTAGTTTGCTCCACAAGTATTTTTCAAAATCCAATATGGCCACCAGTCAGCCATCTTGAAAACGTGCGGGAAAAAATTATGTCACGCACTTTCCCTAATCATGTTGATCATTTTTGTGAAGTTTCATGAAAATGCAGCTAAAACTGTGGAAGTAGTTTGCTCCACAAGTTTACATGTGCAACGGACCGATGACGACAGATCGACTGACAAGTTGATTCCTACATACCACCTTAAACTTCGTTTTGTAGGAGTATAATTAGTGCATATTGTATCTATCTATCAGGACCAAGGATTGACATAAAACAAAGAATTTATTTACAATGACCTAATGTATTCCCAATCAATGTGCACTTCAATGAGTAATTATGTTAATATTGATCCGAAGACGAAGATTGAATGATTGTTAACATTACTATATTGATTTGAAGAAGCAGGATGGAAGTTGCATGGTTTTAAAAGCTATCCAAAAATCATTGCCACCATTGAAAGAAAGTGAAATGTGAAAAGTATTACAGTGGAACCCGGTAAATTGAATAGCCACTTTGCCAATGAAAATTATTCAATTAATGGGAGTTCAATTAACAGAGATTGTGTCACTTTCCTGTATTCTAGAGATAAACTTAGCATTTACTCTATTATATCTTGATTGACAGAGCTCATAGAAACAAGATATCATAAATTAAATGCCTGTATTGCATGTACTGAGGCCAAATAGGTCTGTAAACAAAGGAAAACTGGGCGGAGTCGGGGTAATTTCTCAACAGGTTACAAGATTTTGTATTCAGTTAACAGGAGTTTACTATATATTCAATTAACAGGTCAAATTTGCACTGGAGGTATGATAAATGGTTTTGTGTTTGGAAATTATATTCAATTAACAGGGTTATTCAGTTAAGAGATATCCAATTAAGTGGGCTCCACTCTATTACATCTTACATTACTTTATTGTTTTCTTTTCACATTGTTTTTATTTTAACTCTTAACCTGCTGAGTATTTTCTAGATATTTTTCATCAAATCTGGTCATGGCTGCTTTAAAGCAGCCATGACTAGATTTGATGAAAAATTAATATAAGTGTTACACAAGAAATCATTGGTGAAAAAATCCATTCAATTTACACGGGTCAAATGTGATTAAATGTGCCCAACATATACTTATTTCAGTAACAAGAGAAACCCTGTGATGGGCAGGAATATCTGCCTGTAGCATGCAAAGAGTTGAACCATTATGGTCAAAATGCCCTGTACAATTTTATAGGGCCTAAAAAAGTTCAAAATCTGTTTCTCAGGCCCTCCTGCATGATCTTTTTGGCAACTACATGCTCTCTTTTTATAACCAATGTAAACTTAAGGAAACTAAAAATTAAAAGGTTTATGTCTGATCTTTTGTCCAAGTTAATAAAATCGATAAAATTTATCTCTTGCAATTGACTACAACAAGGCATTGCAATGCTTTAACATTGCAAAGCCTTCTTGCACTCAAAGGGATGAAATACACCCCCACCCACTCTATTCTGTAGATTACAAGGTCTAAAACATAAAGCAAACCGAGAACATGATTTTTTTGATGGCAAAGAAATAATTACGAAAATAACAAGAGCACTGCCTAGCGGGGCAACATACGCCCATCAAAACTGGACCATGCACAAGTTTCTTTTGGGTAAAGTCTGAAATTTTTGTTGACTTGACTGTGTCTGTCCCCCCCCCCCCCCCCCACCATCCAATCATTGCCCAACCCCCTGCCCTTCATATTAAGCGATCTGAGGTCTTCACAAACTAAAAAAAATAGGCCGATGAAATCGTCAGATGTGTACCCATACGCGCAACTATTAGAAAGCTGTATGACGGAGGGCCACCCTGGATGCCGACATTATGTACACCATACATGGTATGGGTACATATAGAAATGGATTGGAGGCGTGCCTAATTTGATGGATAAAGGGTTAATATCTCCGGATCAAATTATTAGATTTACATAATGAGATATTATACCCATGAAGCTGCGTATTAAATTTGAAAAGAATCTGATTAAGTTCACGGCCTGTAGAGCACGGAAAGCATAATTTGCCTCATTTCTAAGTATTAAAGGACAATAACTCCTACGGAAATCGACAAACATGACCCAAATTTGCACTTGTGTGAGATACCATGCTCATGAAGCTGCATATTAAATTTCAAAAGAATCCGATTAAGTTCACGGACTGTAGAGCACAGAAAGCATAATTTGACTGATTTCTAAGTATGAAAAGGGCAATAACTCCTAAGAAAACAACCGAACACGATCCAAATATGAACTTGTGTGAGATATTATGGCCATGAAGCTGCATATTAAATTTGAAAAGAATCTGATTAAGTTGACGGTCTGTAGAGCACGGAAAGCATAATTTGCTTGATTTCTAAGTATTAAAGGGGAAATAACTACTAGGAAAACTGTCGAACATGCCCCAAATTCGAACTTGCGTGAGATTTTATTCTGGTTGTGCAGTATATCAAATATTTTTTAAATCTGATTGAAATCACGCTCTGTACAGCATGGAATACAACTATCCCTGGACGGATAGACGGACAGGGGACATACGGACTCCGCCATAACATAATTTATTTATTTATTTATTGGTGCTTAACGCCACATCAGCAGCTAAGGCCATATCGTGGCGAGAAAACAGTGGAAAGTAAAAACTCATTTTCAATTATGAAGTAAAAAGATTAAATAACAATAGAAAATAACTACAAGAGATCTGTCAAAGACCAAAGTGATTAAAACAACAGAGGGTAATGGAAGGAGAGAAGTTAATAACTTCTAAATCAACCTGATGAATTGAGACTTGAAGAGTCTTGATTAAAAGATTAAAAACAATTTTAAAATTTATTAAAAAGGTTGATTTCCTTCAAGAACGACAGAACTTTATGAGGATTTGTTCTGTAAAATAGGTCTCGAAGAGACACTACATTAAAATACTGTCGTCGACTAAGATTAAAATCAGTACAATGTAAAAGAATGTGTTCCACTGACAACACCTGTTGGCAGGGAACACATTCTGGTCGCAAAGTACCCTCCAACAAGAAAGAATGTGTTAGTCGTGTATGACCAATATGACACCGTGACAAAATTGCAAGATCCTTTCTACAAAGGTTACTAGACGGGTAATGATCTGAAATAGTTGGTCGAAAGCGATGAAGCTTGTTATATGTCGCTCCATCCCATTCCGCCTGCCACATGGATTTGATGTAACTACTGATATGTGGTTTGAAGTCACTGAACGGAATCTTAAAATCAGTGAGAGGCTTTGTTAAAGCCTGTTTTGCTGCACTGTCTGCTTTGGTGTTACCAGCGATACCTACATGTCCGGGTAACCAGCAAAACACGATGTCATATTGGTCAGACATGAGAGTTGTTAACTTTTCACGAAGCTCCAAAATGAGAGGGTTCGTCAACTTGGGGTTGAGTAAAGCAAGTAAAGAGGAAAGAGAGTCGGAGAAGATGATCGACTTTCTTTCCTGTGTATTCTCGATGTGCTCAAGTGCGAGTTGAATAGCTTTAACTTCAGCTGTGAAAATAGAACTCTGATTCGGTATTCTGATTGAGGTGATATGATCACCAGTAACAGCAGCTGATGATACCCTGTCACCATCCTTAGATCCATCTGTATAGATCCTTGTATATGCACTATACCTGGACTTTATTTCGGCATATTTTTGTTTAAACTGCAAGGAATTGGTATCAGATTTTTTGGTAGAAGCAAGGTCCAAAAGTATTGTAGGTTTTTTAAGATGCCAAGGAGGAATATGTGATTTACGGTTTCCTTTTATAGAATCTGAATCAATTTTGGCAGACTCCATGTGGGGTTTGATTCTAATTCCCAATGGAGGAATGTGTTTCTGGTGGCGGTTAAAAAATTCAGCATTTTGAGGTTCTGAAACACAATTATAAGCAGGATTTGAAGGATTATCCAAAAGTTTAGACACGTACTGGAGAGATAATTTAATTCTACGCTTCTCAAGAGAAGGCTCTTCTGCTTCAACAAGCATCGAGTCTATTGGGGATGTTCGAAAAACCCCTAGACTAATTCTAATACCACTATTATGAATTGCATCAAGTGGTTTGAGATATGATTTCCTTGCAGAACCGTAAACTATACAACCGTAATCTAACTTTGATCGAACAAGTGATCTATACAGATGGAGCAAAGTTTTTTGGTCAGCACCCCAATCAGTGCTACCAACAACCTTCAGTAGATTCAGTGCTCTCTTACATTTAACTTTTAGATATTTTATGTGGGAAGTGAAATTCAGTTTGTTGTCAAACAACAAACCTAAGAATTTCACTTCCTTAACAACTTTAATAGGACTACCATCAATTTTCAACTCCGGATCGAGGTGATGTTTCCGAAGTTTGCAAAAATGTACACAATTCGTTTTTGTCTTTGAAAATTTAAAACCATTTTCGATAGCCCATTTTTGAATCCTATTCAAACACAGCTGAAGTTTGCGCTCTATAGCATTCATCTTTTTGCTGCTATAGCAGATCAAAAAGTCATCGACATACAATGACGAATCTACCATATTCTCAATTGCGTCGATGATACTATTAATTTTAATTGAAAAGAGGGTAACAGATAAAATACTACCCTGAGGGACCCCCAATTCCTGTTCGTGAGGATCAGATAACGTCGATCCAACACGAACCTGAAACTGGCGGTCCTTTAAAAAGTTTTCAATAAAAAGAGGCATACGCCCTCTCAACCCCATGACGACAAGATCTTTTAAAATCCCATACGTCCACGTTGTGTCATATGCCTTTTCCAGGTCAAAGAAGATGGCGACCACATGTTCTTTTCTGGTGAAGGCATTTCGTATAAACGTTTCAAGTCTGACCAAATGATCCACAGTACTTCTCTGGTTTCTGAAACCACACTGAACATCTGCAAGCAGATTGTTCAATTCCAGAAACCAGACAAGTCGATCATTGATCATCCTTTCCATGGTTTTGCACAGACAACTGGTTAAGGCAATAGGCCTGTAATTGCTTGGGTTGCTGTGATCTTTATCAGGCTTAGGAATAGGAATTATAGTTGCTTTACGCCAGGATGGTGGAAACTGGCCAGTCACCCAAATGCCATTAAAAATTGATAATAAAAGTTCTAGCGATGTTTGTGGCAGATGCTTTAAAAGTTTGTAATGTATGTCATCGGGACCAGTGGCAGTATCCTTTGCTCTATGCAAAGAGTTACGTAACTCTTCCATAGAGAAAGGTTCATTGTAATCCTCTAAATTATTGGAGGTAAATTTGAGCTTTTGTTTTTCTTGTTGTTTTTTAATTTTTAGAAATTCAGGATTACAATTTTCAGACGACGAATGTTTCGAAAATGTGGAGGCCAAAGTGTTTGAAATTTCTGTTTTAGATGTAATTAAGGTGTTGTTTTCCTTCAGGTGTTGTACAGTTGATTTTGTTTCTTTTCCTTTAATTTTTTTAATCATTTTCCAAATTTTTGTGATGGGAATGTTTTGGTTAATCTTAGAAACGTAAGATTCCCAAGAACTTTTCTTTTTTTGTTTTAAAAGTCGTCTTGTTTTTGCCCGATTTATACGAAGTTTGTCTAAATTATATGTGGTTGGTGACTTGTTAAATTCCCTTTCAGCTTTCTTACGATCCTTTATAGCCTTTTTACATTCATTATCAAACCATGGTTTGGTGAAACGTTTTGGATTTGCCGAGGTTTTAGGGATGACTGTGTTTGCAATGTCAAGCAGCTCGTTAGTAAAATGCCCCACTTGGTCAGCACTATCTTGAAATTTCTCCCGTGTGAGGCGTCCAGAACAAAGCGACGAAAAAGTGTCCCAGTCAGCCTTTTTAAAGTTCCACTGGGGCACTCTCTCATCGTCCGCCGGAACTAGACTCTCCAACACAATTGGAAAGTGATCACTCCCGCACAAGTCATCTTCTACCTTCCAAGAAAAATCGAGAAAGATAGAAGGGCATGCAATTGAAAGATCAATTGATGTATACGAACCAGATGCGGGGTGCAGATAAGTGTCTGAACCATCATTAAACAAACACAAGTCATATTGTGTAATGAATTCTTCTACAGTTTTACCTTTTACGTCTTCTTGACTGCAGGAAGCTCCCCAAAGAGGGCTATGTGCATTAAAATCACCCAACAAAATATATGGAGTAGGGAGCTGTTGGACGAGTAGCTCAAGATCATTCAGTTGTAGGGCTTTACTTGGTGAAACGTAAATTGAACAAAGTGTAACTGTTTTGTCTAAAGTTAGGCGTACCGCCACAGCCTGTAAATTTGTATTCAAAGGTACAGAACAGTGAATGATATCGTCTCTAACCAAAACAGATGTTCCACGAATATGAAGGTCATTATCATCCGCCCAGGCATTATACGAAGTATAATGCCTAAAAGCTGAATGATCTTGAGCCTCGGGTTTCCTTAAAAGAGTCTCCTGCAGGCAAAAAGCAACAGGTTTATATTTTTGGCTGAGAAGACCCAGTTCATTAAAATTGGCTCTAAAACCGCGACAATTCCACTGTATTATGTTATGTTTGTTTGTGTCAGCCATATTTCAATGGAGATTTAGAGGGTGGACGTATGGGCGAAATGGCCCCTGTAGTTTTCTTCGGTGAATTTTTCCTCGGGGATCTATTCTGTGAAGAAATCGGACGTAATTGTTCGAATGTTTCATCGATACAATCAACTACCTCCATATCCTCAAGACCTTCAAACCTGTTGCGAACAACAGGGTTTTGAAGAACCTTGGGTATTCTGTCCGATAATTGTTTTTGTCTTAATTTTTCCTTTTTCTTTTCTTCTTTTTCTAATTTTTTCATTTGATTCTGACTCAGTGGTTGTTGTTGTGATCTTTGTTCCTGCTGTGGCTTAGGCTTTGTTTTGTTTTGTTCATTCTTCTGCTCTGATTTAGTGATATTTTCCTTATTGTGTGCAGGTTTAGGCGTATCCTTTCCGTGTTTCCGTTCTAATTGATCCTCAGTTGTTTTTGAGACAATTGATTCTGTTTGGGTTGATTGTGGCGTTGTTTTATTTGATTGGTCAATTGTAAAAGCTTGTAGTGGGACTGGTATTGTGCCGTTGAGCCATGTATGTGTTGTCTGACATTCTACTGATCTTGTTTGTACTTTTTGTTTTAACGTTGTTGCATATGATGGGGTGGAAGTGTTCATGCCATAACATAATACAGTACGTGGAGAGTGGATTGTAACTAAATCACCTGCAGAGTGGAGGTATCACCCAAGCTATAACTTTAAAATTTTGTACTTATAAACAAAAATCACAAGCAATGTTTCAGCCAATGGACCTCCGGGTTACACCATTGGCTGAAACATTGCTTGTGCTGGTTATGCTTTGCAACACATATGCAATTATTACTTGGGTGGAATCTCCACTCTGCAGGTGATTTAGTGATAATACACTCTCCACGTACAGTACGTCCATTTTTCAAACGGGCGCATAAAAAATAAAATAAAAAAAATGCCCGCTCACATGCAAATTTACAAAAAATGGCTTGAGAAACAGAAGATTTACTTTGTGGTGCCGAATTTTTTACTTTATTTTTCTTCCAATTCATAGCTTATTAACCCTCATTGGAATGAGCTCAAGGAATCCATTTTGCCGAGGTTCATAATCTATGCTATGAAAGAAGAAAAAGTAAAAAAATTTAGTTCTTTGGTGAGGAAACAATAACATATCTTTAAAAGCATTGTTAAAAGATTAAATCTTCATTTAACAAAATGACTAAAAGCTTGTCACTAAGGCCCCGCAAAGTAGATCTTCTGTTTCTCAGGCCATGTTTTATAAATTGCGTGTTGGCGAGTGTCTTTTTTTTTTATTTTTGTAATTATTTCTTTGCCATCGAAAGTTCATGTTCTTGGTTTGTTTTATGTTTTAGGCCTCATAATCTACAGAATAGCATGGGTACCATTGGGTGGTGGTGTATTTTGTCCCTTGAGTGCAAGAAGGCTTTGCAATGCTACAGCATTGCAAAGCCTTGTTGCACTCAAGGGACAAATGTATCAATTTTATTAACTTTGGTAAAATATTTTTATTTTTTTAAGTTTGCCTTAGTTATAAAAAGAGAGCATGCAGTAGTCAAAAGGACCATGTTGGAGGGCCTGAGAAACAGATTTTTAACTTTTTTAGGCCTAATAGCTATTCTCAAAAATCGTCGATCAAATTTAATTATATTTTCAATGTTTGCCTATTTATTTTATCTATTGCCTATTTATTTTATTTATTTATTTATTTATTTATCGGTGTTCAAGGTCACATATGTCTGCACAATGGCTAATTGTTATAGTTGGCACAATGGCTAATTGTGAACATGGATATAAAGTCAAGTTGAGCCAATCGTTTATAGCCATGTTGTCGATATTAGATTACTTCCACCCAAGCATTGGTGACTGGGTCCTATTTTACCATTTTTATCTTTTTTTGTTTGCCCTAGTAAACAAGCACTGCTTCACTTCCAGGGGTTCCCACAGGGAAGGTTTGCCTAAAGAACATAGCTAATGCTACCTCATTGGAATGAGCTTATCCCAAAGAGGGATCATAAGCAATGTGTTGTGAACAGACAATGAAAATTTGTTTAGTATTGATCAGAAAAGTGTTGTGCAAGTATTGTCTGAAAATAAATGAAACAAGCCAACCAAAATTTTGTCATGCGCATCTACACTTTTATTGTGATCGTGCATACCAACTTTCAAACTAGCATTTTAAGATATGTAATAGTAGTTCACTCCATAAGGGTATCCAATGCCATTACAACTGTCGAACTGAAGGGCAATAATTCTGTAATGCTTGAATCAAGCTGCAACAAAATTATGTCACGCACATCTGCATTTGTTCATAATTAACTCTTAAGCCACTGAGTATTTTCAAGATATTTTTCATTAAATCTAGTCATGGCTGCTGTGAAGCAGCCATGACTTGATTTGATGAAAAATTAATCTAAATTTAACTCAAGAAGCCATTGGTAAAAATATTATTTCAATTTACTGGAGGAAAATTTGACTAAATGAACCCAAACTACCCTCATTTCAGTGGCAAGAGAAATTATGGCTTGGGGGGAATATCTGCCAGCAGCATGCAAGGAGTTAAGTTCATCAACTTTCAAATCAATATCTTGAAACAAGAAGAATGCTACTTAGGTAACACATGCCCCCCCTTGTGACCTTCACCTTGCAGATGCGGCAGAAAAACTATTATACATGACACACCTTCTGACTGTCCTTAACATTTGTAAAAAGTTTAACAATTGTACTATGATTCGTTTCTGAGTTATGGCTGAGACACAAATATTGGCTGATTTTTAGTGTGACCTTGAAATGTGACCTTGACCTTGAAGGTACGAACCTGGCTATGGTGTGTGACACATCCTCCCATGGTCCTTTATAATTGTGTGAAGTTTGATGACTGTTGCCCCAATAGTTTTGGAGTTATGTTTGCGACACGATTTGTGACCATGGACATATGAAGGTCAATTGTGACCTTCACATTGCAGATGCGGCGGAAAGTATTATATGCGACACACCTTCTGACTGTCCTTAACATTTGTAAAAAGTTTAGCAATTATACTATGATTCGTTTCTGAGTTATGGCTGAGACACAAATATTGACCGATTTTTAGTGTGACCTTGAAATATGACCTTGACCTTGAAGGTACGAACCCGGCTATGGTGTGTGACACATCCTCCCATGGTCCTTTATAATTGTGTGAAGTTTGACGACTGTGGCCCTAACAGTTTTTCAAGTTATTGGCTCACACACGCACAGACGGACACATCGGACACATGCACACTTCAATCACTATATGCCACCCCACTTTAGTCTGGGGGCATAAAAATAGAAGTAGTTCTCATCACAAGATTTTCCAATGCTATTACAACTGCAGAATTCAAGGACAATAACTCTGTAAAACTGTATTCGAGCCACAGCAAATTTACGTCATGCATATATGCACCTAATGTTGATATTGTATATAAAGTTTCAAATCAAACTCTTGAAAAATGTTGGAGTCGCTCCACAGGAGTGTGCTCATCCAAATGGTGCTGAAAGCCTATATTTGGGCTCCAATCTGAAGAGCAGACACTTCAACTTAAAGGCTTCATATTCAGTGGATATGCTTAATATTATCTGGGATGTGACATTTTTTTTACTCCATATGAATTTGCCCTTTTAGAATCTATGGGAGAGTGCCTGCAGGCAAATTCTAATAAATTATAACAAGGAAAAGACAACTGAATAAATTTTCATGACTAAAAATAATGGAACACTCGACCAGTTAATTAAATGACCATTTTGCCAATTAATAGGAGAATACAAATGACAGGAATTCGGTCATTTTCCTATCTTCTATTTATAAAGTGAGTATTTACTCAAATATATTTTGTTTGACAGAGCTCATTGAGCTCTGTCAAACACGATATAATAGATGAGCTAAATATAATTGTTGAGGCCAAAACTGTCTATAAATGTGAGTAATTCAGTGAACATCCGAGTAATTCGAGTAATTCTTGGACAGATTATATGCTTTTTCATTCAATTAACAGTTAACAGGCAAGATTCGAAATATAAATGTATGTCCCTGGTGAAGGGTTAATGGACCAGTAGTACAAGCGCGACAAGTCATTCCATTGTCTACATTGTTCTAATTAGATTGACGGAGTGTGTCGACTACCTATGATGTTGAATACGACATGCTTCTTCAATACCCGGAAAATCGCACGGTGAATCCCTGCAATACAAATAAATCCCAAAAGTATTGGCCCTGTTATTATCTTATTGAATCAGTGATGACGATTACATGGGCCAAAATGACATTCGTTATAGGTCTATCTGCTCATTGGTGTGTATCTGAAGCACGAAAATGTCATTTTATTCTTTGTATCATTCTGATTAGATTAACAGAGTGTGTCGTCTACTTGTGATGTTAAGTACATGCTCTCGCATACTGTATATTTCATAAATGGATTGACTGTATTTAAACGTAAATCACTATTAGCGGAGTGATCCAGACCGGTATGTATATTTTCCACTTTATTCTTGGCAGTAGGTTAATTTTCCTTCAGCATTACAAAAAACTTAATATAAAGCAATCAATACTGCTTTTAGTGGACTAAACCATACCAAGCATGTTAACTTTCGATATGTACCTGGTAAGGGTTAATGGAGCTCTCGGAGCTCAGATGGGATACAGTTGGCAATAATTCTACATGCATGCAAATTGTGATCAGTTGACCAATCCACACCTGGTTTGTTTACCTATCATTTCGTTCTTAGTTGAGGGTTAATTTTCTTTTTGGAGCCGAGTTAGATGGGATATAGTTGGTAATAATTCTACGTGCATGCAAATCGTGATTAGGAGACCAACCCATACCCAGTTGTTTACCTTCTATTTCGGTCTTAGTAGAGGGATAATTCTATTTTAGTCAAACAATAATCTTAATATAAAGTGATCTAGTCTGCAGTTAGTGGACTCTACCATACCCAGTAAGTTAACTTCCTATGTGCCTCAGGGATCGCCGGTAGAGGGTCAGTGGACACGCAGATCTTTTGGAGCCTAGCCAGATGGGACATAATTTGTATTAACTGCATTCATACGTAAATTGTGACCAATGGATCAACCCATACCCAGTTTCTATATGTTCCATCTTTTTAGTGGCTGAGGGTTAATGTTTCTGTCTACTATCAGATGACCAAACCATACCTTACTGCATGTCTGGGGTCAACTTTCTGTATGTTTCTGGTTGAGGGTTAATGGACATGTTGTACAACCTCGTATAAATTAGTGCAGTTATCTACTGATAACTTAGTGGTTGATAACTAAGTGGCTTTATTTCATCTGACTGAGCTCTTGGAGCTGAGTCGGGTGGAATACAGCTGGAAATAACTGAACACACACGTGAATCGTAAATCGCAATCAGTGGAACATTCCACACACAGTATGTATATTGTCCATTTCGTTCCTGGTAGAGGGTCAATTTCTCTTTTGCTAAGCATAAATCTTAATGTGAATTGATTAAGTCTAAACAATATTTAGCATGTTAATTTTCCATCTGTCTCTTATGGAGTGTTTATGGACCTGTAGTGAAACCTAGTGGTCAATACTGCATGCTCAAGTGGTGCAGATATATGCAAATTATCAAGCGGCTTTGTTCCATATGAATGAGCTCTTGGAGCTCAGTCGGATGGGACAAAGTTGAAGATAATGGCGTTTACATATATATCGTGATTAGTGGAATTACCCATAACCAAGTATATATACCTCTCATTTCGTCTTCGGTGGAGGGTTAACTTTCCTTTAGACAAAACCAAAGTCAAATGCTAATTACCAAGCTGCTTTGTGCCATCTGACTCAGCTCTTGGAGCTCGGTCGGATGGGACAAAAGTTGGAGATGATGGCGTTTACATATAAATTGTGATTAGTGGAATTACCCACACCAAGTATATATACCTCTCACTTCGTCTTCGGTAGAGGGTTAACTTTCCGTTAGACAAAACAAATCTTAATACAAAGTTTTCAAGTCTACTACTAGTGGGCTAACCATACTTAGCATGTTAACTTTCAGCACGTCCCCGGTAAGGGTTAATAGGCCAGTAGCACAAGAACAAGTCATTCCATTATCTCCATCGTTCTAATTACATTAACGGTGTGTGTCGACTACCTGTGATGCTAAATACGACATGCCCTGGTTTGCTCTTATAAACCCCTGTAAATCGCACGATGAATCCTTGCAATACAAATTAGTCTCAAAAGATTGGCCCTGTTATTACCTTTTTGAATTAGTGATGACAATTATATGGACCAATATGACATCTGTTATAGATTGTTCTGCACACTGGGGTGTATTTGAAGCACGAGAATGGCATTCAATTGTTTGTATCGTTCTAACTAGGTTAATACAGTGTGTCGTCTACCTGTGATGTTGAATACTTGCTTGTCATAATTTGTATTTCACAAATGGACTGGTATCTTATTGGTTTGTCTGTCCACTAGGGTGTTCCCGAAGACCAACAGAGTTAATCCACTCCTTTAATTGTCCCAATTAGATTAATGAAGATCTGACATACTCTTGTATTTCGCAGTCGGATGCCTGATGGTTTATGTACATAGATATGAATGGTAGTCTAGGCCAGTGATGTATAACCTGCCCACATTAATAGCTTCCATTGCAGCCTATCGTAACTCATTCACTTCATCCAGTGTCATATATGTTTGATACTGGTTTACAATATTTACACGTAAATATGTTCTTTTTTGTATTGCAGCATCCTATTACAAATTATTACTACTTCTTTCTGTCTTATTCAGAACTTACTACTCTTGCCAACCAGTATGTAAACTTGAAACGGCACCACACAATTGTAAACAACAAAATCATCCGAGTACTTTCCCGACTGTTTGATGCTGGTATTACATAAATGTGTAACATAAATGTCTACAGAGCTCGGATTGTTTTTTTTAATAGTGTTGTCTATTGTCACGGCATTAAAAATAAGCTCCAAAAACATCAAATATGCTGTATATTATGCTACATGTATATGCGCTGGAAGGGAAGCAGTCTACTTAACGCCCTCACTGTTATGCTTGCATTATTTTTCAGCTTGTTCGATTGTCCAGTTACGCTTGGGGACAAAAATGCATGGTCATTGGAACCACATTTTAATTATAATTTGGGTACAGGTGTTTCGGTGATTGACAGAGTTTTTTATTTAACACTCTCGGCTCCCATTCTCGCACTAACAGTGTTCTTGCTAGTATTAATTATATTATCGGGCGATATTGAATTGAACCCAGGCCCAAATCTTACAGACTCAAATAAGAGAGTAAATATATTAAAAATGTGCCATTTGAATGTACAAAGCTTAGATGTACAAACGAAATTAGACATTATAAAATGTGAATCGCTGGTCTTTGATATTCTGGCTCTCACCGAGACGTGGCTAACTGATAACACTCCGATATCTAATGTACTTCTGCCTAGCTTTCAGGAGCCACTACGTAAGGACCGGCCGACGAGGGGGGGTGGTGTGGCGGTATATTTCAAGGAGGGCATTGCCTTCCGACATAGACCTGATCTTGAGTTAGTAAATATTGAGTGTCTTTGGACTGAAGTTGTCACAAAACATGGTAAGCCACTTTTGCTGGGTGTGTTTTACCGCCCACCTAATAGTCCACCCGAAACGTGGAATATTATTTCCGCCTCCATTGAAAAAGCCAAAGATACCCAAATTGAAGATCTTATTGTTACTGGTGATTTTAATGATAATCAACTTATGCCTCTAGGAAGCACATTTTTAGAAATTTCCAGATGTTTCAACTTGGCCCAGTTTGTCAATGATCCGACATGCATTACCGAAACTTCAGCGACGCTGCTCGATCTCTTTGCCGTGTCTCAGTCAGTGAACGTGGTGTCGTGTGAAGTTTTAGATCCCTTCTTCCCAGACATGATCCGCTATCACAAACCAATTGTTATCGAAATTGACTTCGCAAAATCAGCTCATGTTGCTTTCAAGAGACGTGTCTGGGCTTATGCATTAGGAAACTACATCGATCTAAATAATGCAATCATTAACGAACAATGGGACGAAATATTTGATAACCCCGATCTGGACACTATTGTATCTGATTTTACCAATAAAATACTCCATTTGGCATCAAAGCATATCCCAAATAAATACATAACCTCGAGAACTAACCAACCTGAATGGTTTCATAATAACATAAGACTACTTATCAGACAAAGAAAACGATTGTATCGTGCAGCCAAAGGGAGTGGTCTTCCTCAAGCATGGTATAAATACAGACGTAAGAGGAATGAGGTCGTTTCAGTGATACGAAAGGCCAAAATGACCCATTTATCTAAAGTTCAAAGCGTGCTGAAAAGCTCAGAGACTTCATCAGCACAATGGTGGAAGACCCTTAAATCTTTCATATGAAATAATACTTCATTAGGGATCCCAACTATAACTCACCAAAACAGAACGTATTTGTCGAACATTGAGAAAGCTGAGGTACTCAACAGTTATTTCTGTACTATTTCTTGCGTAGATGATTCTAAAGCCTCGTTGCCAGCATCTGTTCTACCATGCGATGAAATACTTGATAATATAACGCTCCACTGCCGCGATGTTTATGAAGCACTGACAGCAATAAATGCGTCCAAAGCCTCTGGTCCGGATTTGGTCAGCCCTCGTCTACTAAAAGAGTGTAAAACGTCCTTGTGTGAACCACTATCGATCCTGTTTAATATCCTATTGAATAACTGTTATTTTCCAACTGCATGGAAAAAAGCTAATGTATCTCCAATTCTGAAAAAACCTCCCTCTAACTTAGTCACGAATTATCGTCCTATATCTTTGATTAGCTGTGTAGGCAAGGTATTTGAGAAATGCATCTTTAAGCGTCTATGGAAATTCCTGAGTGATAATAATACCCTTAGTCCATTTCAATCTGGTTTTACACCTCGGGACTCTACAGTTCTCCAACTATCACATATATACGACGAATTCTGTCGTGCTCTGGATGATGGCAAGGAGGTCAGAGTGGTCTTCTGTGATGTTAGTAAAGCGTTTGATAAAGTTTGGCACGCCGGATTGCTTTACAAATTGGAGAAGGTCAGAATTAGGGGGGAATTACTGGATTTTCTCAGATCATATCTCTCTGATAGATCCCAGTGGGTTGTCATAGCAAACGAGTGCTCCTCTTGGAGAGCTGTCTGTTCTGGAGTTCCACAAGGTTCGATTCTTGGTCCTCTTTTATTCCTCATCTATATTAATGATATTACGGAAAATTTGATCAGCAGCCTGCGTCTCTTTGCAGACGACACATCTCTTTATCTTATTGTTGAAAATCCTGCCCAAACAGCTAATGTAATCAATCGCGATCTGGCGACAATAGAAAATTGGGCTAGATTATGGCTGGTCGAATTCAACCCACAAAAAACTGAAAGTCTTCTCATATCTCGGAAAACTAATCCCCGTTCTCATCCACCCTTGTTGTTTTCTAATATGCAAATTGCCGAAGTTGATAGTCACAAGCATTTAGGTGTTATGTTGAATACTACTTGTACCTGGACTGATCACATTGATTATATCTGTGCTAAACCCTGGACACGTATAGACTTAATGCGAAAGTACAAATTCATACTTGATAGATGCGTTCTGGAAAAAATTTACTTTGCATTCGTAAGACCCCTACTGGAATATGCCGATATGGTTTGGGATAACTGCAATGAAAGAGACATTGTTAATATAGAGAAAATTCAAGTTGCTGCAGCTAGGGTTGTTACCGGGGGAACTGTCAGTGCCAGCAAAGCCCTATTATACTCCGAAACCTGCTGGGATACCCTCCAGGACAGGCGTGGAAAACACAAATTAATGCTGTTTTTCAAGATGTACCATTGCATAACGCCCCGATACATTGCTAGTAAGGTCCCACCCCCAGTATCGGCGAGCAATACGGCTCATAATCTTCGTTCAAGTGGTAACCTCAGGATTCCTTTTTGTCGAACCAATTTATACCAATCCTCTTTCATCCTGGCAGTAACTAAATTATGGAATAGAATACCACTACCTGTTAGAGAGAATAGTTCTTATAGTAATTTTAAGAGTTATTTAAATCATAATAATCGGCGGCCGCCATCGTTTTTCAGTAATGCAAAATGTCGTTCAGCACAGATATATCATTGCCGGTTGCGCTTGGGATGTAGCAATCTCAATTCACACCTATATGCCAATCATATATCACTCTCACCCTATTGCCAATGTGGAGAGATCGAGTCGACTGAGCACTTTCTGTTAATGTGCCCTCTTTACTTTAATATCCGTAACCGTACCATTGGTCAACTATCCTTTACTCCAAATGTTTCAGTCTTACTCTATGGCTCCGAATTTTTGAGTAACGAAGAAAATCGTTCAGTCGTTGACCTTGTCCAGGATTATATTATAGCTTCAAAGCGCTTCTAGTAAGTGTATATAGATACGTGCATGCACGCGCACGTGAGAGTGCATGAATGTATGCATATGTATGTAAATATATATGTTTGTGTGTGCGTTTATGTGCGTGCATTAAGTATGTATGTGTGTGTGCATGCTAGTATGCGTGTCTGTATGTATGTATATGTATGCGTGCGTATATGTATCGTCGACTGAGTGCTGGAGTGTTCTAGGTCACACAGGGGACATAGAACGTTCTAGCGCTCGGGCGACGATATGTATCTGTGTATATATGTATGTATATGTGTAAGAACATAGACGTCTTCCCTATGCACAGTTCATATCCAACTTGTACGTGTGCTGTGACTACAGTCTACTTGTATTCTCTGTAATACTAGATGAGTTACCGGATCAGTTTGCACCCAGGTTGGCTTCTTGCTTTCTTTCTTCATTCCAATATTCTCTTTTTTCCTACAGTACCTCTCATGTTAACTTCCATGGTTTAAACAATATAAATGAAACTGTACGAGTGTCATTAATCCGATTATATCATTATATTGTAAATGTCAAACGTGGAAACGACCTTTTATAAGCTCTTTAGCTTTCTGTCGGATCCACCATCAACAATGTTGTACTTTGTATCTCTAGAAATGTAGAACAAATAAATATTGTTTAAACTAAGATTCGAAATAATTTTTTTTCTAGTGCAGGTCAAAATGTCCTGCCCAAGTAGTTTGTGCAGGACATCTCAGTTTGGTGCAGGTCATGTTCAACATATTACTTTATGCATTGTAAATTTTGAGGTAAACTTCTACAAAGCAAACTGAGAATTAGACTAGAGTCAAGAAGAAAAGAAACGAAACATGGGTGTATATTATATAAAATGTTATTTTCCTACATATTCTGCAAATTGAGATAATGTTAGGCCTACTGGGATAGCAGATAACAAATTTCTCTGCAAAGTGTACAAGTATGTGGTGTTTCTGCCCAAGGTTGAAGAACCACATGAATAATTGTGTTACCTATGTATATTGGTGTATTTGGAGAACCAAAAGCGAGTTAGATTTTTCCCCTTGGACTGACAGCCACATTGTGAAGACAATCAATGTCTCTGATTGTGGGCATTAAGCACATAACACTGAACAGGTAACGAGTCACTAATTTTTCATTAGTTGATGAAATGTGTTCTTTGTCGTTGTGATCCCATAAGAAATCTTGCAGTTTTGCTCAACAAGATTGCCTGTACGTTTTTCAAGATGAATTGCTTCAAAAATAGCACAAGTCTGTATATTAAAAACATACAAGTTACACTTTTTAATTGATTGTTATATTTTCAGTAATGTGTTTCTGTCAGAGGAAAACCAATGATTAGTCATGTCCACTTTTGGACTGTTTTTTGAGTTTATCAGAATTAATTTTCATTTTTAGCTCAACTTTGGCGAGCCAAATTTGAGCTTTTGTCATGGCCCGTTGTCCGTCTGTCCGTACGTCAACAATTGGATACGGCTCGGGCTAGAGGCCATACGAAACATCTTGGGTACCTTTGTTATCTTTACGAAACATCTTGGGTACCTTTGTTATGACCGCGGGACGAGAATGAGAGTTTTTGGGTGTGGTCCGAAATTCAAGATGGCTGTCAGCCGCCATTTTGTACTGACGATGCAGAAATCTGTTTTTGTACAGAACTTCCATATGTAAGCTCTGATTTGAATAATTTTTTGTATGAATGTTTAGTACAGTGGAGCCCACTTAATTGGATATCTCTTAATTGTATATCCCTGTTAATTGAATATCATTTTTAAACACAAAACCATTTACCATACCTTCAGTACAAATTTGATCTGTTAAGTGCATATGGGTTGTAGAGTAAACTCCTGTTAATTGTATATACATTTTTGTAATATGTCGAAAAAGTTACTGTGACACGCTCCAAATTCCCCTTATTTATCAACCTTTTTGGCCTCACTACATTCAATACAGGCATTTATTCTATTATATCTTGTTTGACAGAGCTCTGTGAGCTCTGTCAAACAAGATATAAGAGAATAAATGCTCAGTTTACCTCCAAAACACAGAAAACTGATCAAATTCCTGTTAATTGTATACTCCTGTTAATTGAATAATTTTCACTGGCAAAATGGATATTCAATTAAGAGGATTCTACTGTACCATGGGATACATCACATATAATACTGGTTTTTTTCTCGTGCGTAAATCGTGCAAATTAGACTAATTTTGATGTTTTTTGGTGTTACTTTCAGCACTGTAAGTGCAAATGCCAATACGGCTCGGGCTAGAGGCCGTATTTATGAACCGATCTTTACGAAACTTTTTGGGTACCTTTGGTATCACCGTGGAACGAGAACGAGTGTTTTGGGGTCCGGTCCAAAATTCAAGAAGGCCGATGGCAGCCATTTTGTACAAAATTAGGTGCAATCAGATTTTTGCACAGAACTTCCATATGAAAGCGCTGATTTGAATAATTTTTTGTGTGAATGTTTAGTACCATGGGATACATCACATATAATACGGGGTTTTTTCTCGTGCAGAAATTATGCAAATTAGATGAACTTTGATTTTTTCAGTGTGACTTACACACAGTAAGTACACATGTCAATACAGCTCAGACTAGAGTCTGTATTTATGAACTGATCTTCACGAAATGTCTTGGGTACCTGTATTATCACCTTGGGACGAGAACGAGTGTTTCTGGGTGCGGTCTAAAATTCAAGATGGCTGCCAGTGGCCATTTTGTACCGAAATTAGGTCTAATCAGTTTTTTGTACACAACTTCTGTATGGCTCAGACTAGAGGCCATATTTATGAACCAATCTTTATGAAACTTCTTGGGTACCTTTGTTATCACCGTGGGATGAGAACGAGTGTTTTTGGGTGTGGTCCGAAATTCAAGATGGCCACCAGCATCCATTTTGTACCAAAATTAGTGCAATCAGTCTTTTGTACAGAACTTCTGTATGAAAATTCTGATTTGAATAAATTTTTGTATGAATGTTTAGTAACATGGAATACATCACATATTGTAAGGGGTGTTTTTTTGTGCAGAAATTATGCAAATTAGATGAACTTTGATTTATTCTGTGCTACTTACACAATGTAAGCACACATGTCAATACGGCTCAGGATAGAGGCTGTATTTATGAACCGATCTTCACAAAACTTCTTGGGTACCTTTGTTATCACCTTGGGACGAGAATGAGTGTTTCTGGGTACGGTCCAAAATTCAAGATGGCTGCCAGTGGCCATTTTGTACCGAAATTAGGTCCAATCAGTTTTTTGTCACAAGTTCTATACAGCTCGTATTTATGAACTGATCTTCACAAAACTTCTTGGGTACCTTTGTTTTCACCTTGGGACCTGAACGAGTGTGTTTTGGGGTGCCTTTGTTATCACTGTACTATGAGAACAAATATTTTGGGGTTCAGTCAGACCCACTTTGGGACTGAAAGATTTTTTTCTAGTTTAGCATCTGACTGTCACCCACCTTTACAATACTTTACCTGTACATTTGTTACAGGCAACGGTCAGTATTTATGTACATCCGTTACAATACGTTATATGTACCTTTGTTATCAGGTCATTACCTAGATGTTTGTCATTGCTGTGTCACATACTATACATGTACATGTCTTTGTCTTGACAAGTTGAGCTACAGTGTCATTGACACTTTCATTTTTCTTTGCAAATGGACATGTAGCCATTTCGTAGTTAATTTTGCAATGGAATTTAAGTTTATACTAGTGTTTTTTAACCTGAGATTCTAAAAACATTGAGCAGAATTTTGTATCAGTCTAAATGTCTGATGGATTTCAAAGTGTGTCTGTCAAAGTAAGTTTGGTGTTGGTCATTGTCCTTGTCCAGTCACTTATTTCAAGCCTTGTCAAGCCTTGTTAACAGGTCAACTTTGTATTCACTGTATGGTAAATTGTTTGATATTTGTGAATTACATATAATTAACAGGGTTACAAATTTAAAAGCTATACAATTAAGCCATTGTATTTCTAAATAACTGTAGCTTTCAAGGGAAATAATTCTGTAATGCTTCAATTGAGCCAACAGCAAATCTGTCATGCACATCTACAATTGTTGTCAATCACATATTCCAAAGTTAAAACTAATCTCCTAATAAAAAGTGAAAGTAGGTCGATCTACAATATTAAATTATTTCAACAGACAGACCAAGCAAACAATCGACTGACCAGATGGCACACTTTATACCCCCCTAAAAACTATGTTTGTGGGTGTTTAATATTGATCTTCTTTGACAGAGACCTTTCAGATTTGTCAAACAAGCTACAGTGGGTTAACCCTTTCCGTAATCCCCATGATATCAAAATATGTATTATTTTCTTTTCAAATTTTTCAAACAAATTTCAACACAACCCTATCCTCATTGCACAAACTCAATGAGCTCGTTCCAATGAGGGAAATGGTTTTGTTGAAATTTTTTGAAAAAAAATCCATCATTTTTTCTGCACAAATTGTCTATTATGCAGACTGATGTGGCCGATTCATTAGGTAATGGGTTAAATGGTCCAAGCCACTGATAACTGATGCTGTTAACCATGTTGTTTCTGACTTCAACAGGTCTTTTTGATCTCATTCCTTACAATGTACAGTACAGTTGCCGTGGGCTGGTCACTTTCCACGGCTGGCAATATTTCCACGGCCGCAATAATATTTGATTCCAAACACTAATTACAGGAATAATCATAAAAAAATTAATTAATGAAGCAATGGGTACAACCCGGTGCTTCATTAATTAAAATTTTGCTGTTGATGATTTTTATTACCTGTTAAACACATGCGTGGACATCACTGCCTGGATTATGGCCAGTCCACGGCGATTGTACTATAACCTTTTAATAAATTATACTGATCGTATTTTATTAGCAGAAGATTTTCTATATTTTTATATTATTTTTTTAAAATAATTTTTATATCATTTTTTTTATATTATATTGATATTTTTTCGTCAGATTTGGCAAATAGTGCAAAATCCTTCAGGGCTAAAACTATTCAATTGAAAGGGTTTCTTTGTACTAGTGCACATAAACTTGCTATTCTTTGGATGTCAATGATTGTTATTTTCAAATTCCCCACCCCCCCCCTCCAACCCCTAGCATTTGACCCCTCCTTGGAACAAGCCCATGAGCTGGTCTTCTATGGCATTATATATTTATTTATTGGGATTTAACAACACTTTTGACAACCAGGGTCACCTCATATCAAGAAGCCAGAGTATGAGGAAAGAACCACTGAGTAACAGCAATGAACTGTCAGACTCTTCAAAGTACTAACTCAACCAAAACAGGATTACCATTGGTTGAAGACAATTGCACTATCGATGGGCAGTATGCCTCAGTAGACATGCAGTGCATCATGATCATGCCCCCATAGGGACAATCGGGATGAAGTGCTGCCTTGCCCAAGGACACAACGCAGTTACTCCTGGTGGGGATCAAACCATGGACCTTTCGGTTTGAAGTTTGATGCTGTAACCACTGGGTCATTGCACTCCCCTTCTGTGGCATTATAATTACCTCTATAGAAGAAAAATTATAAATTACAGTACAACTTGTCTTGAGAGACCACCCTTTGGGCCACACAAAAGTGGTCTCTCAAGACAGGTGGTCTCTCATAACAGGTTTCAGGTTTTCTCAAGTTAGTGAACCACAAAATTCAGAAATGGAGAAGAATGGATTTTTGTAATTACTTTGTAGTTGTTTTTTTTATGAAGTTTTTGTAACAAATTGAAATGGACTGTTGTAAAAATTATAAAAATAAATTAGTGTTGAAAATCTTCATTGAAGATTTTCAACACAAATTTATTTTTATAATCCTTTCTGTCACATTTCAGGTATGTATGAAATTGTTTGTTCAGCAATAATCCTTATCTTTTCACAGGGGTCTTATAAAAACATCTCAATCTTTAATGAGTTATGTAACTGAATAGCAATTGAAAGCCAATTAAGAGCTTTTAATACTTTTAATTATGTTCGTATAACCACAATGGATTTTCTAATTCCAGAACAGGTAAAAAGTTTTTGTCATGGTTTCAGTCTTCAAAAGGGCGGTCTCTCAAGACAGGTCCATTATGGCATAAAAATACAAGTTGGTACCAGGTCACAGTGGTCTCTCATTCATTTTTCATCATTATCATTCGCACCTCTGAACTCAGAGTGCGAGCATCCTAATTAACACCTTAATTATGGAAACACTGGAACTACCAGCGCGACTGAAGAGAACAATAGCAGCTCTGGGCATCTCTTGCCCTGTCACCTGGACTGTCTGGGAGACAGGCAAGAGAGTCCATCTGAACTTGGAGTTCGTCATTGAAGAGCACAACACCACCACACCTTCTTCGGGGAGAGGTAGCACCTTTTGTGAGAGGAACCCCTCTCACACTGGTCCTCACCCGAAGAAGCCTGGACCTGGCCCTGAAAAGAAGAAGAGCAAGAAGAAGAAGAGTCCGTCCACCAAGCGCCAGGATTCCAGGCGCTTGGAGGCCTTCCTGGAAAGGAAGAGAGAAAAGAGTGAGGAAAAAGTAGAAGAGGAAGAGCCACCATTTCTACTCCAACTCCCGCAGATTCACCCATCTTGCCTCCAGCCTCACACCTGGAGACGCCAGATGTGGACGGTCTTGCGGAGACTGAGTTGGAAATGGAAGTTGCCTTCTCGCCACTTCCCGATCCTCTCTCGCCTCTCCCTTCTGCATCAGAAGGTCTGGACACGGAAACACCAGAGGACCGAATACGAAAACAGGAAGAACAGTTCAAGATCTGCCAAGAGCAACGGGACAAAGAAATGAACAGCGCAGTCGATGAAATACGCCGACTCATCCAGGCACATAAATCACATCCGACACCACAACAACAACCTGCTTCTACTCCAACAACTCCCACTACAACAGTTCTGTCACCATCACAGCCTCCTTCTCTCAAGAAGAAGATAAAGAAACACAAGCGGCGCTGAGATTCCCCTTTCCCTTTCCTCCTTTAACACGCTCAGACATGATGAAGCACAAAAAGCAATAGGAAAACTACGAAACAGTAATTGAGGGTCAAAAGGGTTTACTCCAAATCGTCCCAGCGCGCCTTTGGCGCGCGAAACCATTCTACTAACTAACTAAGGTCACAGTGGTCTCTCAAGACAGGTGGTCTCCCATAGCAGGTCCATTATAGAGTAAAACCAATTGGTGCCTGACAGATGTGGTCTCTCAAGACAGGTGGTCTCTCAAGACAGTGGTCTCTCAAGACAGGTTTTACTGTATCTCAAATGCAAGGAAATGAGATTTCTGGATAACAAAACTGAAAATTTTCATATGATTGCCCTGCCAGAGCCTACTTGTAAGAGTATGATTATTTGGACATGTTTAATATTTTCCAGCTATGAGATTAATTTATTTTACCTTAACCTTTAACCCAATGTTGCAGCTAAAAGCGACCAGTGCTATTCACATTGTGAAAGTGTCAATGACACTGTAGCTTAACTTGACTGTGTGTAGTGTTTGATGAAAAGGATAATGTTCAATGTTTATGAAAGGATTATGAAATAAGATAAAAATTGTGATAATTGAGAATATTGTGTTAATTTCTGTTCCCTGTATGCTATGTTTTCAATAAGAATAATTTGAGGTGTAGACTGTACAAAAGAACCTAGGCCTGGGTTTAAGTGGCCCTCACAGTTAATGTATGTCAACCAAGTTACGAAGTGACAGTAAAATTATTCCAAAACGAATCATCCTTCTAAGTTACAATGAAATCCCTTTATAAATATAACTCATAGACGTTGCTACAGGAATCTAGGTCATGTGACAGTTCGATGGTCACAGTTGACTGATCATGACCAAAAAAAGGAGTCTCATCTAGATATCATACCAAATTATCCTACCAAGTTACAATGAAATCCCTTCATAAAAACAACTTGTAAACTGCTAAAGGAATGTAGGTTACGTGATCAGACGGAGATAACGGCTGACTGATCGTGACCAAAATAGGACAGTCTCATCTCGACATCATACCAGGTTATTTTTCCAAGTTACAATGAAATCCCTTCATAAATATGAACTGTAGACTGTGCAAAACAAATCTAGGTTACGTGCCTGTGTGGCCGTCACAGTTCACCGATCACAGCCAAAATAGGATGTTCTCATCTACATGACACAATAGGATGTTCTCATCTAGACATTATACTGAGCCATTCTACAAATAGATATAATACAGAGTCATCCTATGAAGTTACAGTAAAATCCCTTAATAAATATTAAAATTTTTTAGTAAATTTTGTTTCTTAACATACCTACCACAATTGTTTACAATTGGCTGTAACATAAGTGCAAGCCCTACTTCAGAACTAACTCAAGCTTTTAGAATCTTTTCCAAACGAGTTGGAAAAGTACTAGAGTGCAAAAGCACGAAAAAGATCGAAAAAAGGGTCGAGCGAGACCAGCGCTCGAAATTACAGGTACTCTCTCTGCACACCTCTTGCATTTACCGAGCGCATGCGCAACAACCGTGACGTCAATTCCGTATTTCCGCCAACGAGAAGTTTGTGATTTAGCGGGGAGGCATCAATATCAAAGATATCCCCAAGGAGGGTGGGCCTCCGGTAAACAATTGTGGTAGGTATGTTAAGAAACAAAATTTACTAAAAAATTTTAATTTCTTTTCAACCTACTCACAATTGTTTACAATAGGAGGAGGTGAATCACATAACCAATACCAACAAGAGTAGCAGAACGAAAGCAAGGATGGCAGAGAACAAAAACGAAAACCGGTAATGAAGATAGAGAGAAGGCACCTGAAAAGAACAAGGCTGAGCGAAGCGCAACCTCGACAAAAACAAGTTTAACGAGGGTGCACAACAGCCTGAGCAGCAACGAGAGGGCCTAAAGAATAAAGGTCCTCAGATTGCTGCTGAAGGTGGCGGAGATAAAAAGAGGAGAAGGTAGAAGCATTCCTCCAGTAAGCCGCATTCATAACATCCCGGAGCAAAACAGAATTGGAGAACGCACAGGATGTAGAAATGGCACGAACCTCATGAGCATTAACCCGGTTCGAAACAAGATCGACGCAGACAAGCGAGAATAAGCCAGCTTGATTGCAAGACAGATCCACCTGGAAATAGAATGGGAAGAGATAGACTGCCTCTTAGGAATGAGAGACAGAAAGAATCTCTTCCGACCCCTCCTAATGAACTGAGTGCGAGTAATGTAAGTCTTGATCGCACGAACAGGACAAAGAAGAGGCCTCCGGCCATCTACAGCGGGGAGAGCCCAAATGCAGATGGGAGGAGGTACCGAAGTTGATTCTTAGCCAGAAAAGAGCAATCAGTAGTGAAGGTGACACTGTTAGCCTCATTTCAGAAGAAGGCAGAATCAACAGATAGCGCATGAAGCTCACTGACTCGACGAGCAGAAGCAAACGCTAGAAGAAAAGCCGTCTTATAGGTGAGAAAACGCATGTCGGTCTCAGATAAAGGCTCGAATGGCGCCCCCTCCAAACAGTGCAACACCCATGCCAAGTTCCACTTGGGTATAAGACGCAAAACTCGAGGCCTCTTCAAAGAAAAGTGCCGAATAAGTTTGGAGAGAAAAAGATTATGACCGATGCACCGCTTTCCCACATAAGAGAAAGTATCAGACAGCATCGACTGATAGCCCTTAATCATAATAGGCTGGAGGCCCTTGGAGTCAAAAAGAAAAACCAGAAAATCCGCAATTTGAGCGATTGACGGATCATGGTAATTCACATTGTGATCTGTACACCAGCGGCAGAAAACCTTCCACTTGGCGGCATAAGTCATGCCAGTGGAATGTTGCCGCGATGCATAAATGCACTCCACTGATCGTCTCGAAAAACCCCTACGTCGGAGACTGGACCTGATAAAAGACAGGCGTGAAGGGACAGGCTCGCCAGGTTGTTGTGATACTTCCTGGGACGACCCTGTGAAAGAAGATCGTGACGTAGAGCTAGACGAATCGGTCGATCGGCCAATAGAGGCCGCAGCAGATTGATCCACACCCTCTGTGGAGACAGGGGTGTGATCAGAATGATCCTGCAACTGCAAGCACGAATCTTCACTAATACTTGAGGAAGAATCGGTGCAGGAGGAAAGGCATAGCCGATCCAACCTGTCCAGTCCAGAGACAGAGCGTCTACTGCAAATGCCAGAGGATCTGGACAAGGGGAGACAAAGGTCTCTACCTGATGATTCCAGCGAGTAGCGAAAAGGTCGACCTGAGGACGGCCCCACTGCTCGCAAATCGCCTGAAACACTGACCGATGTAGCATCCATTCGGTTGGAAGGACACTGTAGCGTCGGGACAGGGAGTCTGCTAGGACGTTGAGACGCCCGGGAATGTGTCGAATGGACACCCGAGCGTTCACATCCCGCGCCAACAGAAGAAGATCCCGAGACAGCCAATACATGGGAAATCGAATGTGTGCCTCCTTGATTCCGTATGTAGGCCACTACTGTCGAATTGTCCGAAAGAAGTAGGACAACATGGTCCGACAGATGAGGGATCCAAAGCCGAAAACTCAATAGAAGAGCAAGGAGCTCCTTCTGGTTGATATGAAGGCCCACCTGCTCGCTGTCCCACTCTCCGTGAGTAGACAGGCCGAGAGGATCCAACGTCGCACTCCAGCCCCGATTGCTGGCATCCGCAGTAAGGATGCGATCGGCCAAAGGAAGATCCAACGGAACACCCTGTGTCAGCCAGGGAATATCTGCCCAAGTGCGGAGGTGACAAAGCAGGGACCGAGGAATAGTGAGTTCCAGGTCCAGCGGATCTACATTCGGATGCCAATGATCCAACAGGAAGTGTTGGAGAGGTCGGACAAACAAGCAACCGAGCAGAATGAGATCTGTCACCGAAAAGCAAAGGCCCAGCATCCGAAGGAAAGTCCTGGCCGAGACCGAGGAAGATTGAAGCAGGTCCCGAGTCAAGGCAGAAAGAATCGTCGCCCGAGCCAGGGGGACCGACACTACATTGTGAAGAGTGTCGAAATCCATCCCCAAATGACGGAATCGCTGAGAAGGAAGAAGATCCGACTTCTCGCGATTGACTCTGAAACCCAGCGATGCTAGTAGGCAAAGAAACTGCCGGACATCGAACTCCAGAACAGCAGCATCGTGGTGCCATTGGAGGATGTCATCTAGGTAGGCTGACGAAGTCACTGCCGACTGAGTGCGGTGGAAAGCAAGCACATGTGACATCAGTCGGGTGAAGGCCCAAGGAGCCAGGTTCAAACCGAACGGGAGAGCTCTGTATTGAAAAACTTGATCCCGAAACGAGAACCGAAGGTACTTCCGTGAAGCCAGATGAATGGGTACATGGAAGTAGGCATCCTTCAGGTCGATACTGGCCGCAAAATCGCCCTGATGAACTGAACGTCGAACCGACCGGAAAGTCTCCATACTGAAACGAGGAGCTATTATGTACTCGTTCAGGGTACTCAGATCGATGACAGGACGATATTGGCCATTTTTCTTCGGCACCAAGAAAAGTCTCGAGTAAAACCCCGGTGAAAGGGTGTTCCTGACCACCTCGATCGCCCCTTTGGAGAGGAGATTGTCGATCTCCTGCACCAGAAGGTCCCGACGCAGAGAATCGGAAGGGACCTGAGTCGGAAGGGGCACCCGAGATAAACTGGGATGCCGATGGAAGGACAGTCGCAGACCGGATTGAATGAAATCGAGGACCCAAGAGTCCGACGCTATCTCTGTCCAACGGTCGTAAAACAGCGACAGCCTTCCCCCGACTGGAGGCGAATCGAGGTGAGAACCTTCACTTGCGGCCTCGACGAGGCCCCTGAGAGGAGAAACCACCTCGGGAAGTGACAGAGTCCTGAGACTTTCCAGCCTGAGGCTGCTAGCAGAAGGAGCAGATGGAGCCGAAGGCGTAGCCGACGTCGCCGACGAGGCAGATGCAGCAGCATGCTTGGCGGGCCTGGAACGACCCCCACCCGCAGCAGCAGGTTGGTCAAGCTGTCTCAGCAAAAGCTGGTCCTTCGAATGACGAAGAACTTCACCACGAACAGCTTCCACGGAACCATGGAACAACTGAGGTCCCACCAAAGAGGCAGACCTCAGAACAGCACGTTGCTCAGAAGGAAGAGATGGTAAAGAATCCAACACCGCATCCCGGCGTGCCAGCTCCAAATTGGCCGTGTTACAGGAGTGAGCGTGTGTCAAGTTCATAAGAGCTTGTGACAAAACGCGAAAAGGTGCCTGAGCGTCATCAAACTCCCCTGGTGGAAAATATTCAGCCAGAGCAGCGACGACATGGTCCACGAGAGATAACATACCCAGCATCTCTCGGGACAGGCCCACCATAGACTCAACTACCGACATCGGGAGAACTGCCGACTTAGGCTTAGTCAACCCGAGGGAAGAAGAATCCTCATCCACAGTAGTCATCCCTTGGAAGACTGGTGGAGAGACGGAATTGTACACACGAAACTGCGATGGAGGCAGAAAGGCATCAGCTCAAGAAAAGAAGGAACCCTTGAGGGCCTTAGAACGCATTTTGGCGTCTAAGCCCTGGAATGACTCAACAACCTGAGCCGATTGCAGAGGACGCAAAGCCCCGGAGCTAGAAGGCTCAACAGGGTTACGGCGCTCTACAGTGGACCGTGGCCGGACGGTCACAGCAAGCTGGTCGGAAGGTTGAACGTCCGGCAATAAGCCGAAGACGAAATCCAAAGCCTGCCCCAAGACTGACGAGGGGGGCCCATCACCTTCAAGATACTCGTCATCCTCCGTAGCAGAGGAGACGTAGCCCAACTCGGGCTGACCAGCAGAAACCTCCTGTGCAGTATCCAAGGGCCAGGCGAGACATCTCGGCGACCGACCAAAGGAGGTTGTGCCTCAGGAGGCACAGGGAGGCCAACTTGAGGGTTGCCAGAAAGCAACCGGGGTGAGCGTCAAAACGGCCTGGCGCAGGTAACCCTGAGAATCCATCGCAGCAGAATCGCCCGATGGAGTGTCCTCCCAATGGACCCTTCTGGAAGAAGAACCCAAATCCTCAGAAGAGACCGATGTCGAACGTCGATCGGCAGACAGAATAGGGACACGGTGAGAAGACACTGGAGGATAGTCCCGATTGTGACGCCCAGGGGCCATCACTGACCTCTGCGAAACAGAAGGTCCTGCCTGCAAATCCTCTAAAGAGACCGACGGCGCACGTCGATCGATAGCTGGACCTAGGACACGGTGAGAAGACACCGGAGGATTGTCCCAAGAATGACAGGAACCTGTCATTGGCCTCTGTGCAGCAGACGGCCCCAACTGCCTATCCTCTGAGACCGACGGCAAGCATCGATCGACACCCAGACTCGGAACACAGTGAGGAATCACCGGAGGAAGGTTCCGAGAGTGACAGCTAACAGGGGCTGTCACTGACCGCTGCCGAACAGCAGGCCCTGGATGCCAACGTTCCAACACCATCCCGCTAGGCGGCACACTAGCAGGGGAAGGTGGAACAATAAATGATTCACTCGAGGGACGAGGAATCGCTGCCGAAGCGACCGGCCGGCTCAACCGACTAGGAGCAAACCTAGCCAGATGACAGCAAACCCGCACAGCGAGGCTGGGGGAGGCTGAGAACACACAGACACACCAGCAGATACAGCCTCGGTCCCCCGAGACTGTAGACCATCCCCAGAGGAGATGGAAGAGCCACCATCAGACAGAATAGGATCTGGAGTAGCAACTTCCTCAACAACAGCCGACAGTGTAGGAGGCGGATCGGAGAGGGTCACTGAGCTGACCTCGGAAAAGCTCTCAACGAAAACAGACGCCTCAATAGTGACATCAGAAGACAAAGAGACCACGGTCTCCTCGTCAGATATCACTGAACTAACACCGCCAACAGTTGCAGAGGAACTCGCCACAGAAGGCAGATCCGAATCCTGTGTGACAGAGTCACCACGTGCACCAGCAGAAATGTCTGCTATGGCACGGCTACCCTTACCCCGAGAACGAGGGGTTCTAGCTCTGGAAAGAACCACCTTGTTCACAGAAGTCCAGAATTTAGAGGACCAAACCCCACAAATACCACATGATTGGGCCTGAGTGCAATTGTTGCAAGTGACACATGTGGCATGAGGGTCGTCCACGTTTCACCTGCAAGCAAGAGGTACAAGGAACAGTCTTAGGCATTATATCAAAATAATCAAGCTTCCCATCAACGGAAAACAGCACGAAGGTCGTGTTCACACATGGGAGAAAGACAAGATAAAGTGTGAAGAGACAAGCAATAAAAATACAAATTAACATTAATTAATAATAACTTGGTAGCTTGATAAAAGGATACAATCCACAAGCACACTAAATATGTAGAATAAGTTGTTCACAAAGAATAAACAGAATAATTTAGCACGAGTCACAAAAATTTCCGACCATGTACAATGGCGGAAAATAAAGGAATTGACGTCACGGTTGTTGCGCATGCGCTCGGTAAACGCAAGAGGTGTGCAGAGAGAGTACCTGTAATTTCAAGCGCTGGTCTCGCTCGACCCTTTTTTCGCTCTTTTTCGTGCTTTTGCACTCTAGTACTTTTCCAACTCGTTTGGAAAAGATTCTAAAAGCTTGAGTTAGTTCCGAAGTAGGGCTTGCACTTATGTTACAGCCAATTGTAAACAATTGTGAGTAGGTTGAAAAGAAACAACCTGTAGACTGTGCTAAAGGTTTTTGGGCTTCGGGCCCGCAAACGCATCACGGTTGACTGATCACGACCAAAAGGGGACGTTCTCGTCTAGACATTATACAGAGTCATTCTACCAAGTTACAATGAAATTCCTTCATAAATACGACCTGTAGACTGTGCTAGCGGTTTTCAGGTTTCAGGCTTGTATTGCCGTCACAGTTGACCTATTGCAAACAAAAAGGGGACGTTCTCATCTAGACATTATACAGAGTCATCCTACCAAGTTACAATGAAATCCCTTCATAAATACGACCTGTAGACTGTGCTAAAGATTTTCGGGTTTGGGGTTCTCACAGCCGTCATGGTTGACAGATCGCAACCAAAAAGGGATGTTCTCATCTAGACATGAACTACAGGGTGTAGCCTGTACTAAAGAAAATGAGAACAGACTAACAGACTTCTGCATGTGATGGCAATAGCTTATCTGGACTTTGTCAAATTAAGCTAAAAATCACCATTTAATTTTCATTATTTTTTTCATTTTTTGTCATGTTTTTACGCAGGAAATGAAAAAATCTAGTTGTTCAAGAATTTTGTTTGCAAGTGTGGTCTTCCTTTCGTGTTAGGTAAAGGGTTAACACAAACAATGAAAGGAGGGTGGATCTCTACTGAACCACAACAAGGTGGTTTTCCAAGTAAACTGATACTTACAATTTCTACCTCTCTCAAACTTTCAGCTCGTGGACCTGTGGGTGCAGAGTAGAGGTCCATGAGCTAAATATAGAATAAACGTATAGTGTTCTGAAGTAAAAAATTTATTACACATCCATTAAACTTTAAACCCTTGTATTCAACGGAATCGGCGCTATGATATAAATGATTCTGTATTCAATGGGTGATATACAAACCAGAACTTTTTTACCGCACCGTTTAGTTACGCTTCGAAAAGTTTCCAAATTTCGTTATACAATCATCGACCGTCTGTCACATAGTGTGAAAATGAAAACGTCCAAAGCAAAATAAAGTCGGTTCGCAAAAAATTAGCCAAAAATGAGAAAATATTTCTAAAAAACCCAATCATTTCCAACCAGTACATTAACCCAGTCCCGTTGCCGTCTCATTTTGTGGATCCCATTATGTCTAAATTGGTCAACTTTATTTCAGTAAATCTTCGTACACCTTGACATGCTTCGAACATCTTTTAAAAACGTTTCTCCAAGCTGTTTTGCAAATCTGCACATATTTGTACTTATATTTTTACTAACAGTAATAGCCACCAAATGGTTAGGCGTGAATGAGGTGGTGCCCATTCACGCCTAACCATTTGGTGGCTATTACAGTTAGTAAACAGCAATAGGAATTTCAACAAACACTGGTTCCGAAAAGGTTGTTTTGATTTTTTATCGATCCATATGATCAGTACAGCTTCAGTCAAAACAAACTCTTCACCTTTGGGTTTAATTAGCGGAATTAAAATTTGTTTATTTAAATGCATTTTAATGCATGGGTTGTGTAATAAACACAGAACGCGATGTGTGTTTGAATCAGTGGGTGTTTTACTATGACTATGTCATTCCAACTCGTTATGTAAAACACCCACCAATTCAAACACACATTGCATTCTGTCTATTTATTCTACTCGTAGGATTAAGAATGAATGAATTAATCCTACGAGAAGAATAAATTTTTTACTTGAAAACATTGTATGTTTATTTTGTTTATCCCATGAATCATTTACAGGGCAGTCGCAGGGAGATTGTACTGTTACTCGCTACAAAACTCTGCGAGAAGTGAGGAGCACATTGGTCCAATTTGATCGACAAGAAAAATTGCCAAAAATAAACAAGGTGCAGTGATACATTTCTGTCTAAAAATAATTCCCCTACAAACTTGAGCTAAACTTGCAAAAATACTTTATATTAAAAGAACAATGTGTAGTAGTGTTTTCTACTGGCATTGTGTAATACTTTCAAAAAGGTTAAAAGAAAACAACAATTGAACTGTTAATTATGCTTCATGAATGCGGTAGAGGTCAGAGGTCAACAAATCCGTCTCTGCTATAGAAATAAATTCTTTCAGTGTTAAATCTACAGGGAAAATTTATCACCCAACTAGGTGAATAAAGCAAAAAATTATTCAAGACTTTTATTGTTCGAATAAGCAGCCATTTATGGGATAAATAGACAGAACGCGATGTGTGTTGGAATCGGTGGGTGTTTTACATAACGAGTTGGAATGGCGTAGGCTCGAGCGAAATATGATTACGCCATTCCAACGAGTTATTAAAACACCCACCCATTCAAACACACATCGCGTTCTGTGTTTATTACACAACCCATGCATTAAAATGCATTTAAATAAACAAATTTTAATTCCGATAATTAAACCCAAAGGTGAAGAGTTTGTTTTGACTGAAGCTGTACTGATCATATGGATCGATAAAAAATCAAAACAACATTTTCAGAACCAGTCTTTGTTGAAATTCCTGTCGCTGTTTACTAACAGTAATAGCCAGCAAATGGTTAGGGTGACTGCCCATTCACGCCTAACCATTTGATGGCTATTATGGTTAGTAACAATATAAGTACAAATATGTGCAGATTTTCAAAACAGCTGGGAGAAACGTTTTTAAAAGAAGTTCGACGCATGTCAAGGTGTACGAAAATTTATCGAAATAAAGTTGACCAATTTAGATATAATGGGATCCACAAAACAAGACGGCAACGGGACTAGGTTAATGTTCTGGTTGAAAATGATTGGGGTTTTTTTTTAAATATTATCTCATTTTTTGCTAATTTTTTGTGAACCGAGTTTATTTTGTTTTGGACGTTTTCATTTTCACTCTATGCGACAGGCGGCCGATGATTGTACAACAAAATTTGGAAACTTTTCGAAGCATAACTAAATAATGGTGCTGTAAAAAAGTTCCGGCTTGTATATCACCCGCTGAATACAGAATCATTTATATCATAGTGGCGTTTCCGTTGAATACAAGGGTTTAAAGTTTAATGGATGTGTAATAAAAGTTTGTTGATGTTTTTCAAGTCTTATAATTCTTACAAATCATAAAATGTGTTGATTAGAAGATACATGTACTTCTTGTGCGTTTTGTGGGAACAACTCTCCTTCCAGGTATGACAATGTACATTCTGAAGAAACACCAACTTAATGGGTATCTTGTATTTATACCAGGATTACCTATTCTACTATATATAAAAAGCCTATGACATAAATTTTAGCTTTACACACCAATCATGGTGAACATGCCAGCAATGGGATTTCAATAGTTAAAATTTACACCTACAGTGAAACTACATCCAAGTTGACCTTTGGTGACCTCGACCTGAATGCAAACTTGTCTAAATTTATCTCTTGTCGCCTCGTAAAGAGTGAAATGAAAGCGGCAATTATTTTTTACGTTTTAAATGAGTTTACCTCAGAAGAAACCAAAAATTAACCAACATGCGTTGTCTCATGTTAATTAAGCATCCATAACTTGAAATAGTATGTTATTAAAATGAAAAAGACCCTGTAATTTGCACGTTTCTTTTTCCATTTCGTTTCGGCGATAAAATTGACAGCGGAAGTATCATCCACCAGTGCTCATGCAAACAAAAATAGATTCTCACGTATGTACGACTGCTGCTCAGTAAAATCAAGAAAAAATAATAGCGACTCTTAATAATCGGACGAACATGGTATAAATAAAATATACCCAAAGTAGCTTGGAGTTCCAAATGTTCACCACTCGTGGTGAAGTGGTGTTAACTACTCGCCAAGGGCTCGCAGTTAACACCACTTCACCACTCATGGTGAACATTTGGTACACCAAGCTACTATGGGTATATTCTATATGTACCAGTGATTTTAAGTTTACCTGTGAAATCCACTTTTAAAGATGTTCCTTTCTATAGCTGTCAACTGACTAAGGCTCAGCAATGTATTGATTGCTAAACAAATAACCTGCAGTACCAAGGCCTCCACATATAACCGCATCATTAATTACTCAACCTACAAAATTAAAAGGATAAAAATTATTCAGAAATTTATAAAATCAGCTCTGAGAGGGTAGGACAATCTGTAATCATTTGTTGTTAATTTTTGCCACACAAGAAACAATTATTATGACTCGACTACAGAGTGCTGGTATCCCGATGAAATACTTTTTAGTTGAAACAATTTATTATCTATAACTGTGTAATGGTTTGAAGCCATTTTATCACATATTCACTATCAAATAGCTCATTATGAAAAATATCAATCACCTCTAGTGTCGAGAAGGGGAGGGGGGGGGGGGGGTGGGGGGTAAGGGGGGCAACTGCTGCAGGATAAAGGGGCCCAGTATTTGGGGTGTTTTAAAAAGTGTAGGTTGATCCATTGATACTTCTGAGCTGAAAGTCGTGGGAAGGCTTTTGGTATGGGCCCCCAATGCTTTTGAGGTGGAAAGAGTACGTAGTTGTTTTTGTTTGTTAGTATTCCAACGGTATTTCCTGCATCATGGTGGTCATGCTTGTCTTTGGACAAAAAATGCACCATACACACAGAAATACAGCTAAAAAATTACCCAAGTTGTACGGAAATAACTGAGTAGATATTGTCAGAAAATTGCAGGAGAATGCTTTTCCTAGCACTAATTTTAAAAAATCTTTTGGGGGAGGGCCCCACAGATATCCCTGCTTAACACTTCGTGCCTTTGGAGCTCACAGTGCCCATAACACATGTTCTACACATTGACCGGGCCTGTCCTCACTCTGGGCCTCTGTCGCTCACAACACGCCTACATGTAATACAGGAATGACATCTGAAGACAACATTGACATCATAAAATTGTAAATGAGTTGGTTTTGGAAGGAGAATCTCTTATATTTCATTAACTGTTTACCTAATACATATAGCAAAAAATTGGAAATAAAAACAGCATTTCCTGAATAACTAAACATTTTCATTTTTTGTCTCGGAAACATAGCTTATGACCAATTACTGGAACGAGCTTGATGAGCTAGTTTCAATGAGAAGGACATAAGCTATGTTTTGAAGGCAAAGTTGACAAAAATAATAAAATCTGTTCATCGATTTTTGTGAATAGTGCTGGCCAGTTTAGTCAATATGTTAGGTATTTTTTTATTTATTGGGGGTTTAACGACACTTTTGACAGCCAGGGTCACCTCGTGTCAGACAGTTTTATGGGTGGAGGAAACCGGAGTACCCTGAGAGAACCACCAAGCAATGGCGAGCAACTGTCAGGCTCCCCAACGTACAAACTCCACACAAGCAGGGTTAGCATTGGTTGAAGACAAGTGCACCATCGATGTGCAGTACACCTTAGTACACAATGCCACCGTGCCACCAAGAATATATTAGGTAAACTGTTATATTACACATTATGTGATAAAAAGAATATTAAATTTGTCATGATCTGAAATGAAATTTCTGAACTCATTAGAAATCTTCTACATAAATGCATTACTGAAAAATATTGGTTCACTGAGATAAGAAATTGCATGACAGGGGTAAAAGAAAGGACTGGTAGTGCTATAATGCAAGATCACTATAATTTGCTTTGATAATGAAAACTGAAGAATGGTATTCCCTTTTCAACACCGCATATTTTTCAACAAACTATATATAACACACTATATAAAATTGAAAATAGAATATGTTTTCATTTTTGGAATCCACTTTAAAAAATTTCCACAGTCCAGTATAAATATTTCCAATAGTTCCTTGAATGCAGCACCCTATGTAACAACATGTAACGACATGTAACTAACTTACCCCAAGCATTTTTACAGCCAAAGTAATTATATATTTTCATGTAGCATGTGATAGGGCAGTTACCAATTTTTTATAACCAGAAAGTGTGACTAACCCTGTGCTCTGCACAGGGTTAGTCACACTTTCAGGTTATAAAAAAAAAATTAATTTCTAACTGGATAACTAACCCTGTGCACTGTACAGCCTTAGTGTGTATGTCATCTATATCAACTCTTTACCCAATGTAATGGGGCGTGGTGGCTCAGTTGGTAGAGGTGCAGGCTGCAAGCCGAGAGGTCCTCGGTTCGAATCCCACCTGCGGCAACCGCGTTGTGTCCTTGGGCAAGACACTTCACCCCGATGGCCTACATGGGGGCATGATGATGCTGTGTACTGGGGCGTACAGCACGTCGATGGTGCGCATGTCTTCCACCAATCTAACCCTGCCTGTGCTGCGGTGCAGAGTTCAGAGTTACGATGTTGGAGAGCTGACAGCTGCCCGTCGTTGCTCGGTGGTTCTCTCCGGGTACTCTGGCTTCCTCCACCCGTAAAACTGTCACGGTCACGATTAGCCATTGTGCATAAGTATGTGACCTTAAAACACCAATAAACAATAAATTACCCAATGTAATGGTTAAAACCACCCAGTTCTATTCAAATTCATCTTAAGAACCCTCGTTGGGTTTGTTTTTAGTGAATTCCAAAAATGAAAACATATTCTATTTTCAGTTAATAGCTTGTTATATTTATAAGAAATGAAATGAATTATCTGTTACTTTATCGGAGTATGAATATGAGATGGGTGTGTTGTGTGAAGTGTGTAGAGCTTTGTACAAAACTTAACATGGTCATACCATATAATTCATTCTAATATTTAGTGGTTAAGGTATAACGGCCTATGAATTTGACAAGATGGACACCATATTTCTTTTGGCATGTTGACCCATAATACATTTGGAATCTGACCTATTGAGCAACTTATCATGTCGCTTAACTTCCATAGTAAGCATGGGACTCCCTAGCAATGGGTAAACTACTGGGGGGAGTTTAACCGAATTTGGTATGTGTACCGACATTGCATCAGGAATTCAACCTATTAGGTCACTGACCATGTCACCCAACTCCTATAGCAACTCACACAACTCTCTAGCAATGGGGAAAACTACTGGGCCAATTTCAACCAAATCAGGTGTATGAACCCATAATACGGTACCCTTGGAATTCAATAATGGGACACTGACAATGTCATGTGACACCCATAACAATCAGCACCATCCCATAGCAACAGGCAAACTACTGGGCCAATTTTGGTCAAATTTGGTACAATGTATATGGACCCATAATACAGTGGGAAATCGGCCAATTGGGGCACTGATGCGGGCATGTGACTCCCACAGCAACAGGCATGGCTCCCCCACAATGGACAAACTACTGAGTCAATTTTAACCAAATTTGGTATATGAACCCATAACACATTGGGAGATTGATCTATTGGGCCACTGACCATGTTATGTTACATCCATAGCAATCACAGTGACTCCCTAGCAACAGGGAAAGTTCTGGGCCGATTTGGGCAAAATTTGGTATATGGACCTATAATAAACTTGGAATTTGATCTAATAGGGCAGTGACAAGGTCACAGGATTCTCTTGCAACCAATTTCACTCACTAGCAGTGGGAAACTTCTGGGCCGATTTTAACCAAATTTGTAAATGAACCCATAATACATTGGGAAATCAACTTGTTTGTCCACTGACCATGTCACGTGACACCAAAACAACCAATGCAACTCCCTACCAACAGATAAGGTACTAGGTCGATATTGACCAAATGTGGTATATGGACCAATACATGTAATACATTTCAAATTCAACCTACTAGGGCACCGACCATGTCATGTGACTTCCAAAACAACTAACATGACTCCCTAGCAATGGGTAATACTACTAGGCTGATTTTAACCAAATAAGGTACATGGACCTATGATGCATTGGGAATTTGATTTATTCAGCCAATGACTATATGCCATGTGACTTCCATAGCAATCAATGGAACTCCCTAGCAATGAGAAAACCACAGGGTCGATTTTATTAGATTTGGTATATGGACCCAGAATTCATTTGTAATCCAACCTATCAGGGCACGTGACTTCCAAAGCAACTAATGTGACTCCTGGAAATGGGCAACATACTGGACCGATTTAACCAAATTTGGGGTATGGTTCCATAATGCATTAGGATTTCAATGTATCAAAACACTGACCATGTCACATGACTCCTATAGCAACGATCATTATGCCACAGTAACACCTGAACAACATGGCCGATTTTAACCAAATTTAGTATTTAAACCGATAATGCATTAGAAATTCGACCTATTGGGCCACTGATCATGTCACATGACTCCCAAAGCAGTTCCCTAGCAATGGCAAACTACTGGGTCGATTTCGGTCAAATTTGATATTGGATGCATGATACATTGGCAAACCGACCTATTGGGTCACTGACCACATCACATGACTTCCAAAGCAACAAATGCGACTCCCCAGTAACAGGGAAAGTACTCTGCCAATTTTGACCAAATTTGATATATGGACTCATAATCCATTTGGAGTTTGGCCTATTTGGCCACTGACCATTCCATGTGACTTCCATAGCAAACGAGAGCTCCTCACAACAAACGATATGTTAAATTTTTCACAAAATTTGGCTTCTCAGCTGATACTACATTGTGTAACAAAGAAGGCAGATCATTGATATTGTCACATAATGTCCCCACCAACCAATGTGAGTAGGCAACCTATTATGTTGGTTTTAACCAAATTTGGTTCATGGACTCACAATACATTGGTAACCCAGACAGGTCTGCGATAATATCTCATAAATTAGTGAGAATTTGCACATACAATCACTGACACTGAGCCGATATGGTTTCCTGAACAAGATCCACATTTCCTTAGCAGTGGGCCATGGTCCTTTTTTGCATTGCTTTGCTATATTTTCCTGTTTATTTTAAAGGGTGATGGAGACAAAGGCTCCCAAGCGAGACGCTGTCGTAGCTGACGTGAGGCAACACCGTCCTTTATATTGTTTTCACATTTTTATCATCAGAAGTTTACCATGGGACTTGATTTGTCAAGACTTCACAGTGAATCAAGGATCGTTCAAAGAAACTCAGGTCCAAAATGTGCTTTTTTAAACGATCCCTTGGAAAACATGATTTCTGTATGTTAATAACAGCATGGGGTTTATTGTGGTTCAGTGCTAAACTAATATGAGAGTTAACCTCTCCCACAGTCCCACCCCACCAGTTGGAATTATTCTCTTATTCAGGAATAATAATGGCATGTGACTACATATCAAGGAGGGTGCTTCCTTAACAAATTGGGCTTATTATTTGATGTAATTTTATACATAGGTCCTCTTGTTAGTCAGGAACTCAACAAAGAAGTTGACAACCAGATCATGCAATCACCATAGCAACCAGAATGTTTTCTTAGCAGCGGGCTAAGTTCTAGGTAAATTTTGATATAATTTAATATGTAGGCTCACATCTTGGGCAGAAACTAAATAAACTAAACGGTAACTGACGCGCATGATCTCCATAGCAACCAGACAGCTTCCCCCGCAACGGCTTAACTACTGGGACGATCTTAGTGTAATTTAATACACAGATCTATATTATGACCAGAAATAGGATAGATATCGCAACCTGCTAAATTGGTCTCCATAGCAACAGGCATGCTTCCTTAGCAACGCAGTAACTAATAGGTAGATTTTGAATTTTTTATCTTATTGAATGTTTATGACTAAAAATGAACAAGAAATGTAACTAATAGTTTAACCCTTTACCCAACGCAGACGATTTCAAAATTTATTATTTTAAATATTATTTTTTAAATTTAAAAAAAAAATTTCAACAAAACCATATCATGTGACCCCTCTTTGGAACAAGCTCGATGAGCTTGTTCCAAAGAGGGGTCACATGATATGGTGTTGTTGAAATTTTTCGAAATATAATATTTTTTCAGCTGCTGAATTTGCATATTACGCGGGCAGATGCAGGCGATTCGTTGGGTAAAGGGTTAACGACAGTGTCATGTGCACTCCATAACAACCAGCCTGTTTCCTTAGCAATGGGCTAATTACTGCGTCGATTTTGGCAGGATTTAAAAAATAGGCTAACAACTTGGCCGGTAACTAAATAACCTACATGACAACCACTCGCATAGCTCCATAGTAACCAGAGAGCTTCCTTAGCATTAGTTAGCAATGGCCTAACTAATGGTGCGATCTTGGTGTAATTTAATGCACTTATGCACTGGTCTATATTGGGGGGGAAAGTAAAATGATCTATATCGTAATCCGCTTACATGTACTTGGGCTCCATTGCAACAAGTGTGCTTCCTTAGCAATGCAATTACTAATAGGTAGATTTTCATTTTATCGTACGTTGAGGATTAAAATTTATTTATTTATTTATTAGTGTTTAAGGTCACATATTTTGGCACAACGGCTAATCATGACCACAACACAAGTATCAATTCAAGACCAGGGGTGAGCATTAATAAGCCATGTTGCCTATTTTAGAGAGGGTTTGCACCTCCCAAGCACTGGTGACTGAGTCCTATTTTACCAGTAAAACAGCCTGTTTACCGCAGTGAACAGGAACTGCACTTCCCGGGGTTCCCACGGGGATTAGGATTAAAAACAACAAGAAATGAAACCAATAGTTCAAGGATAGTGTCACATGGGCTCCATAGCAACCAGGGTATGTCCTTAGCAACAGACTAATTGCAGGGTAGCTTTCAGCTAAATTTCATATATAGCCTCAAAACTTAGCCAGAAACTAAATAAACTGTATGACAACTGACTTGTGCAGTCTCCATAGCAACTGGAGTGTTTCCATAGCAACAGCTTAACTACTTGGGCCATCTTGCTGTAATTCGATACACAGGCCTACTCTGGGGGCCAGACAAAATTGATCTACAAGGGTACGTTCATAGTCTCCATAGCAACCTTAACAATATTTCTTAACAACACATTGTTTAATTGGTAGATTGTGGTGTTATTTTATTTTAATATAACACTTTTATTTTAATAGCGTAACAACAATGTCACATGAGGTCCATAGCAGCCAGGATGCTTCCTTATCAGCAGGCTAACAATTGGATCCATTCGAGGTACTTTCATATGCAAGCCCACACCTTAGGCACAAACTAATTAAACAAAGTGACCAACATACCATGTCACCCCATAGCAACCTGTGTGCTTCCTTATCAACAGCTTAACTACTGGTGTGAATTTGATGTAATTTCATAAATATTTTCACATTTGGTCCAGCAACTAAATATTCTTCATTGCAAACTACTCATGTAGTCTAAATGACAACCTGTAGCAATACATTGACTAATTGGTAGGTTCTGATGTCATTCTGCATTTAGAACTATATTTCAACCTCAATCAGAAACTAGAAAGTGTTTTAGCACGCACACTAAAACATATGTCTCCCCTTCCTTTTGAGGTCAGAGGTCAAGGTCACATGCAGTTCATCAAGGTAGCGGACATGCGGTTTCATGGTGACACATCCGGATGTCAAAAAAAAATTCTGGTCTGGACAATTACTCCCTATTTAAAGTACATAAATTTGACCTGGAGGTCAAGGTCACATGAAGGTCATGATGACATGTGGTCTCATTGTGATACATCCACATGTCAATCATCTAAGTCCTAGGTCAAAAAACAAAAGTTTTGATCTGGACAATTATTCCCTATTTGAAGTACATAAATTTGACCTTGAGGTCAGAGGTCAAGGTCACATGCAGTTCATCAAGGTAGCAGACATGCGGTTTCATGGTGACACAACCACATGTCCAAAAAAAAAAATTCGGTCTGGACAATTACTCCCTATTTAAAGTACATAAATTTGACCTTGAGGTCAAGGTCACATAAAGGTCATGATTACATGTGACATGCGGTCTAATTGCGATACATCCACATGTCAAATAACTAAGTCCTAGGTCAAAAAACAAAAAAGTTCTGGTCTGGATAATTATTCCCTATTTGAAGTACATAAATTTGACCTTAAGGTCAGAGGTCAAGGTCACATGAAGGTCATCAAGGTAGACGACATGTGGTCTCATGGTGACACATCCACATGTCAAATAGCCAAGTCCAAGGTCAAAAAACAAAAAAATTCTGGTCTGGACAATTACTCCCTATTTGAAGTACATAAATTTGACCTTGAGGTCAAGGTCACATGAACATCACAACATGCGGTCTCATGGTGACACATCCACATGTCAAATAACCAAGTCCTAGGTCAAAAAACAAAAAATTCTGGTCTGGACAATTACTCCCTATTTGAAGTACATAAATTTGACCTTAAGGTCAAGGTCACATGGAGGTCACAATGGTATGCGACACACCGGCTCATGGTGATACATCCACGTGCCAAATATCTAAGGCCTGGCTCAAAAGACAAACAAGTTTTGGTCCGGACAAAGTTTCCTTGAAAAAAGCACAAATCTGACCTTCAGATCAAAGGTCAAGGTCACATGAAGGTCACAATGGTACGCTACACACCGGCTCATGGTGATACATCCACTTGCCAAATATCTATAGCCTGACTCGAAATACAAAAAAGTTCTGGTCCAGACAGTTTACCTTAAAAAAGCGCATAAATCTGACCTTCAGGTCAAAGGTCAAGGTCACATGAAGGTCACTATGGTACACTGCATACCGATTCATGGTGATACATCCACACGCCAAGTATCTAAGGTATAGGTCAAAAGACAAAAAAGTTATGGCCCGGACAAAGTTTGTGTGATGTTTCCCTTAAAAAAACACATAAATCTGACCTTCAGGTCAAAGGTCAAGGTCACTTGAAGGTCACTATGGTACACTGCACACCGGCTCATGGTGATACATCCACATGCCAAGTATCTAAGGTGTAGGTCAAAAGACAAAAATGTTATGGCCCGGACAAAGTTTGTATGAGAAGAAGAAGAAGAAGAAGAAGAAGAATATGCACTGAAACAATATGTCTCCCTTCTGGGAAGGGGAGACATAATGAAACCAATAGGGTTACAACAATGCCACCTGTTTTCTTAGTAATGTGCCAACTACTGGGCTAACTTTTATAGAATCCCACTCCACATTGAAAATTAAGATCTACACTCCTAGTTTGATCAGCCGATTGGGGGAAAGGGGGAGGATGGGGAGGATGGGGAGGAGGGGGGAGTTTGTAGAGAGAGTAGAGTGGTCCAATGGTGTCTGTTCGCCAATTTTCTGTTCTATGTACAAAATTCATCAACACAGCTGAAGTACTGGCTAATTAATTTTGTCAGTGTTAGCTTTGAACTATTTCAATGTTTTGTTTGTCAATTGGAAGAAAGCTAGAAGTCTGTACCTTCACTACCTTGCTCTAAATGATCATCATCCTAAAGATTCCTTCACATTTTGGGAATATTGATCATGACTGTTTAACATTTAGGTACAAAACTGTACTACATGTAGTAGTTAACAGTGATAGCTTAGCCCTCGTCACTCTGATGTCAAAATGCTGAAATCTTGAGTAGCATATTTTTCCCATAATGCAATTGGGAATTTAACCAATTCAATCTTGTTTGACAGAGCTCATTGAGCTCTGTCAAACAAAACTGAATTGCTTTAATTCCTAGATGCATTATGTAGAAATCTTAAAGGCTGACATTTTGGTCTTCTGACATCAGAGTGCAGAGAGTTAAAATAACAAAGCTATACCAATTGATCTTTATTCTAAATTATCTGATTTTCTCATATTACTATTTTCTTTTTGATACATATATTTTCAGAAGTTGAAATTGGACTCGAAAATATGTATTTGTACTTTCACTCATTTGGAAACTAAGATTTTTTGTCATTGCCTTAAAAATCTGCATAGCTTCGCTATAGTTTCTTGTTTTGTCTATGGGACGAAATGACCCAGACAAATCATTCCGGTGGGAATTTCGGGATCGTCAAGATTCAGCCCCGAGAAGATTCGGCCCAGTATTTTTTGGCACCCGGGAAGATTCGGCAGAAAAGCTTCGGCCCTTGTACTCAATGGCTCTCTGCTAATTGGTCTATTCATGTTCTGTAAGGGGAGTTGGCAATTGACAAGTAGATTATGGCAATTATTTACTAATTCTAATAACATTAGTTAACATTACTTAACAACTTTACACAAAACTCAAACACAACAATTTTAAATATTATATATATATACACAATGTCATCAAAACACAAAACACTGGTGGTGGCACAGTGGAACCCTCTTAATTGAAAAGCCACTTTCCCAATGAGAATTATTCAATTAACAGGAGTATTCAATTAACAGGGACTGTGTCACTTTCCTGTATTCTAGAGATAAACTTTGCATTTATTCTATTGTATCTTGGTTGACAGAGCTCCATGATATCTGTCAAACAAGATATAATAGATTAAATGCCTCTATTAGATGTACTGGAGGTCTATAAACAAAGGAAAACTGGGGCGAGTCAGGGTAATTTCTCAACAGGTTACAAGATTTTTTATTCAATGAACAGGAGTTTACTCTATAACCTATAGTCAATCAACAGGGCAAATTTGTACTAGAGGTATGGTAAATGGTTTTGTGCTGGGAAATTATATTCAATCAACAGGGTTATTCAATTAAGAGATATCCTGTTAAGTGGGCTCCACTGTGTAAGAAAATAATTTTATAAATGTATATATAATGACAATATTTATTTCTCTGACTTTCCAAGTCTATAAATTGTATTTATTTCAACGAGGAACTCTGTTGTTCTTACATCATTGTCTCTAAACCTGGTCCATAGTGCATCTATCTCCTATGGCAGGATATTTTTTTGATATCTGTTTCCAGGTCTTGGACCATCACGGCAAATTTGATATGCTGAGCCTCCTGCTACAACATCATTGCAAATTTGTAAAATGACAGTGCCATCTATAAACCATCTATGATCCCCCTCCAACTCCAAATCAACTAGTGAAATACCGCTGAAACTAAACAAACAAACAAGCTCGGCAGAAACTCAATAAAGGATAATAACGTAATAAAAACAAATGCACACAGCCAATGAGAGAAACAACTTGTGAAGTACCGCCAAAATTGAACAAACAAACAAACTCAGCAGAAACTTCCAAGTGCCAAAAAAAAGAATTTTTTTCATCAGAAAAATATAATAAAAACAAGTACACATAGATAAGACAAAAACTAGTGAAGAACAATCAATAACAAGAAAAAACAACTTGATTAATTATCAGTTCAATAGTACATTAGTCTCCTGTAAGAAAAACGAAAACATTTGATAAATTAAAGTCACCGTGAAAGCTAAACAAACAATTCCGACAGACAGTGAACAGTATTTTTCAAGAAAATACACCCAAGCTGTCCTCTGGTCAAACCGTGCACTGCAATTTGACCCAAAACTGGCCACCGCATTTTGACCCAAACCGGCCGCTAATAGAATCCAAACTGTCCTCCAGTGAAAATACATGTATGTTGGAAATGAGCATCATCTATACATTATCTGTATATTTTGAGTAGTTTCAATTGATTTTTTGTTGTTTTTATAGTTTTTCCAAAAGAAGCCCAAGTTTTTTCCCTGGTTGATATTTGTGTGAATATGGGATGAATACAGTGATACATGGGTGGTACCTTCCACATTGTAAGAATACCCTTATTTCAACTGAATATTATTCACACTTTTATACTTTCTGGAACTGGTGAAATGAAACAGGTGCCTGCTGTGTTCATTTTTATGTCGAGGAAGCAACAAAGTGACTATAAAGCTGTTTTTCAGTGTTTGTTGATAAAATGGACAGTGTGATGGCTGTTAAAAGTACAGGATTGAATGGCAGACTTTGAAAGTGGAGTCTAGCTGGCAGCGAGAGAACTTTTTCCAAAAATTGAATTTCATGGTTGTACATTTCACCGGCAACAAACTGTGTTTTGCAAAGTGTTTTCCACTAGAGCTGTAGGTTAACTGAAACCGAACTGAGGTTTTTAGTTTTTAAAAAAAAACGAAACCGAAACCGTCAACATCCCATAATCTAAGGTTTTTCGTTTTTTTATTAAATACTCTCTTGCTGCAGAAATTCACAGAATACAGCCATCCCAGAGTAGTGACAGTACCCAGACACTGCCAATGGCAGTGTCTGGATACTCTCACTACTCTGGGAAGGCTACATTCTGTGAATTTCTGACATTTCAGATTAGTTATGTTTGCAGCTTTCTTCAAGTTGCGTGTAGGTGTCAGACCTCGAAAAATGGCCAAGCACAATACAAGTTCTGTATATTTAGGTAATTATTATATTGGCCTTCCTGATTCTTCATGAACTATAGCTTTTTTGGGGCATTCATTGAGTTTCACTCAATTTCACTGCCATTCAGTTTTGACTCCGGATATAAGAATAAGTTTTATTTAATTTTATTTGGCCTCATGAACAAACCGAAAACTGAACCGAACCGAGGTTTTACTCCACCTGAAAAACCAAAACCGAACAAGAAATTTAAAAACCTACAGCTCTATTTTCCACTCCTGGAACTACTCCATAAAGAAGCTAGTTATATTCCATCAGTAAGAGACTTTCTGAACTGGAGTCAGCTTGAATTGTCATATAAACAAAAAGGCCAAAAAATTCAATAAAGTTTTGGAGGAAATATTTCTATTGTCACGTTTGTTCTGTTATCCATAATGAAAGTGTCAATGACACTGTAGCTTAACTTGTGTGTTGTGTTTGATGAAAAGGATAATGTTCAATGTTTATGAAAGGATTATGAAATACGACAAGAATTGTGATAATTAGGAATACGTTCATTTCTGTTCCCTGTATGCTATGTTTATGATAAAAATAATATGAGGTATACACTGTACTAAAGATCTGAGGGGTGGGTTAATATGACCTCACAGTTAATATATGTGGCCCTCACAGTTAACATATATCAAAAAAAGTTACCAAATTACAATGAAATTATTCCACAATGAGTCATCCTATCAAGTTACATTAAAATCCCTTCATAAATATGGCCTGTAGACTGTGCTAAAGGTTTTCGGGCTTTGGGCCCCTGTAGCCGTCAGTTTCCCAATTGCGTCCAAAGGGGACGTTCTCATCTAGACATTATATGAAGTCAACCTACCAAGTTACAATGAAATCCCTCCATAAATACGATCTGTAGACTGTGCTAAATGTTTTCGGGCTTCAGGCACCTGTAGACATCACAGTTGACCAACCACGACCAAAAGGGGATGTCATCATCTAGGCATTATATGGAGTCAACCTAACAAGTTACAATGAAATCCTTCCATAAATACGACCTACAGACATGCTAAAGGTTTTTGGGCTCGGGCAGCCATCAAGGCTGAATGATCGTGACCAAAAGGGGACGTTCTCATCTGGACACTATTTGGAGTCATCCTACCAAGCTACAATAAACTCCCTTCATAATTATGACCTGTAGACTGTTCTAAAGGTTTTCGGGCTTTGGGCCCCTGAAGCCGTCACAGTTGCCCACTCGTGTCCAAAAGGGGACGTTCTCATCTAGACATTATATGAAGTCAACCTACCAAGTTACAATGAAATCCCTTCATAAATATGACCTTAGACTGTGCTAAAGGTTTTCGGACTTCGGGCTCGGGCAGCCATCATGGTTGAATGATCGCAACCAAAGGGGACAATCTCATCTGGGCATCATCTGGAGTGATCCTGCGAAGTTACAATGAAATCCCTTCATAACTATGACCTGTAGACCGTGTTCAAGGTTTTCGGGCTTCGGGCACCTGTAGCCATCACAGATGACCAATCACGACCAAAAGGGGATGTCATCATCCAGGCATTATATGGAGTCAACCTAACAATGTTACAATGAAATCCTTCTATAAATATAACCTTTTGCCTATGCTAAAGGTTTTTGGGCTCGGGCACCCATCAAGGCTGAATGATCATGGCCAAAATGGGACGTTCTCATCTTGACATTATTTGGAGTCAACCTACCAAGTTACAATGAAATCCCTTCATAAATATGACCTGTCGACAGTGCTAAAGGTTTTCGGGCTTCGGGCACCTTAAGCCGTCAAAGTTGCCCAAACATGTCCAAAAGGGGACGTTCTCATCTAGACATTATATGAAGTCAACCTACCAAGTTACAATGAAATCCCTTCACAAATATGACTTGTAGACTGTGCTTAAGGTTTTCGGGCTTCGGGCTCGGGCAGCCATCATGGTTGAATAATCACAACCAAAGGGGACAATCTCATCTGGGCATCATCTGGAATGATCCTATGAAGTTACAATGAAATCCCTTCATAAATATGACCTGTAGACTGTGCTCAAGGTTTTTGGGCTTCGGGCACTTGTAGCCAACACAGCTGACCAATTACGACCAAAATGGGATGTCATCATCTACGCATTATATGGAGTCAACCGAATACATTACAATGAAATCCTTCCATAAATATGACCTTTTACCTATGCTAAAGGTTTTTGGGCTCGGGCACCCATCAAGGCTGAATGATCGCGATCAAAAGGGGACGTTCTCATCTAGACATTATTTGAAGTCATCCTACCAAGTTACAATGAAATCCCCTCATAAATATGACCTGTAGACTGTGCTAATTTTCGGGCTTCGGGCACCTTTAGCCATCACAGTTGCCCAATCATGTCCAAAAGGGGACGTTCTCATCTAGACATTATAAGAAGTTAACCTACCAAGTTACAATGAAATCCCTTCATAAATATGACCTGTAGACTGTGCTAAAGGTTTTCGGGCTTCGGGCTCGGGCAGCCATCATGAGTGAATGATCGCACGTTAGCCATCACAAATGACCAATCACGTCCGAAAGGGGATGTCATCATCTAGGCATTATATGGAGTCAACCTAACAGGTTACAACGAAATCCTTCCATAAATATGACCTTTTGCCTATGCTAAAGGTTTTTGGGCTCGGGCACCCATCAAGGCTGCATGATCACGATCAAAATGGGACGTTCTCATCTAGACATTATTTGGAGTCATCCTGCCAAGTTACAATGAAATCGTATCATAAATATGACCTCTAGACTGTGCTAAAGGTTTTCGGGCTTCGGGCTCCTGTAGCCGTCACAGTTGCCCAATGATGTCCAAAGGGGGACTTTCTCATCTAGACATTGTATGAAGTCAACCCACCAAGTCACAATGAAATTCCTCAATAAATATGACCTGTAGACTGTGCTAAAGGTTTTCGGGTTTTGGGCTCGGGCAGTCATCACGGTTGGCAGATCATGCCCAAATGGGGAAATTCGCATCTAGACATCATAAGGAGTCATCCTACCAAGTTACAAATGAAATCCCTCCACATTTCGGGCTTGGGCAGCCATCACGGTTGATAGATCATGCCCAAAAGGGGACGTTCTCATCTAGGTACTATACAGAGGCATCCTACCAAGTTACAATGAAATTCCTTCATAAATACGACCTGTAGACTGTGCTAATGGTTTTCGGGTTTTGGGCTCGGGCAGCCATACCGGTTGCCCGATCGCGACCAAAAGAGGACGTTCTCATCTTGACATGACCCCAAACCTGCATATGAAATTTTGTGATGATCAGACAAGAACTGCGGGGTGTAGCCCGTGCTAAAGGAAAATGTGAACAGACGTCACAGACTCACAGACTAACAGACTCACAGACTAACAGACTTCCGCACGCGTGATGGCAATAGCTTATCTTGACTATGTCAAGTTAAGCTAAAAATCACTCATTTTCTGGGGGACGGTTTGGGTCAAGTTGCTGGAGGACAGTTCGGCTACTGTGGAAGACAGTTTGGATTGAATTGGCAGTCAGTTTAGGTCAAATCGCAAGAGAATGGTTTGGCCAGAGAACTGTTTGGGTGTAATTCGTTTCAAGTCAGTTGATGGAATAGTTCTAGTAGTGACGGATGTGTCTCTGTTTTGGAGGATTATCTACTCTTCAAATATCTTATATTTTTTAATCAAAGTTGGACTTTTAATGGATTACATTCTGCATCTGTATGGTACGTCCAAGAAGCCAATTTTGACTTTAACAGGACAGGTTTGGGAGGGCGCAGGTTAAAGGGTGTCCTCTTTTACCAATCACATCTTAAAGCCCTCAATGTCAGCTTGGTTTACAGTGCTGTCCTTTAGATGGATCCAATCAATGATAGTTCTTGGGAAGAAGGACTGTCTGTCTGTCCTGTTCTGGTGTGAGTGTGTTATGTTGAATGCCCTTGTATTATTGATTTGTGACTTTTCTACGATGTTTGTAAGTCAAAGCCAGTGAATTTTTGGGCTTTAATATGCAGCTTTGGGTGGATTTTGATGAGGTATTTGTCAGGCGGTATTGCCGGTATCAACCCTTCTACCACTTTGTCGAATATGCTCAGTTGTTGGTGTTTTCTACGGACCTCCAGTGGCCCTAGGTCTAATTTTCTGAGCATGTCAGCTACACAGCCTTCATCTTTGGATTTATAATTTTTAATTAATGAATCTGGCTGCCTTCCTTTGTATTTTTTCAAGTTTCGTGTGGATCCCAAACCGATGCGCTATATTTATATTTATTTATTTATTGGTGTCTATGGTCACATACTTCTGCACAATGGCTAATCATGACCATGACAGTTTTACGGGTGGAGGAAGCCGGAGTACCCGGAGAGAACCACCGAGCAATGGTGAGCAACTGTCAGCTCCCCAACATACTAACTCCACACAAGCAGGGTTAGCAGTGGTTGAAAACAAGTGCACTATCGACGTGCAGTACGCCTTAGTACACAATGCCACTGTGTCCCCACAGGGACAATGGGGGTGAAGTGTCTTGCCCAAGGACACAGCGTGGTTGCCGCAGGTGGGGTGCGAACTGAGGACCTCTCGGCTTGCATCCTGCACCTCTACCTACTGAGCTACCACACCCCCGATGCGCTATATTTGAGGAGTGGGCAAACCAGTGTTGTATATGCAGATTGGCGACACTCTTCGGGGCTATGGGCTAAGTTTCTGTGAATAAAGCCCAGTGTTGAATTGGCTTTTTTGGCAATGTGATTGATGTGGGTTGCCGATTTCAGATCATCGGATATTTGAACTCTGGGGTATGGGTTGGAGTCTACTTCTAGGATGTGATTGTTTAGAGTGTAGAATTTTTGGCTTTTTTTTCTTGTGCTCATGCTGTAGCACTTTTTAGCATTAAATCTTATGCCCTATTTGACAGCCCAAATTTCTAGGTTTCCATGGTCTTTTTGTAGTTTAGCGAGGTCTTCAAAGTTGTTTATTTCCCGGTAGAGTAGACAGTCGTCGGCAAATAGCCTTACTTGTGATTTCACTAAGCCTGGCAAGTCATTGATGTGGCGAAGGAATAGTAGCGGGCTGAGCACTGTACCCTATGGTACCCCGGAATCTACCTTAACTTCCCTTGAGAACTGCCTGTCGATTGCTACTTTCATTTTCCTTTTAGTTAGAAAGTTGTTCAGCCATAAGTAGATTGGTCCTCTAATTTCGTATTGGTGGATCTTGTGCAGTTATCTTTTATGCGGGACAGCGTCCAAAGCTTAGGAAAAATCTACTATTGCCAAGTGTACCTGTTTGTTGTTTTCTTAAGATTTCATGAGGGCATTTATTGTGATGGTTAATTGCACTTCGCATGAGTACCCTGCGCGGAATCCATGATTCATGGATGTTAGTATGTTGTTTTGCTCCAGGTGGTTCAGGACGTGTCGACATATTATATGTTCTAATAGTTTGCAGGGCACAGACGTGAGTGATACTGGTCTGTAATTTTCTGCACAGTGTCTGTCTCCTTTTTTGAAGATGCAGGATATATTTGCATTTCTCTAATCTTCAGGTAGTTGGTCCGTATCGATTGATGTTTGGAAAATGTTGGCGAGTGCTGGTGCTATCTCTTCCACGCATTCTTTAAGCTGTCTTATGGGGATGCCATCTGGACCTGTCGCCTTAGAAGGGTACAGCTTTTTCAGTAAATTTTGTGACACCTGGGGTCTGTATGTCAATGTGGCCAATGGTCTCAGTGACATATTTGTTGGTTTCTGGAAGGTCATCCAATGTGTCTATTGTGAATACCAATTTAAACTGGTTTATTAGTATTTTGGCTTTGCCCTTGGTGTCATCGATTAATTGGCCTTTATCTTTCAGCGATGATATGCCAATGTTATTAGTTTTTTTGGACTTGATGTATTTCCAAAATGGTTTGGTATTGTTTTCCTCCATCCTGTCATGGATTATTACACTGATATGTGACCACTCTGCTTGTCTTAGTCTTAAGTCTACGTTTGCATTCTTTCTGTGCTCGGCTGTAATTTGCCCATTGGTTTGTTCTTTTTGCTTTGTCATATAATCTTTGTTTCTTGCATAGTAAGTTTTTGATCTTATTTGTAATCCATTTGTAATTGAAACAGGCACAATTTTTCAAAAGAAAAAAAAATATATTGGGCCTACAGTTTTATTTCATAATAACTTGTACAGTTGCAGTTTTATTTTTAAAACATATACAAAGTGAGCTGTGTTTTTTTCAAGTTGAAGTAGGCCCTAAGTTTTAAAACTGCTTTTCTTCCCAATCCCAGACTCGGTGAATGCAGAATCTGATGATACGGTGTTAGGCCTATAAGGCTGTATTCGACTTAGCTCTGCCTCTGGTTATAAATTTTTTTTTCATTTAATGGACAATGTCTATAAACATTCTCCTGTAAACTGAAAACTTTTTTTTTTTTTCTACGCCTGACGTAATTTTTTGTTCCCAACCCCAGACTCAGTTGGCGTAGGAACTAGGCCCTACTAAAAGAAAAAAATATAGAATCTGTTTTATTCAACTTTGCTCTGCCTCTGGTTATAAATATTAATTTGGTTGGTCCCCTATTCTTTACCAGTCAATGTAGGCCTACAGCACTTTAGGCCTAATGCATCACTTTCGATCGCTTTTAGGTTTGTCGGCTGTTGGGATCCCACTGTTGTTTGATTCTGCGGAGTATTCTGTCACATGATTTATCTGTTTTGCATTTGCAAGTGCAAAACACTGTTCACTTCAAACCAACACTGCGTGTTATTGGAACAAAGTTACCAAATGAAAAGCATCAACAACACGTCCGTTTGTTGTAACTTAAAAGTACGCACAGGTCGGATTGTGGCAAAGGTCGTTTTCATTCAGTTATTACGAACCTAAGATGTCAAAGTGACATACTGTCTAAAAAGTCCTAATGATGAGATAATAAGTCCTAATGATGAGATAATATCTCCTAATGATGAGATAATATCTCATAATGATGACATAAAAAGTCCAAATGATGAGATAATAACTCCTAATGATGAGATAATATCTCGTAATGATGAGATAATATCTCCTAATGATGAGATATTATCTCCTAATGATGAGATAATAAGTCCTAATGATGAGATAATATCTCCTGATGATTAGATAATATCTCGTAATGATGAGATAAAAAGTCCTAACGATGAGATATCTCCTAATGATGAGATAATAAGTCCTAATGATGAGATAATATCTCGTAATGATGAGATAAAAAGTCCTAATGATGAGATAATAAGTCCTAATGATGAGATAATATCTCATCATTAGGACTTAAGACATCCAATTTTTTTGTACTTGTTGGCACCAATACGCTTCCTTAAGACAAACGTCCACAAATTAGCATTTCCAAAGCAGATTAGCATTTCCAAAACAGAAGTTCCGTTCCACAATGTATGCACCCCAGCGAAACAAAAACAATAATTTGAAAAACGCTGTGAGTTGCGCGCGCTTCTTGGTTTTACCAAAGTTCATATTTTCCGGGACTTTTTTCATTTTTTTTTTTATTTAAAATATTTTTTATCAGTACTGAACGCCCATAATAGCAAGAAATTAATTAAGAAATATATATAATTACATTTTGGAGGGTCAGATCGGTATTTCAAGTCAGATTCGGTATTTAGTGGGACCCCCCCCCCCCCCCCCCCCCCCGAACCGCGAGTTGTTCCGGGTACAACAAACTTTTCATTTATCTGTGCCATTTGGGAGAGTCAGAGGGTTAGTTGTCCCGTTCACCTCAAATGTGTTTTCATCTGTAGGCACAACTGTTTTTCATATTGACCTTCTAGTACAAGCAGTGCGTGCAAGTCGTTATGAAAAATTTGATTCTTCCAGTGTAGGACAATATCAACAATGCCATGGACGCTGACATTTTGCAGTTTCGCACTTAATGATAAGTCGACATATTTTAACCAACCAAAATTCGATGTCTCTTTTTCTGCCCTCTTACTTTCGATTCGCAATGTATTTTCCAAAAACATTCATCAATAATTTTGCCTTCTGAAGATTATTTGGAAGCAGATTATATTGTTGAAATATGGGAAACCTTTTTGGGAAGAAATCGAAACATGAGTCCAAAGTAACAGACCAGGATCGAGCAGTTTTGGTAAAGAATATTGAGAGAACTTTCCTATTTTCGATGTGCGACAAACTGCTTTTTCTTTTCGTTTTCTGCTTCTGCAAGTTCTGGTTTTGCTCTTTCGAATACACTCAAACCGGCCCCCTACATTTTCACCCAAACCGACCTACAATCAACGCAAACCGGCCTCCAAAGCTTTACCCTGAACGTCTGCCACAGTTTTCACCTAGTTCAGCAGTCTGAACGTAGTGGCTACCCCTCTACGTTCAGATTCCTCCCATCCAATTCTGTAGAAAAAATTCCCCTTCAGGTTTTTATGGGAACTCAAAACTCGAAAATAGGAATATATATCAAGCACCTCCAAACCCACTCCTGCCCCCCCCCTCCCTTATCACCGGTTGTAGTTCAGCGATCTGAACGTAGTGGCTACCCCTCTACGTTCAGATTCTTCCCATTCAGTCCTATAGAAAAAGTTCCCATCAAGTTTTTATGGGAACTCAAAACTCGAAATTAGGAATATATATCAAGCTTTCGCCCTTATGACCAGCTGCAATCGATAGTACACGTATTTCCTTACATTTGGGCAGAGTTTATTAATCCAAACTAGGTTTTATCCTTTAATTGTCGCCATTTGTGTACTCGTGAGGCGGCGACGGAGATTTCAAAATCGGCCATGTTTTTGTTTAAATATAAAACAGTAAAAACGATAACCCGGTAATGGCACCGAAACGAATAGACCTTTTCATCGATGCGGAATAGGAAATTCGATCGCAATTGCGCAGAATGGGTTTGATAATCTGCTCTGTGCGAATGCGACCGTGTTTGATGACCTCCTCTGCGTGAATGAGATCGAATTTCCTATTCCGCATCGATGAAAAGGTCTATTCGTTTCGGCGCCATTACCGGGTTATCGTTTTTACTGTTTTATATTTAAACAAAAACATGGCCGATTTTGAAATCTCCGTCGCCGCCTCACGAGTACACAAATGACGACAGTTAAAGGATAAAACCTAGTTTGGATTAATAAACTCTGCCAAAATGTAAGGAAATATGTGTACTATCGATTGCAGCCGGTCATAAGGGCGAAAGTTTGATATATATTCCTAATTTCGAGTTTTGAGTTCCCATAAAAACTTGATGGGAACTTTTTCTATAGGATTGAATGGGAAGAATCTGAACGTAGAGGGGTAGCCACTACGTTCAGATCGCTGAACTACACCGGTTGCATTCGATAGTACACATATTTCCTTACATTTGTGCAGAGTAAATTGATCCAAACAATATGTTATCCTTTATTTATCAACATTTTAAAATGTTTGAAGCGTTAACAATCGCTTCAATGTCGTCCATGTTACTTTTTACCTGTATCGGCTATAAAATAATAACCTGGAGTTGCACCTAAACAAATATCGATGCGGAAACGGAAATATGATCGCATTCAAGCAGAGGTGTCTGATTATGATCATTGCATGGAGGCATTTTATTAGGAGTTACCCTTTCCGCATCGATATTCGTTTTACTCTGCACTAATGTTAGGAAATACGTGTACTATCAAATGCAGCCGGAGATAAGGGCGAAAGCTTGATATATATGACTATTTTTGAGTTTTGAGTTCCGATAAAAACTTGATGGGGAATTTTTCTCCAGAATTGAATGGGAGGATTCAGGAATCACTGAACTAAGTTTTTACCTAAACCAACATCCAAGAATGTGGGCTGCAATAAAAAGAAAGGGAGTGCTTATTTCCACATACATATGTGGTAATAAGCAAACCCTAGGGAAAGCATTAGTACCACATGCGTATGTGGAAATAAGCAAACCACAGGGAAGGCATTAGCACCACGTACCTTTTTATCACATTCCACCGGGGCATTCTTTCCTCATTTCCTTTTCTCATCTTCCAGCATTCAGACAAACTGTTACTGTTTTATTGCCCAGTGCAGATAAAATACGACACTTGCAAAAATTGGTCTTTACGTTGAGTAAAGGATTATATAATACATGCACACCCAACCCACTCCACCTCCCTGGCAATTTCTCAGTCTCCTCAGCTGAAATATTAACCCTTCTACAGGTCTTTTTTCATTGGTAGCTTGTTTATCCTAGCAAACAAACACAATAGCACTTCTAGATGTGAGTGGATAGTGAACGGTATAAGGACTGCTGATCCTCCTGGACACTTGTCTTCTATCTAAAATGCCCTCCACCAGGGTGGGAGATCAAGTCCTATGAAATGGGCAGCATGGGTGTAAACAGCTGTCTTCTTTTATATCTATTTTGTGCTCACAATTAACCATTGTTGCAGAAAAGTAACCTTAAACACCAAAAAATTAATCAATTTTGATGTTTAAGGTCTCTTACTGCAACAGTGGTTAATTGTGACCACAACAAATCAAGGGTTAAAAGGTATGAAGACAAGTTTAGCCCATCATTTATTGCCATGCTGCCCATTGTAGAGTACTCAATTCCAGAGACTGGCTACCGCAGTCAATAAGCACTACTTCACTTCCTGGGGTTCCATACCGTCACCCCCCACCCCCAGTAATTTCTATTTGTCCATTCTGATTTATAACCAAGGAAATTTTCTGGTACCCCCCCCTCCCCACCCCCAGTAATTTCTATTAGCCCATACTGATTTATAACCAAGGAAATTTTCTGGTACTGCCCACCCACAACCCCACGAACACATCCTGTTATTGTCTTTTCATCAGCAAGAGAAAATTCAATAGTTGCCATTTATTGGAAAGTGCCACAGACATTCTCGGATAAATTGTAACACAATAGATAATTATGTTCAAAGGCTTGCTAAATCTCTTGAAAAAATATTTACATAAACAAAAATAAATAAATAAAAATATAAATAAAAAAATAGATATAAATAAAATGAATAAATATAATTATGTAAATAAATAAATAAATAAATATAATTAAGCAGAAAAATAAAGAATCAAAACCAATTTTTTTTTTATAAGTACATGTACGAATAAAAACCGTCACACCTGTATATAAATAAATATAATTCAGCAGATAAATAAAGAATCATAACACAATTTATTTATATAAATACCAATTAAAACAGTCACACATGGATATAAAAGGTATGTGGTTCTAATGCTTTGGTTTGGTTATTTCCACATATGTGTATGCGGTATTCATGCTTTCCCTGAGGTTTGCTTATTTCCATATAGGTATGTGGTACTAATGCCTGCCAAAAAGAAAACCAGCACAAACTTTTAAAATTATGGACATACATTTATTAACAGAACTCTGCATCATTTCTAACTGATCTTCAGTTGCAAATATCAAAGTGCCATGGGTTATTCATACAAACGTCGTCAGTCCCCAAGTTTGCTGGAAAGTGACTTTCCTGAAATTTGTATTCTACATGCACATGTATTTCCTTAGGTTCAGGAGGTCTCATGACGCTAGAGCTTCGATTTGCTTGTTTGCATAAATTAACTAAGGAAGGTATGGCTATGCATTAAGCTACAGTTAAAAGTAGAAGTCCTGTCCCGAACTGTGCGCTTATCTAGGGTTAATTGCGCGTAGGAATTTCGCGCAATTGCCATATTGGATGGCATCCAAAGCACGGCAGGTTCTCCTGGTTACTCTTAGTAAACACAGGCAATGTTTCTGTCAATGGACCTCCGGGTTACCAGAAGGTCCATTGGCTGAAACATTGCTTGTGCACAGGCCATATGCACAGAATTTGATAGTCTTACTATGGTAAAAACGCTTAGATTAACGCGCAGATCGACATGCTATTTGTGCGCATTTCAGGACAGGACTTCTAGTTTTAACTGTAACTCGGTATCTCTTAAATATCCTTCCACTATCTGATCTGTTGTGCCGGTTTGAATAAGTCAGTTTTACCTGTTTGTCAGTAACCTTTTCAGGAATTTAAGGGATTTAGAATCGACGTTGAAAATATGCTATTGGAATATTGCCATAATAAGGTGCTAATATGTCGTCATTAACAAAAAAATATCACCCGATGGTATACTTTGGTATAGGCTGAACTGAACATCTAGGTGTAATACTGCTCTTTAATACCAGCAAATGGACAACATCAGCCCACTGATGACTTTTCCATTGCGAGTTATTTTTTTTATTATTAAATGTTTTGAGGATTTCAATTAAAAACTGCAAATTTAGATTTAACCAGTGGTAAATATTTATTACTTGGAAAATGCATGCGTGGAAATTACTGCCCACACGTGGATTACGACCAGTCCACGGCGACTGTACTGTACCTGTAAATAACATACAGGCCTGGCATTCTTTAGGAGTGCTGCACGCCTAGAAAAAATTGAGGAGGGCAATTTTCTGCAACCCTTGATTTTCTGGAATGCCAGACCTGTTTGGGACTGCCTTTAAAATCTATTATCATTTCGTCTCCTGAGTTCCAATGTGTTCTCTGTGCCAACTGGCACAGAGAACACATTGGAACTCAGGGGACGATTTGTCAATGTTGCATTGATTCGCAATAATTCATGACCCATTCAGTGTCGCATTTTAATACATTTTGGGTGTAGAAGACACTCACATAAGAATTGAATGCAACATTTTGAATAATGAGATGTGTGTGCCAATTTTTCCGCTATGTAGCTGAATATTATAGTACATTTTTCAGTCACAATATTAATACCTTGAAGTGAATATAACCAAAATAGCATACAAGTTTTTGCATTGAAAATTTCAGGTGCAGTAGCACTCCCAAGCAATCTGAGGATGGCAGTTGTTTTGCATGCCTTGATTTTCTAGATAGCCAGGACTGGACATAAACATCCAAATATGCATGAAAAACTTAATCCATTAAAATCCACCAGACAATATGAAAGCAGAAAAACCACATCTTTCTATCACAAATTTAATAATGCAGTGATAAAAAAAGCAAGACTACATTTTTTCAGAGATTTTAATATTAGTTAATAGTCGGAGGGGGGATATTGTTTTACCCCTGTCTGTCTGCCTACTGTCCATTCATCCATCCATCTGTCCGACCACCTGTCTGTTTGTCTTCATCTAGGGTACATTGTTTGTCTGGCTAACTCCTCTCACACTTTCAAGCTAGGATTTTTTTTTTTATTTCACAGCATGTTAACATTTTCATATACCAGAGGTGTGCATATTGTCAGGATTTTGATTTGCTTCAGTATTTCACAAAATTACAGGTTGTTGAACTTACACAATTTTTTGTCGAATTTCACCTGTATGTTACATGCTTTGTCCGGCTAACTCCTCTCATACTTTTCAAGCTAGGAACTTTTCTTTTCACAGGATTTTTGTACATATACCGGAGGAGTGCATATTTTCAAGATTTTGATATGCTTCAATATTTCACAAAATTTGTGGAACACAGTCAGTCAGTTTTTGTGGAATTTCACCTGCATGGTACATGGTTTGTCCTGCAAACTCCTCTTACAGTTTTCAAGCAGAACGTATATGGTAGAACACGCAGGGACATCATATGTGTATTACAGACACAGAATATTTACATGTACAAATAATAAATCACTGCAGTGATTTGTAACAAACCTCCTTTGTCCCTGCACTGTACTGGAGCATGCTTTATTTTCTGTTATAATATAACAAATAATGCACCAGTTTTCTGATTGCGACTATGGCAGGGTCTGCTATGGTGGTTGCGAACTCTCGTTAGCTTAACTTGACAAAGTCAAGATAAGCTATTGCCATCACACGTGCGGAAGTCTGTGAGTCTGGACGTCTGTTCACATTTTCTTTGGCACAGGCAACATCCTGCAGTTCTTGTCCTATCATCACAAAATTTTATATGCAGGTTCGAGGTCATGTCTAGATGAGAACATCCCCTATTGGTTGTGATCGGTGAACCATTATGGCTGCGAGAGCCCGAAACCCGAAAATCTTTAGCACAATGGACAGGTCGTATTTATGAAGGGATTTCTTTGTAATTTGGTAGGATGTCTCTATATAATGTCTAGATGAGAACATCTCCTTTTGGTCATGATCAGTCAACCGTGATGGCTGTGAGAGCCCAAAACACGAAAATCTTTAGCGCGGTCTACAGGTTGTATTTATGAAGGGATTTCATTGTACCTTGGTAGAATGACTTCATATAATGTCTAGATGAGAACATGCCCTTTTGGTTGTGATTGTTCAACTCCTCCTTAGATGGTATTTAACCCTTTACCTAACATGAAAAGCAGACGACACTTGCAAAAAAAATTCGTGAATAACTAAATTTTTTCATTTTTTGTCTCAAAAACATAGGTTATGACCCATCGTTGGAACGAGCTCGACGAGCTCGTTCCAACGAGGGGTCATAACCTATGTTTTTGAGACAAAAAATGAAAATATTTTGAAAATTAATTGGCGATTTTTGAGAATAGCGCTGAACGGTTTTGGCCGTTACGTTGGGTAAAGGGTTAAACATTCTGATTGGACAAACTAACTTTGAGGCATAATAAAAATTTGTATCAGTCTAGACATTTTAGCTTGTATGGGGGTGGCAGGGGGAAGATGATTGATTGTAAGATAAATACTGGTATGGCTTAAAAAAATATTTCTTGTTTCGCCGGCAATTTTTCCTCAATTTTATGATGAGGGAGGGGGGGGGGGCTTTTTTTTGTTTATTCACAAAACAGTTCTGAATATAGTTGGGATCAGGAAAATAGTTGGAATCAGAAATTCAACTACTTACACTATTATTTGACAAACCAATGTTTTCAGTAGTGAAACTTCCTATAATTTGGTTGAAAATTTAACTTACTTTTTCTTATTTGACAGAGGTCTGAGCTTTGTCAAACAAGGTATAGTTGGTTAATTATTTGTCCTGCAAGTGCCAAATTGTGTCATAGAAGAGATTCCCAGGTGAAAAAAAAGGTTATGAGACAGACTTTCTATGATGGAGGATGTGTCTTTATAAACAAACAAAAAAATTTTAATAGCCTAAACAAACAAAACTACATTTCTTGCAGATATAATGTTTGTCTTACTTGCCTTGAGACAGTTTTACATGTAGCTTCCCTTAATAATCTTAAGCTCATCTTAATAATTTTAGGTGCACTATTTTTTTTACTCTCTTTGTTTCGACAGAAATGAAGCACTGGTTGTTTAATATAAATTAATGGTGAAATTCTATAAGGCTTAAAAAAATTTAAAATCTGTTTCTCAGGCCCTCCCACGTCGTTCTTTTGGTTGCCGCATGCTCTCCTTTTATAACCTATGTAAACTTTAAAAAAATAAAAAATTAAATGGTTTATGTCTGATATTTAATCCAAGTTAAAAAAATTGATAAATGTGTCCCATGAGTGCAAGAAGGCTTTGCAATGCTTTAGCATTGCAAAGCCTTCTTGCTCTCAAGGGACAAAATATACCAACACCCATGCTAATCCATAGATTATGAGCCTAAAACATAAACCAAGAACATGAACTTTTGATGGCAAAGAAATAATTACAGAAATAAAAAATAAAATAAAAAAATGCTCGCCCACATGCAATCTTACCAATAATGGCCTGAAAAACAGAAGATCTACTTTGTGTGGTCTAATGGATATAATTGATATGCTTGGCGAGATTGAGATTTTCTTTTTCAGCAATTGAAACAGCAAAGAGATAAGTTGAAACAGTATCAGAAGAAGATAAATCAGCAGCTTGAAAAAGAAAGGAACTGTGCAAGGCAACTGCTAAAAGATGGCAAAAAAGAGTAAGAGCTTTTCATAATAATCATTTTTAGCTCAACTTTGGCAAAGCCAAATTTGAGCTTATGCCATGGCCAGTCGTCCGTCTGTCCGTCAACAATTCAATACGGCTTGGGTTAGAGGCCGTATTTATGAACTGATCTTTACGAAACTTCTTGGGTACCTTTGTTATGACCGTGGGACGAGAACAAGTGTTTTGGGGTCAGATCCAAAATTTAAGTTGGCCGCTGGCAGCCATTTTGTACAAAATTAGGTGCAATCTGATTTTTGCGCAGAAGTTCCATATGAAAGCGCTGATTTGAATAATTTTTTGTATGAATGTTTAGTACCATGGGATACATCACATATAATACAGGTTTTTTTTCCCGTGCGTAAATTATGCAAATTAGACCAACTTTGATGTTTTTTGGTGTTACTTTCAGCACTGTAAGTGCAAATGCCAATATGGCTCGGGCTAGAGGCCGTATTTATGAACCGATCTTTACGAAACTTCTTGAGTACCTTTGGTATCACCGTGGGATGAGAACGAGTATTTTGGGGTCTGGTCCAAAATTCAAGATGGCCGATGGCAGCCATTTTGTACAAAATTAGGTGCAATCAGATTTTTGCACAGAACTTCCATATGAAAGCGCTGATTTGAATAATTTTTTCTGTGAATGTTTAGTACCATGGGATACATCACATATAATACGGGTTTTTTTCTCGTGCAGAAATTATGCAAATTTGATGAACTTTTGATTTTTTCAGTGCTACTTACAGTTAAAACTAGAAGTCCTGTCATGAAATGCACACAAATAGCACATCGATCTGCGCGTTAATCTACGTGTTATTACCATAATAAGGCAATCAAATTTTGTACATATGGCCTGGGCACAAGCAATGTTTCAGCCAATGGACCTCCGGGTAACCCGGAGGTCCATTGGCAGAAACATTGCTCGTGTTTGCTATGAGTAACCAGGAGAACCTGCCGTGCTTTGGGTGCCATTCGATATGGTAATTGCACGCATTCCCTACGCGCAATTAAGCCTAGATAAGTGCACTGTTCGTGACAGGATTTCTAGTTTTAACTGTACACACAGTAAGTACACATGTCAATACAGCTCAGGCTAGTGTCTGTATTTACGAACCGATCTTCCCGAAATGTCTTGGGTACCTTTGTTATCACCTTGGGACGAGAACGAGTGTTTCTGGGTGCTGTCTAAAATTCAAGATGGCTGCCAGTGGCCATTTTGTACCGAAATTAGGTCTAATCAGTTTTTTGTCCACAACTTCTATACGGCTCAGGCTAGAGGCCGTATTTATGAACCGATCTTTACGAAACTTCTTGGGTACCTTTGTTATCACCGTGGGATGTGAACAAATGTTTTTGGGTGTGGTCCGAAATTCAAGATGGCCACCAGCAGCCATGTTGTACCAAAATTAGTGCAATCAGTCTTTTGTACAGAACTTCTATATGAAAGTTCTGATTTGAATAAATTTTTGTATGAATGTTTAGTAACATGGAATTGGAATACATCACATATAGTACAGGTTTTTTTTCTTGTGCAGAAATTATGCAAATTAGATGAACTTTGATTTATTCCCTTGGCCTACCCTTCTTCACGAGAGTCCTCGAGAGTATGTTTACATAACTGCAGTTTAAACTTTCAATCTTTAAAATCAAAGGGAGAACGGGGGAGGGGTTCTTCCTTTTGCGTTCGATAACATGAATTGGGGTGATGTAAAATGAAATATAAATATTTGTGAAAGCAAAGAAATGGCCTACTAAAAAGTGTAAAAGGAGCCGATTAAGATTTATCTTAAAAAGGGAAACAGAAATTCCCAAGCCCCGCTATTTTCTCGGAAAAATATCTCTCATCTTTATGGAGCGTCGGTGTTTTCATCAGTTCACCTAAACCTGTCCAATTTTTATGCACTGTTCCCAAGACATTATCACCCCTACCAATTCATAAAAGCGATTCGCAGTATCAAAATTATTTTTGTACTTATGCATTTGTAGAAGCATTCCTTTTTTAGCTCAACTTTGACAAAGTCAAATTTGAGCTATTGTCATGGCCCATCGTCCGTCTGTCCGTCCGTCCGTCTGTCCATCTGTCCGTACATCAACAATTGGCTATGGCTCGGGCTAGAGGTCGTATTATGAACCGATCTTTACGAAACTTCTTGTGTACCTTCATTATGACCCTGGGATGGGAACGAGTGTTTTTAGGTGTGGTCCGAAATTCAAGATGGCTGCCAGCGGCCATTTTGTACCGATGATGCAAAAATCAGTTTTTTGTACATAACTTCTGTATGAAAGTTCTGATTTGAATAAAGTTTTGTATAAATGTTTAGTACCATGGGATACATCACATATAATACGGGTTTTTCTCTCGTGCGTAAATTATGCAAATCAGACTGACTTTGATTTATTTAGTGTTACTTTCAGAGCTGTAAGTGCCAAGCTGCTATGGCTCGGGCTAGAGGCCGTATTTATGAACCAATCTTTACGAAACTTCTTGGGTACCTTTGTTATGACCGTGGGATGAGAACGAGTGTTTTTGGGTGCAAAATAATTTTGATACTGCGAATCGCTTTTATGAATTGGTAGGGGTGATAATGTCTTGGGAACAGTGCATAAAAATTGGACAGGTTTAGGTGAACTGATGAAAACACCGACGCTCCATAAAGATGAGAGATATTTTTCCGAGAAAATAGCGGGGCTTGGGAATTTCTGTTTCCCTTTTTAAGATAAATCTTAATCGGCTTTTTTTTTGTACAGAACTTCCATATGAAAGCTCGGATTTGAATAATTTTTCATATGAATGTTTAGTACCATGAGATACATTACATATCATATGGGTTTTTTTCTCGTGCTTATATTATGCAAATTAGACTAACTTTGATTTATTTAGTGTTACTTTCAGCACTGTAAGTGCAAATCCCTATACGGCTCGGGCTAGAGGCCGTATTTATGAACCGATCTTTACGAAACATCATGGGTACCTTTATTATCACTGTGAGACGAGAACGATTGTTTTGGGGTCTGGTCGGAAATTCAAGATGGCTGCTGGCAGCCATTTTGTACAAAATTAGGGGCAATCAGATTTTTGCACAGAACTTCCATATGAAAGCTCTGATTTGAATAATTTTTTGTATAAATGTTTAGTACCATGGGATACATTACATATAATATGGGTTTTTTTCTTGTGCGTAAATTATGCAAATTAGGCTAACTTTGATTTATTTAGTGTTACTTTCAGCACTGTGAGTGCAAATCCCAATATGGTTCGGGCTAGAGGCCGTATTTATGAACCGATCTTTACGAAACTTCTTGGGTACCTTTGTTATCACTGTGGGATCAGAAGGAGTGTTTTGGGGTCCAGTCTGAAATTCAAGATGGCCACTAGCAGCCATTTTGTTTTTCAAAATCCAAGATGGTAGAATGGCGGCCATTTTTGTTGTGTAAAGCTTTTTTCTCTATTTTATGTTACCACTCCTCACTCCAACATGGTTCAAGCTGCGCCTTTCATATATGGTACATGGATAAAGGGTAGTGAGGGGATTATGCACGCTCAATATTTTTTTTTCAAAATCCAAGATGCTTATATACTCTAGTGTCTTCTGTGACAAAAACACCTTATGTCACAAAAGCGCCGTAGGGGACTAATACCACCTCGGTGGTCAAACACTTGTTGGGTCTGGTCCGAAATTCAAGATGGCCGATGGCAGCCATTTTGTACAAAATTAGGTGCAATCAGATTTTTGCGCAGAACTTCCATAAGAAAGCGCTGATTTGAATAATTTTTTGTGTGAATGTTTAGTACCATGGAATACATCTCATACAGGTTTTTTTTCTCGTGCAGAAATTATGAAAATTAGATGAACTTTGATTTTTTCAGTGCAACTTACACACAGTAAGTACATATGTCAATACGGCTCAACCTAGGGGCTGTATTTATGAACCGATCTTCACGAAACGTCTTGGGTACCTTTGTTATCGCCTTGGGATGAGAACGACGATTATTTCTGGGTGTGGTCCAAAATTCAAGATGGCTGCCAGTGGCCATTTTGTACCGAAATTAGGTCTAATCAGTTTTTTTGTACACAGCTTCTATACGTAACGGCTCAGGCTAGAGGCCGTATTTATGAACCGATCTTTACGCAACTTCTTGGGTACCTTTGTTATCACCTTGGGACGAGAACAAGTGTTTCTATGTGTGGTCCAAAATTCAAGATCGCTGCCAGTGGCCATTTTGTACCCAAATTAGGTCCTATCAGTTTTTTGTCAACTTATATACGGCTTGTATTTATGAACTGATCTTCATGAAACTACTTGGGTACCTTTGTTATCACCTTGGGAAAGGAACAAGTGTTTTTGGGTGCCTTTGTTACCACTGTGTTATGAGAACAAATATTTTTGGGTTCAGTCAGACCCACTCTGGGACTCAAAAGATTTCTTTTCTTGTTTAGCATCTAACTGTCGCCCACCTTTACAGTACTTTACCTATACATTTGTTACAGGCTACGGTCAGTATTTATGTACAGACCGTTACAATACTTTATATGTACCTTTGTTATCAGGTCATTACCTAGATGTTTGTCATTGCTGTGTCACATACTATACATGTACATGTCTTAACAAGTTGAGCTACAGTGTCATTGACACTTTCATTTATGCAGCATTAAATGAAGAGCATACAACACAATAATTTTTACTTGTAGGTGAAAAACTTAACTGTGCATGTTTTCCTTTCAACACAACTATGTATGTGTGCGTGTGTAGTTGGGGAGGGGAGGCTTTTTCACAACACAGACACGTGCATGTGGGACATGCTGTTTATAGCAAGTATGTAGAGTTTTTAGCTCAACTTGACAAAGTCAAGCTGAGCTATTGCCATCACTTCTCGTCCATGTCGTACTTCTGTACGGGCGGGCTTGCGTATGTATGTACATCCACAATTTCCTTTGGCACACCGCACAGGTCGCATTTATGATCAGATTGCCTGAAACTTGGTATGCTTGTTTGTGGTGACCTCTAGATGGGAGCTATCGATTTTCTTCCATTTCCGTCAAAACATGTTGCCACTGGCAACGTTCTTTGAACTTAGTTTAGTCAGACCTCAATTTTTTTGTTTGGCACACCCTACAGGGCACATTTATGATCGGATTGCTTTGAAACCTGGAATGCTTGTTTATAGTGACCTCTAGATGGGAGCTGTCGATTTTCTTCCATTTCCATCAAAAAATGTTGCCGTTGGCAACAACCTTTGAACTTAGTTTAGTCAGACATCAATATATTCCTTAGGTATGCCCTGCAGGGCACATATATTATCAGATCAATTTGAAACTTGGTATGCTTGTTTGGGGTTACCTCTAGATGGGAGCTATCGATTTTCTGTGATCTGTCAAAAAGTAAAAAAATGTTGCCGCTGGCAACGACCTTCGAGAAACTTATTGCAGTTATGCATCAATATTTTGCTTTGGCACACCCTGCAGTGCACATTTTTGACCGGATCACTTTGAAACTTGGCATGCTTGTTTGGGGTGACATCTAGATGGGAGCTATTGACTTTCTTCCATTTCCATCAAAAAATGTTGCCGCTGGCAACGTTTTGAAACTTAGTTAAGTCAGACCTCAATATTTCCCTTTGGCACACCCTACAGGGGACATTTATGATCAGATTGCTTTGAAACCTGGCATGCTTGTTTGAGGTGACCTCTAGATGGGAGCTATCGATTTTCTTCCATTCCATCAAAAAATGTTGCCGCTGGCAACATTCTTAGAACTTAGTTAAGTGAAACCGCAGTATTTCACTTTGGCACACCCTACAGGGCACATTTATGATCGGATTGCTTTGTAACCTGAGATGCTTGTTTGAGGCTACCTCTAGATGGGAGCTAGTCTTGCCGCTGTCAATGACCTTTGAACTTAGTCTAGTCAGGCATCAATATATTCCTTTGGCATGCCCTACAGGGCACCTTTATGATCAGGTAGGTTTGAAACTTGCTGTGCTTATTTGGGGTTACCTCTAGATGGGTGCTATTGATTTTCTTCAATTTCCATCAAATGAACCTAGTGCAGTTATGCATCAATATTTCCTCTTGGCACTCCCTGCTGTGCACATTTATGATCGGATCGCTTTGAAACCTGATGTGCCTGTTTGGGGTGACCTAGGTGGGAACTATCCTCTTTCTTCTATTTTCGTCAAAAAATGTTGCAGCTGACAATGACCTTTGAACTTAGTTTTGTTAGACCTTAATATTTCCCTTTGGCACACCCTACAGGGAACATTTATGATCGGATTGCATTGACACCTCGTATGCTTATTTGGGGTGACCTCTAGATAGAAGCTACTTATTTTCTTCCTTGTCCAGCAAAAAATGTTGCCATTGGTAATGATCTTTGATGAACTTAGTGCAGTTATGCATCAATATTTTCCTTTGGCACACCCTGCAAGGACCATTTATGATTGAATCGCTTGGAAACTTGGTGTGCTTGTTTGGGGTGACCTCTAGATGGGAGCTATCCATTTTCTTCCATTTCCATCAAAAATATTTGCCATTGGCAATGACCTTTGAAGAACTTAGTAAAAACTTAGTGCAGTTGAGCATCAATATTTCCCTTTGACACACCCTGCAGGGCACATTTATGACTGGATCACTTGGAGACCTGGTCTGCTTGTGTGGGGTGAGCTATCGATTTTCTTCCATTTCTGTTGAAAAATGTTGCCACTGACCTTTGAACTTAGTTTAGTCAGACCTCAATATTTTCCTTTGACACACCCTTCAGGGCACATTTATGATTGGATCACTTTGAAACATGGTATGTGTGTTCAGGGTGACCTCTAGTTGTGAACTATTGATTTTTTTTCATTTCCATCAAAAATAATTGTTGTTATCACTAGCCTTTGAACTTACTGCATTTGTGCAGCAACTTATCCCTTTTGCACTCTCTGCAGGGGATATTTATGAATTTCCATAAAAAAGAAAAAGAAAACATTGCCACAAGTAATGACCTTCAAACTTAATGCATCTTATTAACATCTTCCTTTGGCATGCCTCAGAGGCCGAGGGCACATTCATTATCAGGTTGTTTTGAAACTTTGTATGCTTATGCAGCATGACAAAGATAGAAGCTATTGATTTTCTTTTCATTTCCATCAAAAACTGTTGATGTTAGCAACAATCGTTGAATTTATTGCACTTGTGCATTAGCATTCTTCTTTGACATGGCCTGCAGGGCACATTTATCTTAGGATTGTTTTTGAACTTGGTGTGCTTATTAGGCAGGACCTTTAGATAAGAGCTATTGATTAGCATTCATTTCTGTGAAAAAGGTTGCCGTTTACAATAACCTCTGAACTTACTGCATTTGTGTATCAACATTGTTCTTTCAAACAGCCTTACAGTTTACATTTAAAAATGCATGGATTACTCTGACGTTGTGCACACACAATGCTGTTTTGTTTAAATTTCACCAAATAACATTGGTTCCAATGATCTTCAAGTTTGTCAAGTTAAGCTACAGTGTCATTGACACTTTCATTTGATTTTGTCATCTTAGCATGTTCAACTGGCCAAATCATGACCAACTGATGCGTCATTTCTATAAATATATTGTCATATTTATATACAAATGTGATACAAATATCGCCCAAATAGCGAATTATTAGCGCATCCAGGTTTACACTTAATTATAGGCTGTACTGTAGCTGATAATGCTGCTGATTGGCCAACACAGCACTTCAGGAAGATGCAAAAACCTATGCTCATGATTGGTTGATGCTCAACATTATTTTAAACTGTAGATCCTCTTGTAGCATAGGTACAAAATCAGGAAATGCCAATAATTCTTGTCCCTACAGTACGTGCCAAGTGTATTTCGTCTCAAACACCCAACGCGGTGGTCGTTTTTTAAAAAATCACCGGCAGACACCGTGTCACACGGTGTAATTATGAATGAATAAATCACCGTGTCCATACCGCGTTCAAGGGTGAAAAAGATTAGTGACTTTTTTTTTACACTGGAAGTCTCGATTACCAATAAAACAATGTGCTCCCGTAACTCTTTTGAAGTGCCGCCGGAGATAAAACAAACTTGAAAATTAAAACATAAAATTAAAAGACACATGGATATTGTTTCGGACACCCTTCCCTCCACCGACAGACGCCGTTGTGGCCCATTTGCAAACGCCGTGGGAAACGCATGTAAACTAGATTTCTGATCATATTGTAGGTTTCAGAAATCGGCTTTTGAGCGAGTTTGTGGGCCGGTTGAGTCTCAGTAGCATTTAAAAAAAAAAAACTTTAAAAGATTTTAAAAAAGCGATATTATTCAACCTCTAACGTGTGATCAGAATGAAAATACTCAGACTGAGGCAGTGTAGGCAGCAATCTCACATGCAATTGAAACCGGAAATAAAAATAAAAAATATCGTGACTGACACAATGTTGACATTTGACGCTGCGTGGATCCGAAAAGTTCTATTAATTTATCGAACGTTCGGTGACATTAAAGTTAACTTTACAGACAAAATGGAAACACAAGAACAAGGGTTAAATCCATAACCGTAATTCCAAAGAAAACACAGAGTAGGCTACATGTACTTAAAGGAACCAAATTCACCCCCCCCCCCTCCCTTTCTTTATTTATTTATTGGTGTTTAAGGTCACATACTTATGCACAATGGCTAATCGTGACCGTGACAGTTTTATGGGTGGAGGAAGCCGGAGTACCCGGAGAGAACCACCGAGCAACGATGAGCAGCTGTCAGCTCCCCAACATCGTAACACTGAACTCTGCACCGCAGCACAGGCAGGGGTAGATTGGTTGAAGACATGCGCATCATCGACGTGCAGTACGCCTCAGTACACAGCGTCATCGTGCCCCCATGTAGGCAATCGGGGTGAAGTTTCTTGCCCAAGGACACAACGCGGTTGCCGCAGGTGGGAATCGAACCGAGGACCTCTCGGCTTGCAGCCTGCAACTCTACCAACTGAGCCACCGCCCCCCCCCCCCTTCCAAATCGACAAAAGTAAAAAACAAAAATTGAAACAAGTGTCTGGAGACGTAAATGGATGCGAACAGATCAACACTTGCACAAGAATAGACCTGGTCTGTGCGTGTAAATCCTCTGCGCATCAAACTGAGAACGAAAAGTATAAAAGCCTTCCGTCTTAACTCCACCCGTCTTTTATTTTATGGAAATATAGCCTATGGTATCTTGCGTTTGTGGCAGTAAAATTGACGAGCACTTTTACTCAGAAATCCCTGGTAACTAAGAGAAGCAGAGTATTTCAAGGTCTATCAATGAATGTCATGAAGGATTCAGCAGGATAAGTCCCCCCCCCCTCCCTCCCAACAAAATGTCCTCCAATACAGTTTGGTGTAGCCATACAGGCCTACTTTGCCCCGGGTGAAAATGAAATCATACATATGCTTAATTTTTTTTTTCAATTCAGAAAATGATTGCCCGATCCCAAGGTAGATTCAATTATTTTTTAAAAATGATTTCCGGAAAAAACATGTCTGTAGACTCTTAAATGGAACGAGCTCGGTCCAACGAGAGCTCACGACCTGAGCAATAATAATTAAGTTGATGCAAAAAAAAAAAAAAAAAAGATTTTTTTCAGTTGGGCTTGTTTGGGCTTATTACAGATCTATCTGTTTAACCTACCAGTGAATGCAGCCAAGGGTTAACTAATAATTAAATGATGAAAACTGCTTTCATTTTCAAAAGTGGGGGTTGGGCAAAAAAAATTGTATCTGAATTGCCCCCCCCCCCCCCCTACTGTCAATTGGTAAAATTATTATAAAAAATAAACAAATAAAAAGGCAGCCATGTCCATCAGTGATATCCAAATTACTTCAAACAGAAGTTATTTAGCCAACAGCAGAACATCAGAAATCGGTCAAAAGCCAATTTTACGGTTGGGGGGTTCTCTCACCACAAAGTCGGCTGTTTGGGGTGAATCGATATTCTGATCGGACATGCATTTCTGTGTTAAATGGTTAAAGAAACGCGCATTCGAATGAAAGAAAAACAGTGATCGTATGTTTTGACTATTTATTCATCAATATCATATGAAAGAACACACCAGAAAGTGTGTTTTTTAAATACGAGGGCATTAATTTTTCACAACTTCCAAACAACACGTGTTTGAGAAGTCAGCCATTTTATCGTCTGAATGCTTTTCGCTCCGCTCAGTTCGCCCCGCCGGGTTAAATTAAAGTAATACATGTATAACTTAGTATTTTGGTCTAGAGGCTTTGAAACGAATTCTTGAGGCGTTCAAACTGAAGTATGTCCCCAGTGTGCTGTAAGCTTTTTTTTTACTTTAACCTGAGCACACTGTGTGAGTGGAAACTTCACTGCAGGAGTGTTTTTGTCGTAATCAACCAATACTTACCCCTCGTCTAATCGCAGCCATTCAGTGTGTACTATTGACAAATTATGGATAACAGCCTTGCTTTGAAAACACAGACAGATGAAATTTAGAGTCAGGCTTTTTTTTCTTCAACTCGAGAAAGAGTTCATTGAATTTGGCAGCTGACTATTGACAAATTATGGATAACAGCCTTGCTTTGAAAACACAGACAGATGAAATTTAGAATCAGGCTTTTTTTTCTTCAACTCGAGAAAGAGTTCATTGAATTTGGCAGCTGATAATTTTGACACTTACTCCCAATTAATCAACTATGTAAAAATGAAGTCACACCTCAACATCCTTATAGAGTTAGCACATATAACTATAACAAATAATTCTAGTAGTTTGTTCAGCAATTAAAACCATATATAGTGGCAATAATCTTTTTTAATAAGACAGTTACCACAATACGATTAACGATCAAAAGTTTAATCAAATAGCCACCGATTATTATATAAACCTTATGTTATTGCACAGTGATGACCAATGTAGAATATTGGAGGGGTAGGAATAACCCATTACGTCTAGCCATTACGAGGCGATTCACAATGGGACCACCTCATATAAAAGAATTTGCTTGTACACTTATTTGTTATGAGGTGTCCAGCAACCTGGCGGCTCATAGATAGCCTACCACATGGCCTGTTATCTGAAAATTCGCTTGATGTTCCAACAAGCTTTTCTTTTTGTCAAATCCCTCATTGGGTGGAAGGGGAGGGGGGGGGGGGGCTTGTGTCAAAATCGGAAAGTGGTCGGAAAATTGACCATGGCGATGTTGAGAATGGAGGGTGGGGCTGGTGAACAAATTAATGGCGCCGATAGGGCGAGGGTAAGGTTTCCGCCAAAGAATATAATCCCCCCCCCCCCCCACCAGCAGCATCCGATTGAGGAAAACCTAGCTAGATGCCCTTGGCACAAAGTACAGATTAAGAATCTTAGTCGGGGTGAAATTTATTTATGGCCTGCAGTGTAGACCCGAATGACTTTCCGAAAAAAGGAAGATGGTGGGGGGGGGGGGGGGGGGAGGGGGTGGTGATGGGGGGGGGGGGGGGGGGGGGTAGGCCTACGCACAAAAGTTTAAATTGGCCTACCGATGAGATTTTCCTTGCCCCCCCCCCCCCCCCCTCCACTGGTTTGCAATGCATCTGGGCCAAAACAGAACAGACACCGTGATGCTTTTATCACTGTTAGTGATAACGTGCGGCAAAACCATTAAATGATATGGTTGGAGGGGGGATGCTCAAGGGGGCAGCTCTCAAGAAATTAAGTTCTGGCATGACCTCAGAAGCTCGGCCGTATTTCCACCGGGTGGTGGGGATGAAATGTGACATTTCAAGAAAACGTTTTACCCGAGGTTGACAAATGTCGACGTGTCTCCGATATTACGGTCCCGTCCCTTAGATCATTTTTCTGAGCCACCTTAAATAGGGCCTATTGATTTTAGTTGACATTTTATGTTTAGACAAAGAGTTATTATTATTATTTAGGATCTAGACATGGAAATGCTCATTTACATGAAGGGTCTACCATAAAATGGCGAAAAGAAAGACAGTGGGGCAAATAGGGACACTCACAGTTCGCCGAGGGAACGGCACCGTGGTACCTACTCATCTCAACTCAGTGAACTCACCCGTCTTTTGTTTCTGTTTCTGCTTTGTAACGGCTACAGATTGTTGGGATTTAAACAGAAAAAAAATCTCCACGGTGCACTTTTCCCCCTCGCACCGCCTGAATCACATTTCAAAACTGTAGTTGAGATATGAGTCGAACCCAGAGTCCAGGTTGATTTAATAAATAAATTTTCAGTGGGTACACTTACCAACTGCATAAATAATATTTAGGTAGGCTAGACAAACAGAATGCGTACACAGTTTTCGTACCAGGGAAAGAAAACATCGACTCTGGGTTAGCGCTTTGTTTTATTTCAAGCATTTTCAATTTATTTATATTTTCTTCATGTGACAGAATATCGAGAGAATATAACCACGTGTGAATTATTTTGTGAATTGCGAGTTGACAGAAGCACATACTCTTATTATTATTACATACTCAAAGCGTCACGGTTGAACACCGGGTCACAACAATACCCATGTATAAATCCTTTGTTTTCTCAAATTTAATCAACTACTGTTTTCACGGAACTAAGATTTGATCTTCATAATCCTTTTCATGCCACGCCACGGTGTTCAAAAATCAACACCGTGTGACACCGGCTGAAAAATGCGATTTTCACTCAGCACGGGGGCGGGTGATTGGGATGTAATACACTTGGCACGTACTGTATATCCCGATAAATTATGTCTTTGATTGGTTAGAATGCCTTGGACAAATAGCCATGGCAAAGGGTACGCCAAACATCCAAGGTATATGAGAGTGTGCAACATCCAGGATATAAGCGCACATAAACATCAGGGGTATATGGTTTAAATCAAAGCTTTTTGCCTCCGCTCGCCTGATTATAAAACTCAAACCAAGAAACTCGAAAATAGTCACAAATATCATCAGATTTCCAACAATACAATCCTAAAAATAAAATAAGAGCAAATAATTTGTCCACTGAGTACCAATGTGTTGTGTGTGCCTGTAGGCACAAAGAACACATTGGAACACAGGGGACGATATGTCAACAAAATACTGTTTACCTCGTTTCCTTAATGACCCAAGGGATGTAACTCTTTCTGTTGTCTTTTGCGATTATAGAAACAAAATTATTATCACAAATTTGGTTCAAATTATTGTGGAGCTGAGAAATGCATCCACAAATTTATTTCCACTAAGTTTTATTGTGTTTGAAATCTCTGCTAACATGTAGGGTATATAAAGATTCAATACCTGGATGTCTCATTTAAACACCTCGCCTGTGGCTCAGTGTTTAAAAACCGACATCCAGGTATTAAATCTCCATATACCCTATATGTTGGCGGAGATAACTTATAATATCTCTGTCCCAAATAGTGATTATGAATGCCATACTCTTCTGCAGTATGCTTGCCCATTCCAAGATTAGGCTATAATTGCAACTAATTTCTATCGGAATTGTTTCAATACAGCCTCATTATTGTTCCTAAGGATTCATCTTCATTCATCAGGATATTACCCACAGGAGCTAGAACTTGGCTATGATGCAACAGTTCATATATCATCATAGTTATAATGCATATATATCTTGTTTACCTGATGGGTGACCTGAATCAAGTACAGGGGAACAAATGGTAAGTTCCCAAAGTTCCCAAAGCTCAGACCAGGTGAACGATAAATGGGTTACACAGAATTTTGAAAACAGCAGGCCTGTGATCATTGATAATGCTGAATACATTGATGTGTGGAAATTTGAGAAATTCCATAGGTGTGTGATCACAAAGGATAAAAAAACATAATAAAAAAAACCTGATGACAAAACACCTATGGAAGACAAACTCTTAACAAAACTTGCATGGATGGGAAAAAAAAACTATTTTTTTTTTACTTTGCTCATGGTGCAAAGAAAATAAATAGAGTGAAGGAAAATAAATGTACATGTCAATTAGCTTCTCCCTATGTCTCCCGAATAGCTTCCATATTTGTACAGTTTGAACAATAATAACAATGACTTTTCCATATTTGCTATATATAAAAGAAATGAACTCAGTTGCTATCTATATAATAAAGCCATACTAATATGGTTACATTTGGAATAATTTTATTAAATTAATTTCAATATCATCAGTGTTGCATGATGTGAACAAGGTTCCAAACAATTTCAGGTCTTGTTAATTTGAAAATTGCCATCCACCATGCTGGTCCGGGTATAAGCCCATGAGTAAGTTTGGACCACACTAGTACAAACCTGAATGGTCAGGCTGCCTCAAAAGCAGAGGTGAAATTTCCACAAAATCATGTTCTGGTCAAAATTTTCTATCCACAGCACTGTCTAAAGGATGTCTCATGAAACATTGCATGTCATCTGCAAATTTTACTTGCTTCTTGTCATTGAATCTTGATTTTGCAATATTTTATTCATGAATCCCCCCCCCCCCCCCCCCCCCCCCCCACCTGTCTTGATGCAGGGTTTCGGCTAGGGTAAAAAAAAATTGTGGGGAGGATTTGGGGGAAATCGTCAAGTGTTTCCACAAGGGAAAATGAATCAGTCCATAATGGAGCAACCAAGAGTCGTTGCTACCATAGGCCGACCATGCTTCGGCCCATGTTGGAAAATCTTTAAATTCCAGGGTCCCAAAACCCCCATTTCATTGCAACTGAGGGATATTTTGAGGTTTTTCAAAGTAATACAGGCCTGATGTTTTAAAAATTTTGTATAACCCATTATCATTCACTTGGTCTGTGAACTTTGGTAACCTATCATTTGTTCCCCGTACTTGATTCAGGTAACCTGTGAGGTAGCCTACATGTACAATATATACAGTAGAACCTGTCTTGAGAGACCGCCCTTTGGGCCACACAAAAGTGGTCTCTCAAGACAGGTGGTCTCTCATAACAGGTTTTAGGTTTTCTCAAGTCAGTGAATAACCAACCACAAAATTCAGAAATAGAGAAGAATGGATTTTTGTAATTACTTTGTAGTTGTTCTTTTTTATGATGTTTTTGTAACAAATTGAAATGGACTGTTATAAAAATTATAAAAATAAATTAGTGTTGAAAATCTTCATTGAAGATTTTCAACACTAATTTATTTTTATAATTTTTATAACAGTCCATTTCAATTTGTTACAAAAAGATTTTCAACACAAATTTATTTTATTCCTATCTGTCATATTTCAGGTATGTTTGAAATTGTTTATTCAGCAATAATCCTAATCTTTTCACAGGGGTCTTATAAAAAACATCTCAATCTTTAATGAGCTTGCAATTGAAACCCAATTAAGAGCTTTTAATACTTTTAATTCTGTTAGTATAACCACAATGAATTTTCCAATTCCAGAACAGGTAAAAAGTTTTTGTCATGGTTTCAGTCTTCAAAGGGGCGGTCTCTCAAGACAGGTCCATTATGGCACAAAAATACAAGTTGGTACCAGGTCACAGGGGTCTCTCAAAATAGGTGCTCTGTCAAGACAGGTGGTCTCCCTTAGCAGGTCCATTATAGAGTAAAACCAATTGGTGCCTGGTAGATGTGGTCTCTCAAGACAGGTGGTCTCTCAAGACAGTGGTCTCTCAAGACAGGTTTTACTGTACATGTATCTCAAATATTCTGATATATGAACTGTTGTATCACAGCCAAGTTCTTGCTCCTAGTATCGGCAATATCCTGATGAATAGAGATGAATCGTTAAGAACAATAATGAGGCTATGTTGCAGCAATTCAGATACAAATTAGTTGCAATTACAGCCTAATCTTGGCATGGGCTAGCATGCTGCAGAAGAGTGTGGCAGGGACATGAATTATTGCCATTTCCTGATTTTGTACCTTTGTTACATCTTAAGATGGGGAACAGCTTAAAATGATGCAGAACATCAACCAATCATCAGCATAGGTGTTTGCATCTGCCTAAAATATACATGTAGGCTGATGTAGCGCCTCTGTTGGGCAATAATTAATTGGCCAACAGAGCAGGTATACTTCAAGCAGATGAAAACGCATATGCAGCTGATGATTGGTTGATGCTCAACATCATTCCACCATTCATTTATGCTAGGTCATTCAACTTGGTAAACATTTCACATGACCTGGCGACAATTTGGCATGACCTGTTTTTCATTTGCATGCTTTTCATATTTTTATACTGTACCAATGACCCAGACTTAGCTGCTGGTGCTACAGTTAAAACTAGAAGTCCTGTCATGAAATGCGCACAAATAGCACGTTGATATGCGCGTTAATGTGCGCGTTATGGCCCAAGTAAAGCTATCATATTCTGTACATATGGCCTGTGCACAAGCAATGTTTCAGCCAATGGACCTCCGGGGTAACCCGGAGGTCCATTGGCAGAAACATTGCATGTGTTTGCTATGAGTAACCAGGAGAACCTGCCATGCCCTGGATGCCATTCGATATGGCAATTGCGCGCAATTCCAACGCGCAATTAAGCCTACATAAGCGCACTATTCGTGACAGGACTTCTAGTTTTAACTGTAACTCCAACAAAACCAGGGCCAAACACAAATTTTGCCCCCCAATCCCCAAAATTTGCATCCAAAACAAAAAGAAATCATGTCCTAAAGGACCTCCATAGTACGCCTCTACTGCGCAGTGACGCAGTCGTCCCGAAATTGGCGCCAATTATTATTCTCTGTTTGGCCCTTCATCAGTCAACATCTCACTGATCTTTGTGCTTGTAAATCTCAGTTTAAAGGATGCCAGACACGTAATTTTTGGAGAAAATGTGATTCTAAGGAGGATAGAAGGAGGAGAGGAAAAAGAAGTGGCAAAAAATAATCAGGGCTGTACTTAAAATTTTTTGATGAAATTATGTTAAGTTGCCTATTTTCGAGGCATGGGCCTCTTGTTGTCATTCTTGCTAAATGTTGCACTGCTTATTCAGTGTTTCCTCTCCCCTAGCCTTCTAAAGTCCCCCCTGGCAATTCTCCCATGCTTTTGGCATATTTTTGAGAAGTTTCATTTCTAAAATTTCCTGGGAGAGTTGCTTGGTTACAGAATGTTTTCTGTTATTTTCCCCATAGTTACGTTTTCACCCATGGGTGTATAACGTTTGTGTTCTGCATCTTCCATCTGATGTTCTACAGATTCTCCCCTGGGAGTCTCTGTTTTGCATCAGATAGAGTGTAATTGATGACTGATTCCGGGCCAGTTTTTTCAGTGCCTGGAGTCATGTTTTCTAGTGTGTTTACACTGTTTGTTTTCATTGGCAACAGCCTTTTTTGAGGGGGGCTGTTTGCCTTTGTGGTAGTTTATCTCATTATAAGATACATTTATATTATCCGAAAGTGTCTCATTAATTATTTTATATAAATTTAAAATTTTTGACCACACTTTGCCATCGGATCCATCGGGGCTCAACGTTACTTTTCAGCAACTTGGGCTTTTCTGAAAAAATATTTTTGTGCAGATAGCACAGCTTATCGCAGCATCCCAGAAGCCGACAGAAACGGTGTCGGATCGAGAATTATCCGACGGCGCTGGGTCGGTACACTCCGCCGAAGCATCGGGGGCGGACGACCGGGAACATCGGGAGGTCCGACCGGATGGTGAAAGGGATACGGATGAATTGGAGCTATCCCTTTCGGAACAACATAAAGCTGCCGTGGACTTCATCCGGCACTTTCTCCCTCAAGTTGTTCCGTCGGGCCAGACTGCTGCGCTTCCGGACAAGAGAATTATAGCGTCATTGGACTCTGAATTTTTTGAGCGGTTCAGGGACATCGCTCCCGAGTTTCCGTCGCAGTCCAATAATGTTGCAAGAACATTTGAATTATTGAACGACGCTATATTTAAACTTGCTTCCAGGACGGGGAAAGCAGGTTTCTTGTCCGCTAATACTCTTAACCTGCCTTTCATTAATGCAAGGAATAAATTCGATACGGCAGGACAGGGTATACCGAGAGTTCCTCTGCGTATGGACGACGAGGCGGAAGACTTAGAGCTATCATTACCGTCGTCAGCTTCTATTCCAACCACGGTGTTGGAAACAGCTATTGCGTCTAACAGAGCCAATTTAGATGCCTTATCTTACGCAGATCACCTTACTAAGGCGTTATCACTGCGCCTTCAAGGGGAAGAGTTTCAGGATATACAATCCTCTTTAAGACTTCTTTCAAGGGCAGTAGCTTATTCCACGTGTAACTCCGCCCTTTCAGTGGCAAATCTGGAGTTGGTTAGACGTGACGCAGCCCTAGCTACATCCACACTAGTGGATTCTAAGGTGAAGAACTCTCTTAGAGTCGCTTCGGTCTCAGGAGAACTTCTCTTTGACGGCAAGCTTTCCGCTATTTATGATAAAATTAAAAAGAAAGCTAATGACTCTCTGTTGTTCAGATCGGCTCCTAAAAAGTCGGATACAGCAGACACGAATAAGACAGGCACTTCTGGGTCTAATGCGCCCAAGAGAGGTTCCTATAGAGGTTCCGGTGCGTCCTCTTGGTCTTATTCGAGAGACCGTCAGGATAGCGACTCTCGTTCGGGACGTCCTTCAGGCCAGGACAATCGGCCGGACGCCCCGAGGTCGACGAGGCGAGGTGCGGGTCGTGGAAGACGTGGTTTCTCCTACCGCAGGCCTCGCAGGTCCTGGAGAAGATGGCTTAAACCTCTATCGCGTTCCGGTTGGCGGAAGGTTGTCGAGTTTTTCACAAGAGTGGGCGTCGATTACGGACGACCCTTGGGTGAGAGGAGTGACTTCGGAAGGTCTAAAGATATCCTTCAAACGAAAGCCTCCATTAACTCGAAGTCCAAAGTGGACTCATCTTCCGTCAAATCCACAGAAAAGAGACGCTCTGTTATCAGAGGTGCAGTCTCTTTTAATGAAGAACGCGGTAGAGGTCGTAGAAAACCAGGAATCTCTGGGATTCTACAGCCATCTGTTTCTGGTTCCAAAACCAGACGGCTCGTTCCGTCCAGTCATAGATTTGAGCTGGATAAACAAGCTGATCGTCGCTCTGAAGTTTTATATGGAGACGATTCGATCGGTCAGAGCGAGTATTCGGGTGAACGATTATGCAACGAGCATAGATCTCAAAGATGCGTACTTTCACGTCATGGTACATCCGACATTCCGAAAGTATCTACGCTTCGCAGTCCTAGGAGTGGTGTATCAATTCCGGGCCATGTGCTTCGGATTGAATCTAGCACCCTGGGCTTTCACTCGGGTAATGAACTCGGTAATGATCTACTTCCGAGCTCATTCGTCTGCGGTAACGTCGGCCTACCTGGATGACATTCTTCAGAGGTACGGCAACGAGTTAACGCTTCAGAACGATGTTCAGAATCTTCTTCTATTGCTCCGACGTCTCGGTTTTATAGTAAACGAGGAGAAGTCAGATCTGGTGCCGTCCAAGTCATTCACTCATCTGGGAATGAGCTTCGAGACGCACAACAATCTCGTTCGTCTGCCGTTAACCAGAGTGAAATTAGTCAGTTGTTACGCTCGCTATTGTCTGCACGCAGACAAAGTCACGGCGAGAGAATTTATGAGACTGATAGGTCTGTGCGGAGCCGCCGCGGATCTCATTCCGATGGGGCGGCTACGCACACGTCCTCTTCAAATTTTCCTGACTCTGAATTGGAGTGTGAAAATTCATTCGCTCGATGTAGACGTTCTCTTGTCAGATCAAGTGAAACAAGAGATTCAGACTTGGGCAAACATTCAGTGGTTAACTCAAGGAGTTCCGCTGCAGTTGCCGGATCCGAGTTTTACCGTTATGATGGATGCCAGTCAAACAGGTTGGGGTGCATCATTAATCCCAACGGATTCGAGATGCCAGGGTCTTTGGGATCCGCAATTCCTGTGCAAGCACATAAACATCAAGGAAATGATGTCAATTTGGCTTGCGTTACGTCACTGGATGGACATTATTCACGATGCTCATGTCCAAATCCTATCCGACAATACGACAGTAGTGGCGTATATACGGAATCAGGGAGGCACTCATTCAGTTCCGTTGTTCAATCTAACGGAAAGAATCCTTCTGTTTGCGTTAGAACATCACGTTCTTCTTTCGGTCCGTCACATACTGGGTCGTCTGAATGTGCTAGCAGACTCCCTTTCACGAAAGGGGCGCTTGTTGCCGTCGGAGTGGACTCTCAACAAACAAGTATTCAATCAGATTTGCTACCAATGGGAACGGCCAATGATAGACTTATTTGCGACACATCTCAACAATCAGTTGCAGACGTATGTGTCTCCGTGTCCGGATCCAAGAGCATTTGCAGTAGACGCTCTGTCGATCCCTTGGGACAGAATGATAGGATATGCGTATCCTCCAGCGCCGTTAATTCAACAAGTATTGCTAAAGATAAAACAATCTCAATGCAAGATTCTGTTGGTAGCATCTCTGTCGCCACAGAGACCATGGATAAATCTACTCAGGTGTCTGTTGTGGGACCTACCGCGGAAGCTTCCTCCACGAGAGGATCTTCTTTCGCAGGGGAAATCGCGCCAACTCCATCACAACCCGCAAGGTCTCAACCTTCACGTTTTTCCGTTGTGCGGTCCTTCTTGCATGGCAAGCACTTTACAGGACGAGCAGTGGACGCGATTTCTAACTGTAGGACGACCTCCTCTTCGCTAAACTATGCGGCTAAGTGGAAGGTTTTTCGTCGTTGGTGTAGGGATCATTCTGTAGATATATTTGATCCCTCTATACCAGACATTGCAAACTTTCTAGTATACTTGTTTGACGAAATCAAACTGCAGCCTGTTACTATAAAGGGTTATAGATCTATGTTATCTGATACCTATGCACATCATGATAGTTTACAAATTGGATCTAATGTCTCTTTATCGAAATTGGTTAGAAACTTTTCGATAAATAGACCCAGAACTCTTAGATTAATTCCTAAGTGGAATTTAGCTTGGGTTCTCCTTAAATTGAAGGAAAAGCCATTTGAACCTCTTGGGACAGTAGATTTCAAATTCTTATCTTATAAGACAGCTTTTCTCTTAGCTTTCTCTTCTGCCAGAAGAGTCAGTGAGCTTCATGCACTATCGGTGGATGATTCTCATTATCGTAGTGTTGGGAACACTATCACCTTCACTACTAATGTGGGTTTTTTAGCTAAGAATCAGGCTCCTAATAAATATCCGGAACCTATTGTTATTAAGGCTCTTCCGTCTTCAGACGGGCGTAGGCCTTTACTCTGTCCTGTTAGAGCACTACGTATCTATAAACAGAGATCTCAGTTTATCAGAAAGGGACGGAAACGTTTCTTTCTGTCTTTGATGCCTAATAGAAAGGACATTTCCGTCCATTCTATTGCTAGATGGATTCAGTTAACTATCCGTACTGCTTATGAAGATTTATCTTCTTCTCAGCAGTCTGTGCTTAAGATTTCTGCTCATGAAGTAAGAGCTCTTTCTACTTCCTGGGCTTATGCTAATAGTGTTGCTATTACAGATTTAATGAAGGCTGCTTATTGGTCTCAGCCATCCACATTTACGAATTTTTATCTCAGAAATATTGAGTCCATTTCTGGAGACCTGCATTGTTTAGGTCCGTTATCTGTTGCTCAGAATGTCGTCCACTAAACAGTTGCAACTATAGTTATGCAGGCTTTCTGTTCCGGCAGTGACTCCGTCCGGCTGCCCTCTTCGCTCTGGGCTATTTGACCCAGGGCAAGGGGAAGGGGGGGGGGGGGGGGGGGCGGGTGTTCCCTTAGGTCACCTGCTTTATAGTGAAAAGCAAGGGAATGCCTCCTCCAAGTCAGTATTTCTGAGTCGCTTCCGGGATGGTTTTAAAGTGTAATATTAATGTTTAAATTCATTCATGTCTTATTTTTAAAGTGTAGCTCGGTGTGAAGCATTTGTATATGTCAAGTGTCAAACGGGCTTTAATATACAATACTCGGACACTTTTAAATGATTATAAAGAGTCTCAATTCTCTGGACTACTTTATTTATTGGCTTGCTTTAAAAATAATTAGTATAAGGGTTATACTGGATGTTAATAGAGAACATGAATGTTATTGTGCTCAATTATTAAGGGTAGTGTATCTTTCTAATTTTATATTAAATAAGAAAGATACATGTAAAGCCTAATACTCCTTTTCTCCTTAAGGGGTTACCTCTTTACTATATAATTGAGCTTATTGGATTTTCCTCTATGTCCTAGGCCCTCCAGCCTGTTTACTATTCAGCTAAGTCTGGGTCATTGGTACAGTATAAAAATGTTAAAAAATTTATAGTAATTTATATATTTTTTATACTTACCAATGACCCAGACGGGGATGGCCCTCCCTGGAGTTGGGAACTCTTGCCTCCCCGCTGAGTACATAGCGCTGACCAGGCACTGCCAGTAAGAATGATAATTGGTGCCAATTTCGGGACGACTGCGTCACTGCGCATGTGCAGTAGAGGCGTACTATGGAGGTCCTTTAGGACATGATTTCTTTTTGTTTTGGATGCAAATTTTGGGGATTGGGGGCAAAATTTGTGTTTGGCCCTGGTTTTGTTGGAGTTAGCACCAGCAGCTAAGTCTGGGTCATTGGTAAGTATAAAAAATATATAAATTACTATAAATTTTTTAACTTTTTGGTAATGCGGCCCAAATGGCCATTCGCCTCAAATTGACAGGTTTGCGATATTTATGTAGGTTTTCACAATCCGAGAGTGGGTAATTGCAGAAGAATAAGGATCAGTGTGGAGAAATTCAGGGGAAAAATCATTCATACAGATTACAGTACTTACCGACAATACCAGTTATTGGTGGCATGGATGATCCAGTTCAACAATGATTGTGTGTACGGGGATGTCTGAAAAATATACCCTGAAGAATGTAACATCACGTCCTATCATCGGACACTAATTCCTATCCATGTTGCCATGGATAGGGTTTTGACCATTAAACTGAGTTGAGTAATAATTAGATTTCCAGGCCTTACTTGCTAACATTGTTATCAGTTTTCACGCAGGACGAACTTGACAAAAAGACGGAGTCAAACATTTTCCCACCACTCACTTTTCGGCACTTTGCTTTTCGGCCTGTTTCTTTTCAGCCTCATGTGTTGATGCTTTCATGTTTTCACACGGAAATCAAAAAAGCATGCAGTTGTGACATCAGTCTCAGATTGACTTGAAGTTTACACTGTCGCACGACCTGCAGATGATCTTTACGAACTCGGAGAGTTTCGTTGATTGATATCTGACTGACATTCTCGTTTAATTCTACAATGCATTTCTTGCTCCTGTGTGGTGTAACCCATGATTATTATCTTTGAATGTGTTGCGTTGGTGGCATGAGAGACAGAGTTGTATTTCACATTTTCCCTGATGCAAACGTCTTGTAGCAGTTATACATGTCTCAGCTATGGAATGCACTCTTAGGGGAATTTAGGGCAAGGGGAATGGGGCCGTTCAGGGGATCCCAGGTCACCCAAGTGGAAATCCTGCTTCATGGCAATCCTGTTGCAATCAGATCAAGAAAGATTCCACTTTTGCAATCACAGTACTTGAAGTTAATCTTTCATGTGGTACATCCTTAAATCTTACGAAGCAGACATGACTAAATTTGATGAAAAATTCATTTAAATTTAACACAAGAAATCATTGATGAAAAAGTCCATTTAATTTCCAGGGAGATAATTTGATTAAATATGCCTGTGTTATATGTACATGTCAGTGGCAAGAGAAATCCTGTCCTGTACAGGAATATTTGCCAGCAGCATGCAAGGTGTTAAGGATATACCATACCAAAAAATTAATTTATGGCCTTTTGACCAAGTTTGAACAATGACCAGTCTGTCGTTTGAAAGAAACCACTATCAAAAGCAACAGATACTCAATATCTCAGGACAGTTTTTGACAAGTTAGTATTATATACACTATGCCACCATCGACAGTCGCATGAATCGATCCAAGTTGAGACAAAAGGATTAAACCTGTTAAAATTTACCCAGATTGTGACAGATAATTAAATCGGGCAGGACATTTGGAGTGAAATGATCAGGGTTGGGTGATTTAAATCATTTGATTTAAATCATTGATTTAAATCAATGATTTTTTTTCTTAAAATCATTGATTTAAATCCTAAATTTACAAATCGCCAGGAATTTTTTCAAAACAACTTGGAAATGAGCTGAATCAAGATGGAATGCATATTAGCTGTTGAAAACATCAATTAGACAGTAATTAGACAGTGTAGAAGAATTCTTTAAGAGTAGGAATATATATACCACTGTGTCTTGACTACTGGGACATGCTGTAAGTTAGTTAAATGTTCCTGAATAAGTTTTACAAGTTTATATAGTATTCAGCTGATATGAATAGAATCATATTAAAGTGAAGACAGATTTTAAATCAAATATATGATAATCCTTCAGTGAACACATCAAAAATACTAAATCAAATCTGAGAACCAGGATCAGTAATTTACGAATGTTGCAAGTGGCAAAAATGATTTTCAAGAAGTCATCTTCCTTCAAGCAATGCTGCCAAATCTGGAATTCTTCCCCTCATGCCACCCCAAAAACTATAAATGGGAAATCGAGGTAAATGTTTTAGTGTCAGTTAGTTTGTACATGTATGCTTTCAGTAAAGAGATCAATCCATATTAATCAATACAAGCAACGTTTTTGCTCATGGAATCATTTAAGTGTTGATACAGCTGTAATGAGCACATGTACTTACCAATAAATACAGTATGGCCACCATGGACTTGTAAATTTCCACAGGTGGACAATATTTCCATGGATGCAATAATATTAGATTCCAAACACTAATTAAAAGAATAATCATCAAAAATTTAATTAATGAAGCACTGGGGGTAATAGAAGGTATCAGTATTGTGATGTCCATAGAGCTACTGGGTGATAGTGTGCCCAGTTGGGCATCAACCATTATGTAGAGATTGCATGTTGTCGATGAAGAGAATGAAGAAAAGTGACTGCGGAAAACTTGCCAATTGAATTTTAATTGTATTACCACCAAAGTTCAAGCGGTGTCAATAAACTCTGAATTGTTCGTTCAGTCCCAGTTGTATAAAGTTTTGTGCCATAGTATAAAGCTTCACTGGTGCTGTATAGTGATGATACTTCAGTTTCTGGTGGTGTGTCCCCATTGTGTGAGGGTACTGGGGGTGGGCCACAGATGTTCGGGTTAACAATTATTTCATAAGCATTGTAGCTGACAGGCCCATGGTACGTGTTCCAAGGTCATGGATGGTTGGCTGTCTGGGTGAAAATCTCACGTAACATCACAACAGCCTGATTAGCGACAATTTAAACTAACTTGTTGCCAAAGAGAAGATAACTGATAAGATCAGAGAGGTGCTACACTTTAAAAACCCAAGCTCACTGCAATTATACCTCCTCCCCAAAGTACACAAAAACAAAACCGAAGGGCAAGTTCTGTGGATGCCTATCGTCAGTGGAAATGGGGGTCCAACAGAAAAGCTCAGTAGCCTTGTGGACAAAAACCTAAAAAAACATTTGTCACCACCTATCAAAGCTACTTGAGAGACACCAACCACCTCCTCTAAATACTAGATGATCTCCCCCCACTCCCTGATAATTTCATTCTCAGCAAACCTGATGTAGTATCCCTTTATACTAAATACTTAACCAAGAAGACCTAGTTGCCATTTCAAGGTGTATCCGCACCCACAAACTGGAATGGCTAATCTCTCAACTATAGGTCTACGCAACCTTCTAAAACTGGTACTACTAATGAAACTAATTACCTACAAAGAACTGCAATGGGAACTAAAGTATACGTAGCACCCAGTCTACAGTAGCTAGCTATGGGAAAATTAGAAAACAGAATCCTGAGGGAGGCTTGATTGCAAACCGAAGTGTATAAATGGTTCATTGATGAAATCATTCTCATATGGCCCCATGTTGAATAGTTATTAATAGAATTTATCATTCACGGCAATAATGCACACCCAACTAAAGTTTGCAGCCAAATATTCATCGCCTGGGAGCTCAGTTGCTCAGTTGCTCAGTAGGTAGAGATGCAGGCTGTAAGCCGAGAGGTCCTCGGTTTGAATCCCACCTGCAGCAACCGCTTTGTGTCCATGGGCAAGACAATTGCCAATGTGCGGGGCGTGGTGACATTGTGTCCTAAGACATACTGCACATCAATCGTGTACTTGTCTTCAACCAGTGCTAACCCTGCTTGTATGTTGGGGAGTCTGACAGTTGCTCGAAGGTTCTCTCCGGCTTCCTCAAAGGTACTCTGGCTTCCTCCACCTGTAAAACTGTCTGATATGAGGTGACACGAGGCTGTCGAAAGTATCATTAAACCCCAATAAATAGATAAATTCATCACCTGTCAATTTCCTTGATGTCAAAGTCATCAAACAAGGTAACACCATCAAAACTGATCTATACACCAAACCGACAGACACTCATGCCTATTTACACCCCGAAAAGCTAAATCAACAGTATCACTAAAAACCAGCTGATCAGGGTCAAATGCATTTGCAGTGACAACAATGACTTCACTATTCAGGCAGAAACCATGTTTAAGCATTTCCACAAACAAGGGTATTCAGATGACATATTACAGAATGCCCGACATAAGGTTTCAAACATAAACTGGCAAAGTCTAATCTGAGACCCGATGATAAACACATCCATTGACCGAATACCCTTTGTCACCAGTTACCACCCCAACAACAAAATGATCTACGACCACATTAGACAATTTTGGGCCATACTTTCATGCAGTTCAATGGGCTCAACCTTATTTTCCTTACCACCACTGTTAGCAAATAGACGTAACCCTTGACCTAAGGACTACCTGACCCACTCCAAATTCCCAAACATCCAGCAAAAATAAGTGGCAAAATTATCCGGAATCCACCCACACCATGCGATAGAAATGGTCGTGCCACATGCAAAAACCTTCCAAAAACATATTGTTCTCAAGCACCGTTGGCTGCAAATGTTTCGGTGGCCCTTTCAAAACTAATTGCATGACTTGCAATTGCATCTACTTGTATCTCCTAACATGCAAATCAAGTCAGAAACAATACACAGGAGATTCTTCAGAAACTTCATTAATGAACATATTGCAGCCATCACACACAAACATGACACTCCTGTAGCCATACACTTGAATTCTATCAACCATTCCCTTTTTGGATCTCTGTTACCATATCATACCGGTGCTACATTCTGACCCCAATGCACTCAATACAACAGAACAACACCATCACATTCAGACGACATGGATCCAGGAACTGAAACACTACAACCCCTAGGCCTGAACAAGGACTTTTAAGTCAGTTTTTTTAATATTTGCCCATACAGGCAGCCAAGACTTGCCTAGACACAACTGCAATGCCCCACAACTTTAGACTGTTAACCCTTTACCCAACGTAATGTCCAAAACCGGCCAGCGCTATTCTCAAAAATCGCCAATTAATTTTCATTTTTTGTCTCAAAAACATAGGTTATAACCCCTCGTTGGAACGAGCTCATCGAGCTCGTTCCAACGAGGGGTCATAACCTATGTTTTTGAGACAAAAAATGAAAAAAAATAGTTATTCAATAATTTTTTTTTCAAGTGTCGTCTGCTTTTCATGTTAGGTAAAGGGTTAAAGTGTCCTCAGTTCAGTTTGTAACTTTCCCAAAGAGGGCAGAAGAATATCTGAAATAGGAATGCATTGCCAAGTGAATACCGTTCATTGTTTTATGATGTTTTATTTTAGGAGAGCTAAGCTTTTGCTCAGGAAGAAAAGATTTCAAGAGAATCTGCTTGAGAAAACAGATAACCAGCTGGACAACATTGACAAAATGGTAAGAACACATCATTAACCCTCTGCACTTTGATGTCAAAATGGAAAAGTTTTCAGCAGCAAATATTTCCCATAATGCAGTTTGATATTTAACCATATATACCTTGTTTGACAGAGCTCTTTGAGCTCTGTCAAAAAAGATAAAATTGGTTAAATTCATAGTTAAACAAGAAAAAACAGTGATTGGAGAAAATTCTGTTGCATTACCAGAGTGCTAAGGGTTAAATTTAATCAAAAAATGTGTGTCAGCTGTTTACTGAGGCTCATATCCAGCCCTCATAGTCTTCAACAATTTTACAGTGCTTTTTAAAGGAATTGTAGCTTTACACTACATTTCATTTCACATTTTAAGTTGACCAATTATGATTACTTTGATAAGCTGATCAAACTCTTGTTACCAAATTATTGGGGAACATTTCACGGAAAACAGAAGAGATGATCATGTGTGAAGAAATATTTATTTATTTATTTATTATTTATTGGTGTTTAAGGTCACATACTTATGCACAATGGCTAATCGTGACCGTGACAGTTTTACGGGTGGAGGAAGCCGGAGTACCCGGAGAGAACCACCGAGCAACGACGAGCAGCTGTCAGCTCTCCAACATCGTAACTCTGAACTCTGTACCACAGCACAGGCAGGGTTAGATTGGTTGAAGACATGCGCACCATCGACGTGCAGTACGCCTCAGTACACAGTGTCATCGTGCCCCCATGTAGGCAGTCGGGGTGAAGTGTCTTGCCCAAGGACACAACGCGGTTGCCGCAGGTGGGGTGTGAAGAAATAAAGTGACAAACTAATTAATAAACATTTTCACTGTCACCAATGAGAGACAGACAGACAGAGAAATGTGTTTATGTTTTCATATATTGTTATTATTGTTATGTTTACCACCGTGGTCATGTTTTATTCATTTTATAAATGTATTTCATCTTACTTATTAACCCTTTAGCCAATATACACGATATCATTTTTTAAATTTGAATTACATGTGTTTAAAATTTTCCACAAAATTTCAGCAAAATCATATCATATGATCCCTCATTGGAACAAGCTCATTCCAATTAGGAGTCAAATGTCATTATTTTGTTTAAATTTTGTGAAAACAAAGTGGATAGTACTGTATGCTACCAATTTGTTAGGTAAAGGGTTAAACTGTAATCCCCTTCTTTGGGTTAAACAAGACCTAAATGAACTGATCATGTTAGATTTAACCCTTTACCCAACAAATCGGCCGCATCCACCCGCGTAATATGCAAATTCAGCGGTTGAAAAAATATTATTTTTAAATAAATTTCAACAAAACCATATCATGTGACCCCTCGTTGGAACGAGCTCGTCGAGCCGTTCCAATGAGGGGTCACATGATATGGTTTTGTTGAAACTTTTTGAAAAATTTGAAAAAAGGATATTTGAAATAATAAATTTTAATATCATCTGCGTTGGGTAAAGGGTTAAAACTGCTGTACTTTCAGCATTAAAAAATGAGAAGAATCATATGTGCTCCAGTCTGTGCTTCTGGTGGAAGGAAATTGGATGGAGAAATGGGAAACGCTGGTCCCCAATGGCTGTAACTTCACAATATAGTTGAGGTTGAAATGTCATTCACCCTAACTGGAAAAGTTTACTGAAATCAGTGAGTCAATGATACAAGATGGGTATTACAGAGAGCATTGCCAATTTATCTTGATAAATGGCGGCTATATGGTCAAATGTTTGTAGTAGAGTGACACATTTTAATTATTGTTAATGTTTTTTTTCAGTTTCCAAATACTTAATTTTCCAGAATAAATGATTTCTTTAACATATTCTGGAGCCTTTCCTTACCTCTCTGATCTCTATTAATAGAATTAAAATTGAAGCCTTTGTGCTGCATGTAATATTTGAATATGAAAACATTTGAGGAAAAAGCAAACAAAAATTTGCCAACTTATCAACCCTCTGAACACTGATGTTGAAAAAAACAAAATTTCAGCATGAACATTTTTACCATAATGCAGCTAGGAATTAGACCAGTTGATTTTTGGTTGACAGGGCTCGTTAAGCTCTATCAAACAACATTTAATTTATGATTAAGTTCCAAGTTACAGGGATTCATAGGAAAAATTTACTGCTTGCTATTTCATTATTTTGACCCTGCTGTGTTCTGAGGGTTAAATTTCAAATCCAGTGTTGCAAAATAGAGTCATCAAAGAAAAGTCTATTTGTATACGACCGGAATTTAAGTGTTAATACATAATTGTTTTATTTCAGGTGCATGACATAGAATTTGCCCAGATAGAGAGTGAAGTTGTTAAGGGACTCCAAAGAGGAAATGAGTCACTTAAGAAGATGCATGAGGTATGTATTTTCAAACAAGCACAACATTAAAACTTTGCTAACCCCAGTAACACTGAAATTTTGAATGGTATTGCCCTAAAGTATATATTTCAGTCAAAAAAATGAGTTTTGATTCTCAGGCAATCATTAAATACAATTATAATATATTTAAATGTGATATAAACACAGTTAATTTGTGTTTTCCATAATTATTAAGCCTTTTGCTGCAACAGTTTTTAAATATTATATAACTTAAGTTTCAAATTTTGATCACTCAGTTAACCCTAACATAGCTTTGTTAAAAAATATATTAAATTACACATCTTTTAAAAACATTTTTGCAATTTTTATGCCCCCGACTTAAGTTGGGTGGCATATAGTGATTGAAGTGTGCGTGTGTCTGTCCATCCATCCGTCTGCATGTGTGTGTGTCCGAGCCAATAACTCGAAAACTGTTAGGGCCACAGTCATCAAACTTCACACAATTATAAAGGACCATGGGAGGATGTGTCACACACCATAGCCGGGTTCGTACCTTCAAGGAAAACATACAAGTCTGGATATCATTAGAACCATCTAGTCAACATGGTTCTAATGATATCCATTTATGTATGCTTTTATTGAGGAATTTTAATTTTCTGACCGTTTTTGGCTCACCAACGTTAGTTGTGTGAGCCTATGGCATAGCCCTCATGTCGGCGTCGGCGTCCGCTCTCAAATATTTTGAACTTTTGTGTACAGGTTTTGATTTTTTGGCTTTTCAAATTTTTTTTTACTTTCAGCATATTGCTATAGTGGTTCACTATAACATTTAACTCTTTTCCAGGGTATTTTGTCGTAATTTTAACCCTTTGAATCAAATTTTAGACTTATTTTGATGTTTGCGTGCAGGTTTTGATGGGTTTTTTTTCCTTTCTTTCAAGTGGAGATTTACCTTGCAGCATATGTCCATGCTTTCTGTTGTATGTAAACATGCATCTTAGGGCTATGTTTGTATTATTTAACCCTTTTCCTGCTGAATTACTTCATTTTTGGACTTTTATGTACAGCTTTTGGTCTTAGGCTTACAGTTTCTTACTTTTATGTACAGGTTGCGATAAAAAAAACAATTTCAAGTGAGGTTGACCTCACTGCATATTGCAGTGGTGGTTATTATAACATTGATATCCTTCCAGTGCATTTTTAAAAAATTTTTAACCCTTTTAGTATTTTAGACTTATTTTGACGTTTGCGTGCAGGTTTTCATGGGGTTTTTTTTCCTTTCTTCCAAGTGTAGATTTACCTTGTAGCATATGTCCATGCTTTCTATTGTATGTAAACATGCATCTTAGGGCTACGTTGTATTCTTTAACCCTTTCCCTGCTTAATTACTTCAATTTTGGACTTCTTTTGTTTACAGGTTTGGATTTTTGTGCTTTTAAAAAAATTTTTTTCTTCTTTGCATATTGCTGTGGGGGTTTATGATAACATTTAACTCTTTTCCAGGGTATTTCGTCTTAATTTTAACCCTTTGAATCAAATTTTGGACTTATTTTGACGTTTGTGTGCAGGTTTTGATGTTTTTTTTACTTTTATGTGCAGGTTTTGAGGTTTGTCTTTCTTCTCTTTTAAGTGGCAACTTACCTTGTAGCATATTGCCATGGTTCCTATTTTATGTTAGGATGCTTCTTGGGGCTATTATTATATTATTTAACCCTTTAGCTGCTTATTTACTTTAATTTTGGACTTTTGTGTGCAGGTTTTGTACTTTTGTGTGCAGGTTTTGATATTTTTTTTTAAGTGGCGTTTTACCTCACTGGCATATTACCATGGTGGTTACTGTAACATTTTCAGGGTATTTTTCTAAATTTTAACCCTTGGAAACAAATGTGATACTTTTATGTGCAGGTTTTGAGGTTTATCTTTCTTTTCTTCCAAGTGGATATTTTTCAAGTAGACTTTCACCTTACTGGCATGTTGCCATTGTGGTTACTGTGACAGGGTATTTTTCTCAATTTTAACCTCTTGAAACAAATGTGATACTTTTTTTTACTTTTATGTGCAGGTTTTGAGGTTTGTCTTTCTTTTCTTCCAAGTGGTGACTTACGTTGTAGCATATTGCCATGGTTCCTATTTTATGTTAGGATGCTTCTTGGGCTATTTTTATATTATTTAACCCTTTAGCTGCTTATTTACTTTAATTTTGGACTTTTCTGTGCAGGTTTTGTACTTTTGTGTGCAGGTTTTGATATTTTTTTTTAAGTGGAATTTTATCTCACTGGCATATTGCCATGCTGGTTATTGTAATATTTTCAGGGTATTTTTCTAAATTGTAACCCTTTGAAACAAATGTGATACTTTTTTTACTTTTATGTGCAGGTTTTGAGGTTTGTCTTTCTTTTTTCAAAGTGGAGACTTACCTTGTAGCATATTGCCATGGTTCCTATTTTATGTTAGCATGCTTCTTGGGAGTTATTATTATATTATTTAACCCTTTAGCTGCTTATTTTCTTTAATTTTGGACTTTTGTGTGCAAGTTTTGAACTTTTTTTTTTTACTCCAGCCACCCCTTTACATTGGCCACCTGTTGGTGAGCCACGGGGTACTGATACCCCCCTCTAGTTGGTCTCTATGTTAGGCAATGTGAGACAGACAAATAAAATATAAAAAAATTTGAAGTTATACCTTGAAATCTTTCAGGGTGTATTTTTCCTGTGATGATAAAGCCAGCCAATGGTATCATTTATTGGAATGCTCTCATCATATCCAACAAATGATGCCAGTAAGATTGAAAAGGGAATAAATTGTTTTCTTATTTTTATGACTTTGACACATGTATTTATATTTAATTCTATTGTTCTCTCTAACCAACATGACTACTGACCTATTAAACAATGGACAAAGGTTGCATGATGAGATTAACAACACTATAACACTAAATACCAATGCGATTAGTACAACTGAAAAAAGTTGTAGCATAAACTTAATGTGAATCAATGTACTATCGAATAACTGCGTGGTGTTATTCGACGGGTTAATTGGAATGAAGGTACATGAGTAAGGAATTTGAGATACAAATAAATGCTTACATTATTACAATACAAGGACAAACACCAACAACAACATCAAATTAATAAAACACGTCTTGTAATCTTTGATTCTGGAATGGTTCTGCTCTCTATACGGGTTCACTCTGGACATCCGATAACCAGCCAATCATATTCTTCATTCGAGATCAGCTGACCAGAGTCACCTGGCGGCATCATAATAGATTTAGGATTACCGAAATTCACCACACTCCTTCCTGTTTTATTAAAGTGAAGTTGAGGTTATCATTGATATTAACCCACAATACATGGGTAGATTCACTGCTTCCGCAACACACGGAAATCTTTATACTCTTTGGATAGGCAGATAATTTCTGCCACTAACCCGCAATACACGGGTGAAATTCACACTGATCCGCAATAAACGGGTAAGTTTCATGGAAGACGGTGATAACAGTTTGTATAAATATTCTTTTAGATAATAAACCAAAAACAGCCTACAAACTCCTTCCCCCATCAAAAATGAGACTGGTCTACATATAATATAAATGCTGAGCATTCTCCACCGTGGCTTTTAATAAATCTTCTACAGGAACTCCTCGAGCTCGTGCCACGTGCACAGCGACATCCCCAATGAACCTCGGCGTCAAGGTAAGATCCCTCGTTCCGACGCTCCATCCAAAATAGGGAGAATCAGTTTCGAGTAATATCTTGTCATTTGGAATCATTTTTAGTGCAGATTTTTGATCAGCGTCGAACCAAGTAACCCCATCAGTGAACCCAAAGAAACAGTTGGGAAATGACCGCTCCCATCTCCGGAATTGATATGGTGCCCCAGAAAAACAGTGAAGATGAATTTTCAGGGCTGGGGCACAATATGTCCTGACCAGCTCCAAAGCATTAAAACTTACATCCGCTGCAATATTATCGCCAGCTGGTCCCCTGATGTGCAGAACGAGTGGTTTGTCAATCCAGGACAATGCAAGCAACTGTCTCAGTTTATCCTCTTGTAGACGCCACATCTCAACAGGCTCTGTCCTGTCCAACCCAATCTCCCCGAAAGCTGCCACTTCAGGCTGTGACACGAGCTCAGCCAACTGCTGAAATCGATCAGATGTCAGCAGGCCAATTCGCTTAGGATGAGCTCCTACCGCTACCCTCCATCGCGAACTCCCAGAAACAGAAACTGGGTATTCATCCGGATCACAATATACATCCACACCACCCAGGACATTCACCTCCAAACCTGGTCGAAATGATGGACAATACGCCATCACTTCCTCAATGGAGGCACGTGAAGATTTTCCCCATAGAGCTTTCCTGGTTCTGCCAAGATGAAAATGGCTGTCAATGGCATCAGATATCTTTACTGATTCCGGTACGGTTTGACGCATCTGTTCTATTGGTGGTGGTGGAAATGGTGGACACAATAATGGAAGAGTTGTCAGTGATGTCTGTCCAAACATGAATGGTGGCGTGAAGAAAACTGGTGGAAAACCAGGTGGTGGCATAACTGAGGATCCTTTGATATTGGTAGTTTCTGCTTCCACCAGTCTGACTGCCTTATCACCCTTGTCAATGGCCTTAATTTGTAAGGGTGAACATGTGAATTTCTCTGAAGGCTCCTCCCTTGACTTTGAGGCTAAAGACTTCACCATCTGCTCGTTTCTCCTTTTTCTCTGCTGCCGGCATTCAATCCATGCATCATGACCCACAGCTCCTTCACCAATCTTTCTAAATTCCTCTCGCTGCTGATGGGTCATATGGTTCAACAAACATGCTATAATTCTATAATGAATTAAAACAGCCGGTGAGTTAGGCGGATGAAGACTGAATGTTTTTGGCTGTTTCCAATTATTATCTTTACATAACTCCACCATATTCTTTTCCATTGTCGGATCAATTCGGCATTGTACAGGAATATCTCGGGAGCTAATCATCTGGAGCAATTCGTCCAGACTTTCAGATCCCAAGATGTTGTTGGCCAGTTGTTGCAGCAGCTGTACCTGTTGATCCCTCTGTTTTCTGTCTGGGATCACACCATCATTTTCACCATGTAGGGCTGTGGGTAGATGGTTTATAATTAAATGCCTTCTCATTTTCTTTGATTTCAGTTCACAACCCTGAATTGGACATGATCCCACTGCCCCAGGTGTTGGCAGTGTTGTTTTCACTTCCAGGGTTTTTTGTTGTGGATGGACTTTTACCTGGCGTTGATATTTTCTGCCAGGTTTGAACTGTTCAGCCATTTTTCTCTTTTTTTCTACAGTTACCTCCTCTGTTGAACTGAAATAACCAGAAACATAAGGTTTAGCTTGTTTTGGTCCCCAAGTTTGAAATATACCTCTACCAATATTAAATTCTGGTACATCATCATGATCTTCAGTACCAGTTACTTGAGGACCACTCATCGGATCAACACGACCCGACTGATACACAGGCTCCTTAACATTCATTATCGGCCCTTCATGAACCGACTTTGTCATTGGTTCACCCCTTTCTTCCCTCAGTTCAGCACGAACTGATGGAACTTTGGGTTCACCATCCACAGACTCATCAACATTAATTATCGGTTCCACATGAACCGACTTTACTACTGATTTACCCCGTCCCTCCTTCAGTTCGGCACGAACTGACGGAGCTTTGGGTTCACCTGAAATGGAAGCCACTGGAACTGCTTCTTCCACTTCCCTCCTGACAGACTTACCATCTATTTCTTCAAACACATATTTTTTAATGCCAGGAATTTTACCAAATCTAACATCCCTAACCATACCACTCCTTTGGTTACCTACAGTGGCTGGTCTTTTTAATTGTGCTTGGGATGAAGATATATCAGATTTAGATTGGCTTTGCTTCGTAATAATCTTATCTGATATTTTTCTTTCGGGTCCTTTCTGTCGATCCGACATGGATCGATTTGTTGGCCCTGGTTTTGTATGAATTAGGGCCGAGGTAGTAGCTATTTGACCTCGACCCCCTACCTCTCACAGGTCTATGTTGAAATTCAGCTGAGGGCCTTTTTTGTTGATCCGACACGGATCGACTTCTAGACTCTGATGGTTTTGAAATTCTTTTACCTGAGGGTCTTTTTAGTTGATCCGACACGGATCGACTTATAGACCCTGGTGGTTTTGAGAGAGAGGCTGAGGCTGTGGTATGCCTCACTCTTTCAACCTTGGACTTACCTGACTTTTTTTTTCCCAGAGTGGTCAAAGGAGGAAATTCAACATTATACGTTTTTGAGGCACTAGATCGATCCATCACGAATCGAAGAGCCTCAGAATAAGATTTTGACCTAGTTTCCTCCATAGGTGGCAGATTTTGGTCGACCCAATGCGAGTCGAAATATTGATGCGCCACCTGTCTGGCAAGATTGACCCACTCCTTGACATTTCTTTGCACCGCAATGGAATATTGTGCCCGTATAACCCCTTCTTTTAGGTGCAAATCTAAATTATAAGGGCTTAAATCAGTTAGCAGACAATTCGCCTGAACCAATACCCCATTGTTTGTCAGGTTAAGATAATTATCTAAGACTTCTATTTCTTTACGGCGTGAGTCCTTCCACCCCCTCTTTGGACTCTCATTCTCTGACTCCATCTCTTTTTCTGCAAAGATAAAGAATACTAGTTGTCCGTTAAACATTCTGGACAGTAGTATTCATCTATATTTGAAGCTCCTGAGGCGTTTATTTGTACACATTTACCATGGAACCATTCTAAACACTCATCACATTGAATCATGAACTCACCACGGTATGGTTGTTGGCATAGACAGAAGAGTTGTTGATCAGAATTCTCATCTAAATAATCAGGGTTATCAAATAAATGTTTCTGTAATTTGAGCACCCATTTTGGCAAACTTCTGTCTTTACAAAGTTTAATTTTATCATGATTCACTGTTAATACTGAATTTCTAAATTTGATTTTATACAAAGAAGGTGTGATTATTTTTAAAATGATTCCTGGTCCCTTCCATGAAGGGTTTAGTTTCCTACTTTTTCCCTTTGGGGACGCCGAATTCAGCATATAAATGACGTCACCGACCTTGTATACATGAATTAATACTTTCAAGTCATAATCCCTTTTCGTTCGTTCTTGTGATGACTTTAGAACTGATCTAGCAACCTCATGTGATAATTTTATTGTTGACTCAAGGTTTCTCACATATTCATGTATCGATGTTTCAGACTCTACAGATTTGTGTGGGAACATTAAATCGACCGGGTGGTTGATTTCACGTCCCAACATCAACCTGTTTGGAGTATAGCCGGTGTGTCTGTTAACTGAGGACCGCAATGCCCCAGCTATCTGAGATAGATATATGTCCCAAGAATGTTGGGACTTATCAATGAAACATCGGACTGCATCCATCAATGTCCGATTAAATCTTTCAACTTGCCCATTAGCCGATGGTCTATAGGGTGTTGTTTGGGCCTTATGTATTTTTAATAAATCACATATGGATACAAAAAGTGCACTTTCAAAGTTCCGTCCTTGATCGGTAAAAATTTGAAATGGGTAACCAAATCTACTAAAAAACTCATTAATCGCTGCATGAGCGAATTTCACCACAGTACATAAATTATATCAGTGTCGAGAAAGCCAGTCCCTGGTATCATTTTTTGTAAGAATAGATATGTTGCCCTTCAAGCAATGATACCAAGAACTGGTTTTATCAGAAAAAATATTAATTAGATTTTTATTATATTAAAACTCTCTGAGAATTGAAGACTACATATCAAGGAGAAGCTTTTGTTCTCTTAATGTATGCCGTGATATGCTTTATGGGAACAAATTTCTGCATGAAATTTTGGTAATTGACAAATGTAATAAAAGTAATAAAAAAATAATATTTATTACATTTTTAAAAGTAATTATAATGTAATATATTAATCAAATTTTCAAAAGTAATTGTAATATAATAATAAAAAAATCAGAAGTAATAGAAATATAATATTTTACATTTGAAAGTAATAGACCCCAGTCCTGCCCACTAGCTTTCATCTCCAGCAGACTTTAGAAATATTCAATAGACAACACTGTGTTTGGTGCAGGCATGGCCAGGTTCAAGTGCAATTGTGTCTATCAACCAAGGAGGACTATTATCTAATCTTTTTTTCTCAGGTGAACTTTTTCTTAATTGATATACAATGACCCAAGTGTTTTCTTTGGAAGACAAAAATAGGTTTTTGTCACGTGTTTGGTCTCCTGAGACATTCATTATCAAAAGGAATTTCTGAAACAGTTGTTGATTTTATTAACAGCTTTTGTAAGCCTTAAAAGTCTGAAAAATGGTCTGCCTGATATGGGCACAGTTAATTATTTCAGACTACTTTAGGTTTATCATTCAGGCCTGTCATTTTGAGGTGAGTGATTACCCTCTCACTCTCCATAGCCAGGGATTATATTTCATCTAAATTTGGGAGAATCCATTTAGATTCTTGTGAAAATGGTTGCAAGAATCCATACCTGCTATGAGTGTCCCAGGATCCCATGAGGCCATCATGGTTGAACCCCTTTGTACACTGATAACACATGTTAACCCTTCACCCAATGCAGCTTTTTAATTTTTAAAACATCAACCGAATTTTAAAAAAATTGAGCTGGTTCCAATGACAGCCATATTTAAACAATTTTATTAACAAATTTCAGGTTATGTTAATCTTGTATAGTTAATTTGCTGCCACTTTGTTAGATAAAGGGTTAAATTAACTCCTGCGAATCCTAGCAGAGCTGAAGCAAGTATCCACATGGATTTTCACTGGTTTTGTTGCGCAAATCTTTCCATGAATTGTTTCTCGGATTCTCATCGAAATATAAGCCCTGCCATAGCCCAACTGAATTAAAAATAAGGAGAGCACCAAATAGGTGCCTAGAAATTATTGACACACTAAAGGATTCGAAAATCCATGTTTATACAATAAAAGTAGTAGACACATACAATTCTTTAATCCTTTACCCAATGCAGATGATATCAGAATTTGTTATTTTAAAATTTATTTCTCCAATTTTTGTAAATATTTCCAAAAAAGATTGTTCCAATGAGGGGGTCACATGATATGGTTGTGTTAAATTGTTGGGAAGAATTTTTTTTTCAACTGCCCAATTTGTAATTTACATGAGCAGATTTGGCCCATTCGTTAGATAAAGGGTTAACACTTAAGAGTTCAAGTAAATTCCTGACTTTCTTCTACACCAGACCTTGTGATTCACATTGCTTAACAGTGATTTCTACCCAAGTCTCCATGGTAACTTGACTATTGTCTACCGAATCTTTTCTTGACTGCATGTCGAAGTACCTATTGTCAGACCACAAAGTTTGCCAATGTCATATAGAGACCTTTGGTGGTTAACAGTTTCTGATGGGTGGTATTACAGTAAAAGCCTAAGGTAGACTGCAGATATGGAGATTTCAGAAATTAGGATAATTCCCCTCCCCCTCCCCACATCTTACAAGCATCTCTGATGAGATGGATTGGAGGGATTCTTTCCATATGAAGCGAACAAATATGAGGGATGACAAGGCATAATTGTTGAACTATTAGCACACCAATCATCTTTTACAGACAGTAAATCGTGCATAAAGAGCACAAAAGTTATGAGTCCCTGAGTGAAACCCACAGTATAAATCGAAGTGTAAGGTAAGGCCTGTGTCTTTTTAAAGTAATGTTGACAAAATATGCAGTTGTTGGCTTTTGAAGCAATGGGAGGGATGAATCCACAAAACTGGGTGGGAAGTCATCCCTCATATCTCTTTGCTTCATATGGAAAGAATCCCTATCATCCATCTCATCAAAGGGGGTGGGGAGGGGGGATTCTTTCTCACATGAAACTGCACAAATATTCAGGATGATAAGGCATTGTTTAAAGCCTAGCCAACCTGCAATATTTATGATCTATCAAGGCAGTAATGTCAGTCAATAGAGTAAGGGCTTCACTGTGGAAAATAATGAGACAAGTCACAGATAGTATGTATGTCCTGCTTATCTCTTTGCATGCTGCTGGCAGCTATTCCTGCCCAGCACATAGCTTCTCTTGTCTCTGAAATTAGTATAATTTGTGCATATTTAATCATATTGTCTCCCTGTAAATGGAATGGATTTTTCACCAATGATTTCTTGTGTTACATTTAGATTTATTTTTCATCAAATTTAACCATGGCTTCTTTAAAGCAGCCATGGCTAGATTTGATGAAAAATATCTATAAAATTCTCAGCAGGTTAAGAGTTATACATGTACAATGGAGGATGCAGATATGGAATCTGCCACACAAAATAACTTTTCCCGCAGTTGCACAAAGAAAGTTCTGTTAAGGGAAAAAATCACCAAATACATGTGGTATTCAAAAAGTCAAATGGAATAAACTGTCCATGTTGGATGGTGTACACAGACAAAACTGGAAATCTCACATCAAGAACTTGAAAAAACTCCATCCATAAACAGATCAGGTTGAGAGGCAGTCTCCCTGAAATAAAAAATGAAAAAGGTCATAGAGGGGGACCAATCTGCTATTTTTAAAATATGATCTAGGGAGATACCTGCTTGAAACGCTGCAAGTGTAGCTGAACTTCTGACCGAGTGGGCTTGAATAATCTGAGTATCAATTCCAACAAGCCCCAGAGACTCCACAATTCATCTAGATATGGTAGATGAAAATATTGCTTTGAAAGTTTTATTTGACACAAAACGTTTTATAGACTAACGCTGTAACTTTGCCCTTGTTACTCATTTAGGGTTCTCAGTACACAAAGTCATTCATTATGAAATGAATATAATATTAATTCAGGCTGTGGTTTGGATGCCCTGGATGTCTTCAACAGAGTGTGAAATTGAAACCCAACCCCATTGTTAAGGGGGTATAAATTTGTCAAATCCAAAGAAGCTAAAGATTGTGACCGCTGAACAGAAGCTAACGCTATTAAACAAAGCAGTTTGTGTGAAAGGGTTTTCAGTGGTAGTTCGTCCAGCAGATGTAATTTATCCAAATACATTGTATGTCAATAAATCAGAAACTTTCCAAATGGACTTATTAGCTCACCTGACTGAAAGTCAGGATGAGCTATTCTAATCACTTTTCGTCCGTCGTCCGTCGTCCGTCGTGAAGGTGGTGTTTGGGCCCTTTTCTCCCAAACCACTGGCCGCATATTAATGAAATTTAATGTGATTAGGGGTTATATAAGGGCATTTTGATTTTTTGTCAAATTAGGTTTCGGCTCATATTGAGTAGAGGGATGGGGCAAAAATGCTCCAATTCTTAAAAAATCTTCTTCTCAAGAACTAGCAATAGCAGAGACTTGATATTTGGTATGCAGCTTCCTTTTGAGGTGCAGACTCAAGTTTGTTCAAGAGAAGTTCGAGGGGCTATATTTGACGATGTTAAAGGAGGGGCAAAAATTTTGGCCCCGCCACAAACTTCTATTTTCCAAATCGTGAGGCCGATTTGAACCAAATTTTACGTGAGTACTTATTGGGTCATAAGTACCTAATTTATGCAGAATTTTTTTCCCATAGCCCCGTGGGAACCACAGGAGCTAAAAATAGAAAAAAAATAAAACGCCCATATCTCCAAAACTACTCGGCACTGAGAATTCTTATTTATTGTGAAGCTTCCTTAGGACCAACAGAATGGAATGGTAAAAAAAAATTGCCATCGGTTTTATCATAGGGTACTTTTTGGGGACTTTGAAAAAGTGCTGAGTCAGCATTTTTTAACACTGTGGGTAATGGGAAAAACATAAGACTACTTTTCTCCGAAACCACTGCTCCAAAAGCTTTCAAATTTCACATATAACATCTTTGGAAGATTGTTTCACATGTTTATTGAAATCAATTGCCTGGGTCAATATTTGGGCTCTCTATGGGAGCCCAAATGTTTAAATTAGTGCAGTATGAGGAGTATTTTTAAAAAATCTTCTTCTTCAGATCTAGCAATAAGAATGTTTTGATATTTGGTATGCAGCATCCTTAGGGGGGTGAGATTCAAGTTTGTTGAAGCCAAGTCCCTAGGTTCATATTTAGGCTGAAAATTTGGGGTCCCATTGCGGACTTCGAAATTTTGGACCAAAATCCAAAAATTTTTTTTGTTGTTTTTTCTGCGTTTCGGTCAATTTTAAGACAAAAAAAAATAATTTTTTTTCCCTGAAAATTTGTGGTCCGGGTGGGACTTCGAAAATTTTGGACCAAAATCCGAAAAAAATTTTTTTTTTTTTTATGCATTTTGGTCAATTTTAAGAGAAATTTTGTTATTTTTTTTTTCCCCCCTGAAAATTTGGCGTCCGGGTGGGACTTAGAAAATTTTGGACCAAAATCAAAAAAAACAAATTTTTTGTTTTTCATGCGTTTTGGTCAATTTTAAAACAAAAAAAAAATTTTTTTTTTCCTCTGAAAATTTGGGTTCCGGGTGGGACTTAGAAAATTTTGGACCAAAATCCGGAAATTTTTGTTTTTGTTTTTTATGCATTTCGGTCAGTTTTAAGACAAAAAAAAAAATTTTTACCCTGAATATTTGGGGTCCGGGTGGAACTTCGAAAATTTTGGACCAAAATCCATAATTTTTTTTTTTTTTTTTGTTTTTTATGCGTTTCTGTCAATTTTAAGACAAAAATTTTTTTTTTTTTTTACACCGAAAATTTGGGGTCCGGAGGGACTGAAATTAGTTTTATCGTTTTTTATGCGTTTTAAGAAGAAGAAAAAAATTTAGGCTGAAAGTATTTTGTTTGGGAAAAAAATCTGTTCTTTATGCGTTTATCTCAATTTTGGGACGTAAAAGTGCAGGAACTGAAAATAGAAGGAAAATCCTGTGTATTGTGTGGGCACAATCGCTTCATCTAGTTGGTATATGCTTTTCTTAGGAGGGGCGTATGCAGCTTATTCAAGTCAAGTCCCTGGTTTGATATTTAGACTACCATGTCAGGTGAGCGCCCTCAGGCCCCCTGGGGCCTCTTGTATTTGGGTTGTGGTAGATTTGTCTGGAAAACACCCACCTCTCATAACTTGACGTATAAATGCATTATTTGATACTGATTCGCACTTCTGCAAGAAAAAAGTTTGACTGAGCGTTTATAACTCTATAAGATTTCCCACTGGCAGCCAAACACCCCAGATAGTTTGCAATATTCACAACAGAGAAGCAAAGGGGATCAATTTTCCGCCCAGTATACCAAAGGCACCACTGTTTCCAGGCGAGGTTATACTGTTTTTGAGATGAGCCTCTCCATGAATTGATGATGAAGGCTGAAGTTTCTGAAGAAAATCCTGCTGCTGCAATATATTTGCGGAGACAATGCATGTGATCAGATGCAAATGAGGTAGATGATGTGGGTAAGGACACCTTTGTTGTGGTAGGGACAACAAAGTCTGTTCTTGTGGCAGCAGAAGGGAATGTCCATCAGCAGTTGGAGTAGAAGAGGGTACCATGGTTGAGTGGTCCAGAATGGCACTATCAATAAAGCTTTTTCTACCTGATCGTCTTGTACCTTCTATTGGACTTTCATCAATAAGCTGAAAGGAGAAAAACAGTATGGTAGGTATTTTCCCCAAGACATACAAAAAGCATCAATGAAAAGGGCATGCGGATCAGGTTTCCAAGAAACATAAGGATGAAGTTGTCAATTATCTCTGCTAGCAAAAAGATCAATAGTTGGTGAAACACAAAAATGATCACATATGAGAGCAAACACTCTTTTATCAAACATCCATTCAGTTGTATCTAAATTAATTTGTGATAACATATCGGCGATCACATTAGATTTTCCTGCAGTATGTGTTGCGGACAAAGAAATGTATCTTGGAAAGCACCATGCATAAATTTCCTCTGCCAAGTCACAGTGGTGAGGGCTTGAACCCCTTTCATTGTTGATATATTCCACTGCAGTAGAATTATCTGATCGAACACAGATATGACAGGATTGATCTTCAGAACACAGCGTTTTCAATGCTAGTAAAATTGTCTTTAACTCTAAGAAATTTATATGCTTTTGTTTATCCAGATCAGCCCATATCCCAGAATTCACTAAATTACCTCTGACGGTGCCCTAATCTTCCAACGAGACGTCAGTGTCAGCATAAAATGATATGGGTCCTTTTTAATCAGTTTATCATTTTGTGACCGATTGTTATGAACCCACCAGGTCAGATTTCCTTGGCTGGCTAAAGGCAGGGTACAAGTTTTGTTATAATCATTATTTTGCAACTGAAGAGCTTTGTTCTTATCCTTTTCCAGTTCCGATAATGAAATTTTGCAAAACAAATAGCTCAGAAAGCGGAAACAAAAAGTCCAATAACTCTAGGCAATGTTCTTAAACAAATAAACCTGTCCGATCTAATCTGTTGAATATGAGCCAAAATTGTTTCAACTTTATCATCGGAGAGGAACACTTTGTATTGAACTGTATCTATAATGAAACTGAGATATAGAATGTTTTGTTGAGGCAAAAGAGAAGACTTCTCAAAATTCACTTGAAACAAAAGCTCCTGAAGGGTTGTGACAAACTTCATTGTATGTTGGGAACATGCCTCCCGGTTTTGATCTGTGAAGAGAGAATCATCAGTGTAATAAAAACACCCAGTGCAATGTTGTCGAAGATATGAAAAACATGGTTTCAGTTATTTAGTAAAAAAAAAATTTGTCCATGTGATCACCATACTGAATTGGTCTTGTTCTTGTTTTATTGAGCTTGCCATATCACATTCTTTATATTTCAGCTCCTTTCCTTGGAAGACGTAGAGAAGATAATGGATGAAACACAAGAAGCTGTTGAATATCAGAGGGTATATTTTGTATTATACCAACTCTAATAAGTCGATGTTGGGAGGGGGGAGGGTGTGTTATATAGGAGTCACCCTGTCAGTTTATCTTCCCCTACCTTGTTAAAGCTTATCACCCTACAGTTTCCGATGGGTTCTGACCAAACTTCGTATGTATTATCAGTATGATCCACTATAGGTTTACAGTACAGTGGCTGTGGGCTGGTCATAATCCATTCGAGGGCAATGATGTCCATGCATGTGTTTACTACAGTTAAAACTAGAAGTCCTGTCACGAACAGTGCGCTTATCTAGGCTTAATTGCGCATAGGAATTGCGCGCATTTGCCATATCGAATGGCATCCAAAGCACGGCAGGTTCTCCTGGTTACTCATAGCAAACACAGGCAATGTTTCTGCCAATGGACCTCCGGGTTACCCGGAGGTCCATTGGCTGAAACATTGCTTGTGCATAGGCCATATGTACAGAATTTGATAGCCTTACTATGGTCATAATGCGTAGATCAACGTGCAGATTGACGTGCTATTTGTGCGCATTTCATGACAGGACTTCTAGTTTTAACTGTAGGCAATAAAAATCATCATCAGCGAAATGTTAATGAAGCACCGGGTTGTGCCCAGTGCTTCATTAACCCTCAGCACACTGGTAGTGCAACAGAATTTTCTCCAATCACTCTCTTTTTAGCCCATCTGTCTGTCCGTCTGTTAACCCTTTACCTAACATGAAAAGCAGACGACACTTGCAAAAAAAATTCTTGAATAGGTAATTTTTTTCATTTTTTGTCTCAAAAACATAGGTTATGACCCCTCGTTGGAACGAGCTCAACGAGCTCGTTCCAACGAGGGGCCATAACCTATGTTTTTGAGACAAAAAATGAAAAAATAATGAAAATTAATTGCCGATTTTTTAGAATAGCGCTGGCCGGTTTTGGCTGTTACGTTGTGTAAAGGGTTAGCATTTAGAGATTTGGTCAAAGTTTTGTGGTTAAAGTTTTTTAGTCAAGGTTAAAGTTTTTTTTCTCTTAAATTAATATTAATTACTGTTGATTGTATCATTCTCATTATGTTTCATATTATTTTGGGAAATATTTAACCCTTTTTAGCCTGACTGTTTACAGTGGGGGGTATAGTCATGACTTTCAGCCGTCTGTCTGTCTGTCTGTTAAAATTATGAGTTTTCGTTAAAGTTTGTGGTTAAAGTTTTTTACTGAAGGTTCAAGTGTTTGTTTTTTTTCCTGTTTAGTTAACATTTGGAGTTTAGGTTAAAGTTTGTGGTTAAAGTTTTTTAGTCAACTTAAAGTTTTTTGGGTTTTTTTTCTTTTAAATTAATATTACTATTGATTGTATCATTCTCATTATGTTTTTTTTTTATGTTTCATGTTATTTTGGGAAATATTTAACCCTTTTTTGTATGGCAATTTAACTTACAACTTCCAGGTTTAAGTTTTTGGTTAAAGTTTTTTTTTTTTGGGGGGGGGGGGGGTTTAAAATTACACCTTTAAATCTTTAAACAGTTTAGTAGAATGTCACTGTTTCTTATTTGGGATAATGTCTACTTTCTACTGAACATTTCTACAGTGATTTTCATTAATATCGGCATGATTTTAAACATGTTTTCAGACTTACTTTCTTTGTATTTGAAATTAGACTTTGCCACATACTTTCTTACTCTAATTCTTGCCTTGTCAATACAACTTAATGATTCCATTTACATCAATATTTTTTTTATCGGTTTTAGGAAATATTTAACCCTGTTTGGCCAATCAATTTTACTTCGTATTCCTGGCTTAAAGTTTTGGATTAAAGTTCTGCTTTTCAAGGTTCTACCTTTCATTCTCCAAACACTCTGTTACAACGTCATTTCTTTTTTTCATTTCGGGCAAGGTCTACTGAAGCTTTACACAGTGGTTTCAAATAATATTGGCATTAATTTAACCCTTTTCACAACGCTTTTCAAACTTAGTTTCTCTAACTTTCAAATTAGGCTTCCACCACATGCTTTGTTACTTTTTATCCCCTCCAACAAGGGAGGGATATAGCACAGAGCTTGCTCTGTCCTTCTGTCTGTCAGTCCATCCATCAGTCTGTGCATTTGTCCGAACTTTCTTTATGCCATAACTCAAGGTCAAGTTTGATGACCACAATTATCCAATGAAAATTGTTGAAGTTATTGCCCTGCCCTGTCCTGCCCCCGCCAATTAAGGATTTTTTTTTCTTTTCTTTTTTCTTTCCCTCAATATGCATTTTGAACTATTTACAGTCACTACATGTGGAACTTTTTTTAAACTCTTGTAACACCCTCCCCCACCCCCCCCCCCCCCTCCCAGGCCAATTAGGCACTTTTTTTTCTATCGTCAAAAATGCATTTTTACAGTTTTGCTTAAAGTTTGTGGTTAAAAACCCAGACAAACACCACCCCCTCCCCTCCTCCCCTCCTCGGTGCCTGTTAGGCATATTTTTTCTCTTTGCTTTATTTCTCTTTGTTAAAAATGCATTCTGAAGGATTTAGACTGACCACATGCGGAAAGAAAAATGGACTCCCCTAACACACACACTCCCCTCCCCACCTCCTCCTCACCCATGACTATTTAAGCAATATTTTTTCTTTGATACAAAATACATTTTTAGCCTGACTGTTTACAGTCAGGGCTATAGTCATGACGCCCGTCCGTCTGTAAACCATTGGTTTCCGACCCATAACTCCAGTTTGGATTATTTGATTTCAACCAAAGTTGATATGTGTATTTTCCAGCTAGTAGTACAGGCCAGGTTTGAATATAGGTTCCACCCCCCCCCCCCCCCCCTTCCCAATTCGCCCCCCCCCCCCCCAACTGCATTCTAATTGGCTGAGAGGTATGGTGTAACTTGCAATCCACTGTGGCTTTTTTTTTACACCGTGTTTAACCACGGTGTAAAAACAAGAATATATAAGAGCAAGCTATATGGCTAAAAAAGTACCCATTTTTAATTATTAATTCATACCTTCTGCTCGGTTATGTTAGAACAAAAATAAAAATACAGGAAATTTAATATTTATGTGCAATAAAATATTACAGATATGGATGTCATTGGAACTGGCTCATTGAGCCAGTTCCAATGACATCCATATTTGTCTGGTTTTATTTAAGAAACTTGCAAAGTACAAATTTTCTGTCAGTTTTTGCCCACAATGTAGGTTAAAGTATTAAGTACACCAAAATTATTGGAAATAAATCTGTTATCCTTGTGTTTTCCAGGGTGTATGGGAATTTACACTGGTTTGGGAACTCATACACCCTTCGGCTTCACCTCAGGGTGCATGAGTTCCCAAACCGGTATAAATTCCCATACACCCTGGAAAACACAAGGATAACTAGTAGTATCATATGCCCTGGTTCTTTTTATTGTAATTATCCCATTACTTAAAATCTCTGAGTACTCTGATACTCTTCGACCTGATTTTTGCACAGTCATACTGATGCTTTTTCAATGCAGAATGCCAAATCTTACTACAATTGATTATGTGCTCCAATAAAACACATCTTTTGCAAATTTCTGTTTTGATATGATTTCTGCAGAACTACTTGAAATGTACACTGATGTTATGGTTTCAGTTTTTTTATGCCACTACAGCTGCCGTGGACTGGTCACTTTCCACGGATTTACAATATTTCCATGGACGCAATAATATGAGATTCCAATCACTAATTACAGAAATAATCATCAAAAATTTAATTAATGAAGCACTGGGTACAACCCGGTGCTTCGTTAATTAAAATTTTGCTGATGATGATTTTTATTACCTGGTAAACGCATGCATGGACATTACTTCCCATGTGTGGATTACGACCAGTCCATGGCGACTGGACTGTAGTCGTATCATTCAAGTTACTTCATTGTTTTGTCGAGAAAGTGTAGTTTGCTTGATCTGAAATGCTGAAACTATAGAAAAAAGGACTGTATATGTGCATGATGCTATGGATTTTGTTTGATGAGCCAGTGTTGGTGCCACTGCAGCCATGTTTGTCTTCTTTAGACTGTTTCAGAGGAAGGCAAATGTAATTCAAAATACTGAAACTATGCCCAGGTGTTACAATAAGGTCTAGAGATGTGCAAAAATATTTCAGATGCTAAATGCTAAAACCGTTCTCTGATGTTGGAATATGGTCTGTACAGTACATCAATTGTGGACTGATCACTTTCCACAGGGTGGACATTATTTCCATGGTTGCAATAATATCAGATTCCAAACACTAATTATAGGAATAATCGTCAAAAATTACTTAATGAAGCACCGGGTCCAACACGGTGCTTCATTTGGCCACAATAAAAAAATTCCTAAACTTCCATCAAACACTTTTTTTCAAACAGTGGCAGGTGGGTGAATTTTATTTTTATGTCTTACTTCACCCGAGACTGGATAATCTAGAACAGCCCTAAGAACTGATGGGTTGGGGGCATGGGGACAGGGGGACAGGGGGAGGAGGGGAATATGGGTCTAAAACCTATAACAAGAGATTACTCAGCTAAATGGGAATAAAATTTGAGAATAAGACTCCATAAATGACTTCAAAAGGTACTTGGGTCATATATATACAGTACCAGCAGAAATAAATTGTAGGATAACCAGAAGAAAATTTTGATCACATTTCACTCAGTTGATAATTCCAACACATCACATCATTTTTGAGAGCTTCCCAAGAAATGATGTCAAGGGTTGGAATTATCAACAAAGGAAAAAATATTATACTAGTAATTTTCTAGTGGTTATCTTAAAAGTAGACGATATGACAAAAAATTTTAAAATGCTGATAAAAAAAATTGGTACTGGTTGAAAAAATAGGGATGAAAATCTAGGAATTTTTTTTTATTGCAGCCTAAATTGAAATTTTGCTGATAATGATTATTATTGCCTGGTAAATGCATGCGTGGGCATCACTGTCCACACGTATATTACAACCAGTCCATGGCAACTGTACAGAAGCTGTGCATGGAGGTTTTAGATTTTTGATGTGCAACTGGGCAGTGCCCTTGTAGCCAATTTGTGGCTTCTCAGATTATTTCCAGCAGAAGGCTACTAGGATTGGTATGTAATTGAAAATGGTGAAACTATGTACAGGTTTTACTGTAGGGTCTGAAGATGCACACAAAGGTTTCAGTAATCACACTGTAGCCACTTTACTATTTCTAAGACTGTTTCTGACAAAAAGGGATTCTAGGGTATGTAATTCAAATTTCTAAAACTGTGCTGAAGTGTTACAATGGTTGTGGATTTGTAATGTGACACCACTGTAGCCACCAGAGTGTTTTCTTGGACCGTTTCTTGCAAAAGATGTGTATGGTATGCAATATGAAAAACTACACTTATGTGTAGGGCTGCATGGTATATACACAGAACGACATGCATGTGTGAATGGGTGAATCGATATGGCACGAGTGCCAGCGCGGAAGGATAGTACGAGTGGCCACAGGCCTTGAGTTTTATCCTTCCACGATGGCACAAGTGCCATATCCATTAACCCATTCACACACGCGTGTTGTTCTGTGTTTATTATATGCCTTCGCATCTATAAAACAATTATTAGAAGGACACTCAACAATTCATTTGATAATTATCACCAAAAAGAACACATTTTTTCGCCAATGAAACGTGTGAGGGAAACTGGTGTTACTCTTTCGTCCTCTGAGTTCCAATGTGTTCTATGTGCCTATTGGCACATAGAACACATTGGAACTCAGAGAACGACTTTAAGCTATTGCTGGGGATTAAAATTGTAATTGCGGTACACGATTTGTAGAAAATTCCAGTGAAATTTCGCTTCTTTATAAAATAGTCCATCAACGATTTCCGTTCCACACGGAACAGATTTTTATTTTCCGCATGGTTTAGTGTTGCTGTAGATAGGGATTTCATAGAACAGGCATGTAATAAATTGATAAACCGATACATACCAGTGTTCAAACCAGTATTGATTGAATACCGGTGTAAAAATATTGGGTTATCGTCATTATTTATTTACCCACAATTTGATTTTCAAGATGTCTAAAGGTTTTTTTTAACTGTAGTCCTGAATGAATAATATTATCCCTTTACCTAACAAATCAGTCACACCGCCTCGCATGATATGCAAATTGAGAAGTTGAAAAAATATCATTTTTCAAAAAATTTCAACAACAACATATCATGTGACCCCTAATTGGAACGATCTCATTGAGCTCATTCCAATGAGGGGGTCACATGATTTGGTTTTGTTGAAGTTTTTTGAAAAAATTTGATAAACTAATATAAAAAATAATAAATTGTGATATTGTCTGCATTGGGTAAAGGGTTATTCAAACTGCATCATCGAGGCATACGGATTTATTACGGCTGTGATGGCTCAAGTCCAGATTATGGTACATATGTTCAGATATCTGAACAGTCTTTAGATATACTGGTATACCGTGGTATTTGTTTGATTACTGGTACCGTATTCAGTTTCAAATACCATGCAGCTCTACTTACAGTTAAAACTAGAAGTCCTGTCATGAAATGTGCACAAATAGTACTTCGATTTGCGTGTTAATCTATGCGTTATGATCATAGCAAGGCTATCAAATTCTGTACATATGGCCTGTGCACAAGCAATGTTTCAGCCAATGGACCTCCGGGTAAACATTGCCGGTGTTTGCTATGAGTAACCAGGAGAACCTGCCGTGCTTTGGATGCCATTCGATATGGCAATAGCGCGCAATTCCTACTTGCAATTAAGCCTAGATAAGCACACAGTTCTTGACAGGACTTCTAGTTTTAACTGTGGGTGTTGTAATAGGGTCTGCAGATATCCATTAAGGTCTTGGACTATCGATGTGCCATCATGTGGTGACACAACAGCTGCTTTTGTGTGACTTAGACCATTTCTGGCCTACGGCTTCCAGGCTATCTTAAACATTTCCTACCATTGGCTTTCAGAGTAGCTCTGACACTTAAACACGGCCTGTAGATGTGTACAAAGGTTGCAGACTTTTTAATATGCTACCTCATTGTACCGCTGCAGCCACTTTAGTGTTTTCTACACACGTTATCAACTAAAGGCTACTAGGGTATGCTATTCAAAACAATGAACTATCTAATGAGTTTTGTAATGTGCATAAATGTCTCTACTTTTGATGTGCCACCAAGGAGTGCAACTGTAGTGACTCTCTTCATGATCATTTCTGATTTGTTTCTGGTGAAAGGCTTCTATGGTATGTTATGCGACATGATTAAATTTTGATCAGATGTTACTTCAGGTCTGTATATGTTCACAGGGGCCTTGAATGTTTTATGTGCCTCCTTCAGTGTTTTCTTAAACTGTTTCTGATGGAAGGCCAGTTGGGTATGTAACTCAAAACACTGAAATTGTGATCAGGCGTTGCAGTAGGTTCTGAAGATGTGCACAAATATTTTTTCTCATGTGCCACCTGATCATACTCTATTTTTAGCTTCTGTAATGCTTTCATGTTAGTAACCTTTGTTTGTCTTAACTGGTAGAGTTCTAAATTATTTTTCAAAGGTGGTTTGTTACGAGGGCACCATGCAACAAGCAAAAGGAATCCCAGTTTAACCCTTTACCCAACGCAGACGATATTAAAATTTATTATTTAAATAACATTTTTTTAATTTTTTAAAAAATTTCAACAAAACCATATCATGTGACCCCTCATTGGAATGAGCTCAATGAGCTTGTTCCATTGAGGGGTCACATGATATGGTTTATTTTTAAATATTTTGAAAAATTTAATTTTTTCAACTGCTCAATTTGCATATTACATGGATGGATGCGGGCAATTCGTTAGGTAAAGGGTTATGAAGATTTTGTTCATAAACAATTGTTTTGATACAGTTTATTGGAGAGTTTATCTTGGCTCTTTCCAATAAATTGTAATAAAACAGTTTTGTTTGAACATTTTTGGGGTTTTAACTGCTGAGTGAATGGGGTACAGTGTAAAGCAACTGAAGTGGCTTGCAGCACTTTTCAATAGACCCCTGATAGTGGGTTCTAGCACTCAACCAGTTTTGACATTCACCAAAAAATCAGAATTGCAAGTGCTTTGTGCTCAAATGATAGCATCTAGTTTTATATTAATTTGTTCACAAGAAATATTCTCTAGAATTTTTCTTAGATATCATGTTGGAAAATCTTAAGCTGTAAGTGACAAGTTTAATGAACTGCATTGAAGCCCAAATATGAACTTCCGACACTTTACAACAGAGCTCTGAAATAGCCTTCTACGTATTGAAGATTTAGTACTGGCCACCCAACAGGTGGACATGCATCCATACCTTTACCGTACAGTGGAACCCTGTTAATTGGATAGCCACAGGAGTACGCAATTAACAGAAACTAAGTCATTTTCTTCACTTCTAGTTACAAACTGAGAATCTATTCTGTTGAGACAGAGCTCTGTCAAACAAGATATAATGGATTAAATGTTTATATTGAATGTATTGATGCCAAAAATGTCTATAAATGTGGAGAATTCAGTTGCTGTCGGAGTAATTCTTCTACCGATTACAAGATTTTTCATTCAGTTTGGAGTAGCTTACTCTATAGCCTGTATGCAATTAACTGGTAGAGTGCTGGAAGCTCATATTTGGGCTTTACGAAATACCACAGGTTGTGACTATAATTATCTATACTCTGTAAGTGAAGGTTTCACATTGACCAAGCAAGATTTGGATTTTGTTAACGACACATTTCTCTGTTACATTTGATTGGATAGTGCCTATTGGCACTATCCAATCAAATGTAACAGAGCATTATATGTGAAATGAAATCTGGTCAAGTAAAATGTTGCAATTTACCGGTTAACAGGTCCAGTTTGGACTGAATGTACGGTGGATGGTTTGGTGCTTGTAAGGGATATACAATTAACATGGTTATTTGATTAAAAGATATGCAATTAAGTGGGCTCCACTGTATTGTGATTGTAAAAGCAGTCTTTTTCTCCATCACTCTGATCACTGGGCACTTCTTCCAGTGGGTCAAAGTTTCATCCATTAAATATTCTGAAATCCCGTCGTGAGGACCCCGGGAAGTTTACTGTGGTAAACAAGCTCTGTTTTACTGGTAAAATAGGACCCAGCCACCGATGCTTGTGGTAGAAATCCTCTAATATGGGCAACATGAGGTATAAACAATTGACTGAACTTGACTTTATCTCCATGTTGTGGTCATGATTAGCCATTGTGCAGAAGTATGTGACCTTAAACACTAGTGCTGAAATTGTTGACCCCATAACCGGTTTGAAACCGGTTACCTACCTAACCAATTTGAAAAAAAACGTCAACCGGTTATCCGAAATATTGATAGTGATCGTCTTTCCACAGATAAAACGTAGTAAATTTGCCGCTTCTCCTTTGGGATAGATTACACATCTAAGCAGCGCTGTATATATTGAGAAATAATCGACTTTGGCTTCAAGACTTCGTTAATGATCGGCGATTTCTGTAAGTACTGAGCAATCGCAGAAACTATTCCGTAGTATGTATATAAACGAATGTTGTCGAGTACTCAACAACGTTCATTTGTATACACACTACGTAATAGTTTCTGAGAGTACTGTTTTCCAATTCCTATAGTTTTGATCCCAGATTCAGTGAAATAATGGCTCTGGATATTAACCAGTTATAGCTCTCGGTTAGTCGGTTGTGAAAATGAGCCAACCGTTTCAGCCCTATTAAACACCAATAAATAAATAAATAATTCTGAAATGATGATCTGTTGAACAAGATACAATTGATTAAGTGTCTATCCTGGATGTACTGTGGCCTAAAAGGTCTACAGACATGAAGAATTAACTGGTAGAGTGCCAGCCAAGTTATTTTTAAAAGGTGATTTGAAACCTGAGTAATTTTTTTCATGTCCATAAATAATTGTTTTGTTACAGTTTATTGGAGAGTGCCTTTTGGCACTCCAATAAATTATAACAAAACAATTGTATAGAAGTGGCTCAGTGGTAGACTGTCGGACCTCTATGCTAGAGATCCCGAGTTTGATCCCCATTCGAGACGACCTGTGTTGTGTCCTTAGGCAAAGCACTTTATCCCAGTTGCCTACCTGGGGGGCATGATGATGCTGTGTACTAAGACATACTGCACGTCGATGGTGCACATGTCTTCAACTGCTGTAACCCTGCTTGAGCAGAGCTTGAACAGAGTTAGAATGTTGAGGAGCTGACAGTTGCTCGTCGATGCTCGGTGGTTCTCTCCAGCTTCCTCCACCCATAAAACTGTCACGGTCTCGATTAGCCATTGTGCATAAGTATGTGACCTTAAACATCGATAAATAAATAAACAATTGTATATATGCGTTGCGGTAACCGGTTCTGGTTAGATCACCGAAGTTAAGCAACGTCGAGCCGGTTAGTCCTCGGATGGGTGACAGTCTGAGCGATCGATTCGGACTCCCACTTTGTGTCCTTGGGCAAGGTACTTAACCCGATTGTCCACATGGGGGCACGATGACGCTGTGTACTAAGGTGTACTGCACGTCGATGGTGCGCATGTCTTCAACCAGTCTAACCCTGTCTGTGCTTCAGTGCAGAGTTTGGCAGCTGCTCCTCGTTGCTCAGTGGTTCTCTCTGGGTACTCTAGCTTCCTCCACCCGTAAAACTGTCATGGTCATGATTAGCGATTGTGCATAAGTATGTGCCCTTAAACACCAATAAATAAATAATAAATAACAATTGTATATAAAACATTTTTTTTCATCTACAGCTGAGAAAAGTTAATAGTTAATTTATACAATGCAAAGCCACTTAAATTGGCTCTCTGCACTTTCAATAGAGCCATGATTGTGGTTTCCAGCACTCTCAAGTGTTTGTCAGATTAGTTCTTTGGTAAATCACAAAATTTTTTATTCAATTAACAGGAGTTTACCCTATAACCTATATGCAGTTAACAGGTCAAATTTGTATTGAAGTATGGTAAATGGTTTGGTGTTTTGAAGTTTTACACAGTTAACAGGGTAACACGAAAGGCAGACAACACTTGCAAATAAAATCCTTGAAGAACTATTTTTTTTTATTTTTTGCATCAAAAACATGGCTTATGACCCCCTTATTGGAACAAGCTCATTGAACTCATTCCAATAAGGGGCCATAAGCTATGTTTTTTAGACAAAAGTCAAAAAAATAATGAAAATTGGATGGTGATTTTTGTGAATAGCTATGGCCGGTTTTGATCGTTATGTTAGATAAATGGTAAATCAATTGAAAGATATCTTCACTAGACTGTTTTTGCTAGTCTAGTAGAAACTTGAGGACTGGATAGTCTACCTTGTGGTCTATGGACCACATATCTGCTTCTTGATTGCTTCATTTTCTACTTATCGAGGTGTGGATGGATGGATGGATGGATGGATGGATGGATGTACCCTACTTGAGTGGCCAAGTTCCAAATCATCCTGTCCATGATGCAGAGTACAAATATTGCTGTAAAAACAATTTGTTTTCACCTTTGAAAAATACAATTTCATTCTGGATGTTTCCTCTTAGGTAATAACTGTCTTATCATAACCTGCCTATTATTGAGTTCATGACCCTGATCACAAAACTGTCTTGGTGGCCATTTCAGGAAGACCTTAAATCTTTTTTTTTGTTGATATCCTCCATCTTTGTGACCTTCAACTACATCCATTAACTGGTAAAGTGCTGAAAGCCCATATTTGGACTTTATTCTTTTGTGTCGGTACCACAATTTAAAGGGTTCGTATTCTGTGGATGTGCTTCATATAATCTTTGAAGTGATATTATATTATCTGTTAGGATTTACCTTGTTACAGTTGTAACAATTGTAACAAGGCAAAGATGCACAAACAAATTTTAAGGACCAAAAATAATTTCGCACTCTACCAGTTAAGGTATTTTGGAGAACTTTTGGGGGAACTCAGCTCAGCTGAAAACATAATACCCGGTAGTATTTTTGTCACTACATATCATGAAAATCTGTACGCTCCTTTTTTTCATAGAATTGCCTTATGGAAGCCATGACATTTTATTTTAAGGAATATTATTTTATTTCCAGGAAATTGATGACTTATTAGCAGGTGGATTAACAAATGAAGATGAGGATGATGTACTTGCAGAACTGGAATTAATAACAAAGGTATGGATGGATTACCAATATTCAATATATTTCCAGAAACCTTGACCATATCTATTTCTGGAAACCTTAAAAACTGTTATTATTCTGAAATATAGTTGTTTCTCTCTCATTGGAACAAGCCTAACAAGTCAGTTCTGTTGAAGAATTGTAGCCTACAGATGAAAATAAACCAAAATTTGTGAAGATGGTTGAGCAAATTTCCAAATGATAATCAATATAATTTCTGAGGTGTAAAAAAATGTTGGGTTTCGAAACACGGACACTGACAAACTTAAAATAAATAGCCTTTTTGATGATTTCTGTTACCTTTGTTGTAAACTATAAAATTTAGAAATATGAATATGTGATTCAGATATACCAGAAGCCTTCAAACAAAAGTTTTACTTTAACTCTTGGAAGCCGGGGAATCAGAATGAATTTATTGAACATGACATACTGCAAAAAACTTACAGTAAAGCAGGTGCTTCTAGTCAAGTGTCGTCTGCCTATTCAGGCAGACGACACTTGACTAGAAGCACCTACTCAGGGTATAATTCTCCCCAGCCCAAAGATAGCCGAACCGTCACTGCCAGATTACCTGCTGTATTATATCACAGGCAAGAAAACTCAACTCCCAGCTTCTAAGAGTTAACTTTTATAAATTGTTATGAACACCTATTTTGCAAAATGCATTTAGTAGGCCTAAAAACGTTAAAAAATCCATTTCCCAGGCCCTCCCACATGGTCCTTTCGGCTGCCCCATGCTTTCTTTTTATAACCAATGGAAACTTTAAAAAATTAAATGGTTTATGTCTGATATTTTTACCAAGTTAATAAACAAAACACACCACCACCCATGCTATTCTGTAAATTATGAAGCCTAAAACAAACCAGGAACATGAACTTTTGGTGGCAAAGAAATAATTACAAAAATAAAAAACCGTCCACCCACATGCAGTTGTACAAAAAAATGGCCTGAGAAACAGAAGATCTACTTTGTGGGGCATTATCAAAATATAAGTTTGTTTGATGTGAGACAAACTGGATGTTTTTATTGCAGTAGACCTCTATTTGAGGCCTAATCTAAGACTTTATAAAACTACTATTTTACCGATTGCAGCAAAAGGCACACGTCAGTAGCATTTAGAAGTTGAACAGTGTCTAACTTGCTTGTGTGAATGTTTGCTTTTGTGGAAAGTTTTCTTTTACAAGAACTCGGTACACTTTTGTTGATAAATAAACTGAAAAGTAAACATTTTACGAAAACCAAGACCTTTTCTGGATTAAGAATAGACTTAATCAATCTTAAAAAGTGGCCAGACTAGAGCCTGCTGTTAACTGGTTGAGTGCGAGAAGCCACTATCAGGGCTTTTAAAAAAATGAGGGTACCAGAGCAAAAGCCAACATTTTCCTTGCTCATGTTTCATACTCAGTTGAACGCAAATAATATTCCATTTATATAATCTTGTTTTATCACAAATTATTGAAGAGTGCCTGTGGGCACTCTTCAATAATTTGTAATAAAACAAATTTTGATGAACAAATTCAGACCACCAAAAATAATGTAGCCTTCAACCAGTTAACTCAGCTTTGCCAGTGAAAAATACTCAATTAACAAGAAGATGTAATAAAGTCTGGTGATAAATTTAGTATTCAGTCCATCTCGGAGCTCTGTCAAACAACATATTTTGAAGAGGGTTAATATTAATGTGAAGATGTGAGATGAAAGGTCAGTCAATATAGGTTATTAACACCACGCTGGTTCCCGACATGAGGGTATTGAAGTTGAGACCTCATCTTTGGGATCAACGAGTCTGTTAGGTCGAGTCGATACATGACCCAGAGGCAGTCGAGACTTCAATACACCATCTTGGAAACCCACATGGTGATAATAACCAATTTATCTTACAATGGTCCTCCCTTTCTTGAATTGTTCGCACTATGAAGGGATTTGGTTGCATCTGTTTTGACATTCATTCGGTGTCTTTGAATTGATTTTTATATGAAAAAAGATCATGACATCATGATATTGCATTCTTAATCTGTGAATGACGTATTCCTCATTCATTGTTCTACTTCTGCTCATACCAGAAAATAAGTGGTCAGACAAGGACAATGTCAGGTACAAAAAGGCCAATGTCTGACTGAAGTTTAAAATCATCAGACAAAATGTCTTATGCCAAATGTATCAATGAAGTTCAGTGATCAGAACATCATGCATGCTCGAAATCATTTAGGTAACTAGCAAGCCTAAAATTAATGATTATTGTGATTTCTGGTCCTGACAGGTTGGGAAGTGTGAAGAAAGTGACTGTACAGCTCATCAGTATTAACAGCATGTGAAGGAATACAATTTGATATAGCCATACATGTATCTAAATTATGTCTGAAAGGTAATTCAGTTCCAATTCAAAATGAAACCAATCATACCTTGTTTGGCAAGGCTCATTGAGCCCGGCCAAACAAGGTATGGTTGGATGAATTCTGAGCAGTTTTAAGATGAAAGTACATGTACACCTAAAACACATTATTTGGAATACTCAAACTCCATTTTGTAATATGTCAGATATCATTCTTAAATGACAGACATGCTTGATTTGGTGTCGGACATTTTGTCTGGAAGTGCAATGAAAATTATTTTCAGGCCTGCTTCTTCTTCTACTATCACTTCCAAAGTTTATAGCAGAGTTTCAGTTGTGTGTTTCTTTGTTTTATTTTTCATGTTTAATACATGATAGGTCTAAGAAAAATATCGTCATGGCAAGAAATTATCTGGTCTAATTTACTTCTTTGAGCTGGTGATTTATTTATCATTTAATTCCTGTTATCAAAAATGTTAGCCACGACATGTTTACTAACTTGATACAAATTGAGAGCAGGTAAAAAACGTTCTCTTTCTAATAAGAATGATCACACATACGGATGCTATCATCAATACAGATTTGTATTTTGTCTGGACATTTTGAACTGTATTAGGGAAAATACATTCTTGTTCTAAAATAAATACACATTATCATGACCATGTGCATGTCCTATAATTTGTATCAGATTCTTGGTCAGCGCTCATTGCAATCCGATTGTAAACATGGCCAAGAATCTGATACAAATTACAGGACTTGCACATGGTCATCATAATACTTTTATCTAACAATCCCGTTACATAAAGCCTGTTTCCCCCATTTTTAGCTCAACTTGACAAAGTCAAGCTGAGCTATTGCCATCAGTTCTCGTCCATCGGTATACGTCCATCCATATCTACATCCACAATTTCCTTTGGCACACCGTGCAAGTTGCATTTATGATCGGATCGCTTTGAAACTTGGTGTGCTTGTTTTGGAGTGCCCTCTAGATAGGAGCTATTGGTTTTCTTCCATTTCCATCAAAAAACATTGCCGCTGACAACGACCTTTGAACTTAGTTTAGTTAGGCATCAATATTTCCCTTTGGCACACCCAACAGGGTGCATTTATCATTGGAGTGCTTTGAAACCTGGTACGCTTGTTTTGAGGTGACTTCTAGATGAGAGCTATCAATTTTCTTCCATTTCCAACAAAAAAACATTGCTGCTGGCAACCACCTTTCAACTTAGTTAAGTTAGGCATCAGTATTTCCCTTTGGCATGCCATACAGGGTGCATTTATGATCGGAGGTCTTTGAAACTTGGTATGCATGTTTGGGATGACCTCTAGTTGGGAGCTATCTTCCATTTCCATCAGAAAGATTTGCCATTGGCAACGACCTATCATTAACTTAGTGCATTTATGCATCAATATTTCCCTTTGACATTCCCTGCAGGGCACATTTATGATCGGATCACTTTGAAACTTGGTATGCTTGTTTGGGGTGACCTCTAGATGGGAGCTATAGATTTTCTTTTATTTCCATCAAAAAATATTGCCATCGCCAATTGCCTTTGAACTTTGTTTAGTCAAGCATCAGTATATTTATTTGGCATGCCCTACAGGGTACATTTATGACCGGATCACTTTGAAACTTGGTTTGCGGTGAGCTCTGGATGGGAACTATCAATTTTATTCCATTTCTACCAAAAACATTGCCATTAACAATGACCTTTGTACTTAGTGCAGTTATACATAAATATATTTCTTTGGCATGCTGGACAGGGCAAATTTATGAATTTCAATCAAAAAAGAAAAAAACATTGCACTAACAACAACCTTCAAACTTAGTACATTTATGCATTAACATCTTCCTTTGGCATGCCTCAGAGTGCGCTTTCATTATTGGATTGGTTTGAAACTTGGTATGCTTATTCAGGGTGACCAAGATAGGAGGAGCTGTCGATTTTCTTTTCATGCAATTGTGAATCAACATGCTTCTTTGACATGGCCTACAGGGCACATTTATCATAGGACAGTTTTTGAACTTGGTGTGCTCATTAGGCAACACCTTTAGATAAGAGCTATCGATTAGCATTCATTTGTGTGAAAACTTGCCATTTACAATGACCTTTAAACTTACTGCATTTGTGTATCAATATTCTTCCTTTAGCCAGCCCAACTGTTTACATTTAAAAATTCATGGATTGCTCTGATGTTGTGCACACACAATGCTGTTATGTTGAAGTTTCACCAAATGACATTGGAACCAATGATCTTCACTTTTGCCATTTCACTTATAACTTACCAAGTTCAAGTTTGTCACTTTCATTCAGGGTTGAAATTGGTCACAAATTTTGAATTTCAGGAGCTATATTTTAATGTGTAATAACAATGCATATATGTGATAGTGCGGTGTTTATTGGAAATTGAATCTGTATGATACAAAATTGGAATGGGGGAGCTGATACAAATGTTTTTTCTGAGTTTTGGGATTGATTGTTAGACAAAAATAGTTATCAACATAAAAAACACACAAGAATTTTGTCAGCCATAAAAGAGATATGAAGCTTAGTGTTATTTACATATAGAATATACCCATAGTAGCTTGGTGTACCAAATGTTCACCATGAGTGGTGAAGTGGTGAACATTTGGTACACCAAGCTACTTTGGGTATATTTTATTTATACCATGATCATCAGATTATTAAGAGTTGCTATTATTTTTTCTCGATTTTACTGAGCAGCAGCCGTTCATACGTGCAAATTTGCTTTTGTTTACATGAGCATCGGTGGGCGGCACTTCCGCTGTCAGTTTTATCACCGAAACGAAAGAGAAATAGGACATTTTTCATTTTAATAACATAATAACATACTATTTCGAGTTATGGATGCTTTATTAACATGAGACAATTCATGTTTGTTAATTTTTGGTGTTTTATGGGGTAAACTCATTTAAAAATGTAATAAATAATTGCCACTTTCATTTCACTCTTCGTGAGGTGCCGTGCAATAAACTTAGACAAGTTTGCATTTGGGTCTACGTCACCAACAGTCATCTTGGATGTAGTTCCACTGTAGGCGTAAATGTTAACTATTGAAATCTCATTGCTGGCGTGTTCACCACAGTTGGTGTGTAAAGCTAAGATGTATGTCCTAGGCTTTTCATTTTTAGTACAATAGGTAATCATGTTATAAATCTTGAGTACCACCTTATTTTAACTTGTCATACCATTATAAGTTTATTAAATATTTCCTTTTGTTCAACCAGAAATTGGCACCAGCCTGTTCTTTGGCCTCAACACTTTTTGCTTTTTATCAGCTCATTAACATCACAAGTCGTGAATTGATTTCATAGACAAACTATAATTGTATATAAATATCTGTTTCAGGAAACACTACCTGATGTTCCAAGTGATGAACTGCCTGATGTTCCCAAAGATGAAATTGAAGGTACACACTATTTATTAGCTCAACTTGAAAACGTCAAGTATGAGCTATTGGGATGCATTGCGATCTGTCGTCCATCTGTTTGTCCACATACTCCTCTGTCCTTCCACAATTCCTTTAGCACACCTTACAGGCAGCAGTTCTCGCCAGATTAGTTCTAAATTTCATACATGGCTCTGGGGCAGTGTGTAGATGGGAGCTATTGAATTTTTCCGAATTTCATTGAAAAACATAGCCGCCAGTGGCCATCTTAGATTTGGCATATAAATTGTTATCAATTCCGTGTGCACACCCTATAGGCCACATCTCTCACCCGATCTTTTTCAAATTTTACTTGTATCTTTGGGGTGATGTATAGAAGGGAGCTATTAAATTTTTCTGAATTTCATTGAAAAACATGGCCACCAGCAGCTATTTTGAATTTGGCAAAATTATCAACAATTTCATTGGCACACCCTACAGGCTGCAATTCTCACCTGGTCAGTTCCAAATGTAATACGTGGCTTTGAGGCAATGTCTAGATGGGAGCTATTGAATTTTTCTGAATTTTGTTAAAAAACATTGCCGCCAGTAGCCATCTTAGATTTGGCATATAAATTGTCATCAATTCCATTAGCACACTACAAGCCGCATCTCTCACCCGGTGGTTTTCAAATTTCATATGTAGCTTTGGTGTGATGTGTAGATGGGAGCTATCAATTTTTTCAGAATTGCATTGAAAAACATGGCCACCAGCAGCCATCTTGGATTTGGCACATAAATTGTTAACAATTCCATTGGCACTCCCTGCAGGCCACATTTCTCATTTGATCTTTTTCAAATCCATATGTAGCTTTGATGTCATCTCTAGATGAGAGCTATCAAATTTTTTTCAGAATTTCAGTGAAAAAGATGACACCAGCAGCCATCTTGGATTTGGCCTGTATATTGTCAACAATTCATTTAGCACACCCTGCAGGCCACGTCTCTCACCCAATTTCTTTCAAATTTCATATATAGCTTTGGTGTGATATCTACATAGGTGCTTTCAAATATTTCTGCATTTCGTTGAAAAACAACATGGCCAACAGGAGCCATCATAGATTTAGCATATAAATTGTCAACGATTTCATTAATATGCCCTACAAGCTGCATCCTTCACCCGATCTTTTTCAGATTTAACATGTAGCTTTGGTGTGATGTCTTTTCTTTAGAAACTTGATTGAATGACTTGGCATTACTGGAGCTTTCTATTTAGTTCAGTCCCTTCTTGGACATGTTCAGCTGCAGTGTCATTGACACTTTTATTAATTACAGAGCCACAAATGCCAGACATATGATGCTGAATTTGTAAAGCAACCAAAAAAGCACCTATTCATCATTAAATAACAATTCAAGCATATTTTTCATTTGCAAACAACAACAGAAGGTTAACCCTTTACCTGGGGGTGCAGTGGCATTGCGGTAACCAGTTCTCGTCAGATCACCGAAGTTAAGCAACATCGAGCCTGGTTAATCCTTGGATGGGTGACCATCTGAGTAATCGATTCAGTCTCCCACCTTGTGTCCTTGGGCAAGGCACTTCACCCCGATTGTCCACATGGGGGCATGATGATGCCATGTACTAAGGCGCACTGCACATCAATGGTGCTCATGTCTTCAAACAATCTAACCCTGTCTGTGCTGCAGTGGGGAGCTATGATGTTGGGGAGCTGGCAGCTGCTCGTCGTTGCTCGGTGGTTCTCTGCGGGTACTCCGACTTCCTCCACCCGTAAAACTGTCACCGATACGATATGACCCTGGCTGTTAATGTGTCATTAAACCCTAATAAATAATAAATAAATAACCCTTTACTTAACTTGATTAATACAACAGTTACGCTATTATTTCCAAAATACCTGCAAATTTAATTTTGGCTACCAAAAAATAGTTTAGGACTCCTCATTGGAGCAATCTTGATGAGATTGTTCCAATGCTCTGTGTTTTAAAGCAAAAGTCTGTCGAATGAACAACAATATGAACATTTATCAGCGGAAATATTTAAAAATAAGATCCCACAATCCTAATTCATGCCTATAGTATTTGATCAGATATCACAAAGTAGACAAGTGATAAACTATGCAGAGTTGGACCAATCCAAAGTTCTTGGCTGCATCACTGCCCAATATGCATGTAAAGGTTTTGAATTTTAGCACATATGGGTAGGATAATAATAGTTGTATATATAAAAATGGTTGTTGCTCTTTGTGCTACAATTAAAGCATTGACAATTAATTGAGGTTAAGATTATTTATTCACATCTATGACCAGGCCTGAAAATAAGCAATCTGTCATTTGCAGAATGAGGTCCCCAGAGGGTGAATTTGCTGATGCTATTCCATACAGTGGGCCAATTTATTGTAGAGGGGACCTCTTTCTGTTTAGGTTTGAGACCTTGATTCAGGTTGAGGTTCACAGAGGGTAAATTTCGTGATTCTACCCTTCATCACCAAATTCATCCTCTGGGGACCTCATTTTGCATATGACAGTCTGCTTATTTCCTGGCTTGTCTGTGACTCTGTGATGCAAATTATATTGGTTGACATCCATAACAGCAGCTTCATGGCCTTGCTCTTTCAAATACAGTGGAAACTTGTTAACTGAATAATTACATTATATACTCGCCCAAAAAAGAAAGTGTGCATTGCAGAAATTGATCAAACTCCAAAAAAAATAATTTCGTAGGTGTAAAGAGTGTTAACCTGTTCATGAATAAGTTATATTGAACACAAAAACAGCTTTCCCTGTTAAAATTGCATTAACGTTAAATGACGTGCCGCACGTTTGTGAAAAAGCATGTTTTGCACGTGGAGAGTCTGAAAATTCATGCAGCAGTGTGAATCCTTGAGTATTTAAACACTAAAGTAAGGCCTTCCTATCGTTCACATTCAAACTTGCGCTGCTGTTAAAACGACTCCACATTAGCATGCCAAGATTGACAATGAATCAACGTCTCCTTGCCCTGGGTATGATTAGAGCTGGCAGAACACACAGAGAGGTTGCCCAGCATTTGAACTGCCACCGTAACACTATAGACAGGCTAGTCCATCGACATGCACAACATGATGACGTTCGAGACCGACACCACTCCGGGAGACCTCGAGTTACCACCCCTGCACAAGATCGGTATATCCGTGTCGTCCATCTCCGGAACCGGCAACAAACGGCAACGACGACAGCGAGGAACATCCCTAACCTGAGACGGATACATCCTCAAACAGTAATCAACCGGCTGAGAGAATACGGCTTACATCCTCAAAGACCTGCAATTCGTCTGATTTTGACGTTACATCATCGTCGTGCTCGACTGCAGTGGTGTAGACAACATCTCAGGCATCCCTTACACTGGTGGCGACGTGTTTTATTCACAGATGAATGTCGTTTCCATCTTTCATCATCAGATGGCCGCCAGAGAGTGTACAGACGTCGAAACGAACGCTACGCAGATCCATGTGTCGTGGAGCGAAACCGTTATGGGGGTGGGTCTCTCATGGTGTGGGGTGGCATCACTGCCCGTAACAGAACTGAGCTAGTCGTTATTGGTGGCAATCTCAATGCAGCCAGATATCGTGATGAAGTGCTTACACCTGTTGTTGTCCCATTTCTGCAACGTCACGGCTCCGGCGTCATTCTACAGCAGGACAACGCCCGACCCCACGCAGCTCATGTTGTTCAACAGTATCTGCAGCAACAACAAGTGGATGTTCTTCCCTGGCCCGCAAATTCGCCCGATATCTCACCCATTGAGCACGTATGGGATGAAATGAAACGTCAGCTACGCCTGCTTCCCCATGCACCGTCAACGCTTGTGGAACTCCAAAGACAGCTTATCAGAATATGGAACAACATCCCACAACACTTCCATGCTAACTTGTTCACTTCCATGAGGCGTAGATGCACAACAGTAGTCGATGCAGACGGAGGTCATACCAGATATTGAGTGTGTGACTTTTGTGTTTGACCCTTAGTGTCTTTGACTCTCCATGGCACCAAGAGTATTCGTCGTAGCGTAATGAAATTTTTCGTGTTGATCACAAATTGATTCATCTGTGATTGAATAAAATTTCCATGAATGAAAATGATATATATCTTTTTTTAGTGTTATTTTTTAGCATGCACACTTTCTTTTTTGGGAGAGTATATTATACCGGTGAACATATTCAATGAACAAGAATATTTAGCAATAAGTTGGTCATTTTCTTATAGTCTGAAGATAGAATACAATGAAAGTGGAGTATGAGGGACTGGAATCAACAACCTGAGGTGGAGTTTTTGCTGTATTTCATGAGCTACAAACCTGCGTGTGAATTACAGTAAAACCTCCACCAAGAGTACTGGATTCCTGTCCCCTGTACTCTACCCGAGTTGTGTTCTGTATTTATACCATGATTTAATGATAACTCACCAAAATGTCATATTCAGAGGTTAACAGGTCTTGTCTACACTATAAAATCCTATAAGCCCCTGCGAATACCCGAGACCCACCGGCAGGACAACATGAGCAAAGAAGACACCTCGAATTGGCAAACTTTGCTCCTTGATCAATAAAAAGCGACTCTGAAATCACCTTGTGAAAATTCAGTGTACCTTGAAATTAGGTGAATTTCATGCACTGTTTTTTTTTTAAAATAACCATCTAGAATGCATTTTGTTGGAAGTATTAAATGATGTTTTGTTCTAATTTATATAATATTTACAGTAAATAAAAATAAAATCAATGGATATTGGAAAATATATATGGTTTTGGTTCAAATGCATGTCTCACTGGAAATGCCCTGTGCATTCAGGTGCATTGGACAATTTATTAACTGGTTGGAAATGCATCCACTTGTCAAACTCATCCAATGTTCAGAAGTAACAATTTTTACATGTGATAAGCCACCAATGGTGTAATACAGTTAAAATTAGAAGTCCTGTCATGAAATGCACACAAATAGCATGTTGTCTGTGCATTAATCTCCGCGTTATGACCATAGTAAGGCTATCAGATTCTGTACATATGGCCTGTGCACAAGCAATGTTTCAGCCAATGGATCTCTGGGTAACCCGAAGGTCCATTGACAGAAACATTGCCTGTGTTTGCCATGAGTAACCAGGAGAACCTGCTATGCTTTGGATGCCATTTGATGTGGCAATTGCGTGCAATTCCTATGTGCAGTTAAGCCACAGTTGATGACAGGACTTCTAGTTTTGACTGTATGGAGCAATCACACTGTAAAGTTGAGACATAATAGTGGTAATGTTTGGGTTAACCTCTACAGAGAAACACAATTTTATTCTGACAGAACAATAAAACCTGGTATTAAAAGTAGGTCCCTCATTCGATTTCACACTGAGGTCATGTGTTTGTTAAACTTAAAAGATTGGGTAAAATATTTTCTCACTTTGAAGAGTTATTTTCAGCTTTTGAATGGTTACTAGTCAGTCATCTCATAACACGGGTTAATTTACTCCAAAGTATAAAGGAAAGTGGAATCCTGCAAATATTTGTTTCAACCTTTTTGCATTTAATATGGTTGAAAGTCAATAATCATTTGGATATCCAAATCATCCCGCAAACAACCTGGTCCCAGTTGTCCCTGGGTCGATTTGTCCATCATTTCTCACAAACGAAATGTAATCTCACAACCTATATACCTAAAGTTATTCAATAAATATTGACTGGAGTTTGAAAACAGCTTATCAGCGGTATGTTGTATTTTATTTTTCAGATATGAAAGCCTATATTTTTATACTGTACCAATGACCCAGACATAGCTGGTGCTAACTCTTAAAATATAGGGCCAAACACAAATTTTGCCCCCCAATCCCCAAAATTTGCATCTAAAACTAAAGAAAACATGTCCAGAGAGGCCCTCCACACCTCGCCCCCACTGCGCATGCGCAGTGTCAAGGACGTTCCGAAATTGGCGCCATTTATTATTCTAAGTTTGGCCCTTCATCAGTTAACATCTGACTGATCTTTGTGCTTTTAAATCTCAGTTTAAATGATGCCAGACAAATAAATATTAGTGAAATGGTGATTCTAAGGAGGATAGAAAAGGAGGAGAGGAAAAGAATGTGTGACAGAATATTATCAGGGCTGTAACTTAAAATTTTTTAATGAAATTATGTTAAGTTACCTATTTTCAAGGCAGCAGCCATTTTGTTGTCATTCTGATTATTTAGTTACACTGTTTTTACAAGTGTTTTTCCTCTCTCCCTGTCCTTTAAGTTCCCCCTTGCTATTCTCCCATGCTTTTGGCATAATTTCTGTAATTATTATTACTAAAATTTCTTGGGAGTTTAGCTGAATAACAGAATGAATTCTGTTCTTTCCCCATGTTTACGTCTTCACCTACGGGTGGTTAGGCGTTGTGTTCTGCATCTACCATCTGATGTTCTGCAGTTTCTTCCCTGGAAGTCTCTGTTTTGCATCAGATGGTGTATTTTTGGTAACTGATTTCGGGCCTGGGTGCCTGGAGTCTTATTTTAGTGTTTTTACACTCATTGTTTACATTTACAACAGCCCTCTGTGTGAGGGGGGGATTTCTAAATAATAATATCTTTATGTTATTTCAATCATAACTAGATACATTATTATTGTTCGTAAGTGTTGAATAAATTGTTTAAAATATTTTTAAAATTTTTGTCCACACTTAGGCTTGGGATCCATTGGGGCTCAACGTTACTTTTCAGAAACTTGGGCTGTTCTGAAAAAATATTTTTTCAAAATATTTTGATTTCAATTATTTTTTCTATATTAATGGATCATATTATTATTATGTATTTTGATTGCCAGGGGTTAGTGCGAGTACCAGGACTTGTTTTCTTTTCACATTGAAAGGATATTGATCTATTGTTTTAAGAGGAAGTCTTCCTCTGACCTTATTATCATTCTATATGTGGTCAGTGTACTCGCATTAACTCCGGTTCTGTATCGTATGATTTCGATGACAATATGGGAAGCGTATGTCACGGTATGTTGTTGGGGATTTGGACACTCCGGTCCTTTCCCCGCAGGGTCACTCTACTTTATCAATTTCTATTTCAGACGATCAAGATTAGGGTGATGTATCTGTGATGTCTTCCAACAGTGTGCCTCCGTCGTCACAATTAATGAAGGGCTAGCGGAAAAGTGCTCATGTAATACGCCAATTGCCTAAGAGGACCCTAGTAGGTTCGACGGCCTTTGACGTCCGCTAGCTCGCCCGGTGTAGCGTCCATTCACCGAATGGTTCGGCAGCCGGGTTCGTCCGTTGCGGTCTAGAAGGAATTTTGGGGTGATGCGAGCACTATAAAATTAACTTAATGCACACCCAGTGACGGCGGATCGGAGGGAGAACGGAGGAAGCCTTTTAGTCCGGTTCATAGCTCGTTCCGGTCCATCCGGACGGCAAGCGAGAGAGGCCCCTCTCTCGTTCAACAACATCTGGCCCCAGATGTTGTGGTACAAATGTGTCGTTAGCGGAGCATACGTCCGTCGCTCGGGACGCTCCGTTGTATAGGCAGTCCGCTGAGACTGCTAAGGCTTCCTCTTCTCGTCAGCGCACACGACCGCACCTTGGCTGCGTGACCGCCGATATATTACCAGCTTCGCCGATCAAGGATTCTTCGGCGACCAGGTCACACCATCCGGCAGCCAGGGATTCGAGACCGATGGACTCCGGACGTTCGCATAGGAAAAGTATGCGGGAGCCATCTGATGCGGAGCTGCCCTCGGCGAAGCAGCGATAGACTGCGCCTCCGCAGGTCTCGACGCCGGACATTCTTGTGCACATAGCACAGCTTATCGCAGCATCCCAGCAGCCGACAGAAACGGTGTCGGATCGAGAATTATCCGACAGCGCTGGGTCGGTAGCCGGGGACTCGAGGTCTGCAGACTCCGGACGTTCGCATAGGAAGTATGCGGGAGTTAACGTACACGGAGCTTCCAGCGGCAATGCATCGTAAGTCCGCTACTGCACAGGCCTCGGGAACGAACGTGCTTTCCTTAATAGCACAGTTTATCGCAGCATCCCAGCATCAACTGAATCTGTCGCATATATTTTATCCGACGATGCTGGGTCGGGACGCTCCGCGTAAGCGGGTACGGACGTCCGAAAGTTTCATCCGGTCCGACGGGATACCGAAAGGGATTCGGTGGATTTCAAGCTTTCCCTTTCGGAACAACATATGCTGCGATGCCGGATAAGAAACTGATAGCGTCGGTGGACTTAGAAATTTTTGGTTCGGTTCAGGGACATCGTCCCTCAGTTCCGACATAGTCCAATAATGTCACACAAACTTTCGAATTATTGAACGACGCTATATATATTATTATTTTATGCTTGCTATCCAAGCATTTCTGGTTTCTTGTTCGAAGAGTTATGGAGATGTCTTTCAAAAGTGTGCCTCTGTCGTCATAGTTAATGAAGAGTTAGCGGCAATAAGTGCTCATGGAATATGTCTATCGCTTACGGAGTGACATTCGCTAGCTCACCCGGTGTAGCGTACATTCATCGAATGGTTCGGCTGCCGGGTTCGTCCGTTGCGGTCTAGGAAGGAGATTTGGGTGATGCGAGCACTTTAATTACTTTAGTACTCACCCAGTGACGGCAGATTGAGGACAGATCGGAGGAAGCCAACAACATAGGGGACCGCATGTTGTGGTTCAGATATTTTACATTCGGAGCATATGTCCGTTGCTCGGGACGCTCCGTTATATTGACAGTCCGAGAGACTGTCTTTAATGCTTCCTCATCCTCACAGCAGGGCACACGACCGCACATTGGCTACGTGACCTCGAGTATCCGATCAGTTTCGGCATTCAGTGATTCCACAGCGAATAGGTCGCGCCATCCGGTAGCCAAGGGACACGAGGCCTATACACTCCGTTCGCTCGCATATTGGAAGTATGCACGGGGTAACGATCTCGGAGCTTCCTGCGGCAATGCATCGTAAGACCGCTGCTCCTCAGGCCTCAGTGACGGACGTGCTATCCGAGTTAGCACAGTTGTTTCGCAGCATCCCAGCAATTGACGGTTTCTCGGTCGAATCAGGAATTATCCGACGGCGCTGGGTCGGTGCGGTCCGCGGTTGCATCAAGCTACGGACGACCGAACGCTTTATAGGGTCCGACAGGATGGCGAAAGGGATTCGAAAGATTTCGAGTTTTCCCTTTAGTAGTATCGGAAGATGCCTTTCATATCTTCTGGCATTTCTTCCAGTGATTATTTTTCGGACTTCATTGCTGCGATCTTGGATAAGAGACTTATAGCGTCATTGGACTCGGATTTTTCGATCGGTACAGGGACTTTGTCCCTGACTTACCGACGCAGTCCAATATTGTCATTACAACATGTGTTTTATTTTTCGACGCTATATATTTATATATATACAAGACGGCTACTAAGCATGATAGTTTAGTTTCTTGTCCGCGTGGCTCATTTCTGCCATTTTATCTTTTTTACATATAGTTTATTTTGGCAGAGCAGGGCATACCGAGAGTTCATATGCGTCTAGACGGTGTGATTAAAGACTGCATATATTCTTTTTCACCGTTTATGTCTTTTCCAATTTCAATGTTGGGAACGACATTATGTATATTAGACTTAACTTAGACGCTTTATTATACGTAATCCGCCTTACTGAGGCGTTATCATTACGTCTTCAAGAAAAGATTTACGGGATATTATTCTCAATGTAATTTCTTTTGAGGGCAGTAGTTTGTTCACGTATAACTCCGCCCTTCAGTGGCTGATTGGAGTTGGTTAGACGTGAGGCAGCCCTAGCTACATCCACGCGTGGATAGTAGGTTAAGAACTCTCTCAGAGTCGCTTCGTTCTCGGAGGAGCTTCTCTTCGACGGCAACTTTCCGGCAATCCATGAATTGCTTGATTTATACATTCTCTTGTCTATCTAGTGTTACAAGAGATTCAGACTGGGGCAAACATTCGGTGGTTGACTCAGAGAGTGCCGCCGCAGTTGCCGGACCCGAGTGTGGCTGTTATGACGGTTGCCAGTCAAACAGATTGGGATATATACTTATCCCTACGGATTCGAAGTGCCAGGGTCTTTGGGTTCCGCAGTCTTTTAGCTATCAGTTAACTTCCGCGGAATAATGTTTTTTAGGCTTGCTTTATGTCATTGCATGAACATTATTCAGAAACGCATGCCCAAATTCCTGTCCTTTAATTCGACAGTAGTGGCGTATCTCCGGAACCAGGGAGGCACTCTTTCGTTTCCTTTATTCAATTTAATGGAAAGAATCCGTCTGTTGGTTATAGTACACCAAGTTCAGTTTTGGTCCGTCATATTCTGGGTCGTCTGATTGTTTTATCGCACTCCCGTTCTCTTACGGGTCGCTTGTTGCTGTCAGAATGGACTCTCAACAAACAAGTATTCAATCAGATTTGCTATCTATGGGAGCGCCCAATGATGTTTTATTTATGACACAGTTGGCTAATCAATTGCAGACGTATGTGTTGGCTTGTCCAGATCTCTGAGCTAATACTGTTAACGCTCTATTGATCTATAGGACAGAATGATAGGATACGCGTATCCTCCGGCGCTGTTGTTTTTAGCAGGTATTGCTAAGATAAACAACCACAATATATTTCTGTTGATAGCATCTCTATCTTCACAGAGATCATGAGTAATTTACTCTCTTGTCTACTGTGGATCTTAACGTGAAATCTTCCTCTATGTGAGGATCTTTTTTCACTGGGTAAATCGTGTCATTTTTATCACAACCAGCAAGGTCGCAACCTTCATGTTTTCCGTTGTGTGGTCCATATTGCATTGTAAGCACTGTACTGGACGAGCTTTGGACGCGATTTCTTACTATAGGAGATCCTCTTCTTCGCTATTCTATGCGACTAAAGTGGAGGCTCTTCCGTCGTGGTGTAGGGATCATTATGTTCATATGGTTGATCCCTCCATACTACTCATTGCTATTTTTTAGTATACTTGTTTCACAAGATCTACTGCAGCCTGTTGTTATTTAGGTTATAGGTTTATGTTACCTCATACCTATGCACTCTACGATAGTTTACAATTGAGTCTTTTGTCTCTTTATCTAAGTCAGTTAGTAACTTTTTGATAAATAGACTTAGAATCTTTAGATTAAATTCCTATACGGATTTTAACTTCAGGTTCTTATTTAGCTAAGTAATCATTTGAGCCTCTGGAAACAGTAGTTTTCAAATTCTGACCTTTTAGACAGTAATTCTGTTGGTTTCTCTTTTACTGTAGAGTCAGTGAGTTTCATGCACTATCGATGGATGATTTTCACTTTCATAGTTTCGGAATCAATACTTCCGTTACTATTTAGGTTGGATTGTTGCATAAGAGTTAGGCTCCTATTATCCGGAACCTATTATTTTAAGGTCCTTCCGTCTTCGTATGGGCATAGGCCTTTACTCTTTCCGGGTACAGTTTATGTATTTATAAACAGATATCTGTTTATTACAAGGGCGTAAGCTTCTTCTGTCTTTGATGTCTAGTAGAAGGACGTTACGCTCCATTTTATTGTTAATGGATTCTATTAACTAGCGTACTGCTTATGGTATATCATTGGCTTAGCAGTTGTGCTTAAGATTTCGGCTCATGAAGTAAGAGTTCTTCTACTTCTTGGGCTTACATTAATAGTGTTCTATTATAGATTTTTGAAGGCTGCTCATTGCGCTCAGCCATCCATTCATGAATTTTATCTCAGAAATATCGAGTCCATTTCTGGAGGCCTCTATTGTTAGGTCTATTATCTACTGCTCAGAATGTCATTCACTTAACAGTTGCTACTATAGCTAGGTAGGCTGTCTGTTTCGGCAGTGTCTCCGTTCGGCTGCCCTCTTCGCTCTGGGCTATTTGACCCAGGGCAAGAAAAAGGGGGGGGGGAGGGTGTTCCCTTGGGTCACCTGTTTTTACTATGAAAACAAGGGGATACCTCCTCCGGAGTTAGTAATTCTGAGCTGTTTTTAGGATGGTTGTTTAGTGAGAAGTTTAAGTTTATAAAATTCATTCAAGTCTTAGTTTTTAAAGTATAGCTTTTGAATATTGCATATGTCAACGGACATGATTATGCAATTCTCACACACTTTTAGGAGTATAAGAGTCTCTATTCTCTAGACTTACTTTATTATTGGCTTACTTTAAAAATTATTAGTATAAGGATTATTGGATATTAATAGAGTACATGGATGTATGAAGCTCAATTTTTGGAAGGTGTTGTATCTTTCTAATTTATCATAAATAAGAAAGATACATGTAAGGCCTATTACTTCTTTTCCCTACAGGGGATGACTCTATTTTATTTTATTGAGCGTATTCCATTTTGCTCTATGTCCTTGGCCCTCCAGCCTTTTTACTATTCAGCTATGTCTGGGTCATTGGTACAGTATAAAAATGTTAAAAAATTTATAGTAATTTATATATTTTTTATACTTACCAATGACCCAGACGGGGATGGCCCTCCCAGGAGTTGGGAACTCTTGCCTCCCCGCTGAGTACATAGCGCTTACCAGGCACTGGTTATTAGAATGATAAATGGCGCCAATTTCGGAACGTCCTTGACACTGCGCATGCGCAGTGGGGGCGAGGTGTGGAGGGCCTCTCTGGACATGTTTTCTTTAGTTTTAGATGCAAATTTTGGGGATTGGGGGGCAAAATTTGTGTTTGGCCCTATATTTTAAGAGTTAGCACCAGCTATGTCTGGGTCATTGGTAAGTATAAAAAATATATAAATTACTATAAATTTTTTAACTTTTTTAATGTTTTCAAAGATTGGGGCATTACAGGAAAAATGTTAATTTTTTGACATCAGTGTTTTGAGGGTTAATAACAACATTCACATTAATAATATACTCTTCAACCAGAATGCAAAGGTGTACTAAAGTGTTGTATGTTGTTTGGTGTTTGACAATTATATGCAATCAAGAGGGTAATTTTATTAACCCATGTTTAATTGAAATGGTCAAGCTGTATCATATAAAAGTTTTCTGTCTTCTAATTTCAGAAAAACCAAGGAAAGAGAAAAAAAGAGAAAAAGAAGCTGCAATGGCATCATAAACCCATGCTAACATGGTTCAGTGAACCAATTTTATAACTGAACAATATTATGAGTTTCTCGAGCCTTTTATTGTCAAATTGTGTATATTTTGGTGGAAAAAGCTATTGCTTTTAATCTTACTACCAAAGTATCCATGAATAGCTTGAACACAAGTTTTCTGTTTTCATCTGACAAATTGGATAAATCCTTTTATTATATGCAAGCCTGTGAATTATCGCAAATTATCTAAAAGATATTTCTTGATATCCATCAACTCGATGGATATTGAGGAATATCCCTCAGTTGCTTCCTAAATGATGTCAAGCTATGCTGCATCACGTCGCCTTGAAGGAACAATCAGCTGATCTTTGTTATTGTTTTGAAACAATTGCATTTGGGGTCGAATTGGGCTGACTATTTTGCAGTAAAATGCCTCGTAGCATATAACAAAAAAGAAAATCTACAAGGGGCATAACTTTGATAGCACCCATAAAATACAAAAAAAATCTTCTTCAGTTCCAGTGGTCAGAATCTTTTCAAATTTGATATACAATATCTCTGGAAGGGGGGGGGGGGGGGGGGGGGGGGGGGGGGGGGGGGGCAGATTCAAGTTTGTTCAAATCGAATCACTGGGTTATTTGGGCTCCCTATGGGAGCCTGAATTTTAACTTTGTGCAATACGTGGAATATTCTTTAAAAATCTTTTTCTTCAGATTCACCAGTCAGAATCCACTCATGTTTGATATACATCATCTCTAGTGGGGAGGGGGGAGGCAGATTCAATTTTTTTCAAATCTAGATCCTCGGGTTAATATTTGGGCTCCTTATGGGAGCCCGAATTTTAACTTAGTGCAATATGAGGAAATTTCTTTAAAAATCTTCTTCAGATCCACCAGTAAGTTTCCTCGCATATTTGGTATACTTCACCTCTAAGGGGGCCATATTCAAGTTTTTTCAAATCTAGTTCCTCGGTTAATATTTGGGCTCCCAATGGGAGACCGAAGTTTAACATAGTGCAATTTGAGGAAATTTCTTTAAAAATCTTCTTCAGATCCACCAGTCAGAATCCTCTCATATTTGGTATACATCATCTCTAGGGGGGCCAGATTCAAGTTTGTTCAAATTGAGTTCCTCGGTTAATATTTGGGCTCCCCATGGGAGCCCAAATTTTAACTTAGTGCAATATGAGGAAATTTCTTTAAAAATCTTCTTCTTCAGATCCACTGCAATATGAGGAAAGTTCTTTAAAAATCTTCTTCCTCAGATCCGCCAGTCAGAATTACATCATCTGTAGGGGGTTCAGATTCAAGTATTTTCAAATCGGGTGCCTGGTCTTGGGGTCTGGTTCACACTTAGAAATTTTGGACCAAAATTCAAAAAAAAAATGTTTTCCGATTTTTTATGCATTTTGTTCACTTTTGGGATGAAAAAAACAAAATTTTTAGCCTGAAAATTTTGGTTCCGGTTCTGACTTGGAAAAGTTTTACCAAGATTTGGAAATTTTTGGGGTTTTTAATGCGTTTTTTGTTCAGTTTTGAGACAAAAAAAGAAAGAAAATTAGCCTGAAAATTGCGACCAATTCGAACTGAAATTTTGGACCAAAATTTGGAAATTTTGGGGGGGATTTTTTATGCATTTTGTTCAATTTTGAGACGAAAAAAAAAAATTTGCCTGATAATTTGGGGTCCAGTTCGGACTGAAATTTTGGACCAAAATTCATAAATTTTGGGGGGTATTTTTTGAGATGAAAAATTTTATAGCCTGAAAATTTTGGGATCCAGTTCCGACAGAGATTTTGAACCAAAATTTGTAAAAAAAAAAATTCAGTTTTTTATGTTCAATTTTGAGAAGAAAAAGAAATTTTAGCCTGAAAATTTTGGGTCCAGTTCCGTCTTGGAAATTTGGACCAAAATTTGGAATTTTTTTTTGTTTTTTATACTTTTTGTTCAATTTTGAGACAAAAAAGAAAATTAGCCTGAAAATTTTGGCTCTAGTTTGGACTGAAATTTTGGGCAAAAATTCTTAAAAATTTTTTGGCATTTTTTATGCGTTTTGTTCAATTTTGAGACAAAAAAAAAATTTGCCTGAAAATTTTGGGTCCGGTTTGGACTGAAATTTTGGAGCAAAATTTGGAAATTTTGGGGGTGATTTTTTGAGTCAAAAAAAATTAAATTTTATAGCCTGAAAATTTTGGGTCTGGTTCTGGATTTTTTACCAAAATTTGGAGAAAAAAATTCCTTCTTTTATGCATTTTGTTAAATTTCGAGATGAAAAAAAAAAAGTTTTAGCCTTAAAATTTGGAGTCCGGTTCTTTTCAAAATCGAGTTCCTAGATGAATTAGAGTGTTTTATGAGAAAATGTTTTTACCCTATGCCCTCCCCTCCCTTCCTTATTGGGGGGGGGGGGGGGGGGCAGTTAGATGTAACAAACTGTTCAGCTGAAAAATATATTTTGAAAGATTTAGAGTGATTTTATGCATCCCCCCCACCCCCCAACAAAAAAAGAAATAAAATATAAGGATCCCTATAATAATTTCATGACTTCATTCCTATGAAGAGTTGATGAGCCATGATTAGCGGAATGTGATCCAAAATACTTCTTTGAACAACTTGTTTAAGAAATCTTCAGATCCTCCCGTCAGAATCCTTTCATATTTGGTATACAAAATCTCTAGGTGGGTCAGATTCAAGTTTGTTCAAATCGGGTCCCTTGGTTAATATTTTGGCTTACTATTAGGGCCCAAATTTTAACTTTGTGCAATCCGTGGAATATTCTTTAAAAATCTTCTTCTTCAGATTCACCAGTCAGAATCCTCTCATATTTGATATATAACATTTCAAGGGGGATCAGATTCAAGTTTGTTCAGTTTGAGTCCTTGGCTTAATATTTGGGTTCTCTATGGGTGGGGGTGGGGGTCAGGGGGGAGCATGTTAGGCTCAGGTTTGTTCAAATCCATTCCTTAGTGTTTTTCCATAAAATTTCATGACTTCATTCCTTTGTGGTGTTGATGAACCATGTCTAACTGAATGTGACCCCCAAATACTTCTTTGAACCACTTTGGCAGGTGAGCGATTAAGACCCCATGGGGATTCTTGTTGCTATTGTTTTGAAACTGTTTGCAGTCATATAGGGCTGAATAATGCGCAGTAAAATGTCACATAGCATATAATAAAAAGAAAATCTATGCTGTTTTAGTGAATATCGGGAATTATCTCATTCATATGGACCTGAAAGTATTATTTTTCACTCACGCAAGTGCTCGTGAAAAATAAAACTTTTAGGTCCACACTCATGAGATAATTCCTGATATTCTCTAAAACAGCATACATATCCTCTATGTTTTGCTATACACAAAAATTGCTGTTCAACATTTGTTATTTTTAATCTTTTTGCTTTCACAACGTAACTTATGACAGTCTTTGATATAAGCTCGATGAGCATTTTTCCAGAAAGGGATCATTAGCTAGGATCTGGAAGCAATAATTAAAATTTCCAGACAATTTGAAAAAATATATTGCAATTGCCATCTTTTATTTAGGTACCACTAAGGGTTGAAATCTTGCCTAAGAAATCAGCCTAATTTGAACCTCTATATCTAAATATTGAAAAATTATGGAAATTTCATAAGGAAGTCCCATAGCTTTTGTTCATGGTCAGAAGCTAAGAGTAGCATTGTCTTTGTTTTACCCCTTTCCTAATAGCAGTAGATGACAACACTTGCAAAAATCATTCTGGAGCAATTACAGTGGAACCCTGTTAATGGAATAGCCACTTTGCCAAGGAAAATCATTCAGTTAACAGGAGTATTCAATTAACAGGGATTGTGTCACTTTCATGTATTCTGGAGATAAACTTAGCATTTATTCTGTTATATCTTGTTTGACAGAGCTCAATGAGCTCTGTCAAACAAGATATAACAGATTAAATGCCTGTATTGGATGTACTGAGGCTGAATAGGTCTATAAACAAAGGACAACTGGGTGGGGGGGGGGGGGGGGAGGGGGGGAGGGGTAATTCCTCAGGTTACAAGCTGTTTTATTCAATTAACAGGAGTTTACTCTATAACCTATATTGAATGAACAGGTCAAATTTGTACTGGAGGTATGGTAAATGGTTTTGTGTTGGGAAATTATATTCAAGTAACAGGTTTATTCAGTTAAGAGATATCCAATTAAGTGGGCTCCACTGTACCTCTTTTTTATGTGTACCCATACTATGTATGGTACACATAATGCCGGCATCCGGGGTGACCATCCGTCGTTCATCCATCCTTTGTCCGTCCATCCGTCCATCCATTTGTCCGTCCGGCATCTGTATCCATTTCTTTGGCATTCAATAACTTGAAAAATATTGCTTGGATTGTCAATTTAATTTATATTTGTGTTCAGGTTACTGATGTGCCATGCTGTATAGTTTTTGGTGTAAATCGGATAATTTGATCCTGAGATATTAACCCTTTATCCTTCAAATTGAAAATTCCTCCAATCCCTTTGGCATTCGATAACTTGAAAAATATTACTTGGATTGTCTAGTTACTTTATATTTGTGTTCAGGCTACTGATTTGTCAAGCTGTATAGTTTTTGGTGTAAATCTGATGATTTGATCCCGAGATATTAACCCTTTATCCTTCAAATTGAAAATTCCTCCAATCCCTTTGGCATTCGATAACTTGAAAAATATTGCTTGGATTGTCAAGTTACTTTATATTTGTGTTCAGGTTACTGATGTGCCAAGCTGTATAGTTTTTGGTGTAAATCTGTTATTTTGATCCTGAGATATTAAGCCTTTATCCTTCAAATTGAAAATTCCTCCAATCCCTTTGGCATTCGATAACTTGAAAAATATTACTTGGATTGTCAAGTTACTTTATATTTGTATTCAGGTTACTGATGTGCTGAGCTGTATAGTTTTTGGTGTAAATCTGTTATTTTGATCCTGAGATATTAACCCTTTATCCTTCAAATTGAAAATTCCTCCAATCCCTTTGGCATTCGATAACTTGAAAACTTTTGCTTGGATTATCAAGTTACTTTACATTTGTGGTCCGGTTGCTGATGTGCCGAGCTGTATAGTTTTTGGTATAAATCTGATAATTTAATCCTGAGATATTAACCCTTTATCCTCCAAATTGAAAATTCCTCCAATCCCTTTGGCATTCAATAACTTGAAAAATATTACTTGGATTGTCAAGTTACTTTATATTTGTGTTCGGGTTACTGAAGTGCCGAGCTGTATAGTTTTTGGTGTAAATCTGTTATTTCGATCCTGAGATATTAACCCTTTATCCTTCAAATTGAAAATTCCTCCAATCTCTTTGGCATTTGATAACTTGAAAAATATTGCTTGGATTGTCAAGTTACTTTATAATTGTGTTCAGGTTACTGATGTGCTGAGCTGTATAGTTTTTGGTGTAAATCTGATAATTTGATTCGGAGATATTAACCCCCTTTATCCTTTAAATTGAAAATTCCTCCAATCTCTTTGGCATGAGATAACTCAAAAAATATCAATCCGATTGTCATGTTACTTTATATATTCATTCAGGTTACTGATGTGCTGTGCTGTATAGTTTTTTATGTAAATCTGATAATTTGCTCTGGAGATATTAACCCTTTATCCATCAAATTAGACACTCCTCCAATCCATTTCTGTATGTACCCATACCTTGTATGGTGTACATAATGTCGGCATCCGTGGTGGCCCTCCGTCATACAGCTTTCTACTAGTTGCGCGTATGGGTATACATCTGACGATTTCAACGGCCTATTTTTTTATCCAATGTCTGTGATATCAAAATTTGTTAATTATGTTTTTCAAATGTTTTAAAACATTTCAACAAAACCATATTATAAGTTATCTCCACTAACATGTATGGTATATGGAGATTTAATACCTGGATGTCGGTTTTTAAACACCGAGCTGCAGACGAGGTGTTTAAATGAGACATCCAGGTATTAAATCTCCATATACCATAGATGTTGGCGGAGATAACGTTTTTGTCCCGTTTGGAACACAATACAAACATAGTGGAAATATATTTGTGGACGCATTTCTCAGTTCCACAATCACTTGCACCAAATACATGATAATTATTTTGTTTTTATAATCGCAGAAGACAACAGACAGAGTTACATCCCTTGGATCGTTAAGAAACGAGTAAACAGTATTTTGTTGACATATCGTCCCCTGAATTCCAATGTGTTCTCTGTGCCTACTGGCACATAGAACACATTGGTACTCGGGATGAATTATTTGCTCTTTTTTTTATTTTTATGATTGAATTGTTGGAAATCTGATGATATTTGTGACTATTTTCGGGTTTTTTGCTTTGATTTTTATTTCATGGCGAGCAAAATACCCCCGATGTTTCGCGTGCACTTATATCCTGGATGTTGCACGCTCTCATATACCTTGAATGTTGGGTGCATCTTTGCCATGGCTATTTGTCCAAGTCATTCTGACCAATCAAAAGACCAAATTTATCGGGATATAGGGACAACATGTAATATCTCATTGTAATGAGTTTGTTCCATTGAGGGGTCACATGATATGATTTTGTTGAAATTTTTGAAAAACTTTGTAAATTATGCAGGATTATGCAGCCGATTCATAAGGTAAAGGATTAAAAATGTTCATTTTTGCCTCAAGAACATAGAGAGTAATCGCTTGACTGGACTGGTTACATGAAATAATTCATGAGAGGTGGGGGACGTTGTACAAACACGAGTGCGCGAATGCGCACAAGTTTTACAATATAGTGCCTCGCCTCGAATGAATTATTTCATGTAACCAGTCCAGTCAAGCGATTACTCTGTTTATTATGTTTCATTATTAAAGATAATTATATTATTTAACCCTTTACCTGACGTGACGGCCAAAACTGGCCAGCCTTATTCTAAAAATCACCAATCTTTTTGTCTCTAAAACATAGGTTATGACCCCTCATTGGAACGAGCTCATCTAGCTCATTCCAATGAGGGGTATACCCTATGTTTTTGAGACAGAAAATGAAAAAAGTAGTTATTCAAGAATTTTTTTTGCAAGTGTTGTCTGCTTTTCATGTTAGGTAAAGGGTTACAAAAAACAAAAACCAATGAAGTCCCCATTACACCCATGGCAGAGAGTCTTTGTTTGCGTGCACGGATACATGACCCAATTGTTGATTGCATAATTCACTTGTTAAGTTATCGTTTATAATCAAACTGGGAAATCCCAATAATCACACTTTGGAAAGTAATAAATAGTATTTTAACACACCTGTTCAATGAAATTGCCATCTACAGCAACGCACTAATGTGTGGAACAGAAATCGTTGATGGACTATTTTTAAATAGAAGCGAAATTTTACTGGACTTTTCTGCAAATTGTGCACCGCAGTTACAATTTGAATCCCTAGCGATAGCGAAAAATCGCCACCTGAGTTCCATTGTGTTCTACATACCAGTAGACACATAGAACACATTGAACTCTGGGAACGAAATAGTAACCCAGTTTTCCATCACAAATTTAGTTGGCAATAAAATGTGTTCTTTTTGTTGATAGTTGTCAAATGAATTGCAGCGTGTCCTTCTAATAATTGTTTTTGTAGATGTGAAGGCATGTAAAAAACACAGAATGACACCCGTGTGTGAATGGGTTAATTGATGTGGCACTTGTGCCATCACAGAGGGATAAAACTCATGGCCTGTGGCCTCTCGTTTTATCCTTCTATGCCGGCACTCGTGCCATATCGATTAACTCATTCACATGCATGCGTTGTTCTGTTTATTTATGGGCCCAAATAAGTTCATTCCAACGAAGGATCTTAAGCTATGTTTTTGAGGCAAAAGTTGAAGAAATAATAAATTTCAATGACATTTTTTGTGAATAGCTTTGACCAGTTGTGGTCATTACACTTGTTAAAGTAAGCTGTTATATGACAACCTTTGGAATTTGCTTTGAGTCCTTTCCAGTGGCCTATCACATAACACAGTTCTGTTGCCGTGATAAGCATTTCTTCAGAAATAAAAGCCCATATCTTGACATCTCAAGCCCAAGTAAAAGCAGATTTCTCTTTTTTGTGCCAAAGACACACAGGGCCATGTTTTGCAATAGCTCTGTGTGACCCTGATCACATTTTCAGCTCAACTTTGATGTAGTCAAATTGGAGGTTTTGTCATGGCCCGTCTGTCCGTCAACAATTCAATACAGCTCAGGTTGGAGGCCGAATATATGAACCGATCTTCACAAAACTTCTTGGATACCTTTGTTATCACCATGGGATGAGAACGAGTGTTTTGGGGTGTGGTCCAAAATTCCAGATGGCTGCCAGCAGCCATTTTGTACCGAAATTAGGTACAATCAGTTTTTTGTACAGAACTTCTATATGAAGGTTCTGATTTGAATAATTTTTGAATGGATGTTTAGTAACATGGAATACATCACATGTAATACAGGTTTTTTTCTCATGCAGAAATCATGCAAATTAGATGAACTTTGATTTTTTCAGTGCTACTTATATACAGTAAGTGCACATGTCAATACGGCTCAGGCTCGAGGCTGTATTTATGAACCGATCTTCACGCAACGTCTTGGGTACCTTTGTTATCACCTTGGGATGAGAACAAGTGATTTGGGTGCAGTCCAAAATTCAAGATGGCTGCCGGCAGCCATTTTATACCGAAATTAGGTGCAATCAGTTTTTTGTACAGAACTTCTGTATGAAGGTTCTGATTTGAAGAAATTTTTGTTTGAATGTTTAGTAACATGGAATACATCACATATAATACAGGTTTTTTTCTCATGCATAAATTATGCAAATTAGATGAACTTTGATTTATTCAGTGCTACTTACTAGGGTTGCTCCGTACATCGATAAACCGATATATATACCGGTATTGAAACCAATATCGATGGAATACCGGTGTAATTACAAAAATATCCGTTTATTTATTTACCCACAATTTAATTTTCAAGATGTCTTGAGTTTTTTAATTGTGGCCCCGAATGAATAATATTATCCCTTTACCCAAGGAATCATCTGCATGTGCTAACATAATATACAATTTAGGCAGTTGAAAAAATAATTTTCAAAAATTTCAACAAAACTGTATTATGTGACCCCTCGTTGGAATGAGCTCGTTGAGCTCGTTCCAGTGAGGGGTCACATGATATTGTTTTGTAGATTTTTTTTGGAAAATCTGATTAACTTTTTTTTTTAAATAATAAATTTTGATATCGTCTGGCTTGGGGTAAAGGTTTTTCCAACCGCGTCATCAAGGCATGCTAATTCATTCCGACTGTGATGCCTCAAGCCTCGATTGTGGTACTTATGTTCATTTTTCTGAACAGTTTTCGATATACCGGTATACCGCGGTATTTTTTTGAATACCGATACCGGTATTCCGTTTTGAATATCGTGCAGCCCTACTACTTACTCACAGTTAGTACACATGTCAATACGACTCAGGCTAGAGGCTGTATATATGAACCGATCTTCACGGAACTTCTTGGGTGCCTTTGTTATTACCTTGGGATGAGAACGAGTGTTTTTTGGGTGTGGTCTGGAATGTCAAGGCGGCCAATTAGACAAACTTTGATTTATTCAGTGCTACTTATACACAGAAAATGCACCTTTCAGTACGGCTCTGGTTAGAGGCATCTAACTGTCCTTTACAATACTTTACCTGTACATTTGTTACAGGCTATGGTCAGTATTTATGTACAGATCCTTTGTAATACCTTACATATACCTTTGTTATCAGGTCATTACCTAGATGTGTGTCATTGCTGTGTCACATACTGTACATTTACATGTCTTATACAAGTTGAGCTACAGTGTTATTGACACTTTCATTTTTTTATTTAAGTTTGTACAGTACAGCTGCCATGGACTGGTCGTAATCCACGCATGGGAAGTGATGTCCACGCATGCGTGTACCAGGTAATAAAAATATAATCATCAGCAAAATGTTAATTAATGAAGCACCAGGTTGTACCCGGTGCTTCATTAATTAAATTTTTGGTGATTATTCCTATAATATGTGTTTGGAATCTAATTTTATTGTGTCTGTCAGGGTATTTTTTGTTTTTAAAAATTTGATTAGCAGTTTCCATCTTGCTTTCAAAAAGTGATGATAAATAGTGATTATAGGGCCAATATGAAAGAAAAATGGTTAGCATTTGGACTTTTTTGTATAGCATTTTGCGATGCGAATCCAGTCATCAAATACCCTGTCTGTGGAAATATTGTCCACCTGTGGAAAGTGACCAGTCCATGACAGCTGTACTATATGTTGCTGAGTGTTGGAACAAAGATGTCAGTGGGGTGATTTTGATGTTGAATCTCTTAATGCAAGTAGAGTCTGCCATTTATGAGTTGTTTGTTAGCAAGCTAGAAAATAAGCAGACTGTCATCTGCAAAATGAGGTCCCCAGAGGGTGAATTTAGTGATGCTACCCTGCATAGCAGGGTAGCATCACTAAATTTACCCTCTGTGAACCTCAATCTGAATCCGGGTCTCAAAACTAAACAGAAAGAGGTAACCAGTGGATAAATTGGCCCACTGTATGGGATAGCATCATCAAATTCAACCTCTGGGGACCTCATTTTGCAAATGTCAGACTACTTATTTTTAGGCCTGTTTGTTAGTTTAAGTTTATTACCCTCACAAGGATTGACAAGCAAGTTCTGAATTTATATCAGTGCCTCTCGACAACACTAATGTCCTGAATAAAGGTGCTAGGGATGTTCAGGACAAGCTTTTATTAGGCTCCACAAAGTAGATCTGTATCTCTGGCCATTTTTTTGTAAAACTTCATGTGGGTGGGCGGTTTTTTATTTTATTTTTTATTGTTGTAATTGTTTCTTTGCCATCAAAAGTTCATGTTCTTAGTTTGTTTTAGGCCTCATAATCTATGGATGTTCACTATCATGGAATTCTGTGCACCTGCAATTATAGTTTCGGTCAGGCTTTTTTTTACCAGAGTTATGCCCCTTTTTGTCTTAGGATGCCTGAATTGCCTAGAATTTTGTCTGGAGATTTTCTTAGATGTTTATGGGTTGATACCTTTGAAACTTGGTATGGATGTTCACTACCATGGGAACCTGGGCACCTGTGATTATAGTTTTGATCAGAATTTATCCCAGAGTTATGCCCCTTTTCATCTTAGAATGCTTGAATTTTGTCCAGAGATTTCTCAGATGTTTATCTGTCAACTTCTTGGAAACTTGCTATGGATGTTCACTACCATGGGAACCTGTGTACCTGCAATTAAAGTTGTGATTGGAATTTTTTTCCAGCATTATGCCCCATTTTGTCTTAAAATTCTTGAATTTTGTCCAGAGATTTTCGCAGATGTTTATGGGGCCATATCTTTGAAACTTGTTAGGATGTTCACTACCATGGGAACCTGTGACCTGCGATTATAGTTTCGATCAGAGTTTTTTGTCAGAGTTATGCACTTTTCATCTTAGAATGCCTGAATTTTGTCCAGAGATTTTCTTAGACGTTTATGGGTCGATTCGTTTGAAACTTGGTATGGATGTTCACTGTCATGGGAACCTGTGATTCTGCAATTATAGTTTTGATCAGACTTTTCTTTTTGCTGTTATGGCCCTTTTCATCTTAGAATAATCATGGCAGCAGGGGTATGGACAGGCCCATCTGGGACAGTCACACCTCTAGTTTATCCTAACCTTTTTACTAAAGATAATGAACACACCCATTATTTATACTGAAATAAATATGTATTTGTTCCATACCCTGTAATTGAAGTTTGGTCCTACCATCCAAACTGGACGGTAATAACACTTTACCCAACGTAACGGCCAAAACCGGCCAGCGCTATTCTCAAAAATCGCCAATTAATTTTCAAAATATTTTCATTTTTTGTCTCAAAAACATAGGTCATGACCCCTCGTTGGAACGAGCTCGTCGAGCTCGTTCCACCGAGGGGTCATAACCTATGTTTTTGAAACAAAAAATGAAAAAAATGAGTTATTCTAGAATTTTTTTTGCAAGTGTCGTCTGCTTTTCATGTTAGGTAAAGAGTTAACCCTTTACCTACCATAATTTAGCCCTTAACCTAACATGAAAAGCAGATTAATTTTATTATTACTGAATAATAAATTTATTTCATTTTTTGCATCAAAAACATAGCTTATGAACCCTCATTGGAATGAGCTCAAGGTGTTCATTCCAATGAGGGGTCATAAGCTATGTTTTGGGGGCAAAAAATGAATTAAATAATGAAAAATTGAATGGTGGTTTTTGTGAACAGCGCTGGCTGGTTTGGGCCGCTACATTGGGTAATGGGTTAAGGAGAATAACAAGCAATGTACTCACAAAAATCAGGATTCAGTTTATTTTTCTAAGCCAGAGACAAAATAATTTGTGGCCAAAGTTTGTAAAGGCATGATAAACATGATCTGTGCTATCAACATTGTGAATTCATAATAAAATAGTAACAACATGATTTTGTGGACAGCTACAGCCTTCCAATAATGATTAACAGCCCTCCATATTTATGATTTGTGCTGAAACAGTTAATCAAGTAACCTGTATTGGAAAGGTAACAAGCTTTTTTTTGGTTACAAGTTTTACAAACTTGATCCACGGATAATACATCCAATTGGGTCACTTATTACAGCACTCTTAAAAATCATGTTATTGTTATATTAGCAATGGAAAATTTATCTGTCACTGAAACACATTTGATAATTTACCAATCATATTTGTCAGGTCTGTCTATCAGTATGTATAAAATATCAACATTCATGTTTGTTAAATTGTCCTTTTTTCGTGCCAAAAAATAAAGCTCACACAATCATGAAAAGATCATCATGGGCCATAGGCTTCCAATTGGGCAGTGTGTGTGTGTGTGTGTGGGGGGGGGGGGGGAGGGGAGGGGCAGGTGGAGGAGCCTTGTCCCCTGTCCAAAATCCCCACTGGCCCCACTTAAAAATCCTGAATTGTATTATCTGCATGGGGTTTCAGATAATGAAATTACTCATGACATACCACGCTTGGCATTCTTTCAAGCCCAACATAGTGCAATTTGCAGTATATTTTTCAAATTTAAAAAAAAATATATTCCCCCAGTTCCACCAGCACAAGAAGGTCACCCTCTTTGATACCTTTCCCCAAATCAAGACTTGGATTTTTTCATGATATGCCTATGGCATAAATATGCTTAGCCCCCGCCCCCTCCAAATGATCCCTGGTTCCTCCACCTCCCCCCCCCCCCTCCCAAATATCTGGAAATTGAGACATATCTGGTCATATGACTTATTATGCCCCTGACTTGAAAAGTTGAAGGGGTGTCTAGTGGAGACCTCTATTCGTCCGTCTGTCTGTACCAACATTTTCCCTTGTATCTCAGCCACTACTACTCCGATTTGAATGATATTTGGTGTTGTGATGGAGCATCATGGGAGAATGATACCTGTGTAGCATGAGTTTCTTACACACATTTTTTTCTAGAGTTATGGCCTTTTTTCACTTTTTGACTTAGAAAATGTTTTGGAGTCAGGGGTATTAGTAGTGTTTTGCGATTCAGACCTCTTGTTTAGAAATAGATATGAAAGTTAAAGTCTCAATTTGTGTTAGGTTATGGTTTAAACAATGTAAGAGAGTGGTGGATAAGTGTGCTGGTCTCTTGTACCTGAGGTCTTGAGACCGATCCTTGGCTGGGGAAAGTTCTTGGAATGTTCGAACACTCTCTGTCTGCATCAATTGTGGGGTTGATGCTGTCACAGCGTACCATACTATCAGGTGGGGATGTAAAATGGCGTCCTCTGTGTTCTCTCTGTGCAGGCTAAAGATCCCTTCATAGTATTTGAGAAGAGAGAGGTCATGAACTTGCCACTATGAAGGTCATCCCACACACCTGCGCCATTGGGTCAAGGGGAGGCATTAAAATAAGTTGCATAACTTGCTCGCCAATCCTTGTAAAACAAATAAGCTTTTAAAAAAAAAACAATGTAACCTTTAACCCTTTACCCGACACAGGCGATATCAAAATTTATTATTTTAAATATCATTTTTTTTAATTTTTCAAAAAATTTCAACTAAACCATATCATGTGACCCCTCATTGGAATGAGCTTGTCAATCTCGTTCCAATGAGGGGTCACATGATATGTTTTTTTATAAATATTTTGTAAAATAATATTTTTTCAACTGCTGAATTTCTATATTATGCGGGCGGATGTGGCCGATTCATTGGGTAAAGGGTAAACTGGTGGTTGAGTGCTGGAAGACCATACTTGGGCTCCATTCATAAGTTTGGGTAGCTTGATTAAAAAACTTCATATTCTGTAGATGTGTTTCATATTCTCTATGGAGTGGAATTATTTTATCTCTCAGTCTTCGTCTTGATACTGTTTATTAGAGAGTTCCTATGACGATAAAAATTAATTTAGCTCTTCCAGGTCTGGACTTTTGTCAAGAGATCCTACTGTGTAACAGTGCAAGTGATTTTTATTCAAAACTTGATTGTAGCTGAAAATCACCATACCATTGCTTTACCCATTGTCTGTTTTGAGGCCACAAAGATTGTCAAGGTCTGAATTTGGCCTTTAAAGTTGGTTTGTTTCCTGGAAACAGCCAGGTATAAACTTTTAGCTTGCTGCTGAATCCATTTCCTTATTGGTTGTTTGCTTTTATTGTATCATATAAACTGTTCTTTCATACTTTGGAAATAAACACAGTTTAAACTCAAGTTGGATGAGAAGTATCAGACATGATAAGAACATTGATATGGTGGCAGGTAGAGGTTGTGTTGATATTTGGTAATTTCAATTACACACCAGTTTTATAGTTCATAGAAGTAATATAATAATAATAATAGAAAATAATTGGCAGAGAAAGTGATTCCACAATTGTGACTAGTTTTTTATCAGCCGCCATGTGGCGCCCAAAAGTAGAAATTGCATGTGGGCAGGCATTTTTTTAAATTTTTTTTATTTTTGTAATTATTTCTTTGCCATTAAAAGTTCATGTTCTTGGTTTGTTTTATGTTTTAGGCCTCATAATCTAAAGAAGAGCATGGGTGGTGGTGTGTTTCGTCCCTTGAGTACACGGCGGCTTTGCAGTGCTGAAGCATTGCAAAGCCCTGTTGCACTCAAGGGACAAAATTATCAATTTTATTGACTTGGGTAAAATATCAGGCAATAAATCAGTTAATTTTGATTTTTTTAGTTTACATTGGTTATAAAAAGAGAGTGTGTGGCAACCAAAAGGACCTTGCGGGAGGGCCTGAGAAACAGATTTTAAACTTTTGTAGGCCTGAAATAATTCAAATAAATTCCAGAAAAACCAAAGGTTTCAGGAAGTCATTGGTTGAAAGGGCAAAAATCATTAGTTTTGGATTTATTTTTTCTGTAGTTTAACTCTGTCCCTGATGAAAAGTGCCCTGTAGTATTTATTATTTATATTACAATATACTGAGTACTAAATCCTTAAACAATTTGTTCACGTTTCTTCTACTCATTTGATTGTGTATTACAGTATGAAAATATACATATTTTATTTATATTTCATTAATGATAACTTTTCTGATTTTTAAATAAAGGAGAAAAACCAATTTTACATTGTTTCTTCTGTATCTTTACTTCAGGGTTGGTGAAAGCATCTGAATACAAGGTGGGCAGGGATATCAAAAATGGGCACAAGAATCTGGGTATGAGTTAAGACCAGTTTATTACAACGTATCAAAAGTTGTAATGTGACACTCAATAGTATTGATATTATATATATAACGTCCCTTAGAGGAACAAGGTGTAATCAGCAATGCTAAACAGGGACCGATCAGGACTATTTAAAATACACTCTAGCCTCAGAGCCTATTTTTTCAATTCATGCGCCAGATTTCAATTTACGGAGTCACACTGCTGTTTGTAACACACACTGCAAGTATGTAATAGCTCTCATCATTTTCATTCAGTACACTATAGCAAACATTAATCTTCACTGTGGTTTCTGATCAAGTCTTGGCTGCCTATTTAGGCAGCCAAGACTTGATCAGAAACCACAGTGAAGATTAATGCTTGGTAATTAATACTTGAAGTATTAACTTAAGCACTCTACAACAATGATAAATGATAAGCATATATATAATACATGTAAGAGTGTCTCTCTCGATTATCCATCAAAAGTATATCAAAATATGATCTGAGAAGTTACGCGCCAACTGAGAAGCCTATTTCTGAGCTTTAAGAGCCAGGTCCTGATGTTTCAGAACCAAATACGCACTGGCGCATGCCCAGGTTGGTCCCTGGCTAAAGCATTGCTGTTGGCACCTTATTCCAATCAAGGTGTGATATAAATTGGCACATGTACATGTAAAGTACGTTAAAAATAGAGTTGGGTGGTTTTTAGCTTAACTTGACAGTCAAGATAAGCTATTGCCATCATGTGGGCAAAAGTGTGTGAGTCTGTATGTTCACATTTTCCTTTAGCACAGGCTACACCCCGTAGTTCTTGTCTGATCATCACAGAATTTCATATGCAGGTTTGAGGTCATGTCTAGATGAGAATGTCCCCGTTTGGTCACGGTCGGTCAACCGTGATGGCTGCCAGAGCTCAAAATCAGAAAACCTTTAGCACAGTCTACAGGTCGTATCTATGAAGGGATTTCATTGTAACATGGTAGGATGACTCTGTATAATGTCTAGATGAGAATGTCCTCTTTTGGTCATGATCTGTCAACCATGACGGCTGCCCGAAACTCAAAAACTTTTAGCACAGTCTACAGGTCATATTTAATATGGAGGGATTTCATTGTAACTTGGTAGGATAACTCTCTGATGTCTAGATGAGAACTTCCCCATTTGGCCGCGATCTGTCAACCGGGATGGCTGCATGAGTCCAAAACCCTTTAGTACAGGTTGTATTTATGGTGGGATTTCATTGTAACTTGGTAGGATGACTCCATATAAAAATAATGTCTAGATGAGAATGTCCCCTTTTGGTCGCGATTGGTCAACTGTGATGGCTACAGGGGCCCAAAGCCTGAAAACCTTTAGCACAGTCCACAGGTCGTATTTATGAAAGGATTTCATAGTAACTTGGTAGGATGATTCTAGATAATGTTTAGATGAGTACGTCCCCTTTTGTTAGCGATCATTCAACCATGATGGCTGCCCGATCCCAAAACCTGAAAACCTTTAACATAGACTACAGGTCATATTTATGAAGGGATTTCATTGTATCTTGGTAGGATGACTCAGGATAATGTCTAGATGACGACGTTCCCTTTTGGTTGCAATCGATCAACCGTGATGGCTACACAGGCCCGAAGCCGAAAACCTTTAGCACAGTCTACAGGCCTTATTTATGAATGGATTTCATTGTAACTTGATAGGATGACTTGTTTTGGAATAATTTCACTATAACATGTTAACTTTGGTTGACATATGTTAACTGTGAGGGCCACATTAACCTACCCCTCAGTTCTTTAGTACAGTCTGCACCTCAAATTATTTTTATTGAAAACATCGCATACAGGGAACAGAAATTAACATATTCCCAGTTATCACAATTCTTGTCGTATTTCATAATCCTTTCATAAACATTGAACATTATCCTTTTCATCAAACACAACACATGGCCAAGTTAAGCTACAGTGTCATTGACACTTTCATTTGGTTTTCTGGTTTGGTTCTGGTTTCCTTGGCAAACCAGAAAAATGAACTGCAAGACCCAACAAGAACCGGCCAAAAGGTTTTACTGTGTTTGCACAAAAACTGTCTTACTGAGAGGGAACTGGATTAGGTAGGCTCCTATGGACTCTCATCAGTTATCTATCTCATTAAAAACACAAAATAGATTAGGCCTAAAAAAGTTAAAAATCTGTTCCTCAAGCCCACCCGCATGGTCATTTGGGTTTCTGCATGCTCTCTTTTTATAAGCTGTGGAAACTTAAAAAAAAATTAAAAAATTAAATGGTTTATATCTGATATTTTACCCAAGTTAATAAAATTGATAAATTTGTCCCTTGAGTGCAACAAGGCTTTGCAATGCTTTAGCATTGCAAAGAAAGCCTTCTTGCACTCAAGGGACGAAATAAACCACCATCCATGCTATTCTGTAGATTATGAGGACAAATACATAAAACAAACCAAAAACATGAACTTTTGAAGGCAAAGAAATAATTACAAAAATAAAAAATAAAATAAAAAACCGCCCGTCGCATACAATTTTATAAAAATGGCATGAGAAACAGAAGATCTACTTTGTGGGGCCTTATATGAACTTGATTAATTTGTTACTTCAATTTCTGAAGTTTTTTTTCAAACTCAATAGGCTTAGCAAGTTAGCAACTGATCTAGAACCGCTAAGAATCATCAAAGGGATGTTAGGCTGAACCCAAAGGAGATTCTAACAGACCAGGCTTTTTGTGGTAAGTGGTTGTTCAAACTATTGGAGATTTTTTCAAGGTAAGGAGCCCAGGCCTCCATTTGTTCACAAAAAATAGATTAGCAAATTTTTTGTAGCCCAGGTTGAGGGGGCCAAGAACCCTCTGGGCTGACCATAGTGAGTGAGAATATTTTGAAAAATTGACCTGAAAGACTCAATTTCCTTGCATCTGGGAATGTAACTGAGTCTTATTTTCAAACTCATTTTTAGCTCAACTTTGACGAAGTCAAATTTGAGCTATTGTCATGGCCCGTCGTCCGACTGTCCGTCCGTCCGTCTGTCCGTCTGTCCGTACGTCAACAATTGGCTATGGCTCGGGCTAGAGGTCGTATTTATGAACCGATCTTTACGAAACTTCTTGTGTACCTTTGTTATGACCCTGGGACGGGAACGAGTGTTTTTAGGTGTGGTCCGAAATTCAAGATGGCTGCCAGTTGCCATTTTGTACCGATGATGCAAAAATCAGTTTTTTGTACAGAACTTCTGTATGAAAGTTCTGATTTGAATAAAGTTTTGTATAAATGTTTAGTACCATGGGATACATCACATATAATACGGGTTTTTTTCTCGTGCGTAAATTATGCAAATTAGACTGACTTTGATTTATTTAGTGTTACTTTCAGAGCTGTAAGTGCCAAGCTGCTATGGCTCGGGCTAGAGGCCGTATTTATGAACCGATCTTTACGAAACTTCTTGGGTACCTTTGTTATGACCGTGGGACGAGAACGAGTGTTTTTGGGTGCGGTACGAAATTCAAGATGGCTGCCAGCTGCCATTTTGTACCGACGATGCAGAAATCTGTTTTTTTGTACAGAACTTCCATATGAAATCTCTGATTTGAATAATTTTTTGTATGAATGTTTAGTACCATGGGATACATCACATATAATACGGGTTTTTTTCTCGTACGTAAATTGTGCAAATTAGACTAATTTTGATGTTTTTTGGGGTTACTTTCAGCACTGTAAGTGCAAATGCCAATACGGCTCGGACTAGAGGCCGTATTTATGAACCGATCTTTACGAAACTTCTTGGGTACCTTTGGTATCACCGTGGGACGAGAACGAGTGTTTTGGGGTCCGGTCCGAAATTCAAGATGGCCGATGGCAGCCATTTTGTACAAAATTAGGTGCAATCAGATTTTTGCACAGAACTTCCATATGAAAGCCCTGATTTGAATAATTTTTTTTGTGTGAATGTTTAGTACCATGGGATGCATCACATATAATACGGGTTTTTTTCTCGTGCAGAAATTATGCAAATTAGATGAACTTTGACTTTTTCAGTGCGACTTACACACAGTAAGTACCGGTACACATGTCAATACGGCTCAGACTAGAGTCTGTATTTATGAACTGATCTTCACGAAATGTCTTGGGTACCTTTGTTATCACCTTGGGACGAGAACGAGTGTTTCTGGGTGCGGTCTAAAATTCAAGATGGCTGCCAGTGGCCATTTTGTACCGAAATTAGGTCTAATCAGTTTTTTGTACACAACTTCTATACAGCTCAGACTAGAGGCCATATTTATGAACCAATCTTTACGAAACTTCTTGGGTACCTTTGTTATCACCGTGGGATGAGAGCGAGTGTTTTTGGGTGTGGTCTGAAATTCAAGATGGCCACCAGCACCCATTTTGTACCAAAATTAGTGCAATCAGTCTTTTGTATAGAACTTCTGTATGAAAGTTCTGATTTCAATAAATTTTTGTATGAATGTTTAGTAACATGGAATACATCACATATTGTAAGGGGTTTTTTTTCGTGCAGAAATTATGCAAATTAGATGAACTTTGATTTATTCAGTGCAACTTACACAATGTAAGCACACATGTCAATACGGCTCAGGGTAGAGGCTGTATTTATGAACCGATCTTCACAAAACTTCTTGGGTACCTTTGTTATCTCCTTGGGATGAGAATGAGTGTTTCTGGGTATGGTCCAAAATTCAAGATGGCTGCCAGTGGCCATTTTGTACCGAAATTAGGTCCAATCAGTTTTTTGTCACAAGTTCTATACAGCTCGTATTTATGAACTGATCTTCACAAAACTTCTTGAGTACTTTTGTTTTCACCTTGGGACAGGAACGAGTGTGTTTTGGGGTGCCTTTGTTATCACTGTGCTATGAGAACAAATATTTTGGGGTTCAGTCAGACCCACTCTGGGACTCAAAGATTTTTTCTAGTTCAGCATCTGACTGTCACCCACCTTTACAATACTTTACCTATACATTTGTTACAGGCAACGGTCAGTATTTATGTACAGACCGTTACAATACTTTATATGTACCTTTGTTATCAGGTCATTACCTAGATGTTTGTCATTGCTGTGTCACATACTATACATGTACATGTCTTTGTCTTGACAAGTTGAGCTACAGTGTCATTGACACTTTCATTCCAATTGTATGAATAGAAATTATATTATTCTGTTACTTACTAGTACAGAGGAGCCCACTTAATTGGATATCTCTTTACTGAATAACCCTGTTAACTGAATATAATTTCCCAACACAAAACCATTTACCATACCTCCAGTACAAATTTGACCTGTTAATTGAATACAGGTTATATATTGAGTAAACTCCTGTTAACTGAATACAAAATCTTGTAACCTGTCGAGAAATTACCCTGACTTGCCCCTGTTTTCCTTTGTTTATAGACCTATTTGGCCTCAGTACATCCAATACAGGCGTTTAATCTATTATATCTTGTTTGACAGAGCTCATGGAGCTCTGTCAAACAGGATATAATAGAATAACACTAGGTTTATTACAAATTATTGGAGAGTGCCCACGGCATACTCCAATAATTTGTAATAAAACAAATCTATATAAACAGAATATTATTTGTGTTTGACTGAATATGAAATATAAGCAAGGAAAGTGTTAGCTTTTGCTCTGATATCCTCATTTTTTTAAAGCCCTGATAGTGGCTTCTAGCACTCAACCAGTTAAGAAGTCTTGACAGCAGGATTGCATTAGTATTTTAAGCTGCGATAACATTCATTTGTTGTCACTGAGCACTATTCAGGAGAAAATAGGAATTGAGGTTAAAACTTTAAAAAATCGCAAAATAATAAAACAAATGACCACAAAGTATAAGACATACAAAGGTATCAAAGGGTTAAGTAAAGACTAAAGTTGGCTAGCTGTGTTCACAACAAATTTTATTATTTTTTTCAATTTTTGTCTCAAAAATGGCTATATGATCCCTCACTTGGATGAGCTCATTGAGCTTGTTCCAATGATTGGTCATAAGCTTTGTTTTAAAGACAAAAATTTAAAATATTCAGTTATTTGGGAAATATTTTCTGCAAGTGTCATCTGCTATATGTATTGGATAGACAGTTAATAACAATGAAAGTGTCAATGACACTGTAGCTTAACTTGTGTGTTGTGTTTGATGAAAAGGATAATGTTCAATGTTTATGAAAGGATTATGAAATAAGACAAGAATTGTCATAATTGGGAATATGTTCATTTCTGTTCCCTGTATGCTATGTTTATGATAAAAATAATATGAGGTGTACACTGTACTAAAGAGCTGAGGGGTGGGTTAATATGACCTCACAGTTAATGTATGTGGCCCTCACAGTTAACGTATATCAACAAAAGTTACCAAGTTACAGTGAAATTATACCAAAACGAGTCATCCTATCAAGTTACATTAAAATCCCTTCATAAATATGGCCTGTAGACTGTGCTAAAGGTTTTCGGGCTTCGGGCCCCTGTAGCCGTCAGTTTCCCAATTGCGTCCAAAGGGGACATTCTCATCTAGACATTATATGAAGTCAACCTACCAAGTTACAATGAAATCCCTTAATAAATATGACCTGTAGACTGTGCTAAAGGTTTTTGGGCTTTGGGCTCTGGCAGCCATCATGGTTGAATGATCGCAACCAAAAGGGGACATTCTCATGTGGGCATCATCTGGAGTAATCCTACAAAGTTACAATGAAAATCCCTTCATAAATATGACCTGTAGACTGTGCTCAAGGTTTTTGGGCTTTGGGCCCCTGAAGCCGGCACAGTTGACCAATCACGACCAAAAGGGGATGTCATCATCTAGGTATTATATGGAGTCAAACTTACGGGTTACAATGAAGTCCTTCCATAAATATGACCAATAGACTATGCTAAAGGTTTTGGGGTTTTGAGTTCGGGCAGCCATCAAGGCTGAATGATCGCGACAAAAAGGGGACGTTCTCATCTAGACATTATTTAGAGTCATCCTACCAAGGTACAATGAAATCCCTTCATAATTATCACCTGTAGACTGTGCTAAAGATTTTCGGGCTTTGGGCCCCTGTAGCCAACACAGTTGCCTAATAGACATTACATGAAGTCAAGCTACCAAGTTACAATGAAATCCCTTCATAAATGTGATCTGAAGACTGTGATAAAGGTTTTTCGGGCTTTAGGCTTGGGCAGCCATCATGGTTGAATGATCGCAACCAAAAGGGGACATTCTCATCTGGACATCATCTGGAGTGATCCTATGAAATTACAATGAAATCCCTTCATAAATATGACTTGTAGACTGTGCTCAAGATTTTTGGGCTTCAGGCACCTGTAGCCATCACAGTTGACCAACCACGACCAAAAGGGGATGTCGTCATCTAGGCATTATATGGAGTCAACCTACCAAGTTACAATGAAATCCCTTCATAAATCTGACCTGTAGACTGTGCTTAAGGTTTTCGGGCTCTTGCAGCCATCATGGTTGAATGATCACAACCAAAGGGGACAATCTCATCTGGGCATCATCTGGAGTGATCCAACGAAGTTACAATGAAATCTCTTCATAAATATGACCTGTAGACTGTGCTCAAGGTTTTTGGGCTTCGGGCACTTGTAGCCATCACAGCTGACCAATCACGACCAAAAGGGGATGTCATCATCTAGGCATTATATGGAGTCAACCTAATAGGTTACAATGAAATCCTTCCATAAATATGACTTTTTACCTATGCTAAAGGTTTTTGGGCTTGGGCACCCATCAAGGCTGAATGATCGCGATCAAAATGGGACGTTTTTATCTAGACATTATTTGGAGTCATCCTACCAAGTTACAATGAAATCCCCTCATAAATATAACCTGTAGACTGTGCTAAAGGTTTTCGGGCTTTGGGCACCTTTAGCCGTCACAGTTGCCCAATCATATCCAAAAGGGGATGTTCTCATCTAGACATCATATGAAGTTAACCTACCAAGTTACAATGAAATCCCTTCATAAATATGACCTGTAGGCTGTGCTAAAGGTTTTCGGGCTCGGGCAGCCATCATGACTGAATGATCGCAGCCATAGGGGACAATCTCATCTGGGCATCATCTGGAGCAATCCTAAGATGTTACAATGAAATCCCTTCATAAATATGACCTGTAGACTGTGCTCAAGGTTTTGGGGCTTCGGGCATTTGTAGGCATCACAACTGACCAATCATGACCAAAAGGGGATGTCATCATCTAGGCATTATATGGAGTCAACCTAACAGGTTACAATGAAATCCTTCCATAAATATGATCTTTTGCCTATGCTAAAGGTTTTTGGGCTCTGGCACCCATCAAGGCTGCATGATCGCGATCAAAATGGGACGTTCTCATCTAGACATTACAATGAAATCCCTACATAAATATGACCTCTAGACTGTGCTAAAGGTTTTCGGGCCCCTGTAGCCATCACAGTTGCCCAATCATGTCCAAAAGGGGACTTCTCATCTAGACATTGTTTGAAGTTAACCCACCAAGTTACAATGAAATTCCTCAATAAATATGACCTGTAGACTGTGCTAAAGGTTTTCGGGTTTTGGGCTCGGGCAGTCGTCACAGTTGGCAGATCATGCCCAAATGGGGAAATTCTCACCTAGACATCATAAGGAGTCATCCTACCAAGTTACAATGAAATCCCTCCACATTAAATATGACTTGCAGACTGTGCTAAAAGTTTTTGGGTTTCGGGCTTGGGCAGCCATCACGGTTGATAGATCATGCCCAAAAGGGGGCGTTCTCATCTAGGCATAAAACAGAGGCATCCTACCAAGTTACAATGAAATCCCTTCATAAATATGACCTGTAGACTGTGCTAATGGTTTTCGGGTTTGGGGCTCGGGCAGCCATACCGGTTGCTTGATCGCGACCAAAAGGGGACGTTCTCATCTAGACATGACCCCAAACCTGCATATGAAATTTCGTGATGATCAGACAAGAACTGCGGGGTGTAGCCCGTGCTAAAGGAAAATGTGAACAGACGTCATAGGCTCACAGACTAACAGACTAACAGGCTCACAGACTAACAGACTTCCACACGCGTGATGGCAATAGCTTATCTTGACTATGTCAAGTTAAGCTAAAAATAGAAGATTAATTCAATTCTATCTCCAAAACCAACGCATTCACAATGTTACCATGTCAACGTTGACTTCTGATGTCATTCCCGTATTAGACATGTTGTGAACAATATATTTTCTGTAATGAGCTGTTTGATGGTAATTATATGATAGAAGAAGTTTTGAGAAGTGAAGAAGAAACAACATATAGATTGGCAGAAAAATCATTACAGTATCATTGGAGATTCAGTAGGGCAACATACTTGAATGTACAAATATTTCTGAAGTCTGAAATAGAAGGGTTTCTGGTTGCTACTCAGGATCCAAACTTAATGACAAGACAGTTGGCATGTTGTCTTCTGAAACAAACATAGATCCAAACTGTCATATCTGTGAGGAAAACTGTGATACAATCGGCCACATGCATATGCTGGTTTGTTAGTTAACACTTCCACCTTCTAGCATCAGACCACTTCTGTGAACACCACCATGCAGTTGCCCAGGCCTTATGATGCTCTGATTTGCACAAATGAATCCATTTTGATTCTCATGAACTCTTGTTGTGAGAATCAATTTTCAGTTCTTAAATAATTTAGAATTTGACAGTACAGTGGATCCCACTTGATTGGATATCTTGTAACTGAATAACCCTGTTAATTGAATATACTTTCCCAACACAAAACCATTTACCATACCTCCAGTACAAATTTGACCTGTTAATTGAATATAGGTTATAGAGTAAACTCCTGTTGAGTAAAATGTCTTGTAACCTGTCGAGAAATTACCCTGACTCTCCCCAGTTTTCCTTTGGTTATAGACCTATTTGGCCTCAGTACATCCAATACAGGCATTTAATCTATTAAATCTTGTTTGACAGAGCTCATGATAATCTTATTTGTATGGTTTTGTTAAACATTGTGAAATTTGTTTTTGCAAAATGTGAAATTTTAATTTATTTTTTAAAAATACTGTGTTAGATAAAGGGTTGTATGATTTTAGGGTTATGGCTCTTGCTTGCAGTAAACTTTGCCATTTTTGTTTTGGTGGGGGGGGGGGGGACTTTTATTTCCTTTTGGTGGAACGTTTTGAAATTTGACAGTTTTTCATATTATTATAGAAGGAAAATTAAATTAAAAATTCAGATTCTTGTACAATTAATTCCATAGTTGCAGTCCTTGATTGTGCAAAAAGTTCAGTATTATGTGGATTCCATATGGTAACTTTACTTTCCTTTGGCAGATTGATTTGAAATTCAACATTTATTTTAGGATCATAAAATAAAGGCTGATGTCAATTTTTAGATTTCTGGTGCACAGAATTCCAATAGGGGTAACAGTGATGCATTGCCCGGCATTGGTCATCACATTAGGTTTATGATTGTGAAGTCAAGTGCTGAATCTAAACAGGTCTTTTTTTACTGTGACTGAGGACTTAACTAACCCTTTACCTAACGAATCAACAGCATCCGTCCACGTAATTTACAAACTAGAAAGTTGAAAAAAAATAATTTTAAAATAATTTTAACAAAACCATATCATGTGACCCCTCATTGGGATGATCTTAGTGAGCTCATTCCAATAAGGGGTCACATGATATGGTTTTGTTGAATTTTTTTTTAAAACATGAAAAAACAAAAATTAAAATAACAAATTTTGATATTGTCTGCATTGGGTAAAGGGTTAACCCCATTTGTATGCGTGGATGCCCTTCAACATATGTAAATTTAGCTATTTTTTTATTCCATGTGATAACTTTTCTACTACTTGGCAGATTGATTTAAAATTAGGTACTTTTTCCTGTGACTATAAAAGAAAACCTATTTTTGATTTTTTATGACTTTTTGTGGACATTATTTAATAGCTATGGCCCTTGATTGAACAAAAGCATGGTTTATTTTTTTAATATCTCTAAAGTTTCTCCATAAAACCATACAAATATGAATATCATTAGAACCAGCTCGCTGAGCTGGTTCTAATGATATCCATATTTGTATGGTTTTGTTAAACATTGTGAAATTTGTTTTTGCAAAATGTGAAATTTTAATTTATTTTTAAAAAATACTGTGTTAGGTAAAGGGTTGTATGATTTTAGGGTTATGGCTCTTGCTTGCACTAAACTTTGCCATTTTTGTTTTGGTGGGGGGGGGGGGGGGGGGGTACTTTTATTTCCTTTTGGTGGAACGTTTTGAAATTTGACAGTTTTTCATATTATTACAGAAGGAAAATTAAATTAAAAATTCAGATTCTTGTACAATTAATTCCATAGTTGCAGTCCTTGATTGTGCAAAAAGTTCAGTATTATGTGGATTCCATATGGTAACTTTACTTTCCTTTGGCAGATTGATTTGAAATTCAACATTTGTTTTAGGATCATAAAATAAAGGCTGATGTCAATTTTTAGATTTCTGGTGCACAGAATTCCAATTGGGGTAATAGTGACGCATTGCCTGGCATTGGTCATCACATTAGGTTTATGATTGTGAAGTCAAGTGCTGAATCTAAACAGGTCCTTTTTTACTGTGACTGAGGACTTAACTAACCATTTACCTAATGAATCATCAGCATCCGTCCACGTAATTTACAAATTAGAAAGTTGGAAAAAAATTTTTTTTAAATAATTTCAACAAAACCATATCATGTGACCCCTCATTGGGACGATCTCAGTGAGCTCATTCCAATGAGGGGTCACATGATATGGTTTTATTGAATTTTTTTTTAAAACATGAAAAAACAAAAATTAAAATAACAAATTTTGATATTGTCTGCATTGGGTAAAGGGTTAACCCCATTTGTATGCGTGGATGCCCTTCAACATATGTAAATTTAGCTATTTTTTTATTCCATGTGATAACTTTTCTACTACTTGGCAGATTGATATATAATTAGGTACTTTTTCCTGTGACTATAAAATAAAATCTATTTTTGATTTTTTATGACTTTTTGTGGACATTATTTAATAGCTATGGCCCTTGATTGAACAAAAGCAAGGTTTATTTTGGGGGTTTCCACAAAATAATTTGATTTTGTATTGGAACAATGATTCAAAATTTGACAGGTTTTTTATGATCACAAATTGAAGGTAAAGTTTGATTTTCATATTAACTCTTAACCCGCTGAGTATTTTTTAACCCTTTACCCAACGAATCGCCTGTATCTGCCCGCGTAATATGCAAATTCAGCAGTTGAAAAAATATTATTTTTCAAAAAATTTCAACAAAACCATATCATGTGCCCCCTCGTTGGAATGAGCTCGTCGAGCTCATTCCAACGAGGGGTCACATGATATGGCTTTGTTGAAATATTTTGAAAAATTTGAAAAAATGGTATTTAAAATGATAAATTTTGATATTGTCTGCGTTGGGTAAAGGGTTAAATATTTATTATCAAATCTAGTCATGGCTGCTATGAAGCCTCAAAACATCCAATGATATAATGTTTTGAAATTTCGATGTTTTTTTAGGATTTCTAAAGAAAGTACAAATTTTACCCGCTAATTGATAAGGTTATAAAGACGACTCCTGCCATTTTAATAAAAAAGCTTATAATATGTCCAGAAATTACACTGCAGTCACCAAACTTCTCTTGTTTATAGGCCCGTTTGGCCTCAAAACATCCAATTACAGCCATTTAATATATTTCAGTTTATTTGATAGAGCGCCCTGATTGAACAAATGCTAAATTTATCTCTAGAATACATGTATGTTGTGACCAAATCCCTGTTAATTGAATAGTCCCATTAACTGAATAATTTTTTTCCTGTCAAAATGGCTAGTCAATAACAGGGTTCCATTGCACCAGTAGAATTTACTAATGCTCTGATGCTGGCTTCCAGTATATGTACAGTTAACTGGTTAAGGGCTAGATTATTTTTGGTGGTCTTAATTTGTTATTAAAATTTTGTTTTATTACCAATTACTGGAGAGTGCCTAAAGGAACTTATTATATATAATTTGTAATAAAACAAATTTATATAAACAAAATATTATTTGCGTTTGACTAAATATTAAACATGAGAAAGGAAAATTCTGGCCTTTGCTCTTGTACCCTCATTTTTAGCTTAACTTGACAAAGTCAAGATAAGCTATTGCCATCATGCATGCAGAAGTCTGTGAGTCTGTTCACATTTTCCTTTCGCATAGGCTACACCCTGTAGTTCTTGTCTGATCGCCACAAAATTTCATATGCAGGTTTGGGGTCATGTCTAGATGAGAACGTCCCCTTCTGGTTGCGATCAGTCAACCGGTATGGCTCCCCTTGCCCAAAACCTGAAAACCATTAGCACAGTCTACAGGACATATTTTTGAAGGAATTTCATTGTAACTTGGTAGGATGCCTCTGTATAATGCCTAGATGAGAACGTCCCCTTTTGGTCATGATCATGATCTGTCAACCGTGATGGCTGCCCAAGCCCGAAACCCAAAAACTTATAGCACAGTCTGCAGGTCATATTTAATATGGAGGTATTTCATTGTAACTTGGTAGGATGACTCCGTATGATGACCAGATGAGAACATCCCCATTTGGTCATGATCTGTCAACTGTGACGACTGCCTGAGCCCAAAACCCGAAAAACTTTAGCACAGTCTACAGGTCATATTTATGGAGGGATTTCATTGTAACTTGGTAGGTTGACTTCATATAATGTCTAGATGAGAACATCCCCTTTTGGATGTGATTGGGCAACTGTGATGGCTACAGGGGGCTGAAGCCCGGAAACCTTTAGCACAGTCCACAGGTCATATTTATGAAGGGATTTCATTGTAACTTGGTAGGTTGACTTCATATAATGTCTAGATGAGAGCGTCCCCTTTTGGACGCGATTGGGCAACTGTGACAGATACAGGGGCCCGAAAACCTTTAGTACAGTCTACAGGTCATATTTATGAAGGGATTTCATTGTAACTTGGTAGGATGACTCCAAATAATGTCTAGATGAGAATGTCCCCTTTGGTTGCGATCATTCAATCATGATGGCTGCTTGAGCCCGAAGCCCGAAAACCTTTAGCACAGTCTACAGATCATATTTATGAAGGGACTTCATTGTAACTTGATAGGTGACTTCATATAATGTATAGATGAGAATGCCCCCTTTTCGACGAGATTGGGCAACTGTGACGGCTACAGGGTCTGAAGCCCAAAAACCCTTAGCACAGTCTACAGGTCGTATTTATGAAGGAATTTCATTGTAACTTGGTAGGATGCCTCTGTATAATGCCTAGATGAGAACGTCCCCTTTTGGTCATGATCTGTCAACCGTGATGGCTGCCCAAGCCCAAAACCCGAAAACTTTTAGCACAGTCTGCAGGTCATATTTAATATGGAGGGATTTCATTGTAACTTGGTAGGATGACTCCGTATGATGTCTAGATGAGAACTTCCCCATTTGGTCGCGATCTGTCAACCGTGATGACTGCCTGAGCCCAAAAACCTTTAGCACAGTCTACAGGTCACATTTATGGAGGGATTTCATTGTAACTTGGTTGGTTAACTTCATATAATGTCTAGATGAGACCGGCCCCTTTTGGACGTGATTGGGCAACTGTGACGGCTACAGGGGCCCGAAGACCGAAAACCTTTTGCACAGTCTGCAGGTCATATTCATGAAGGGATTTCATTGTAACATGGTAGGATGACTCCAAATAATGTCTAGATGAGAACGTCCCCTTTTGGTCGCAATCATTCAACCTTGATGGCTGCCCGTGCCCAAACATCTTTAGCATAGTCTATAGGTTGTATTTATGGAAGGATTTCATTGTAACTTGTTAGGTTGTCTCCATATAATGCCTAGATGATGACATCCCCTTTTGGTCATGATTGGTCAACTGTGACGGCTACAGGGGCGAAGCCCAAAAACCCTGAGCACAGTCTACAGGTCATATTTATGAAGGGAAGGGATTTCATTGTAACTTCGTAGGATCACTCCAGATGATGCCCAGATGAGAATCTCCCCTTTTGGTTGCAATCATTCAACCATGATGGCTGCCTGAGCCCGAAGCCCAAAAATCTTTAGCACAGTCTACAGGTCATATTTATGAAGGGATTTCATTGTAACTTGATAGGTTGACTTCATATAATGTCTAGATGAGAACGTCCCCTTTTGGACGCGATTGGACAACTGTGACGGCTACAGGGGCCCGAAGCATGTAAACCTTTACCACAGTCTACAGGACATATTTATGAAGGGATTTCATAGTAACTTGGTAGGATGACTCCAAATAATGTCTAGATGAGAACGTCACCTTTTGGTCACAATCATTCAGCCTTGATGGCTGCCCGAGCCCAAAACCCCAAAACTTTTAGCATAGTCTATAGGTCGTATTTATGGAAGGATTTCATTGTAACTTGTTAGGTTGACTCCATATAATGCCTAGATGATGACGTCCCCTTTTGGTCGTGATTGGTCAACTGCAACGGCTTCAGGAGCCCGAAGCCCAAAAACCTTGGGCACAGTCTACATGTCATATTTATGAAAGGATTTCATTGTAACTTCATAGGATCACTCCAGATGATGCCCAGATGACAATGTCCCCTTTTGGTCAGGATCATTCAACCATGATGGCTTCCCGAGCCCAAAACCCCAAAAACTTTAGTACAGACTACAGGTCGTATTTGTGAAGGGATTTCATTGTAACTTAGTAGAATGACTCAGTATAATGTCGAGATGAGGACATCCCCTTCTAGTTGCAATCGGTCAACCATCATGGCTTCACAGGCCTGAAGCCCGAAAACCTTTAGCACAGTCTACGGGCTGTATTTATGAAGGGATTTCATTGTAACTTGATAGGATGACTCGTTTTGGAATAATTTCACTGCAACTTGGTAACTTTCGTTGACATTCTTTAACTGTGAGGGCCACATACATTAACTGTGAGGTCCACATTAACCCACCCCTCAGCTCTTTAGTACAGTGTACACCTCATATTATCTTTATTAAAACATAGCATACAGGTAACAGAAATTAACATATTCCCAATTATCACAATTCTTGTCTTATTTCATAATCCTTTCATAAACATTGAACATTATCCTTTTCATCAAACACAACACAGACAAGTTAAGCTACAGTGTCATTGACACTTTCATTTGAAAGCCTTGACAGTAGCTTCTAGCACTCAACCAGTTAAAAATGTGCCTTTTCTTGAAGTTTCCTTTGGGGCTTGGGGAGACAGTGACACATTTGTCATTACATTAAGTTTATGATTGTGAAGTGAAGTGCTGAATCTAAACAGAGTCTCTTTTATTGTGTCCCTGAGGACTTAACCCCATTTGTATGTGTGGATGCTTGATGGAGCAGTGCGCTTAGGCATATGCACATTGACTGTACACATGCTTTAAACTTAGTAAATCACACTCAACCTTTCTTTGATCTATTAGTAAATTTAAAAGTCTAACAGTTTATTTGCTGCTTGATTGGTGATTTGCTTTGTGTTCTCTGCCTCATCCTATTTGTAAAACTCTTCAATACCTTGAGTGTTGTGTAACTGGGTCGTGTGAAGCATTCAAATCCGATTTAATTTCAAATCATCAAATTTGATTTGATTCGAGTCATGCTGATTTGGAAATTTTTTAATCGGCAAATTGTCCTCAAAATCCTATCAGGTGTCTCCTCTTGAACTCTTCTTTCATCATCGGGTCTCCTGTACAAGATACCTGATGATAGAAAAATAGTTTAACCCTTTACCTAACACAGCTTTTTTAATAAATAAATTAAATTTCACGTTTCTCGAAACGAGCCGGTTCTAATGATATCCATATTTGTATGGTTTTATTGGGACATTTGTAAGATATTTTAGGCTGTGGTGGGCTTATTTTGGTCAGTTTCCTAGCCGTTTTTTGCTGCTATGTTAGGTAAAGGGTTAAGAAAAGTTCCACAACTGCTTTGATTTTGTTCTGGTCCATTCCATTCTTTTGATTGACAAACCCAAACAGGTGAGTAGGCAAATGCAGTGCAATAAATACAATACTCTTTTTTTGAGAGGGAAGGAGGAGTGGTTTAACAACATTTTTGACAGCCAGGATCACCTCTTGTCAGACAGTTTTATAGGTGGAGGAAGCCGGAGTACCCAGAGAGAAGAACCAGGCAGTGGAGAGCAACTGTCAGACTCCCCAACACTCTGCACAAGATGAAGGCAAGCAAACCATCAACATGCATTACACCTTAGTACACAGCTCCACCCATGCCTCCACAAGGGCAATCAGGATTAACAGGTAGAGTGCTGGAAGCCCATATTTGGGCTTTACTCTGGAGTGCAGGTACCACAACTTAAAGGCTTCATATTTGGTGGATGCACTTCACATTATATTCAAAGTAAAATGATTTCATCTGGTAGGAATTGCCTTGTTTCAATTTATGGGATAGTGCCTATAAGCACTTGTTTGTTTGTTTGTTGGTGGTTAACGTCACATATTTATGCACCATGGCTAATCGTGACACAACATGGAGATGAAGTCAAGTTTAGTCAATCGTTGATCAACATGTTGCCCATTTTAGAGGACTTTCACCCCAAGCATTGGTGACTGGGTCCTATTTTACTAGTAAAGCGGAACTGGTTTACCACAGTAAACAAGTGCTGCTTACTTCCTGGGGTTCCCACGGGGACCCCTATAAGCACTCTCCCATAAATTGTAACAAGGCAGAGACAAGTGAACAAATTTTGATAACCCAAAATAATTTAGCACTCTACCAGTTAAGTGCCCTGCCAAAGGACACAATGCAGTTACCGCTGATTAGGATCGAACTGTGGAGTGTGGACCTTTAGGTTTGAGGTTCAATGTTCTAACCACTGAGCTGCCACGCTCCCTGATTACAATACTTGAGTGGACACTGACAATATTTACCACTGTAAGAAGTAGCACTATATTTCGATTGAAGAGTTGTGATATTTGATTCAGAATTCATTTTGATGGTAACCCAAATTTTAACTCAGTCCAATATGATGAATTTTTTTTAAATTCTTCATATCCACCAGTCAGAATCTTTTGATGATTGGTATAGAGCATCCTTAGCGGAGGGGTCAGATTCAAGCTTGTTCAACTCAAGTCCCTTGGGTCATATTTGGGCTCCTTATGGAAGCTCGAACATTAACATAGTGCAATATGAGGAATATTATTTTAAAATATTCTTCTTCAGATCTACTGGTCAGAATCTTTTGATATATGATATGCAGCTTCCTTCAGATTCAAGTTTGCTCAAAGCAAGTCCCTGGATTCATACTTGGGCTCACTGTGGAAAGCCAAATTTTAACTTGGTGCAATATGAGGAAATTTATTTTAGAATCTTCTTCAGATCTGCAAGTCAACATCTCTTGATATTTCGTGTTCTGCATCTTTAGTGTGTGTGTGGGGAGAGGGGGTCGGGGTGGGGGTGGTCAGCTTGAAGTTTGTTCAAATCAAGTCCCTGGACTGGATATTTAGACTTGATGTATTTGTTCACATCAAATCCCTGCAAATTAGTGCAGCATGGGAAATATTCTTAAAAGATCTTCTTCAAATCCAGCAGGCAGAATCTTTTGATATTTGGTATATAGCATTACCATAACTCCTAGATTAAGGTTTGTTCAAAGTGTTATGCTTGACTGATTTTGGTTGGCACCAGAGGGGTTTGAAATTTAACACAGCACCCAATGTAAAATTTACTATTTGTTTAAATGAACTGTGCCAACACATAACAGAGCTGGTAAACTTTAGTTACCCAGTAGATGTAAATGTGAGTACCAGTACATAAGATTAATGTTTGTCAAATGGGGTTCCACAAGTCCTCTTGATGCTGGGGGAGGGGTGAGGAGGGTCTGTTGGTAAAAATATTTGGGTTTTTTTGCTTTAGAACAAGATTTGGAGGAGTTTTGAATGATTTTATACAAAAAAAACCCTTTCAACCTGTTAGAGGTTGGGGAAGAAGTGGATGGGATCAACTGAGTGATTTTGTTTTTATTCAAAATGAGTTTTGAAGGGGTTTGAGTGATTTTACGCAAAAAAAAAATAAAAAAAATAATTCATTCAATAGCTCCTTCCCCCTTCCACCACCACTCCTCTAGCTACATTAGATTAACTGTATTAAAGAAGGATGTAAGGACACATTCAGCATCTATCCTTCTTAAAGAAGGATGTAAGGACACATTCAGCATCTATCCTTCTTAAAGAAGGATGTAACGACACATTCAGCATCTATCCTTCTTAAAGAAGGATGTAAGGACACATTCAGCATCTATCCTTCTTAAAGAAGGGTGTAAGGGCACATTCAGCATCTATCCTTCTTGAAGAAGGGTGTAAGGACACATTCAGCATCTATCCTTCTTAAAGAAGGATGTAAGGGCACATTCAGCATCTATCCTTCTTGAAGAAGGGTGTAAAGACACATTCAGCATCTATCCTTCTTAAAGAAGGATGTAAGGACACATTCAGCATCTATCCTTCTTAAAGAAGGATGTAAGGGCACATTCAGCATCTATCCTTCTTGAAGAAGGGTGTAAGGACACATTCAGCATCTATCCTTCTTGAAGAAGGATGTAAGGACACATTCAGCATCTATCCTTCTTGAAGAAGGATGTAAGGGCACATTCAGCATCTATCCTTCTTAAATAAGGATGTAAGGACACATTCAGCATCTATCCTTCTTGAAGAAGGATGTAAGGACACATTCAGCATCTATATGTTAATATAGTTAATCTAATGTAGCTAGAGGAGTGGAGGTGGAAGGGAGAATGGTCTTTAAATCTCCAAACAGTTGTATCAGTTGAGCGATTCAGGCCCCTTGGGGCTTCCTGTCGATAAAGTTTTGCAATCTGCTATAACGTTTAATTGTTAAAGATATTTCTGTGAAACTTTACAGGGATATACCCTACCAGACTCTGATATGTCACAATCAAAACCATGCCTCTGGGTCCAAGGTCAAGGTCACAGTTACCAGCAATAGAATTTCATGTGAAGGTAAAGTTTGTCAATCACTTATAACTTTAACTACATGTATTGAAGATAATTCTGTGAAACTTTACGGGGCTTACTCAACACCATGAGGTGAGACCATTTTTTTACAGAGATATGTGTCTGTATTTTAAAATGAGTTTTGAAAGATTTCAGTGGATTTCATGCTTGAGAAATATTTTCACTCAATTGACCACGGGAGAGGGGGGAGTGTCAGGTTTGTTTTTTCAAAGGGTTTCAATTGACCCAATTATCCTGCATTGTGGGGGGTAATTTTTTTCTTGGCATAAAATCTCTCAAAATCCTTTAAAATTGATTTAAAAGCAAACAAAAAATTCATCCAATCCACATCTCCACCTCTGGGATCTGCAGCAGGCAGATGCTTAAAACATGCGAGACCCCACTATGATGGTTGCCTTGTTTATTTCAACTTCCAAACACTCAGGGGCTGTAAAACTGCTGCTCAAAAATAGCAGAGGCCATGAATGCAATGAAAAGAGCAAAAAGAATACTTCACACAAATACTATGGAAAAAATGCTATATTATACCCTGATGCATGGCTATTTATATTACATATTTCAGTTTTAGGGTCATATGCCCGCTGCAAAAAGGACCTTCAATCTTCAAAAAACAGCTGGAAATATTATAGTGAACAAAAAATTTAATACTTCCACTGATCTACTATTCAAAAAGTTTGGAAAGCTAATAAAATTTGAACATCTATATACACTGTAAGTTCTCTTTATGCATCATTGGTACAACAGTAACCTTCTTGTTTGCTTCAATATAAAGTATACACAAATCCTTCTGGTGTAAACTCAAGACAAATCAGAGAAATTCAAGATCTTTAAGCACAGAACACAATTTCTGCTAAACTTCACCTCCACACCTTTCAGACTCAACTGAACAGAGTTGATCCCTCGGTGCAAAACCTTTCTGGTCTCAATTTAAGAGGGATCTTGATGAAAAGTCCCTTGGTTCTTACAGTCATCAGTAAATTGCAATAACTGATGGTGTCTAAATTATTTTGCAACTCAACACCAGCGTTAAGTTGCAAAATTGTAGATTCGCGAAAGGCTTGTTCCTTTTTGATAAAGTCTATCATTTTGTACAAGTTTGGATGCGAATCTGCAATGAATAGCTGAGTCTTTTCACTTATAAGTCTGAAAAATCTAGTGTACGTTGCTTGTGTTTTATTTGGTAGAAATCCATAAACATGTGGAACCATTTTATTTTCAACAAAAGCACGCACAATGTAAAGTTGAAAAAACACTTTAGGACACTTGTCAAAGGTGCCATCACAGAACAATTTCTCCGTCGCGGCAAGAAATCTGAAATTACTCTCTGTTGCAAATATTAAAAGTTTTTCGTTTTCTCCGTCGTCTGCCAGAAAAAATTCATCACGGGTTGTAGTCATTTGATAACTATCTGGTAGATCTATGCCAGACCGTGTCTTTGGAAGTTCTTAGTATATTGAAGACACAGTTTTAGACTAGTCTTTGTAAGACTGTTAACCCGGGGCCCTCCTGGCCCTCACAGTCTTTGAGAGACCCGTTCAAATCTAGTCTGACTAAAAATGAAAGAAACTGACCGCATTTGGGTCGACTCAGTTCACGCTTCATATCGAAGACACAAATCACATAATCAACATTCTACTTGTCGTACTCAGCCCAAATATAATTTATTTACGTGTCTGCATCATTTTTTAACGCAAACACAGCATCAAATTCAAGAAATGTTGAAAAATATCCGACTTCAACACGTAAAATAACATCATGTTTCAAAGATAAACAAATTGTACTACGCATGCGCACAGATAATAATCTTCACCATTCCAACTAAATCTACTTCAACAGTCCAAGAGATGGTTTATTGATGGAACTTTCAAGGTGAGATTTAGTAAGCCTTTCTTGATACTGAAAAATATCTATTTCCTGTTTTTTCAAGAGTTTCCAACAACACTTGGAGATATATAAATTTATAAATTTTCATTTTCAAATATTAATTTCAGATTGTTGGTACGCCGTTCAGCACTAATGGGCAACTAATGACAATAAATGCATTCATCCAAAAAGACGGAAAAAAGAAACAGTTCCCGATGGTTTACGTCCTGATGTCAAGACGGCGAAAGACAGATTATGTTGAGGTTTTGGAAGCAATTCTCAGTAAAGTTCAAGACCCATTGGTGGAGAGCTTTGTACTAGACTTTGAACAAGGTGAGATTTTTTTTATTACTTTATGAATAAAAAACAACAAAAATACAGGTTGATTAATATAAAACTCGTTGTTCTATTATTAAGAAATTATTCTGTTATTTAAATTATTCTATTTTTTACGTTTCAGGAGCTTGGCAGGCCGTGAGGCAGGTTTTTCCAGCTGCAGAAGTCAAGGGCTGTGTCTTCCACTGGACACAGTCTGTTTACAGGAAGGTGACAAGTCTTGGATTAGCAACAGCATACAGAGAAAAGGGGCCAGTATACAACTACATCAGACAACTATTAGCTCTTCCTTTCCTTCCGGCTAACCACATTGAGGATACATTCAGAGCATTTGAGCAAAGAGCAAACACCCAACAACTCAAAGATTTCGTGGAATATCTTGAGACACAGTGGATCAACAACCCAGCATTCCCCATTGAAGACTGGTGCATCCATGACCACACTGTCAGAACGAATAATGATATAGAAGGTAATTGTTTGTTCATTCACACGTCCGTTATTTCGCCCATTCCTTCTTTCATTCCTTCTTTCCTTCCGTCATTCCTTCTTTCCTTCCGTCATTCCTTCCTTCGCTCTTTTCCTCCTTTCTTCCCCCTTCCCTCCTTTCGTCCTTTGTTCATTCATATAATGACGCGCCAATTAAATATTTATTCGATTTTTTTTTCAGCATGGCATAGGAGGTTGAATTGCCGGGGACATAGTTTAACATTCTACAAACTGGTACCGATTTTGATGAAAGAATCCAAGACAGTTGAAATGAGCGTTACATCAAATGATTTAGAAGGTGATCGGCGATTAAAATACACCAAATTATCCAAGAAACTAGAGGAAGCATGGAGGCTGTATTCAGAACATGAACTGACGTCGACCGGATTTTTGAGGCGCTGTGCTACATTATATTCAATTTCAGATTCTTAAATTAGTTATGTGCATGTTTTATATAAATAATTAGTGCTCGATGTCAAAAATAAACTTGATGTATATATTATTTATATTATGTATTTGTAACCACCAATAATTGAAAAAGCATCGATGTTAAAATAGTCTACTTTTATTAAATAAAATTACTAAATTACTAAATAAAAATGATGAAAAAATATGACAACATTTAATAAAAAAAAATAGTGTTTCACAAATCCGTATTGAGTTATTTTTTCCGGTGGCGAGATGACCCGTGGCGAGTTGACCCGTGGCGACTTGACCCGGTGGCGACTTGACCCGGTGGCGAGTTGACCCGTTCCCCTCTCAAAGACTGTGAGGGCCAGGAGGGCCCCGGGTTAACAGTCTTACAAAGACTAAGTTTTAGACTCGCAAACCACAGTTTGTTTCATTGTTGCCAACAACTTATCAACTTTAATTTGGTTGACATCTGGTGGATGGTTGTGTTGTGTTCCACCGGAACACATCATATCATTCTTCGTATTCAGTGTTATTCTACAGTCTTTGTTGCAGCATATCCAGTGAACTGCATTGGCCCTTCTGGATTTTATTCTATACTTGTAATCATTGTATACTAGATGCCTTCCACCTCTACCGTTGGGGATATAAGTTGCACTTACTTGAACCTTAGCCATTTTGATGTGTGGATGAAGTGAGGTGGGGGTATATATATATACCCATGCAGTGAATTAACAAAAATTCAACTACAAACATATTGTGAGCTTAACTTTTACCCCAAAATGCCGCATTTAGTTTGGATGAACATATCTAAGAGAAAGGTGCTCTCACTTAAAAAAACACAAACTAGGCATTCACGATTACCTGTAAATCAACTGAAGGCTGTCGACAAGAAATTCAAACAAATCACCAAACTGATCACCAGTCAGATAGTTAATAGAAACAAACTATAACAACATTACCTAATGCTGGTCACTGATAATTAATAGAAGGCAATCGTCAAAGTGAAACTAACCCGTCAAATCTGGCTATCGCTATTCATAAAAATTAGCATTCAGTTGTCACTATTTTTTTCATTTTTTGTCTCAAAAACATATCTTTTGACCCTTCATAGGGACGAGCTCATGGAGTTGGTTCCAATGAGGGGTCATAAGCAATGTTTTTGATGAAATAAATTAGTTATTCAAGAAATTTTTTGCCAAGTGTTGCCTTTCGTGTTAGGTAAAGGGTTAACAAGAGTTTACTCTTTTACCTTTCTGCAAGTAACAGGTCAAATCTGAACTAAATGTATGGTAAATGGTTTGGTGTTTGAAAATTATATGCAATTAACAGGGTTATTTTCAACTGAGAGATATACAACTGAGTGGGTTCCAGTGTACTGTATGTTCATATGCTGCAAATAAACTATACAAACTATGGCTATGTGAGTAATGAGTTACAAACAGTTCTTATAAAGATTTCAGACATCAGTTTTTTGGCCAATGCTGAAGTTCAGGTTTATTCATTCATTGCAGTTCATGGTCTGTTGATTGCATATTTTCCATATGATGTTTTGTGGAAAAAACTTCATCTCTTTACTCACTATGTGTATCAGAGGCTGAATGACCATATATGCCACTATAAAGTTTCACAGTGTCCACTTCCAATGCACAACTGTGGCCCATAGGACTGCTTGATAGCCACAAAGTGGGCAGTGTAATTCCAACTCTATAATTATTATGGCTCTTTATCAATTGGTACATGGTCACAATTTCCTAATTTCTGTTAACCCTTTACCTAACATGAAAAAAAGAAGACACCAGCAAATAAAATTCTTGAATACCTATATTTTTTTATTTTTCCTGTCAAACCATAGCTTATGACCCCTCATTGGAATGATCTCAATGAGCTCATTCTAATGAGGGGTCATAAGCTATATTTTTGAGATAAAAAATGAAATAATAAGGAAAATTGAAAGGTGATTTTTGCGAATAGTGCTGGCCAGTTTTGGCCATTATGTTGGGTAAAGGGTTAAATTGATCCGCATTGTTGGATATGAACCAGTTATTTGTTGGGAACATGATAGGGAATGAAAATAAACACACAAAAATGGAGGTGGATGGTATTTTTTCAACTGGTTGATTACTAGGCACTATCAGCTAGGGCATTCAAAAAATGAGGACACCACAGCAAAAGCCAACATTTTCCCTTCTCATGTTTCATATTTAGTCAAACACAAATACTATTTTGTTTATATTAATTTGTTTTATCACAAATTATTACTCTTCAATAACTCGTAATAAAACATATTTTGATGAACAAATTCCGACCACCAAAAATAATGTAGCACTTACCAGTTAATAAATTGCAGAGTCCTCTCTTCTTCAGCTGTTACTTTTTTAGTGTTGCAGTGTGCGGCGGCTCAGTGGTAGATTGTTGAACTTCTGCGCTAGAGGTCCCAAATTCGATCCCCATCCGGAACGACCTGCCTTGTGTACTTGGGCAAGGCACTTTATCCTGGTAGCCTACATGGGGGCATGATGACACCGTGTACTAAGGCATACTGCATGTCGATGGTGCACATGTCTTCAACCACTGTAAACCTGCGTGGGCGGAGCTTGAACAGAGCTAGAATGTTGAGGAGCTGAAAGTTGCTTGCCGATGCTCGGTAGTTATCTCCGAGTACTCCAGCTTCCTCCACCTGTAAAACTGTCACGGTCACAATTAACCATTGTGCATAAGTATGTGGCCTTAAACACCAATAAATAAATAAATATAAATAGTGTTGGGAGGATAGCCAATGTATCAGAATTACCTTTAATAAACACATTTCACTGATCATCATATGGGATGGATTTTATTAAGGACCTTGGTATTGTATTTTAAACTGTATTACATAAAGATTAAATGATTTAAAAAAAATTGTTATGCAGGATTGACAATGAACACTCCATTGTGCATTTGGCAGTGGAAACGGAAAAGTGGAGTCATTTAGGTTACAATACAGTGTTTTCGTGGTAAACAGCGCCTCTAGTGGTTGACACCCAACCTTTAATGGAGCTGGAGGATAAAAGCTTCCTGCTTTATGCAACTGGTGGACAGTGAACTGAGCTTGTAAGTGTGAATAAAATATTAAAGTGCATGTTTTGAAAAAATTATAAAATATTGGTGATAACTGCCTTCTGGAAAGTGTGAGAGAACATTAAAATTGGGTGGGGGCAAGTAAAAGGGTTTCTAGACAACTCGTACCCACGGCAACTCGTACCAGTCAAGTCGTACCCAAAATTGGACGACTCGTACCCATTTTCGGCTGGACAACTCGTACCCACAATTGGACAACTCGTACCCAAGGTTGGACAACTCGTACCCATGGCTTGTCAACTTGTACTTGGTGTTTAATTGTATGGGTGAAGGCCGTTAATGGCCTAAGAACTATAGAAGCGGGTTTTTTGCTTTTGTTTCATTCGTTTAAGGTGCTATAATAGTAATGGAAATCAGTTTACTTTGAAATTCCTTCGTCAGATATTCCATGAATATGAATGAAATATACACAAAGTTTACGTCTAAATGACGGCTGTTATACACAGAACAGGAAACATATATTCATTGGCCGTACTTTTTTGATAGCAGGCACCAGTGGTTCCTGAAAGTCTGCAATCGTATTCGTACCATAACTGGCGTGAATGACACCCCCCCCCCCCCACCTCCAACCCCGACACCCGGTTTCTGTGCTTCAGTTTTGGGAAATAGAGTACTGGAAAAAACTAAAATGCCTCGCATCTAGGCCTAGGCTCTGCAAATTATCAGGGTGAAAACCATAGCCTTCGTCGCATCAACTCTTTAAGCCTTTCCTAATTAATAATGCCACTCTCTACCTTTACATTATTCTTCATGTGACAAAGTTACATCACTGGTGAGGCGCCACTCCGGTCAGGCGAGAAAGGATTTCATTGTAAATTGAGGGTCCAGTCGGATTTTGTACTTGAAGCGTAGCACATTTCCCCGCTGGGAAGAAAAACGGCAAACAATGACCAGTGATAGACTGAATCAAGAAGATCACAAATGATGTTCATTTAAAAAAAAAATCTAATTAAAAAGCCCTAATACATCTCTCTCTATGAGTCCACCAGCTCGCATCGACTGATTTCTGTCGGAAATTTTATGGTCAACACCGACACACCTGAAAACTCGACAGTCATTTAATTTAGACTTACCCGGCAGGTGTGAGATTACGAAGAATTATTTTCTATCGTCTATTACCTTATAGTCGATTGGTGTTTAATTTTCTTCCAATTATCTGTGCATATTATTATCGCCAATTAAGTTAATCTTCCAGTTGGGAGGTGTGTTTTTCTAACAATTATCTTCCATGACAATCATGAAAATTAAATGGTAATTAGCATTTTTGTAAGGTTTGCAATTAGACTATAAATGTGAATAAAAGTGAATCTCTCTCTCCTCTCTCTCTCTCTCTCTCTAGGCACCTGACTCTCGTGCCTCGACCGATCGAAACAAAAATTGGCACAGGTCTATATAGAAGTAATTTGACCAGGAAAGGACTTCTGATGACCACGATCGCGTCCGACATCGCGTTAATCCTTCAACTAATGAAGGGGTGGGTTAGGGTGGGGGATTGAGCCCCGATCGCATCTGATTTTGCATTAACCCTGCAACACGTGAACTGCTGGGTATGACCACCAATACAACAAAATATTACGTAGAAATGCCCTCAGAAGTTGAACGAAGAGCCAAAGATTACCCGATTTTGGGGAGGGGTGGGAAGGGGGGGGGGGGGGGGGGGGTCGTCTCCCGTATCTACACCACTGTATTAATATATAATTTAAATATTTCCTGTTTCCTTCCAATTGCTCTCTTGATGAAATGTCCATACCGGCGAAATTGACTTTCGGCGAAGTCTGTTCAGACTGTTCTGCTGAGATAAATGCTAAAAATGGAAAGTTTTTGCCTTTCTGCACACCCATTGAAAGCAGACACAAATCTTATCAAGTCCTTCAGCCAATATTCGCCTTCGCCCATACAATTAAAGACCAGGTACATGTTGACCAACTGTGGGTACGAGTTGTCCAACCTTGGGTACGAGTTGTCCAACTGTGGGTACGAGCTGTCCAGCCGAAATTGGGTACGAGTCGTCCAATTTTGGGTACGACTTGACTGGTACGAGTTGCCGTGGGTACGATTGTCCTGATACCAGTGAAAGTAGGTCTATTTTATTGAGTGCGAAACTGGACAGGAGTACAGGAAGCACTAATTTTGAAGGCAAAAATCCCATGGCAACCAATACATTTTTGGGGTATATTTTTTTCATGAGGTGATAAATTTAGTGGATATAGGGTTGTTTTTCCGAAAATGTGCTTGATGAGGTGGAGAGAGATTAAAAGGTTTGTACTGTCTTCAATGTAAAAAAAACACTGTATTGTAACCCAGAAGTTAACTGGTTGGAATAATTATCTCCCTTGATCTCCCGTTCTGAACTGGTTGGAATAATTATCTCCCTTGATGTTCCGTTCCGTGAGCATAAAAGGGAAGTAAATGGTCTCTGGAATGTCGGCCTTTTCGCCCCTCGGCGATTTCGCCCCCGAAGCCATTTCGCCCCCCGGCGATTTCGCCCCCAAAGCCATTTCGCCCCTCGGCGATTTCGCCCCCAAACCAGGTGTTATAAACCAGGGGTTATAAACAAGTAGAGACAAGTAATCGTATGGCATGGTAACTTTATTTATAATACACAATTGTATGGTATTTATTTTATAATACACAGACAAAATGGATTCAACGTTATTTACATAGAAACAGACAATATGGTATTTATTTTATAAGACACAAACAAAATAGATTCAACGTTATTTTTACTGCCACGTCGATTCCTGGTTTTGCTGGGTGAATATGGGAACGGGTATTTGGCTCAAACTGGTCCCCTCTTTGATTAACTGTTGCTGGACAAATTGAGTTTTTACCGCGCACACTACACCTCCACACATCTGTTCCATTTTTTAAAATCTTTTTGTGTACAAATGTGTAGCCGTCACTTGATACAAGCTTTCGTTTTCCTCTGGTAGAACCATTTTCTACTAATTCAAATGTAACGGTTGATTCCACTTCGCTTACATCATGTCGGTTGATGGTCTCATCAGTTACAGATCTGAAAGTAAAAGTAAAGGTTAGTAATAATTATAATAATAACGCTTTGGCCAGCCGCTGATTTGTCGCGGTTCTCTGAAGAGAAGGCCATTACTCTGCCTGAACCCCACCCTGTTTGAGACCTATATCCATGGGGACAGGATTCGTGGACACACTTCCTATGTTAAGTTGGCTTTTCACATCTGTATATAGCGCTTTCATGATTCCAACAAAGTTATCCCCAGGCCGATGTCCTCAACCTTTCTCTAGTTTAAACATTAATCAGAAAATGTAATGAAATAATACATACACTACTGATGAAGCTCCCAAAGGTTAGTCGGGCCCTTGGTGTCATGAGTAATTAGTTTCACCAATACAATAATAATAATATAATAACACTTTGGCCATCCGTGTGATTTGTCGCGGTTCTCAAGCGAGAAGGCCTTGATCACCCTTCATCTGTTTTACCTTTATCCCCTCCCCGCGTCCCTTCTCTTTTCCCAGCAAACCGAATCCTCCCAACCTCTGTAATTAGTACATAACCTTTTCCTTTAGGTTCCCCGATAACCACCTAAGAACCACTCTCTCAAACAAAACTCCATTTCATTAACAAAATTTAAAAAAAATGGAAATATATAAGATAATAATAATACAATAATAAACTATAATAAAACAATTACTTACTCTTCTTGTACTTCGGGTATCAATGACCTTGGTTCTCTTGAGACGTCGAAATCAGACCTTTCCAACGCCCTCGTAGATGAGTTGTGTGTCAAATTACTTATTTCGAGTTCAAATTGCCCAACTTCTGTCGAAGTACGAGTACTTTCAAGCTGTGTATTGATGGGAATTTCTTCGCTAATTTCCTCACTAACCAACGATACTCTCGACTCAAAGTGAACCAAGTCTGTTATTGCGCAGTGCTGATCTCGATTTTCACATTCATTACATGACCAATCAATGGAACCTCCACTTTTTACGGCCTCTCTATATGCAGCTTGGGTAATTCCAGTTTCGCAAGTCCGATGCTGCCATCTATCACAACCACCACACTGTAATGCTTGCTGACGCTTTCTGACTTGTTTGGAACAGTGAATGCACGCTGTGTCTGAAGACATGATGATGAATGCTGAAAAATCCATTTGCATTCCTTATTTATAAAATAACATTGTATACACAAATACCCATCAATCACACTCAATTTGTAAACACAAATACCCATCAATCACACTGAAATCAGTTAACAATGTTCGCTGAAACAACACATTCACAATAAACAAAAATACCGCTATCAGAGAAAATTCCGAACAAATAACTAAAATGTGTATCAACACAAACAAGCCAGTTAACACTGATCGCTAAAAACAACATCGCTAGATTCAGTAGAGTGAATTTCAATCTCTCAAAATGTGAACAAAGGATGGTGATTAAGTCTCTGTTCTGGTGTGTTGTTTTAAGCAAATAACAAATTAACACAAAAGCATTTCAGGGGGCGAAATGGCCGACCATTTTTTCAATCAGATTCCTAAGTACACCAACAGGTATAATTATACATTTTTTTGTTATTTTTATTTATTTAAAGCATGCGGATATGAGAAGGTAAGTTAAAAATAATACATTTTTTTGGCTCATTTATAATTTTTTTCGGGGGCGAAATGGCCGACCTCGGGGGTCGAAATGGCCGACTTCGGGGGCGAAATGGCCCGGCCAGGTGTCGAAATCGCCGAGGGGCGAAATCGCCGGGTGTCGAAAACGCTGGATACCGGTCTCTGCGACACGACCAAAATAGTAAATAATGTCGACGGAAGAAACTTCGGTGGAAAACAAACTTGAACAAGCAGAGGGCGGAGTTGAAGAGGAGGAAAGTAAAACAGAGGCAGTAGACACCCATCCGCCCAAAACTGTTGCTGCACATGCCAGTCCAGACCATACGGCCAAAACAAAAAGTAAGCATGTTTGGCACCCCCAATTTTTATCCTATTTTCGTGATAAAAGCGAAGGGGCAGGTCGGTGTTGCATAGCCTTGATTAATCCCTTTTCCAGTCGGCTCCGAGTCGATTAGGCCCGATTTGTATCGGCCAGAGTTAAACAATTCCGACACCTTTATCGTGAGATTGGAAACAATAAGCGATCACATTTCTCTCATTTTTTTTTAGTGAAAATACCATTTCGTTCTGTACGGAAAGCGGGCTGTGACATGCTATTTGCTCTTTGCTAGGGATTGGGGACAACCCGTCCCAGGGACAACCCGCCCCAGACCTATTTTTGGGGCGGGTTGTCCAACGTTTTGGGGCGGGTTGTCCCGATTTTTTTTTATATTTGACAAAAAATTTGGGGAGGGGGGGTTGTAGTAATACAGTACGTGGAGAGTAGATAGTAACTAAATCGCCCGTGGAGTGGAGTTATCACCCAAGCTATAACTTTTAAATTTTGTGTATATCGGCAAAAACCACAAGCAATGTTTCAGCCAATGGACCTCCGGGTCCATTCACTGAAACTTTGCTGGTGCTGGTTATACTTTGCAACAAATTTGCAATTATTGCTCGGGTGGAATCTCCACTCTGCGGGTGATTTAGTGATAATACACTCTCCACGTACTGTACATAAAAAAGATTTCTACTCACTTTTTTATCGAAAATTACCAGATTTAATCGAAAATTATCCACAATCCACAATTAACCGATTTTTTTATGCTATTTTAAAAAAAAAATTTGGGAGATGGTAATATATAAAAAAAGATTTTTACTCACTTTTTTATCGAAAATTATCCAATTTTAACGAAAATAATTCACAATCCTCTTAACACATCCCATAATAACTGAATCAAACTAACAATACTTCTAAACTGAAATGGTAGCATGTAGACACCAGTCAGAATTGGCGTGTTGTTTTAGACATGTTGTTTCAGTCGGGTACCCTCTAAGAGGAATGATATTTGTTTGATGTGCAAAAATCAAATGACAGGACATGTTGTTTTAGATATGGATTCACCACAGCGTTGATCTCTTCTCCTTTATCTAAGACTTAGACAATAAATGTGTTTTTTTAGATGTTAACATTAAACAATCATCATGTTGCTTGTCTTTGAATTATACCAGGTTGTCCCTTATATCTGAATTATTCACGTGTTATGACTTACAATACAATCATAATTCAAATGATGTATTATAAGTAATAACAAGTAAATAATTCATTCTGAATTATTCACGTGTTATTACCTATAATACAATCATAATTAAGTAAAATGACAGGTTATTAGTACTCATAATCCAATCCTAGTCCAATATCATAGTCAAGAAAAATTGGGGCGGGTTGTCCCGCTTGGGTTGTCCCAACTGGTTTGGGGGGGGGGGGGGGGGTTGTCCCTGGGGCGGGTTGTCCTGTTCCCTTTGCTAGTTGTATTGGACCAATCGCACTGGTTCTTTCTTCGGCTACATTGAACCGCCAATCAAATTATTCATTGTATATAAGACATGGTAATACAAAGAAGAAAAAAAGCTTATTGCTCTTTGCTTTTTGCTATTTGCTCTTTGCTATTTGCTTTTTGAGATTTGCTTTTTGCCGTTTTCTTTTTTCGTATAATTCTGTATGGGGACATTTCATTGGACAACCAATGCGTTTTGTAACTAGGGTAACAGAAAGTGTACTTTATCAACAGAAGTTTATTATTTTATTTATAAAATGAATTTTGACAACATTATTGAAGGTTTATTTCACAAAGGCTATAAGATACACGAAATCGTGTCACTCGGAATTAAATACAATGTGTGGAGAAGGTGTTTTTGTCGGCCCCCTAGTTATATAAATAAAATGGTAATGTTGGATAAGGGCCGTTCAATCCAATGTGCGAAAATAAGTAACAACGCCATAATTGTAACTCTCCCGACAATCTCAGGTTTAGGATTAGGGCTTTGGAGAAGTTTATAGGTTAGGGTTACTTTGCGAACGCTAACCCTCAAAACCATAAAAGACCGCTTGCAAAGCCCTAACCCCAATCGAAATACAAGTGGCACATTAATTCCCATGGGTTGAAGTTGGCTACAGCCGCTAACTTCATGTACGTTAGCGTGGTTAAATATATGTACATCTTATAGGAACCTCATTATGTAATGTTTGGTTGTTTTTGTATTATCAGGATTCGGGTCTTGTAGATTTCGGTCCGTTCTCAACTCAATAACTCAGTATACATCAAAAGCAGCGGAGGCGTTAAACTGTGTTAGTTTCTGCATTAGTTAACTCGAATATTGACACAGTGCTCATTCACACAAATTGCTTTTACTTCATTCCAACTTCCAAGTACCAATGCCGGACAATGCAAAGAAACTAAAGAGGTTTTCCTCCCACAGTTTTCTAACATAATAATGGGAGAGCTCCAGGCGACATTCCCCCATTATTGTGTTAGAAGATTCTGGGACTGGGAGTGGGCCTTAGACCCATAGCTGGATATTTCGGTTGTATAAATGGGGCATGAACAGGTTACAAGTTAAAACGGCTCCAATTTTAAAAGTCACAATATGAACATTTAATTTCCCATTCTAAAAACTCAAAATGTACATTGTCGAACACTGATTCATTTTCCTCGAAGCTTCGTTTGACTTACGAATCGGCAAACTATTCGAGATTGATATACGAATACCAAAGCGATGACGACATCGAATCGAATACTCGAAGCTTTGCAGGGCCCTACCTCCATTTAACCTTTGAAATAAAATAACAACTTGTCACTGTACATACATGTATTCTCAGGGGCTGTAATTAGGATGGTGCTACTCATATGATCAGTGCTTGTCCATTCAGTTGAGTTTCTTGAAATCACACGTAGGGGATTCTTAGGAGTTTAAGTAATAATACAGGTATATCTTGTTGCAGTCAATTTAATGAAAGCTTGATTATGACAAAACATGGTGGAGTAGTCATTAAAGGGACATACTAAAAAACTATCGTAGATGACTGTAGATGAGCATAGAAAAAGTAAGGGGTGTATGGGGAAAATAAAAGCACAAAAAGGTTAACACTAACCTTATAAACCTGTGAGTAAAATATTTGGTGCACATGTACATCATCTCTAGGTGGGTCAGATTCAAGATTGTTCAAATCGGGTCCCTGGGTTAATATTTGGGCTCTCTATTGGTGATCGGGTCACTGTAACTGCTGAGACATAACATTTGCAGTGCTTGTCTAAAGCTGATAGAATTGGAAGCAGTCGGGAACACCTGTAAAAATAATAATAATCTGACATGGACTTTAAAGTTAAAGTTCATGACAAGACTTCTAGTTTTAACTGTAATTTGATATTAAAATTTGACTACATATACAAAATGAAGAAAGTGGATTTCTACTTAATTGCAGTGCCATATATTCTTCACTTGAAAAGTATTTATAATTGTTCGTAACAGCACAAAAACACCTGCAAACTTTCATCACATGGACCACCGGGTGCAACTCTGTGGTCCATGTGATGAAAGTTTGCAGGTGCTTCTTGTGTTTTTGTCCTCAGAAATTATAAATAATTACTAAGAAAAATTTTTCTACCCCCCCCCCCCCCACTATACCTGAAACATACGCGTGTCCCGGATGAGACAGCAGGATGGGTTATTTCTATCTCACCCACCCCACGTGACATACTTATTTGCATATTTTAATAGCCGGAACTATTTCATCATCGCCTGCACAATTGTAAATAAACAAAATGGCTTCACGATTTACTGCATGTAATCCACGTGCCATTCAAAATCAACAATGTTGTTTTGTTTCGACCCCATGTTTCTCTGCAGATTTAATAATATCACTGCGCGAATTTATCGATCGATCAATAATCTCACAATGCCCTTTACATTAGAGTTTCACACACGCAAATTCATTAACCCCTTAACGGACAGTGTAACAAATCAATTTTTTAGTGTATACCTATAGTATATACCTAACTTTTGTACAATCTTTCTGATGAAATTGTTCGTTTTTCGAATGGACTACGACTTGATAAATTGGATATGTCAGCACATGACCACCAATTATCTGTAATGACGTAATCCTCGTGTGGGGGGAGAAAAATCATCCTCAATGAGTCTGAAGGTGGGAATGGGGAAATCTCACCCTCGGGGAAAGATATTTGAACCAGACCCTCGGCAAGCCTCGGGTTTGGTTCAAATATCTTGCCCCTCGGGTGAGATTTCCCCATCCCATCTCCAGACTCATCGGGATCATAATAGACCCACAGCGATTTACAATGTACTAGTAATCCTCCTTCCGCATACTGCTGTCTCAATACTTTCTTTCTGTTTGATCACTTCAATTTGTGATTTCACTTCCGACCTCGCTAATTGCACATTATATTTTGCATTGCACAGCGCACACGCTTTTTGTGTATTTCAGACTACTTCATTCTTCTGCAGTAAGGAGCACATTAACCACTGAGCATTTTCTGCACTAATTGTGAGTTTGTGACAGGACTTCTAGTTTCAACTGTAGCCCTACTTTCTAACAGTAATCCACTCTCAAATCCTGTTCCAAATCACTTTTTCTGAGAACCCACTGGCTCATAGTGATAGGTTTGTGTATTACACTTCAGATCGAAATGTTGACAATTTGATCCAGCCTGCATCATTTACGTTATGTCCATGAGCAAGATATTTAATTCCAATTGCCCATGTGAAGGATAGGCAACCATCACCTTCAACTAATGCTAACCCTGCCTGTGCCAGTTTAGAAAGTTGGAGAATCTCTGATAGTTACTTGTCAGTCCTCAGTGGTTCTCTGGATACTCTGTCTTCTGCCACTAGTGAAACAATCTGACACAGTATAACACAGGCTTCCCGTGGGAACCCTGGAAAATGAAGCAGTGCATGACTACTGTTTTAAACATGCTCTGTTTCACTGGTAAAATAGGACCCGGTCACCAATGCCTGGGGTGGAAGTCCTCTAAAATGGGCAACATGGGTATAAAAGATTGGTTGGACTTTACTTTACCTCCACGTTGCAATCACGACTAGCCATTGTGCAGAAATATGTGACCTTAAACACCAGTAAATAATAATAATAATAATGAATAATAATATAACCCTGGCTTTTGAAAATGTCATTAAACCCCATAAGCAGGGTTTCTGCTAGGGGAAAATTTGTGGGCCTGGTCGTTTCAAGAAAGTGAAACTGCAACGCCGAAGGCATCTGCCGCACATGCTGAAGGCACGCGTGTATATAGAGGGGGGGGGGGGGGGGGGAGGGGGGGGGACTCCCTCCTGGAAAATTTTGATTGTTAGGTGCTCTCTGGGGGCATTCTGGTCGCTAAAATGCTGAATAATTGAAGTGGAAAATATGTATTTTTCCTCCTACAATTCTCTAAGTTCCCACGGCACACACAATACTACATCTGGTCGGAGGTTTCATAAAAATACAAACCCAAAACAACACAAAATCCACGAATCCTGACAGTGACTGCGACGCTTCACCTCAATTTTTTTTATACAACTTGATACGTGCCAACATAAATAATTGGAAATGCAGAGAGAACGAAATATTCGAAAAGAACCATGATGCGGACGTGTGACGTCCTGCACGTGCAATTACAGCATTTATCGCTCAAAATAAAAGCCATTGATTTCGGACCAAACACGACAATTTGAGTCCGAAATTTTATAGGCGACATTTAGGATTTGAACTTTGTTTCCCCCTCTCGTCTGGGGGTTATAAAGTATCAGGTTGTCGCCAGTAATAGTAGGCATAGTATACAACATAATTATGCCTATATTACGTGGAAACAAAGGATCCTGAGTGTCGTTACGATACAGCATTGTACTCGACATTTTAACCATCAGCTTTTCTGACTGATCATAGTATGATCGGCGGGGGGAATGGGTCCAGTCGACGGACCCGCAGCCAGTCTAGCGGAAACCCTGCCATAAGCAAATAAACAATCCCCAGTTTCTGTACTGTATATTGATGTTTGTATATTTCAGTTGATATACTTTTGAAGCCTGCAGGAGATGCACCTATTATGAAAAAGAAGAAGTGGGCTGTAGACAGAGAGAAGAAAGTCAGCTGGATATCGGATTTCATTAAAAAGTTTTTAAAATTTGAACCAAATGAATCATTGGTAAGAAAAGTAATTTACATTATTTTCATTTCACAGGCTAGAGTATTTATTTATTTATTTGGGTTTAACCCTTTACCCAACGCAGACGATATCAAAATTTATTATTTTAAATATCATTTCTTCAAATTTTTCAAAATATTTCAATAAAACCATATCATGTGACCCCTCATTGGAACGAGCTCAACGAGCTCGTTCCAACGAGGGGTCACATGATATGGTTTTGTTGAAATTTTTTGAAAAATATTGATTTTTTCAACTGCTGAATTTGCATATTACGCTGGCGGATGCGGCCGATTCGTTGGGTAAAGGGTTAACAACACTTTCAACAGCCAGGATCACCTTGTGTCGGACAGTTTTAGGGTAGAGGAAGCCGGTGTACCGGGAGAGAACCCCACTGAGCAGTTGCGAGCAACAACTCATCGTACTAACTCCCCAAAGCAGGTTCAGCATTGGTTGAAGACAAGTGCACCATCAACATGCGGTAAGTAGTGTTGAAACGATATTTTTATACTGTACCAATGACCCAGACTTAGCTGGTGCTAACTCTAACAAAACCAGGGCCAAACACAAATTTTGCCCCCCAATCCCCAAAATTTGCATCCAAAACAAAAAGAAATCATGTCCTAAAGGACCTCCATACTACGCCTCTACTGCGCATGCGCAGTGACGCAGACGTCCCGAAATTGGCGCCAATTATCATTCTCTGTTTGGCCCTTCATCAGTCAACATCTCACTGATCTTTGTGCTTGTAAATCTCAGTTTAAAGGATGCCAGACACGTAATTTTTGGAGAAAATGTGATTCTAAGGAGGATAGAAGGAGGAGAGGAAAAAGAAGTGACAAAAAATAATCAGGGCTGTACTTAAAATTTTTTGATGAAATTATGTTAAGTTGCCTATTTTCGAGGCATGGGCCTCTTGTTGTCATTCTTGCTAATTGTTGCACTGCTTATTCAGTGTTTCCTCTCCCCTAGCCTTCTAAAGTCCCCCCTTGCAATTCTCCCATGCTTTTGGCATATTTTTTAGATATTTCATTTCTAAAATTTCCTGGGAGAGTTGCTTGGTTACAGAATGTTTTCTGTTATTTTCCCCATAGTTACGTTTTCACCCATGGGTGTATAACGTTTGTGTTCTGCATCTTCCATCTGATGTTCTACAGATTCTCCTCTGGGAGTCTCTGTTTTGCATCAGATAGAGTGTAATTGATGACTGATTCCGGGCCAGTTTTTTCAGTGCCTGGAGTCATGTTTTCTGGTGTTTTTACACTGTTTGTTTTCATTGGCAACAGCCTTTTTTGAGGGGGGCTGTTTGCCTTTGCTGTAGTTTATCTCACTATAAGATACATTTATATTATCCGAAAGTGTCTCATTAATTATTTAATATAAATTTAAAATTTTTGACCACACTTTGCCATCGGATCCATAGGGGCTCAACGTTACTTTTCAGCAACTTGGGCTTCGCTGAAAAAATATTTTTTCAAAAATTATTTTGTTTTGCAATTGTTTTTTCATTTATTAATGGATCATGTTATTATGTATCTTTGTGTCAGGGGTTTTTGCGAGTAACTAGGACTTATTGTTGTTCTTTCACAATGAAGGGACATTGTTCAAATTGTAATAGGAAGAAATCTTCCTCTGACTTTCATGATCATTGTATTAATTGTAGTCAGTGTTCTCGCATTAATCCCTGTCCTATATGTGAACATTGGGATGAGAAACATTGGAAACGTGTGTCACGATATGTTGTTTCTGGAGAAAGAGCGATTCCGGCTCTTTCTCCGCAAGGTCACTCTACTCTCTCAGTTTCTATTTCAGAGGAACCAGAACAGGGTGATGTTTCCATGTTATCTTCTTCAAGTGTGCGTCCGTCGTCACAAATGAATTCAGACCTAGCGGCAAAAGTGCTCATGCAGATTAGACAAATGTCGTCCGCTAGCTCGCCCGGTGTAGCGTCCATTCACCGAATGGTTCGGCAGCCGGGTTCGTCCGATGCGGTCCAAGAGGAAATTTTGGGTGATGCGAGCACTATAAACATAATAGATGCACACCCAGTGACGGCGGATAGTAAGCGAGAACGGAGGAAGCCTTTGAGTCCGGTTCCTAGCTCGTCCAGGTCCAGCCGGGCCGCGAGCGAGAGAGGCCCCTCTCTCGTACAACAACATCTGGGACCAGATGTTGTGGTACAAAATGTGTCTTTAGCGGAGCATACGTCCGTCGCTCGGGACGCTCCGTTGTATAAGCAGTCCGCAGAGACTGTTAAGGCTTCCTCTTCTCGTCAGCGCACACGACCGCACCTTGGCTGCGTGACCGCTGATATATTACCAGCTTCGCCGATGAAGGATTCTTCGGCGACCAGGTCACACCATCCGGCAGCCAGGGATTCGAGACCGATGGACTCTGGACGTTCGCATAGGAAAAGTATGCGGGAGCCACCTGATGCGGAGCTGCCCTCGGCGAAGCAACGAAAGACTGCGCCTCCGCAGGTCTCGACGCCGGACATTCTTGTGCAGATAGCACAGCTTATCGCAGCATCCCAGCAGCCGACAGAAACGGTGTCGGATCGAGAATTATCCGACGGCGCTGGGTCGGTACGCTCCGCCGAAGCATCGGGGGCGGGCGACCGGGAACATCATGAGGTCCGACCGGATGGTGAAAGGGATACGGATGACTTGGAGCTATCCCTTTCGGAACAACATAAAGCTGCCGTGGACTTCATCCGGCACTTTCTCCCTCAAGTTGTTCCGTCGGGCCAGACTGCTGCGCTTCCGGACAAGAGAATTATAGCGTCATTGGACTCTGAATTTTTTGAGCGGTTCAGGGACATCGCTCCCGAGTTTCCGTCGCAGTCCAATAATGTTGCTAGAACATTTGAATTATTGAACGACGCTATATTTAAACTTGCTTCCAGGACGGGGAAAGCAGGTTTCTTGTCCGCTAATACTCTCAACCTGCCTTTCATTAATGCAAGGAATAAATTCGATACGGCAGGACAGGGTATACCGAGAGTTCCTCTGCGTATGGACGACGAGGCGGAAGACTTAGAGCTATCATTACCGTCGTCAGCTTCTATTCCAACCGCGGTGTTGGAAACAGCTATTGCGTCTAACAGAGCCAATTTAGATGCCTTATCTTACGCAGATCACCTTACTAAGGCGTTATCACTGCGCCTTCAGGGGAAAGAGTTTCAGGATATACAATCCTCTTTAAGACTTCTTTCAAGGGCAGTAGCTTATTCCACGTGTAACTCCGCCCTTTCAGTGGCAAATCTGGAGTTGGTTAGACATGACGCAGCCCTAGCTACATCCACTCTAGTGGATTCTAAGGTGAAGAACTCTCTTAGAGTCGCTTCGGTCTCAGGAGAACTTCTCTTTGACGGCAAGCTTTCCGCTATTTATGATAAAATTAAAAAGAAAGCTAATGATTCTCTGTTGTTCAGATCTGCTCCTAAGAAGTCGGATACAGCCGACACGAATAAGACAGGCACTTCTGGGTCTAATGCGCCCAAGAGAGGTTCCTATAGAGGTTCCGGTGCGTCCTCTTGGTCTTATTCGAGAGACCGTCAGGATAGCGACTCTCGTTCGGGACGTCCTTCAGGCCGGGACAATCGGTCGGACGCCCCGAGGTCGACGAGGCGAGGTGCGGGTCGTGGAAGACGTGGTTTCTCCTACCGCAGGCCTCGCAGGTCCAGGAGGTGATGGCTTAAACCTCTATCGCGTTCCGGTTGGCGTAAGGTTGTCGAGCTTTTCACAAGAGTGGGCGTCGATTACGGACGACCCTTGGGTGAGAGGAGTGACTTCGGAAGGTCTAAAGATATCCTTCAAACGAAAGCCTCCATTAACTCGAAGTCCAAAGTGGACTCATCTTCCGTCAAATCCACAGAAAAGAGACGCTCTGTTATCAGAGGTGCAGTCTCTTTTAATGAAGAACGCGGTAGAGGTCGTAGAAAACCAGGAATCTCCGGGATTCTACAGCCATCTGTTTCTGGTTCCGAAACCAGACGGCTCGTTCCGTCCAGTCATAGATTTGTGCTGGATAAACAAGCTGATCGTCGCTCCGAAGTTTTATATGGAGACGATTCGATCGGTCAGAGCGAGTATTCGGGTGAACGATTATGCAACGAGCATAGATCTCAAAGATGCGTACTTTCACGTCATGGTACATCCGACATTCCGAAAGTATCTACGCTTCGCAGTCCTAGGAGTGGTGTATCAATTCCGGGCGATGTGCTTCGGATTGAATCTAGCACCCTGGGCTTTCACTCGGGTAATGAACTCGGTAATGATCTACTTCCGAGCTCATTCGTCTGCGGTAACGTCGGCCTACCTGGACGACATTCTTCAGAGGTACGGCAACGAGTTAATGCTTCAGAACGATGTTCAGAATCTTCTTCTATTGCTCCGACGTCTCGGTTTTATAGTAAACGAGGAGAAGTCGGATCTGGTGCCGTCCAAGTCATTCACTCATCTGGGAATGAGCTTCGAGACGCACAACAATCTCGTTCGTCTGCCGTTAACCAGAGCGAAATTAGTCAGTTGTTACGCTCGCTATTGTCTGCACGCAGACAAAGTCACGGCGAGAGAATTTATGAGACTGATAGGTCTGTGCGGAGCCGCCGTGGATCTCATTCCGATGGGGCGGTTACGCACACGTCCTCTTCAAATTTTCCTGACTCAGAATTGGAGTGTGAAAATTCATTTGCTCGATGTAGACGTTCTCTTGTCAGATCAAGTGAAACAGGAGATACAGACTTGGGCAAACATTCAGTGGTTAACTCAAGGAGTTCCGCTGCAGTTGCCAGATCCGAGTTTTACCCTTATGACGGATGCCAGTCAAAGAGGTTGGGGTGCATCATTAATCCCAACGGATTCAAGATGCCAGGGTCTTTGGGATCCGCAATTCCTGTGCAAGCACATAAACATCAAGGAAATGATGTCAATTTGGCTTGCGTTACGTCACTGGATGGACATTATTCACGATGCTCATGTCCAAATCCTATCCGACAATACGACAGTAGTGGCGTATATACGGAATCAGGGAGGCACTCATTCAGTTCCGTTGTTCAATCTAACGGAAAGAATCCTTCTGTTTGCGTTAGAACATCACGTTCTTCTTTCGGTCCGTCACATACCGGGTCATCTGAATGTGCTAGCAGACTCCCTTTCACGAAAGGGTCGCTTGTTGCCATCGGAGTGGACTCTCAACAAACAAGTATTCAATCAGATTTGCTACCAATGGGAACGGCCAATGATAGACTTATTTGCGACACATCTCAACAATCAGTTGCAGACGTATGTGTCTCCGTGTCCGGATCCAAGAGCTTTTGCAGTAGACGCTCTGTCGATCCCTTGGGACGGAATGATAGGATATGCGTATCCTCCAGCGCCGTTAATTCAACAAGTATTGCTAAAGATAAAACAATCTCAATGCAAGATACTGTTGGTAGCATCTCTGTCGCCACAGAGACCGTGGATAAATCTACTCAGGTGTCTGTTGTGGGACCTACCGCGGAAGCTTCCTCCACGGGAGGATCTTCTTTCGCAGGGGAAATCGCGCCAACTCCATCACAACCCTCAAGGTTTCAAGCTTCACGTTTTTCCGTTGTGCGGTCCTTCTTGCATGGCAAGCACTTTACAGGACGAGCAGTGGACGCGATTTCTAACTGTAGGAGGACCTCCTCTTCGCTAAACTATGCGGCTAAGTGGAAGGTTTTTCGTCGTTGGTGTAGGGATCATTCTGTAGATATATTCGATCCCTCTATACCAGACATTGCAAACTTTCTAGTATACTTGTTTGACGAAATCAAACTGCAGCCTGTTACTATAAAGGGTTATAGATCTATGTTATCTGATACCTATGCACATCATGATAGTTTACAAATTGGATCTAATGTCTCTTTATCGAAGTTGGTTAGAATCTTTTCGATAAATAGACCCAGAACTCTTAGATTAATTCCTAAGTGGAATTTAGCTTGGGTTCTCCTTAAATTGAAGGAAAAGCCATTTGAACCTCTTGGGACAGTAGATTTCAAATTCTTATCTTATAAGACAGCTTTTCTCTTAGCTTTCTCTTCTGCCAGAAGAGTCAGTGAGCTTCATGCACTATCGGTGGATGATTCTCATTATCGTAGTGTTGGGAACACTATCACCTTCACTACTAATGTGGGTTTTTTAGCTAAGAATCAGGCTCCTAATAAATATCCGGAACCTATTGTTATTAAGGCTCTTCCGTCTTCAGACGGGCGTAGGCCTTTACTCTGTCCTGTTAGAGCACTACGTATCTATAAACAGAGATCTCAGTTTATCAGAAAGGGACGGAAATGTTTCTTTCTGTCTTTGATGCCTAATAGAAAGGACATTTCAGTCCATTCTGTTGCTAGATGGATTCAGTTAACTATCCGTACTGCTTATGAAGATTTATCTTCTTCTCAGCAGTCTGTGCTTAAGATTTCTGCTCATGAAGTAAGAGCTCTTTCTACTTCCTGGGCTTATGCTAATAGTGTTGCTATTACAGATTTAATGAAGGCTGCTTATTGGTCTCAGCCATCCACATTTACAAATTTTTATCTCAGAAATATTGAGTCCATTTCTGGAGACCTGCATTGTTTAGGTCCATTATCTGTTGCTCAGAATGTCGTCCACTAAACAGTTGCAACTATAGTTATGCAGGCTTTCTGTTCCGGCAGTGACTCCGTCCGGCTGCCCTCTTCGCTCTGGGCTATTTGACCCAGGGCAAGGGGAAGGGGGGGGGGGGGCGGGTTTTCCCTTAGGTCACCTGCTTTATAGTGAAAAGCAAGGGAATGCCTCCTCCAAGTCAGTATTTTTGAGTCGCTTCCGGGATGGTTTTAAAGTGTAATATTAATGTTTAAATTCATTCATGTCTTATTTTTAAAGTGTAGCTCGGTGTGAAGCATTTGTATATGTCAAGTGTCAAATGGGCTTTAATATACAATACTCGGACACTTTTAAATGACTATAAAGAGTCTCAATTCTCTGGACTACTTTATTTATTGGCTTGCTTTAAAAATAATTAGTATAAGGGTTATACTGGATGTTAATAGAGAACATGAATGTTATTGTGCTCAATTATTAAGGGTAGTGTATCTTTCTAATTTAATATTAAATAAGAAAGATACATGTAAAGCCTAATACTCCTTTTCTCCTTAAGGGGTTACCTCTTTACTATATAGTTGAGCTTATTGGATTTTCCTCTATGTCCTAGGCCCTCCAGCCTGTTTACTATTCAGCTAAGTCTGGGTCATTGGTACAGTATAAAAATGTTAAAAAATTTATAGTAATTTATATATTTTTTATACTTACCAATGACCCAGACGGGGATGGCCCTCCCTGGAGTTGGGAACTCTTGCCTCCCCGCTGAGTACATAGCGCTGACCAGGCACTGCCAGTAAGAATGATAATTGGTGCCAATTTCGGGACGTCTGCGTCACTGCGCATGCGCAGTAGAGGCGTAGTATGGAGGTCCTTTAGGACATGATTTCTTTTTGTTTTGGATGCAAATTTTGGGGATTGGGGGGCAAAATTTGTGTTTGGCCCTGGTTTTGTTAGAGTTAGCACCAGCTAAGTCTGGGTCATTGGTAAGTATAAAAAATATATAAATTACTATAAATTTTTTAACTTTTCGACTAATTGACTCAGACGCGATTGGTACTAAACAAATCTATTTTTATACTAATAACCAATGGCCCAGACTAGCTGGTGCAAATTCAATATTATCAAGGGCCAAACACAGATTTTGAGCCCCTCAATCCCCTAAATTTGCATACAAAACCGAAAATTAAAAGTCCCATCTGGCCCTCCATACTTTTACCATCTGCGCATGCGCAGTGATCAGGAAGAGACCGGAATTGGCACAAACATCATTCTTTGTTTGGCCCTAAAGTCAGCAACAATGAACTGACATCTGTGCTTTTAAATCTCCTTTTTTGAGGATGCCAAACACAAATCAATGATAACATTGGTGGATGCAAGGCTGTAAATGGATGATGGAAGTGAACAACAGTGGTTGGAAACTTTCAGGGCTGTAACTTTATAATAATTATAAAAATTATTTCATGTTTCCCATCATCATGTTTTCGTCATCATTCTTGCTAATGATTTATCCACTTTGTTAAGTGTTCCTTCCCTATCCCTACTTGAAGCTTTCCTGTTAAACTCCTAAGCTTTTTGGCTATTTTGTATTGAAGTTTTTTATTAAATTTCTTGGGAGGGAGTTTAACATGTATTACAGAATGTTTATCTGTTTATCCCCATTGGTTACGTCCTCAGCCTAGGGGTGTTAGGTCGTTTTGGTCTTGCATCTTCTATCCGGTGTATCGTTTTTTCTTCATATGAAGATCTAGCTTTACATCTTGTAGCATTAAAATCTGTTACTGACTTTGGGCCTTTTTGTGTGCCTGATGCCTTGTTTCCATTTTTTTCCTTTGACGTTGTTTACATTGGCAACGTCTTCAAATATATGTAGTATTTAGTATTATATTACTGTAGGATTACTGTAGGATACATTGATTATGATTCCGGTAGTGTAGCTAAAAAAAATTTGGATTTTGTCCACACTTAGGCTCTATCGGCATGCCCTTGGGCTCATCATGTTCCCTTTGAGAACTTAGGCTTTTTCAGAAAAATTTCGGAAAGTGTTTGGATTTAATTTTTCGAATTTGGTTTTAATTGCAATTATTCATGTATCTTTATCATATATTTTATTGTGGAGTTTGTTGGAGTGCTATTGACTTTGTCTTTTGATTGAATCATGAAAGCTCAGTGCTCTAAATGCAAGGCGAGGAGGTCTTACTCGGTTTTACATGCTTGTTGCCTTGCCTGTAGTCGATGCATTCCTACGGATTTTTGTCCTACTTGTGTACATTGGGATGACAAGCATTGGAGATGGGTGTCACGGTACGTTGTTGGTGGTGAGGTTCCTTTGCAGGAACTCTCACCACAGGATAATTTGAGTTTTTCAGTTTCTATTTACAGAGGAACAAGAACATGGTGATGGTATTGTGACATTCATCCTAGTGTGCTACTGTCATCGCGCTCTAATTAGCAAAATAGAGCTCGCTGCAAGGGCTCATAATTATAAGCAAGGGATAAGGCTTCTAGTTAGTGTTCTTAATCCCTTGCAAGCAGCTAGCTCGACCGGTGAAGCGGTTACTCTGTCTGTGGGAGCCGTGACACCAGGTATGTCCGTTGCTGTCGAAGGAAGTTTAGATTTGGGTAGAGCGAGCACCTCAAAAGCTCACCCAGCGACGACAGAAATGGGAAGGAAGTCAGCAAGTTTCTTTTATGGAGGCACGGCGAGGTCAATCAAGGCCGCAAGCAGGAGAGATCCCTCTCTCACCCAACAACATTTGGGGCCAAATGTTGTTTTGAGAAACTTTCACCGGCCGGAGCATACGTCCACACCGCCACTCAGAACGCTCCATCTAGTCTGCAGCCGGCCTCGACTACAGCTACCACTTCCTCCGCTCTGTTACAAAAGCACACACGAGAGCATGCTAGCTACCCAACTTGGATATCCAGCCAGCTGCACGAAGACGGAGCCAGTCTTTGTCCGTGAAGTCGCACCATCCGGTACCTAGAGATCCGAGGCTTTGATCATCGGGACATTTGGAGAAGAGATCCATCTCCGGATCTTCGTCTCAGGTGCAGCAAACGGTGAAATACAGTAGACCACTGCTCCTCATGCCTTGGTAATGGACTTGCTGTCGCAGATTGCCCAGCTGTTTGCAGCATCCCAGCAAGTGCAAGAGCAGCCTCCTGCAGACTCCGGTGGTGAGCTATCAGATGGTGCTGGGTCAGTCCAGTCATCAGTACACGAGATGGACCGAACGTTACAGCTGATTCAGTCGGATGGTGAAAGGGACAAGGAAGAGGATTACCCCCCCCCTCCCTTTCGGAATAGCTTATGGTAGCGATGAATTTTATTCATCAGTACTATACTGACTTTGTTCCACCTGATCAGCAAGCTGCTACTAATAGAGAGAAACCGCTGTCATCTCTGGATGCAGCTTTCATGTGGAGGAAAGAGGATGCTCTTTCCTTCTCGAAACAGTCTCAAAAGGTGTCGGAGGCCTTCGGCCATGTTAACAACTCCATATTCAACCTCTTTAGTGCTAAGAGGACGGAGGTTTCTTATCGACATCTTCAATAAATATACCGTTCCTTGAACTATGTCCATTTAAAACGGTTGGAGAAGATGTCCAGAGAGCTCCTCTGCATTTAGATGAGCAGGCCGGGGATGTAGATGTGTCCCTACCTGCATCATTCAATATATGCTTGGAAGTGATGGAATGTTCTATTTCATCTAATAGAGTGATTCTGGATGTGTTGTCCTATGCAGATCACCTCACCAGAGCTATGGCGCAATGTCTTAATGGGAAGGAATTTGAGGGCGTTTGTTTCTCGCTTAGAGTTCTTTCCAGGGCAGTCATGTATGCCACGTACAACTCTGCCCTGACAGTGGCAAATTGGCAGTTGATCAGATGTGATGCTGCCCTTGCGTCGTCATCACTTACAGATGACAAGGTGAAAAGCTCTCTCCGAGTCACTCCGGTCTCCGGATGTACTCTTGTTTGATAACGGGCTTTCGTTAGTCTATGAACAGGCTACAAGAAAGCTTCCAGTACACTGATACTGAAGTCTGCATCTCCTCAACACGTTTCAGCAGACCGGGGTAAGCGAGGCTGTTCCACTTCAATATCAACTAAGGAAACTCCTCATGAGGGTACAATAAACACTCTTATACTTACTCCGGAGGTCGTTAGTATAGTGACTCGGGAAAGGGGCGTAGATCTGATTCAGACCATAGGTCAGATGCCCCTAAGGCGACGGGACGAGGTTCTTCGCAGGGAGGACATAGTTTCTCCTCCCGTAAGCCTCGTAAGTCGTACAGGTGATGAATAAGACCTCTACTGCCTACCAGTTGACGGAAGGTTATCAAACTTTGCAAGAAACTGGATTAAGTCACGGAAGATCAGTAAAGATGGGTAAAAGTGTTGTCTCGGAAGGCCTACGGCTATGATTCCGAACAAAATCCCCACTTACAGGATGTCCGTGTTAGACAAATCTTCTGGCGGATCCTTTCAAAAGAGAGTCGCTCCTAGTGGAGGTACAGGCTCTCTTATTGAAGGAAGCAATAGAGGTCGTCGAGAATAGACTTCTGTTGCTTTCCACTTAGCGAAAGATTATCAACCTCACAAAAATGTGGATGAAAATTGCGGAAGATCAGTGGATGAGATTGTAGTCTTGGCAGGCCAGCGGCTATCAGTTCAAGTAAAGCTCCACTTACAAGAAGTACGTGTTGGACAAATCTTCCGGCGAATTCTTCCAAGAGAGTCTCTCCTTGTGGAGATAGAGGCTCTCCTTTTGAAGAAAAGCAATAGAAGTCGTCGAAATATTCTCAAGATTTTTTCAAATCACCTGTTTCTCATCCTGAAGCCGGGCGGATGGCGCATAGATAGGCTAAGACAGCTGTCTTGTTTGGAATAGAGACGTTAGAGGGAATAGGTATGTCTGTTCCCTCTCGGTGTTGTATTCCTTGGCGTCAAGACATTTAATGTCATTGTGGATGCCATAGTAGCCTTTTGTATAGTTACAGCGGTCTTTTCTTAGCGGCTAGTGTTGTAAGTCTCCATTTAGTGACCTTTCAAAGGCCGCAAGTGACACAGATATGTCTTTATGTAGAGGAAGACTCATAACTGCGTAGCTAACTTGAGATTACTGTCTCTTTGGGAGTTACAGCCGTTAGAATAGCAGCTCGTCATTTCCTACCTTGCATGACGATGGTTGTAAGTCTCCGTTAATGAGCTTTGAAGGTCGATAGTTACACCGAGATATCTGTCTTCACGTAGAGGAAGACTTCTAGCTACGTTAGCTAGGCTCTGACCGCTGTCTTCTGGGAATAAAACCGATAAAGGTACAGTGCTTTTCAGTTTGTTTTCCTAGGTGTCATAGACTTGATTGTGTCTTATTGTTTACACCATAGTAGCCTAGCTAAAATCATGAGCAAGATTTTTTCAGTAATTATGCTGTGTCATAACTGAATTTATTACCTCTTGGGACTGCTGTCCCTTTGGGAATTTAGGGCTGTTAAATAGCGGCTCTTCATTCCCTACCTTGCGCAACGATAGTTGTAAGTCTCCGTTCAGTGAGCCTTCAAGGTTGCAACTTACACCGATATATCTGTCTTCACAGAGATGAAGACTTACAAGCTACGGCTTGAATTGTAAGTCTCCTTAGTGAGCTTCTAAGGTCGCAGTTATCAGCCTTTTATTGTCTTCACGTATAGGAAGACCTTTCGCTGCATCAGCTAGGCTGAGTTTGTTGTCCTATAGGACATGATACCGTATGTTAGAGGAGGTTATTCTCTTCTCTGGTTTAATGTTAGTTATATGAGGCGATATTCCCTGTGGGAACCCCGGGAAGTGAAGCAGTGCTTGTTTACTGTGGTAAACAAGCTCTTTTTCACTGGTAAAATAGGACTCAGTCACTACTGCTTGGGGTGCGAATCCTCTAAAATAGGCAACATGAGGTATAAACGATTGACTGACCTGACTTTATCTCCATGTTGTGGTCATGATTAACCATTGTGCAAAAGTATGTGACCTTAAACACCAATAAATAAATAATATGCGGCGATATCCTCTATTGGTGATGCCATATTTACCTAGTGTTATTATGTCAATATGGTGTTTTTGTTCATCATGACCCTCTCCGTCCTTAATGGCAATGTGTTAACCCTTTACCTAACGTGAAAAGCAGACGACACTTGCAAAAAAAATTCTTGAATAACTAATTTTTTTCATTTTTTGTCTCAAAAACATAGGTTATGACCCCTCGTTGGAACGAGCTCGACGAGCTCGTTCCAATGAGGGGTCATAACCTATGTTTTTGAGACAAAAATGAAAAAAATAGTGAAAATTAATTGGCGATTTTTGAGAATAGCGCTGGCCGGTTTTGGCCGTTACGTTGGGTAAAGGGTTAACAGGCAATTACAGTTTTCTTCCCGTAAGCCTCGTATGCATTTAAGTATATACATGCCTTTCATAGCTTCTTGATTGGCAGCTGGGTCGTGTTCTTACGGCGACCTCATGGGCACATTCACTTTTTAGTTGGTTTGTTTCCTGTGGTTGTTCGTTTTTAATTATTGATGCATTATCAATAAAATTGCTCGCCTTCGTGTACCTGTATGACTGACATTCGGTTATCTGGGCGACATTCTCCAATGTGGCAATTAGTCCACTCTGAAAAGGTTAGCTCAGAGTGGTCTGGCCTTTTCTTACTATGTATGAGTTTATTACTCAGTAAATTAACTGCATATTAACATCATATTATTCATTCAGTTTCCTGGTTACACTTGTATCACTCGGTCATACCGTGGATGCACAGGCTGTATTCAGATGAGTACATGTGGGATTTCATTGCTCGCGTGCACAATATATGTATTTATTAGGCAGACGCATTATTGTACACATTCTATAAATTATTGCTCTGCTTGTAGAGCTCATGAGAATTTTGGGGCTATTTGGATCAGTTATGGAACTGCCAACAGGCCGTCTATGCATATTTTCTCCATTTTTGGCATCACTATTTGGTGTAGTATATTCTTTTTCCGAACAATCAATGGTGGTTACAGACCTAGGAAAAATGAATTATTTCGGGGACGGTCCGTGACGAGTCTGTTAATCATAGCTCGTTCCATGTTCTAAATCCAGGTTTCTTGAAGATACAGAACACACTCTCGTATATTCGAACGGTTCATTAGAGTGTTATTATTGGAATCAATTGTACACATGAACGGGGTCGCCTTAAGGTTGCCTTAGAAGCGTGTTTGCTCTTCAGATACTTTTTAATTGGTATTAAATTGGACAAGTGTATGGTCATACACTTTATATCACCGGTTTTCATCCTGTCTATGTATTCCGACTCCGGTATACGTTACCGTTAGAAGTGTGCTCTGTTAATTACCGGGATTGCCACAATAGCCTTAGCTTCTGAAGTGGCATTAAGCACCAATAATTAATTATAATTGATAACAGGGTGCTTGTTGGGCGAATATATTTTGATTATTTAGTATCGCTTTTCACTGATTCCAGAGCACTCCCCTCTTTGTTTTGAAGAATATTCCTTCAAAAAAAGGGGGTGGGGGAGGGTAATTTTTCTTAATCTCCTCCACCTTGATAAGTGTGTAACTATGAGTGAGGCTGTTTTGTCTGTAGATTATTACTGATCCTTGATACAGCTTGTTTATTATTTATATATGGCATTTGTTTGTGGGAGTAACTCTCTCACCCGCATATACACCATCATAATTTAAGGGACTCAGTCCAGTCTAGCCTTAAATTACGAGCTTGTTACACCCATTTAGCATAAGCTTTCATGCTAAGATTACGGAATTACTTGGATATGGCTCCTTAATTATGTTATGTCCTATCTATTATTGTATAGAGAGACATACATGTAATTCGTTTTAAATTTAATTTCCTTTCACCTTGGAATGCAGGCCCAGGAGCTATATTTGGTCTGCTAATTCTTAAGTCCTAGGCACTCCGCCTTTTTACGATTCAGCTAGTCTGGGCCATTGGTTATCAGTATAAAAATATGATCAATTTAAAGTAATTTTTATATTTTTTTATACTTTACAATGGCCCAGATGGGGATGGCCCTCCCATGAGTGGGCACTCATACCTCCCCGCTGAGTTATTATTAGTATCTACAAAGACTGATGTTGGCGCCAATTCCAGTCTGTTCCTGACCACTGTGAATGTGCAGATGGTAAAAGTAAGGAGTGCCAGATAGTACTTTTAATTTTCGGTTTTGTATGCAAATTTGGGGGATTGGGGGGGTTCAAAATTTGTGTTTGACCCTTGATAATATAGTGTTTGCACCAGCTTGTGTGGGCCATTGGTAAGTATAAAAAATATACAATTTGCTTTAAATTTATCATGTTAACTGATTAGTGAATCACTCATCGATTAGTTGCCTGAGTGTATTCTCTAAAGCCTTGAAGTTTCCACTTTTTGTTCCTTTAACAAATCAGTACTCCTCTGTTCTTCATGAAGTTTAGCTACATTGTCTAAATGACATTACGTTATTCTTTGTTTCAAGCCTGCACTAGGTAACTTGGTTCAAGATGTCCTCTTGGCAGGGATATTGTGTTCCCAAATCACTTCTTAGATCTTTGGTTCTTCTACCAATAACCTATGTACCAGTTATTACAGAAGCAAAACGAGTTCTGTTTGAACTCTGCTGTCATATGAATGGGGCGGATGCACTATAGGATTGACCAATATATGTGGTCGCCATTTGAGCTTAGTTCAACCGCAGATAGGATCTAGTTCAACCGCAGATAGGATCTAGTTGAACACAATAACAAGTTGTGTCACAACTTGTATGTGTGACTAATTGGTGGAGGAGGGGCGGGGGTGGGATACAAAAAAAAAATGAGTATTGTAGGAAATGTTAAGAGCTAATGATTTACACCGCCATGCTATTGTCTTTAGATACATTGGTTACACATAATATGCTGGGATTTTGTTTTAGTTTCATGATTTTGTTCAGCAGACAAGTTATTTTGAACTTTTTTAACAAAACCAACACCAAAATTTTACAACCGAATATCTCTAGTTGCTGCTAATGACCACAAACACAGGCACCAATAACAACAACAAGAGCTGTCGAAGCCACCTACTTTTTTTCACAAATCTTTACCCATGAAAAAAATATTTGATGAAACCGAATATTCTGGGCCCTTCCTCAGTTCACCTTAGGAAATAGAAACTTCAAAGATTTATTATTAGACAAATTTATTTTTTAGCTTAACTTGACACAGTCAAGATAAGCTATTGCCGTCATGCATGTAGAATTCTGTGAGTCTGTTCACATTTTTCTTTAGCACAGGCTATTTTCTTTAGCACAGGCTACACCCCGTAGTTCTTGTCCGATCGTCACAAACATTCACATGCAGATTTGAGGTCATGTCTAGATGAGAACGTCCCCTTTTGGTCATGATCGGTCAACCATGGTGGCTGCCCGAGCCCAAAACTCAAAAACCTTTAGACAGTCTACAGGGCGTATTGATGAAGGGATTTCATGGTAACTTGGTGGGATGACTCTTATAATATCTAGATGAGAATGTCCCTTTTGCTCATGATCTGTCAACCGTGATGGCTACCCAAGCCCGAAACACAAAAACTTTTAGCACAGTCTACAGATCATATTTAATATGGAGGGATTTCATTGTAACTTGGTAGGATGATGTCTGGATGAGAACTTCCCCATGTGGGCGCGATTGGTCAGTTGTGACGGCTACAGGTGCCTGAAGCCCAAAAACCTTTAGCACAGTCTACAGGTCATATATATGAAGGGATTTCATCATAACATGGTAGGATGACTCCAGATAATGTCTAGATGAGAACATCCTCTTTTGATCGCAGTCATTCAGCCATGATGGCTGCCCGAGCCCAAAACCCGAAAACCTTTAGCACAGACTACACGTTGCATTTATGAAGGGATTTCATTGTAACCTGGTAGGATGACTCAGTATAATGTCTAGATGAGTATGTCCCCTTTTGGTAGCGATCAGTCAACCATGATGACTGCCTGAGCCCAAAACCCCAAAACCTTTAGGACAATCTACAGGTTGTATTTATGAAGGGATTTCATGGTAACTTGGTAGGATGACTCTGTATCATATCTAGATGAGAATGTCCCCTTATGGTCATGATCTGTCAACTGTGACACAAAAACTTTTAGCACAATCTACAGGTCATATTTAATATGGAGGGATTTCATTGTAACTTGGTAGGATGACTGTATGATGTCCAGATGAGGACGTCCCTTTTTGGTTGCGATCGATCCACCATGATTGCTACACAGGCCCGAAGCCCGAAAACCTTTAGCACAGTCTATAGGTTATATTATGAAGGGATTTCATTGTAACTTGATAGGATGACGTTTTGGAATAATTTCACTGTAACTTGGTAACTTTTGTTGACACACATTAACTGTGAAGGCTACATACATTAACTGTGAGGGCTACATTAACCCACGCCTCAGTTCTTTAGTACAGTCTACACCTCAAATTATTCTTATTGAAAACATGGCATACAGGGAACAGAAATTAACATATTCCCAATTATCACAATTTTTGTCATTTCATAATCCTTTCATTAACATTGAACATTATCCTTTTCATCAAACACAAGACACTTTCAAGTTAAGCTACAGTGTCATTGACACTTTCATTTGTGGCACCGGTTGTTTGGTCATAAGGATATGGAGACATCGACTTGAAGACTTCTGTAATGTCGTGCCGTTAGACCCATTAATTGTATCGTAATTTGGAAATCACTCCACCCAATTAATTTAGTTAAAACTGCAGTTTTGTAGACTTTATTGCTTAGTTTAGCACCTGTAAAAATCCAAATGGCATTAATCCTTTCAACACTAGCGTTAAGTCTTAGTACACAGCACTATCGTGCCAGCACATGGGCAGTTGGGATTGGTACACAACGCAGTTACCCTTGGTGGGGATCGAACGATGGATGCAGGCTAGAGTATAGCAATATTGTGATCAATATGCAGAGCACAATCTGCCTATCTCTCACTATTTAATTAACCTTCTGCACAATGATGTCAAAATAATGCAATTTTAACCCATAAAGGCCTATTTCTGACTTTTACGACCTAAGAACAAGTGCCCTTAACATGCCATCATGAGCAGGTTCTGCTGACAATAAACAGATTACACAGGCAGAGGTTTCTAGTCAAGTCTTGGCTGCCTGTTAGGGCAGCCAAGACTTGGCTAGAAATTACTGTTAAGCGACTGGACGTGTACAGGCTGTGGTCAGGTGTGATTTCAGGACAATTGTCCATGCCCTTATGGGTTAAGTAGCCATTCTTTCCAATAAAACAACTATGAATTTAACCAATCCAATTTTGTTTTGTACAGGTAAACTCCGTCAGACAAGATTGAACTTGTTAAATTGTTAGTTGTATCATGGGAAAGGATTACAGCTTGAAATTTTCATATTTTGGCATCAGTGTGCAGGGGACATTATAAACCCTGTATGGTTCATTGCAACCCAAAATGCCTTTATGACATTGTGCTCAACACATTGTCAAAGAAGATTTACAAAATGACTCTCACTTCTGTGGTTAATAATTTGGGATCATCCCATGCAATAAACAAAGGGTGGCAGATAGAAAGCTACAAGGAAACTAGTGCTGGAAGCAAAAAGGGCAGGGGGTTGGGGGTGGGCAAAAAGAGTGCAAGTGAATGGACAGAAGTAATGCCATGGTGTACGAGAAATCTCATTAGTCTGTGGAGAATGTTAGAGCATATCTTTGAAGAGCTGATGAATAATCTTTATACAGTACAGTCTCTGTGGACTGGTCATAATGCATGCATGGACAGTGATGTCCACACATGCATTTAGCAGGTAATAAAAATCATCAGCAGCAAAATTTTTATTAACGAAGCACCGGGTTGTACAACTCGGTGCTTCATTAATTTAATTTTAGACGATTACTCCTCTGTTGAAGTAGTGTGGCACAGTGAAATTCTGTAAACCCTTTACCTAAGGTATTAGCCAAATATGCCCATCTGCACACAAATAAACACCATTTAAGTTTGTTTTTTTCCCTAAATTTTTTCCCAAAAATAAAACTTATGAATCCTTATTGAAATGAGTTATTTGATCGCATTCCAACAAGGGGTTGGTCATTAGCTATGTTTCTGTAGCAAAAAATTAAAAACTTTCAGTATTTTTATACTGTACCAATGACCCAGACATAGCTGGTGCTAACTCTTAAAATATAGGGCCAAACACAAATTTTGCCCCCCAATCCCCAAAATTTGCATCTAAAACTAAAGAAAACATGTCCTGAAAGGCCCTCCACACTTCGCCCCTACTGCGCATGCGCAGTGTCAAGGACGTTCCGAAATTGGCGCCATTTATCATTCTAAGTTTGGCCCTTCATCAGTTAACATCTGACTGATCTTTGTGCTTTTAAATCTCAGTTTAAATGATGCCAGACACATAAATATTAGTGAAATGGTGATTCTAAGGAGGATAGAAAAGGAGGAGAGGAAAAGAATGTGTGACAGAATATTATCAGGGCTGTAACTTAAATTTTTTTAATGAAATTATGTTAAGTTACCTATTTTCAAGGCAGCAGCCATTTTGTTGTCATTCTGATTATTTAGTTACACTGTTTTTTCAAGTGTTTTTCCTCTCTCCCTGTCCTTTAAGTTCCCCCTTGCTATTCTCCCATGCTTTTGGCATAGTTTCTGTAATTATTATTACTAAAATTTCTTGGGAGTTTTAGCTGTATAACAGAATGAATTCTGTTCTTTCCCCATGTTTACGTCTTCACCTACGGGTGGTTAGGCGTTGTGTTCTGCATCTACCATCTGATGTTCTGCAGTTTCTTCCCTGGAAGTCTCTGTTTTGCATCAGATGGTGTATTTTTGGTAACTGATTTCGGGCCTGGGTGCCTGGAGTCTTATTTTAGTGTTTTTACACTCATTGTTTACATTTACAACAGCCCTCTGTGTGAGGGGGGGATTTCTAAATAATAATATCTTTATGTTATTTTAATCATAACTAGATACATTATTATTGTTCGTAAGTGTTGAATAAATTGTTTAAAATATTTTTAAAATTTTTGTCCACACTTAGGCTTGGGATCCATTGGGGCTCAACGTTACTTTTCAGAAACTTGGGCTGTTCTGAAAAAATATTTTTTCAAAATATTTTGATTTCAATTATTTTTTCTATATTAATGGATCATATTATTATTATGTATTTTGATTGCCAGGGGTTAGTGCGAGTACCAGGACTTGTTTTCTTTTCACATTGAAAGGATATTGATCAATTGCTTTAAGAGGAAGTCTTCCTCTGACCTTATTATCATTCTATATGTGGTCAGTGTACTCGCATTAACTCCTGTTCTGTATCGTATGGTTTCGATGACAATATGGGAAGCGTATGTCACGGTATGTTGTTGGGGATTTGGACACTCCGGTCCTTTCCCCGCAGGGTCACTCTACTTTATCAATTTCTATTTCAGACGATCAAGATTAGGGTGATGTATCTGTGATGTCTTCCAACAGTGTGCCTCCGTCGTCACAATTAATGAAGGGCTAGCGGAAAAGTGCTCATGTAATACGCCAATTGCCTAAGAGGACCCTAGTAGGTTCGACGGCCTTTGACGTCCGCTAGCTCGCCCGGTGTAGCGTCCATTCACCGAATGGTTCGGCAGCCGGGTTCGTCCGTTGCGGTCTAGAAGGAATTTTGGGGTGATGCGAGCACTATAAAATTAACTTAATGCACACCCAGTGACGGCGGATCGGAGGGAGAACGGAGGAAGCCTTTTAGTCCGGTTCATAGCTCGTTCCGGTCCATCCGGACGGCAAGCGAGAGAGGCCCCTCTCTCGTTCAACAACATCTGGCCCCAGATGTTGTGGTACAAATGTGTAGTTAGCGGAGCATACGTCCGTCGCTCGGGACGCTCCGTTGTATAGGCAGTCCGCTGAGACTGCTAAGGCTTCCTCTTCTCGTCAGCGCACACGACCGCACCTTGGCTGCGTGACCGCCGATATATTACCAGCTTCGCCGATCAAGGATTCTTCGGCGACCAGGTCACACCATCCGGCAGCCAGGGATTCGAGACCGATGGACTCCGGACGTTCGCATAGGAAAAGTATGCGGGAGCCATCTGATGCGGAGCTGCCCTCGGCGAAGCAGCGATAGACTGCGCCTCCGCAGGTCTCGACGCCGGACATTCTTGTGCACATAGCACAGCTTATCGCAGCATCCCAGCAGCCGACAGAAACGGTGTCGGATCGAGAATTATCCGACAGCGCTGGGTCGGTAGCCGGGGACTCGAGGCCTGCAGACTCCGGACGTTCGCATAGGAAGTGTGCGGGAGTCAACGTACACGGAGCTTCCAGCGGCAATGCATCGTAAGTCCGCTACTGCACAGGCCTCGGGAACGGACGTGCTTTCCTTAATAGCACAGTTTATCGCAGCATCCCAGCATCAACTGAATCTGTCGCATATATTTTATCCGACGATGCTGGGTCGGGACGCTCCGCGGAAGCGGGTACGGACGTCCGAAAGTTTCATCCGGTCCGATGGGATACCGAAAGGGATTCGGTGGATTTCAAGCTTTCCCTTTCGGAACAACATATGCTGCGATGCCGGATAAGAAACTGATAGCGTCGGTGGACTTAGAAATTTTTGGTTCGGTTCAGGGACATCGTCCCTCAGTTCCGACATAGTCCAATAATGTCACACAAACTTTCGAATTATTGAACGACGCTATATATATTATTATTTTATGCTTGCTATCCAAGCATTTCTGGTTTCTTGTTCGAAGAGTTATGGAGATGTCTTTCAAAAGTGTGCCTCTGTCGTCATAGTTAATGAAGAGTTAGCGGCAATAAGTGCTCATGGAATATGTCTATCGCTTACGGAGTGACATTCGCTAGCTCACCCGGTGTAGCGTACATTCATCGAATGGTTCGGCTGCCGGGTTCGTCCGTTGCGGTCTAGGAAGGAGATTTGGGTGATGCGAGCACTTTAATTACTTTAGTACTCACCCAGTGACGGCAGATTGAGGACAGATCGGAGGAAGCCAACAACATAGGGGACCGCATGTTGTGGTTCAGATATTTTACATTCGGAGCATATGTCCGTTGCTCGGGACGCTCCGTTATATTGACAGTCCGAGAGACTGTCTTTAATGCTTCCTCATCCTCACAGCAGGGCACACGACCGCACATTGGCTACGTGACCTCGAGTATCCGATCAGTTTCGGCATTCAGTGATTCCACAGCGAATAGGTCGCGCCATCCGGTAGCCAAGGGACACGAGGCCTATTCACTCCGTTCGCTCGCATATTGGAAGTATGCACGGGGTAACGATCTCGGAGCTTCCTGCGGCAATGCATCGTAAGACCGCTGCTCCTCAGGCCTCAGTGACGGACGTGCTATCCGAGTTAGCACAGTTGTTTCGCAGCATCCCAGCAATTGACGGTTTCTCGGTCGAATCAGGAATTATCCGACGGCGCTGGGTCGGTGCGGTCCGCGGTTACATCAAGCTACGGACGACCGAACGCTTTATAGGGTCCGACAGGATGGCGAAAGGGATTCGAAAGATTTCGAGTTTTCCCTTTAGTTGTTTCGGAAGATGCCTTTCATATCTTCTGGCATTTCTTCCAGTGATTATTTTTCGGACTTCATTGCTGCGATCTTGGATAAGAGACTTATAGCGTCATTGGACTCGGATTTTTCGATCGGTACAGGGACTTTGTCCCTGACTTACCGACGCAGTCCAATATTGTCATTACAACATGTGTTTTATTTTTCGACGCTATATATTTATATATATATACAAGCCTGCTACTAAGCATGATAGTTTAGTTTCTTGTCCGCGTGGCTCATTTCTGCCATTTTATCTTTTTTACATATAGTTTATTTTGGCAGAGCAGGGCATACCGAGAGTTCATATGCGTCTAGACGGTGTGATTAAAGACTGCATATATTCTTTTCGCCGTTTATGTCTTTTCCAATTTCAATGTTGGGAACGACATTATGTATAGTACACTTAACTTAGACGCTTTATTATACGTAATCCGCCTTACTGAGGCGTTATCATTACGTCTTCAAGAAAAGATTTACGGGATATTATTCTCAATGTAATTTCTTTTGAGGGCAGTAGTTTGTTCACGTATAACTCCGCCCTTCAGTGGCTGATTGGAGTTGGTTAGACGTGATGCAGCCCTAGCTACATCCACGCGTGGATAGTAGGTTAAGAACTCTCTCAGAGTCGCTTCGTTCTCGGAGGAGCTTCTCTTCGACGGCAACTTTCCGGCAATCCATGAATTGCTTGATTTATACATTCTCTTGTCTATCTAGTGTTACAAGAGATTCAGACTGGGGCAAACATTCGGTGGTTGACTCAGAGAGTGCCGCCGCAGTTGCCGGACCCGAGTGTGGCTGTTATGACGGTTGCCAGTCAAACAGATTGGGATATATACTGATCCCTACGGATTCGAAGTGCCAGGGTCTTTGGGTTCCGCAGTCTTTTAACTATCAGTTTAACTTCCGCGGAATAATGTTTTTTAGGCTTGCTTTATGTCATTGCATGAACATTATTCAGAAACGCATGCCCAAATTCCTGTCCTTAATTCGACAGTAGTGGCGTATCTCCGGAACCAGGGAGGCACTCTTTCGTTTCCGTTATTCAATTTAATGGAAAGAATCCGTCTGTTGGTTATACTACACCAAGTTCAGTTTTGGTCCGTCATATTCTGGGTCGTCTGATTGTTTTATCGCACTCCCGTTCTCTTACGGGTCGCTTGTTGCTGTCAGAATGGACTCTCAACAAACAAGTATTTAATCAGATTTGCTATCTATGGGAGCGCCCAATGATGTTTTATTTATGACACAGCTTGCTAATCAATTGCAGACGTATGTGTTGGCTTGTCCAGATCTCTGAGCTAATACTGTTAACGCTCTATTGACCTATAGGACGGAATGATAGGATACGCGTATCCTCCGGCGCTGTTGTTTTAGCAGGTATTGCTAAGATAAACAACCACAATACATTTCTGTTGATAGCATCTCTTTCTTCACAGAGATCATGAGTAATTTACTCTCTTGTCTACTGTGGATCTTAACGTGAAATCTTCCTCTATGTGAGGATCTTTTTTCACTGGGTAAATCGTGTCATCTTTATCACAACCAGCAAGGTCGCAACCTTCATGTATTCCGTTGTGTGGTCCGTATTGCATTGTAAGCACTGTACTGGACGAGCTTTGGACGCGATTTCTTACTATAGGAGATCCTCTTCTTCGCTATTCTATGCGACTAAAGTGGAGGCTCTTCCGTCGTGGTGTAGGGATCATTATGTTCATATGGTTGATCCCTCCATACTACTCATTGCTATTTTTTAGTATACTTGTTTCACAAGATCTACTGCAGCCTGTTGTTATTTAGGTTATAGGTTTATGTTACCTCATACCTATGCACTCTACGATAGTTTACATTTGAGTCTTTTGTCTCTTTATCTAAGTCAGTTAGTAACTTTTTGATAAATAGACTTAGAATCTTCAGATTAAATTCCTATACGGATTTTAACTTCGGTTCTTATTTAGCTAAGTAATCATTTGAGCCTCTGGAAACAGTAGTTTTCAAATTCTGACCTTTTAGACAGTAATTCTGTTGGTTTCTCTTTTACTGTAGAGTCAGTGAGTTTCATGCACTATCGATGGATGATTTTCACTTTCATAGTTTCGGAATCAATACTTCCGTTACTATTTAGGTTGGATTGTTGCATAAGAGTTAGGCTCCTATTATCCGGAACCTATTATTTTAAGGTCCTTCCGTCTTCGTATGGGCATAGGCCTTTACTCTTTCCGGGTACAGTTTATGTATTTATAAACAGATATCTGTTTATTATAAGGGCGTAAGCTTCTTCTGTCTTTGATGTCTAGTAGAAGGACGTTACGCTCCATTTTATTGTTAATGGATTCTATTATCTAGCGTACTGCTTATGGTATATCATTGGCTTAGCAGTTGTGCTTAAGATTTCGGCTCATGAAGTAAGAGTTCTTCTACTTCTTGGGCTTACATTAATAGTGTTGCTATTATAGATTTTTGAAGGCTGCTCATTGCGCTCAGCCATCCATTCATGAATTTTATCTCAGAAATATCGAGTCCATTTCTGGAGGCCTCTATTGTTAGGTCTATTCTCTACTGCTCAGAATGTCATTCACTTAACAGTTGCTACTATAGCTAGGTAGGCTGTCTGTTTCGGCAGTGTCTCCGTTCGGCTGCCCTCTTCGCTCTGGGCTATTTGACCCAGGGCAAGAAAAAGGGGGGGGGGGGGGGGAGGGTGTTCCCTTGGGTCACCTGTTTTTTACTATGAAAACAAGGGGATACCTCCTCCGGAGTTAGTAATTCTGAGCTGTTATTGGGATGATTGTTTAGTGAGAAGTTTAAGTTTATAAAATTCATTCAAGTCTTAGTTTTTAAAGTATAGCTTTTGAATATTGCATATGTCAACGGACATGATTATGCAATTCTCACACACTTTTAGGAGTATAAGAGTCTCTATTCTCTAGACTTACTTTATTATTGGCTTACTTTAAAAATTCTAAGTATAAGGATTATTGGATATTAATAGAGTACATGGATGTATGAAGCTCAATTTTTGGAAGGTGTTGTATCTTTCTAATTTATCATAAATAAGAAAGATACATGTAAGGCCTATTACTTCTTTTCCCTACAGGGGATGACTCTATTTTATTTTATTGAGCGTATTCCATTTTGCTCTATGTCCTTGGCCCTCCAGCCTTTTTACTATTCAGCTATGTCTGGGTCATTGGTACAGTATAAAAATGTTAAAAAATTTATAGTAATTTATATATTTTTTATACTTACCAATGACCCAGACGGGGATGGCCCTCCCAGGAGTTGGGAACTCTTGCCTCCCCGCTGAGTACATAGCGCTTACCAGGCACTGGTTATTAGAATGATAAATGGCGCCAATTTCGGAACGTCCTTGACACTGCGCATGCGCAGTAGGGGCGAAGTGTGGAGGGCCTTTCAGGACATGTTTTCTTTAGTTTTAGATGCAAATTTTGGGGATTGGGGGGCAAAATTTGTGTTTGGCCCTGTATTTTAAGAGTTAGCACCAGCTATGTCTGGGTCATTGGTAAGTATAAAAAATATATAAATTACTATAAATTTTTTAACTTTCCAAGAAAACAATAGCAAATTTCATTTTCTCTCATCATGTTTGGTGAAGGCTAATATAAATTGCTGAGGAACAAGCAACCATACTGTAGTGTCACTGAACACCGGTTACATTGTTTATTTTGGAAGATTACAAGTTTGTGTACTGAAAGTTATTTTCTTTGAGTTTTTCACATGATGTCCAAAGGTGTGTATGGAAGATTACCCAGCTGATGACAAATTTGTTGATAAATCCTCAAATTTTATTGGCTAAGAATGTCACGTACACACCAGTGGTAAATCCCCTACATGGTGGGTGTCACTTCAATACACGTTGACTAGCCACCATTATTATTTTGATGCATTTCTACTCGCTTTGAATTTTCAAATTTGATTTAATACATTAAATATTTAAAAAAATGGACAGAAAATATTATTTGTAGTCCCAAAGTACTTTCTTATTTTTACGACTCTATCAATTTTTATGCTGAAGGCGTGAGTGAAGCGAACATTTTCTTTGCAGGTTCCTCAACAAATTAAAAGTGATTTTTGTGAACATTTAACTGCTTTGTTAACCCTTTTCAGGTGGTAATGACAGTAAATGTATATACAGTTAAAACTAGAAGTCCTGTCATGAAATACGCACAAATAGCACGTCGATCTGTGCGTTAATCTACGCGTTATGACCATAGTAAGGCTATCAAATTCTGTACATATGGCCTGTGCACAAGCAATGTCTCAGCCAATGGACCTCCGGGTAATCCGGAGGTCCATTGGCAGAAACAATGCCAGTGTTTGCTATGAGTAACCAGGAGAACCTGCCATGCTTTGGATACCATTCGATATGGCAATTGCACGTAATTCCTACGCGCAATCAAGCCTAGATAAGCGCACAGTTCGTGACATGACTTCTAGTTTCAACTGTAAGGGCATTTCATATATGCTTGTTGCCATATGTTTTATTTTGTAAACAAATAACGTACCTCGAACATTGTTGATTGTTTACTGTCACCATGGATATGTGTTGGTGCAAGTTACTGTTGGTGATTCTGCTGAAGGCCATTAGTGGGGTAAATTTGTAACATACAGCAAGTGACCATGTACGGGATAGCTTCGCCTCACCTGCTATAAAACCTAGAGACCAGGTACTATCCCGTACCAAGTCACTTGCTGACTTTGTAACTAATATTACATCCTATGTAACAATGTAACGAACATGCATGCAGGAATGCTGGCCAATATTGACTATTTTTATTATAATGCAACCTGCGGAAATATCTATTTTTATACTGTACCAATGACCCAGACTTAGCTGGTGCTAACTCCACAAAAACCAGGGCCAAACACAAATTTTGCCCCCCAATCCCCAAAATTTGCATCCAAAACAAAAAGAAATAATGTCCTAAAGGACCTCCATAATACGACTCTACTGCGCATGCGCAGTGACGCAGTCGTCCCGAAATTGGCGCCAAATATCATTCTCTGTTTGGCCCTTCATCAGTCAACATCTCACTGATCTTTGTGCTTGTAAATCTCAGTTTAAAGGATGCCAGACACGTAATTCTTGGAGAAAATGTGATTCTAAGGAGGATAGAAGGAGGAGAGGAAAAAAGAAGTGGCAAAAAATAATCAGGGCTGTACTTAAAATTTTTTGTTAAAATTATGTTAAGTTGCCTATTTTCGAGGCAAACGCCTCTTGTTGTCATTCTTGCTAATTGTTGCACTGCTTATTCAGTGTTTCCTCTCCCCTAACCTTCTAAAGTCCCCCCTTGCAATTCTCCCATGCTTTTGGCATATTTTTGAGAAGTTTCATTTCTAAAATTTCCCTGGGAGAGTTGCTTGGTTACAGAATGTTTTCTGTTATTTTCCCCATAGTTACGTTTTCACCCATGGGTGTATAACGTTTGTGTTCTGCATCTTCCATCTGATGTTCTGCAGATTCTCCCCTGGGAGTCTCTGTTTTGCATCAGATAGAGTGTAATTGAGGACTGATTCCGGGCCAGTTTTTTCAGTGCCTGGAGTCATGTTTTCTTCTGTGTTTACACTGTTTGTTTTCATTGGCAACAGCCTTTTTTGAGGGGGGCTGTTTGTCTTTGAGGTAGTTTATCTCATTATAAGATACATTTATATTATCCGAAAGTGTCTCATTAATTATTTTATATAATTTTAAAATTTTTGACCACACTTTGCCATCGGATCCATCGGGGCTCAACGTTACTTTTCAGCAACTTGGGCTTCTCTGAAAAAATATTTTTTCAAAATTATTTTGTTTTGCAATTGTTTTTTCATTTATTAATGGATCATGTTATTATGTATCTTTGTGTCAGGGGTTTTTGCGAGTAACTAGGACTTATTGTTGTTCCTTCACAATGAAAGGAACTTGTTCAAATTGTAATAGGAAGAAATCTTCCTCTGACTTTCATGATTATTGCATAAATTGTAGTCAGTGTTCTCGCATTAATCCCTGTCCTGTATGTGAACATTGGGATGAGAAACATTGGAAACGTGTGTCACGATATGTTGTTTCTGGAGAAAGAGCGATGCCGGCTCTTTCTCCACAAGGTCACTCTACTCTCTCAGTTTCTATTTCAGAGGAACCAGAACAGGGTGATGTTTCCATGTTATCCTCTTCAAGTGTGCGTCCGTCGTCACAATTAAATACAGAGCTAGCGGCAAAAGTGCTCATGGAGATTAGACAAATGTCGTCCGCTAGCTCGCCCGGTGTAGCGTCCATTCACCGAATGGTTCGGCAGCCGGGTTCGTCCGATGCGGTCCAAGAGGAAATTTTGGGTGATGCGAGCACTATAAAAATAATAGATGCACACCCAGTGACGGCGGATAGTGAACGAGAACGGAGGAAGCCTTTTAGTCCGGTTCCTAGCTCGTCCAGGTCCAGCCGGGCCGCGAGCGAGAGAGGCCCCTCTCTCGTACAACAACATCTGGGACCAGATGTTGTGGTACAAAATGTGTCTTTAGCGGAGCATACGTCCGTCGCTCGGGACGCTCCGTTGTATAAGCAGTCCGCAGAGACTGTTAAGGCTTCCTCTTCTCGCCGGCGCACACGACCGCACCTTGGCTGCGTGACCTCCGATATCTTGCCAGCTTCGCCGAGGAAGGATTATTCGGCGACCAGGTCACACCATCCGGCAGCCAGGGACTCGAGACCGATGGACTCCGGACGTTCGCATAGGAAAAGTATGCGGGAGCCATCCGATGCGGAGCTGCCCTCGGCAAAGCAGCGAAAGACCGCTCCTCCGCAGGTCTCGACGTCGGACATTCTAGTGCAGATAGCACAGCTTATCGCAGCATCCCAGCAGCCGACAGAAACGGTGTCGGATCGAGAATTATCCGACGGCGCTGGGTCGGTACGCTCCGCCGAAGCATCGGGGGCGGACGACCGGGAACATCGGGAGGTCCGACCGGATGGTGAAAGGGATACGGATGAATTGGAGCTATCCCTTTCGGAACAACACAAAGCTGCCGTAGACTTCATCCGGCACTTTCTTCCTCAAGTTGTTCCGTCGGGCCAGACTGCTGCGCTTCCGGACAGGAGAATTATAGCGTCATTGGACTCTGATTTTTTCGAGCGGTTCAGGGACATCGCTCCCGAGTTTCCGTCGCAGTCCAATAATGTTGCAAGAACATTTGAATTATTGAACGACGCTATTTTTAAACTTGCTTCCAGGACAGGGAAAGCAGGCTTCTTGTCCGCAAATACTCTCAACCTGCCTTTCATTAATGCAAGGAATAAATTCGACACGGCAGGTCAGGGTATACCGAGAGTTCCTCTGCGTATGGACGACGAGGCGGAAGACTTAGAGCTATCATTACCGTCGTCAGCTTCTATTCCAACCGCAGTGTTGGAAACAGCTATTGCGTCTAACAGAGCCAATTTAGATGCCTTATCTTACGCAGATCACCTTACGAAGGCGTTATCACTGCGTCTTCAAGGGGAAGAGTTTCAGGATATACAATCCTCCTTAAGACTTCTTTCAAGGGCAGTAGCTTATTCCACGTGTAACTCCGCCCTTTCAGTGGCTAATCTGGAGTTGGTTAGACGTGACGCAGCCCTGTCTACATCCACACTAGTGGATTCTAAGGTGAAGAACTCTCTTAGAGTCGCTTCGGTCTCAGGAGATCTTCTCTTTGACGGCAAGCTTTCCGCTATTTATGATAATATTAAAAAGAAAGCTAGTGATTCTCTGTTGTTTAGATCCGCTCCTAAAAGGTCGGATTCAGCAGACACGAATAAGGCGGGCACTTCTGGGTCTTATCCGCCCAAGAGAGGTTCCTATAGAGGTTCCGGTGCGTCCTCTAGCTCTTATTCGAGAGACCGTCAGGATAGCGACTCTCGTTCGGGACGTCCTTCAGGCCGGGACAATCGGTCGGACGCCCCGAGGTCGACGAGGCGAGGTGCGGGTCGTGGAAGACGTGGTTTCTCCTACCGCAGGCCTCGCAGATCCAGGAGGTGATGGCTCAAACCTCTATCGCGTTCCGGTTGGCGGAAGGTTGTCGAGTTTTTCTCAAGAGTGGGCGTCGATTACGGACGACCCTTGGGTGAGAGGAGTGACTTCGGAAGGTCTAAAGATATCCTTCAAACGAAAGCCTCCATTAACTCGAAGTCCAAAGTGGACTCATCTTCCGTCAAACCCTCAGAAAAGAGACGCTCTGCTATCAGAGGTGCAGTCTCTTTTAATGAAGAACGCGGTAGAGGTCGTAGAAAACCAGGAATCGCTGGGATTCTACAGCCATCTGTTTCTGGTTCCGAAACCAGACGGCTCGTTCCGTCCAGTCATAGATTTGAGCTGGATAAACAAGCTGATCATCGCTCCGAAGTTTTATATGGAGACGATTCGATCGGTCAGAGCGAGTATTCGGGTGAACGATTATGCAACGAGCATAGATCTCAAAGATGCGTACTTTCACGTCATGGTACATCCGACATTCCGAAAGTATCTACGCTTCGCAGTCCTAGGAGTGGTGTATCAGTTCCGGGCCATGTGCTTCGGATTGAATCTAGCACCCTGGGCTTTCACTCGAGTAATGAACTCGGTAATGATTTACTTCCGAGCTCATTCGTCTGCGGTAACGTCGGCCTACCTGGACGACATTCTTCAGAGGTACGGCAACGAGTTAACGCTTCAGAACGATGTTCAGAATCTTCTTCTATTGCTCCGACGTCTCGGTTTCATAGTAAACGAGGAGAAGTCGGATCTGGTGCCGTCCAAGTCATTCACTCATCTGGGAATGAGCTTCGAGACGCACAACAATCTCGTTCGTCTGCCGTTAACCAGAGCGAAATTAGTCAGTTGTTACGCTCGCTATTGTCTAAATACAGACAAAGTCACAGCGAGAGAATTTATGAGACTGATAGGTCTGTGCGGAGCCGCTGCGGATCTCATTCCGATGGGACGGCTACGCACACGGCCTCTTCAAATTTTCTTGACTCAGAATTGGAGTGTGAAAATTCATTCGCTCGATGTAGACGTTCTCTTGTCAGATCAAGTGAAACAAGAGATTCAGACTTGGGCAAACATTCAGTGGTTAACTCAAGGAGTTCCGCTGCAGTTGCCGGATCCGAGTTTTACCATTATGACGGATGCCAGTCAAACAGGTTGGGGTGCATCATTAATCCCAACGGATTCGAGATGCCAGGGTCTTTGGGATCCGCAATTCCTGTGCAAGCACATAAACATCAAGGAAATGATGTCAATTTGGCTTGCGTTACGTCACTGGATGGACATTATTCACGATGCTCATGTCCAAATCCTATCCGACAATACGACAGTAGTGGCGTATATACGGAATCAGGGAGGCACTCATTCAGTTCCGTTGTTCAATCTAACGGAAAGAATCCTTCTGTTTGCGTTGGAACATCACGTTCTTCTTTCGGTCCGTCACATACCGGGTCGTCTGAATGTGCTAGCAGACTCCCTTTCTCGAAAGGGTCGCTTGTTGCCGTCGGAGTGGACTCTCAACAAACAAGTATTCAATCAGATTTGCTACCAATGGGAACGGCCAATGATAGACTTATTTGCGAAACATCTCAACAATCAGTTGCAAACGTATGTGTCCCCGTGTCCGGATCCAAGAGCATTTGCTGTAGACGCTCTATCGATCCCTTGGGACGGAATGATAGGATATGCGTATCCTCCAGCGCCGTTAATTCAACAAGTATTGCTAAAGATAAAACAATCTCAATGCAAGATTCTGTTGGTAGCATCTCTGTCGCCACAGAGACCGTGGATAAATCTACTCAGGTGTCTGTTGTGGGACCTACCGCGGAAGCTCCCTCCACGAGAGGATCTTCTTTGGCAGGGGAAATCGCGCCAACTGCATCACAACCCGCAAGGTCTCAACCTTCACGTTTTTCCGTTGTGCGGTCCTTCTTGCATGGCAAGCACTTTACAGGACGAGCAGTGGACGCGATTTCTAACTGTAGGAGGACCTCCTCTTCGCTAAACTATGCGGCTAAGTGGAAGGTTTTCCGTCGTTGGTGTAGGGATCATTCTGTTGATATATTTGATCCCTCTATACCAGACATTGCTAACTTTCTAGTATACTTGTTTGACGAAATCAAACTGCAACCGGTTACTATAAAGGGTTATAGATCTATGTTATCTGATACCTATGCACATCATGATAGTTTACAAATTGGATCTAATGTCTCTTTATCGAAATTGGTTAGAAACTTTTCGATAAATAGACCCAGAACTCTTAGATTAATTCCTAAGTGGAATTTAGCTTGGGTTCTCCTTAAATTGAAGGAAAAGCCATTTGAACCTCTTGGGACAGTAGATTTCAAATTCTTATCTTATAAGACAGCTTTTCTCTTAGCTTTCTCTTCTGCCAGAAGAGTCAGTGAGCTTCATGCACTATCGGTGGATGATTCTCATTATCGTAGTGTTGGGAACACTATCACCTTCACTACTAACGTCGGTTTTTTAGCTAAGAATCAGGCTCCTAATAAATATCCGGAACCTATTGTTATTAAGGCTCTTCCGTCTTCAGACGGGCGTAGGCCTTTACTCTGTCCTGTTAGAGCACTACGTATCTATAAACAGAGATCTCAGTTCATCAGAAAGGGACGGAAACGTTTCTTTCTGTCTTTGATGCCTAATAGAAAGGACATTTCAGTCCATTCTATTGCTAGATGGATTCAGTTAACTATCCGTACTGCGTATGAAGATTTATCTTCTTCTCAGCAGTCTGTGCTTAAGATTTCTGCTCATGAAGTAAGAGCTCTTTCTACTTCCTGGGCTTATGCTAATAGTGTTGCTATTACAGATTTAATGAAGGCTGCTTATTGGTCTCAGCCATCCACATTTACTAATTTTTATCTCAGAAATATTGAGTCCATTTCTGGAGACCTGCATTGTTTAGGTCCGTTATCTGTTGCTCAGAATGTCGTCCACTAAACAGTTGCAACTATAGTTATGCAGGCTTTCTGTTCCGGCAGTGACTCTGTCCGGCTGCCCTCTTCGCTCTGGGCTATTTGACCCAGGGCAAGGGGAAGGGGGGGGGGCGGGTGTTCCCTTAGGTCACCTGCTTTATAGTGAAAAGCAAGGGAATGCCTCCTCCAAGACAGTATTTCTGAGTCGCTTCCGGGATGGTTTTAAAGTGTAATATTAATGTTTAATTTCATTCATGTCTTATTTTTAAAGTGTAGCTCGGTGTGAAGCATTTGTATATGTCAAGTGTCAAACGGGCTTTAATATACAATACTCGGACACTTTTAAATGATTATAAAGAGTCTCAATTCTCTGGACTACTTTATTTATTGGCTTGTTTTAATAATAATTAGTATAAAGGTTATACTGGATATTAATAGAGAACATGAATGTTATTGTGCTCAATTATTAAGGGTAGTGTATCTTTCTAATTTAAATATTAAATAAGAAAGATACATGTAAAGCCTAATACTCCTTTTCTCCTTAAGGGGTTATCTCTTTATTTTATAATTGAGCTTATTGGATTTTCCTCTATGTCCTAGGCCCTCCAGCCTGTTTACTATTCAGCTAAGTCTGGGTCATTGGTACAGTATAAAAATGTTAAAAAATTTATAGTAATTTATATATTTTTTATACTTACCAATGACCCAGACGGGGATGGCCCTCCCTGAGTTGGGAACTCTTGCCTCCCCGCTGAGTACATAGCGCTGACCAGGCACTGCCAGTAAGAATGATATTTGGCGCCAATTTCGGGACGACTGCGTCACTGCGCATGCGCAGTAGAGTCGTATTATGGAGGTCCTTTAGGACATTATTTCTTTTTGTTTTGGATGCAAATTTTGGGGATTGGGGGGCAAAATTTGTGTTTGGCCCTGGTTTTTGTGGAGTTAGCACCAGCTAAGTCTGGGTCATTGGTAAGTATAAAAAATATATAAATTACTATAAATTTTTTAACTTTTTGAAGACATTATACTTATTGTTAGGATAAATTTTCTAGCCCTTTACCCACTGCCCACAATATCAGGGTTTTTTAAATTTTAATTATGTTTTATTAAAATTTTTCACAAAATTTCAACCTTTCCATATCATTTGAACCCTCTTTAGAATGGACTCCAATGGGGAGTCCCGTGATATGGTTTTGTTGAAATTTTTCGAAAATGTTTTTTTTTTTTATCATCTGCACAGTTTGTATGTTACATGGATGGATGCAACCAATTCATTAGGTAAAGAGGTTAATCCTTTAATTTAACATAACAGCCATAGCCATCCAGCGCTATTCACAAAAGTAGCCATTCACTTTTTTTTTTTCAGAAAAGTCGCCATTCAAATTTTTTTCCATTTTTGCTTTGAAAACATAGCTTATGACATCTCATTGGAATGAGCTTGTTGAGCTCATTCCAATGAGGAGTCATAACTAGGTTTTTGAGAAAGAAATGAACATTCAAGAACTTTGTTTGCAAGTATCATATTCTATCTGTGTTGGTAAAGGGGTAATTTGTTGGAAACACCTTGTGATTTAATAATAATTATTTTTTGTTAGTAATGCACACTTTTCTTTTCTTTCAGTTTTTGTATGTAAATCAATCATTCTCACCAAGTCCAGATGTAGACATAGGAGTTTTATTTGATGTAAGTTAAATGAAAAATATCACTTTTGTAGTAGCTTATATATGGTTACTGGGGGCACAGTGGCTCAGTATGGAGAGGTGCAGACTGCAAGCTGAGGGGTCCTCGATTCAAATACTACCTGTGGCAACTGCATTGAAGCCTTGGGTAAGTCACTTTACCCACAATGCCCATGTGGGGGCACAGTAGCATTATGTAGTAAGGCATACTGCCCATCGAAATGCACTTGTCTTCAACCAATGCTAACCCTGCTTGTGTGGAGTTAGTTTGTTGGGGAACCTGACAGTTGCTCGCCGTTGCTCAGTGGTTCTTTCTGGGTACTCTGGCTTCCTCCACCCATAAAACTGTGACATGCGGTGACCCTGGCTGTTGAAAGTGTCATTAAACCCCAATAAATAAATAAATGTGGTTACAAGTTTCCCTTGAAAACTCTCAGAAGTGGGAAGTCCTTAACTCTTTTCATGCTGTTTGAGGATATTCCTTCAAAGGACAGGATTTCTCCTGCCACTGAAATAAGTACCATTTTGGGCACTTTTAACCTGATTTTCCCCTTGTATAGATCATTTCACAAAAGATTTTTAAAGTTAAATCTAGATTAATTTTTCATCAAATCTGGTCATAGTTGCTCCAGGGCAGCCATGAGTAGATTTCATGGAAAATATTACGAGTTAATCACCGTGGTACACAAGCTCAGTTTTACAGGAGTAATAAGACCCGGTAACCACATCTGGGGTCAGAGTGCTCTAAAATGGACAGCAAATAGTTGAGCAACTTTATGTTGTGTCATGATATAGCTCAGCTACTGAAAGTGATCACACACTGTAGGGCTGCACAGTATACCGGTAAACTGGTAATTACTAGTATTGAGAATGATACCGGATAAATACCGGTATTGTTTTAAAAGTACCGGTATATCGTACGAAACGGTATTGGATCAAATTATCGAAAATTTAAGTTGATATATTATTAGGGAAAAACAGTCAATGTATTCTATCATGTCTGTCAACGCCTGTGATAAAGTACATGTCAATCAATCTTCATTTGACCAATGAAAACAGTTTGCAGCGCACTTGAGTTGCATAAGTTACAAGTTAGTATACACGTACCAACAATTTGAAACTGAAAGGGAAAGCCTGCACAAAAATAACCCATTCAGACATTAATAATTGCCGTTCACATGGACATTAATTGCTAACACAAACACACCACTGACCACAGGGACCAGCCTAGGGGGGAATTTTAGGGAGACTTCAAGTCTCCCTCCAGAAAAAATAGGGAGACTGCAGAGTCATGTAGGGAGACTTCATAGGCAAGTGGGGAAAATTAAGAATATTCATGTACCACCCCCGCCGCCCCTTCATATTTTCAATTTATGGTCCTCCATTAACGTACAAATAATCCAGGTCCAGTTGTCTATGATGCATCTGTGCCAGGTTAAAAAATCACAATGTAATTATTGACTGAAAATCCCCCACTGCTACCTTCTCCTTCATGACCCCTCACCTCTTCTTCGTGCCAATCCCCCATCACCCTCCTGTGGTTGCCTTTCAACAAAGTCTACTAAGCTAATAATTTCCTAAGTCTGAAAGTGTGAACAGGACCAGATGTAAGAAGGTTGCTTGGGAGGTACTTTGTTAGTTAATAAACAAAATACAATCTGGGGTCGAGTATTTTGTAAAAGAAATGTCATTCCGCATCATTTTTATGGCATTCCGGTGTCATTCCGCGTCATTTCATGTCATTCTGATGTTTAGGAGGACCGTATTTCAAGATCGTCCACATGCACACTTGTGTCCTGTACAAAGCTTTTCTTGACATCACTAAAGCCTTTTTTCATGTGTTTCAATTCCATTCTGTTTTTCTGGGAATAGACAGCCCAACAGTTAACAGTCGTCAGCAAATCGAAATCAAAATAATGTGTTATAAAATACGTCCGTTGTGTATACATTTTCGGCATCCTAAGCGACGTAACCTACTTTCAAACTGGGTTGTTTTGTTGAGTCGCGTAAGTCACCTATTTTCGTTTCGACACTTGAAGCTCCGACTGGAACGCAACAAAATTGAAATAAAAAAATCTGCCAAAAGCGACAGTGGACAATTGCTTGTCGTGTGATTTCAAATAAATGGACGTTTATTTGACGAATTAAAATGCCCATTTATCACACTCGAGCACATTCGATTTTTGAAAATACTTGTATTTTTATACTGTACCAATGACCCAGACTTAGCTGGTGCTAACTCTAACAAAACCAGGGCCAAACACAAATTTTGCCCCCCAATCCCCAAAATTTGCATCCAAAACAAAAAGAAATCATGTCCTAAAGGACCTCCATACTACGCCTCTACTGCGCATGCGCAGTGACGCAGACGTCCCGAAATTGGCACCAATTATCATTCTCTGTTTGGCCCTTCATCAGTCAACATCTCACTGATCTTTGTGCTTGTAAATCTCAGTTTAAAGGATGCCAGACACGTAATTTTTGGAATCTAAGGAGGATAGAAGGAGGAGAGGAAAAAGAAGTGACAAAAAATAATCAGGGCTGTACTTAAAATTTTTTGATGAAATTATGTTAAGTTGCCTATTTTCGAGGCATGGGCCTCTTGTTGTCATTCTTGCTAAATGATGCACTGCTTATTCAGTGTTTCCTCTCCCCTAGCCTTCTAAAGTCCCCCCTTGCAATTCTCCCATGCTTTTGGCATATTTTTGAGAAAGTTCATTTCTAAAATTTCCTGGGAGAGTTGCTTGGTTACAGAATGTTTTCTGTTGTTTTCCCCATAGTTACGTTTTCACCCATGGGTGTATAACGTTTGTGTTCTGCATCTTCCATCTGATGTTCTGCAGATTCTCCCCTGGGAGTCTCTGTTTTGCATCAGATAGAGTGTAATTTGATGACTGATTCCGGGCCAGTTTTTTCAGTGCCTGGAGTCATGTTTTCTGGTGTTTTACACTGTTTGTTTTCATTGGCAACAGCCTTTTTTGAGGGAGGCTGTTTGCCTTTGCTGTAGTTTATATCATTATAAGATACATTTATATTATCCGTAAGTGTCTCATTAATTATTTAATATAAATTTAAAATTTTTGACCACACTTTGCCATCGGATCCATCGGGGCTCTTTGTAGTAGGAAGAAATCTTCCTCTGACTTTCATGATCATTGTATTAATTGTAGTCAGTGTTCTCGCATTAATCCCTGTTCTATATGTCAATATTGGGATGACAAACATTGGAAACGTGTGTCACGATATGTTGTTTCTGGAGAAAGGGCTATGCCGGCTCTTTCTCCGCAAGGTCACTCTACTCTCTCAGTTTCTATTTCAGAGGAACAAGAACAGGGTGATGTTTCCATGTTATCTTCTACAAGTGTGCGTCTGTCGTCACAAATGAATTCAGAGCTAGCGGCAAAAGTGCTCATGGAGATTAGACAAATGTCGTCCGCTAGCTCGCCCGGTGTAGCGTCCATTCACCGAATGGTTCGGCAGTCGGGTTCGTCCGATGCGGTCCAGGAGGAAATTTTGGGTGATGCGAGCACTATAAACATAATAGATGCACACCCAGTGACGGCGGATAGTAAGCGAGAACGGAGGAAGCCTTTGAGTCCGGTTCCTAGCTCGTCCAGGTCCAGCCGGGCCGCGAGCGAGAGAGGCCCCTCTCTCGTACAACAACATCTGGGACCAGATGTTGTGGTACAAAATGTGTCTTTAGCGGAGCATACGTCCGTCGCTCGGGACGCTCCGTTGTATAAGCAGTCCGCGGAGACTGTTAAGGCTTCCTCTTCTCGTCAGCGCACACGACCGCACCTTGGCTGCGTGACCGCCGATATATTGCCAGCTTCGCCGATCAAGGATTCTTCGGCGACCAGGTCACACCATCCGGCAGCCAGGGATTTGAGACCGATGGACTCTGGACGTTCGCATAGGAAAAGTATGCGGGAGCCATCTGATGCGGAGCTGCCCTCGGCGAAGCAGCAAAAGACTGCGCCTCCGCAGGTCTCGATGCCGGACATTCTTGTGCAGATAGCACAGCTTATCGCAGCATCCCAGCAGCCGACAGAAACGGTGTCGGATCGAGAATTATCCGACGGCGCTGGGTCGGTACGCTCCGCCGAAGCATCGGGGGCGGACGACCGGGAACATCATGAGGTCCGACCGGATGGTGAAAGGGATACGGATGACTTGGAGCTATCCCTTTCGGAACAACATAAAGCTGCCGTGGACTTCATCCGGCACTTTCTCCCTCAAGTTGTTCCGTCGGGCCAGACTGCTGCGGTTCCGGACAAGAGGATTATAGCGTCATTGGACTCTGAATTTTTCGAGCGGTTCAGGGACATCGCTCCCGAGTTTCCGTCGCAGTCCAATAATGTTGCAAGAACATTTGAATTATTGAACGACGCTATATTTAAACTTGCTTCCAAGACGGGGAAAGCAGGTTCCTTGTCCGCTAATACTCTCAACCTGCCTTTCATTAATGCAAGGAATAAATTCGATACGGCAGGACAGGGTATACCGAGAGTTCCTCTGCGTATGGACGACGAGGCGGAAGACTTAGAGCTATCATTACCGTCGTCGGCTTCTATTCCAACCGCGGTGTTGGAAACAGCTATTGCGTCTAACAGAGCCAATTTAGATGCCTTATCTTACGCAGATCACCTTACTAAGGCGTTATCACTGCGCCTTCAAGGGAAAGAGTTTCAGGATATACAATCCTCTTTAAGACTTCTTTCAAGGGCAGTAGCTTATTCCACGTGTAACTCCGCCCTTTCAGTGGCAAATCTGGAGTTGGTTAGACGTGACGCAGCCCTAGCTACATCCACACTAGTGGATACTAAGGTGAAGAACTCTCTTAGAGTCGCTTCGGTCTCAGGAGAACTTCTCTTTGACGGCAAGCTTTCTGCTATTTATGATAAAATTACAAAGAAAGCTAAGGATTCTCTGTTGTTCAAATCTGCTCCTAAGAAGTCGGATACAGCAGACACGAATAAGACAGGCACTTCTGGGTCTAATGCGCCCAAGAGAGGTTCCTATAGAGGTTCCGGTGCGTCCTCTTGGTCTTATTCGAGAGACCGTCAGGGTAGCGACTCTCGTTCGGGATGTCCTTCAGGCCGGGACAATCGGTCGGACGCCCCGAGGTCGACGGGGCGAGGTGCGGGCCGTGGAAGACGTGGTTTCTCCTACCGCAGGCCTCGCAGGTCCAGGAGGTGATGGCTTAAACCTCTATCGCGTACCGGTTGGCGGAAGGTTGTCGAGCTTTTCTCAAGAATGGGCGTCGATTACGGATGACCCTTGGGTGAGAGGAGTGACTTCGGAAGGTCTAAAGATATCCTTCAAACGAAAGCCTCCATTAACTCGAAGTCCAAAGTGGACTCATCTTCCGTCAAATCCGCAGAAAAGAGACGCTCTGTTATCAGAGGTGCAGTCTCTTTTAATGAAGAACGCGGTAGAGGTCGTAGAAAACCAGGAATCTCCGGGATTCTACAGCCATCTGTTTCTGGTTCCGAAACCAGACGGCTCGTTCCGACCAGTCATAGATTTGAGCTGGATAAACAAGCTGATCGTCGCTCCGAAGTTTTATATGGAGACGATTCGGTCAGTCAGAGCGAGTATTCGGGTGAACGATTATGCAACGAGCATAGATCTCAAAGATGCGTACTTTCACGTCATGGTACATCCGACATTCCGAAAGTACCTACGCTTCGCAGTCCTAGGAGTGGTGTATCAATTCCGGGCGATGTGCTTCGGATTGAATCTAGCACCCTGGGCGTTCACTCGGGTAATGAACTCTGTAATGATCTATTTCCGAGCTCATTCGTCTGCGGTAACGTCGGCCTACCTGGACGACATTCTTCAGAGGTACGGCAACGAGTTAACGCTTCAGAACGATGTTCAGAATCTTCTTCTATTGCTCCGACGTCTCGGTTTTATAGTAAACGAGGAGAAGTCAGATCTGGTGCCGTCCAAGTCATTCACTCATCTGGGAATGAGCTTCGAGACGCACAACAATCTCGTTCGTCTGCCGTTAACCAGAGCGAAATTAGTCAGTTGTTACGCTCGCTATTGTCTGCACGCAGACAAAGTCACGGCGAGAGAATTTATGAGACTGATAGGTCTGTGCGGAGCCGCCGCGGATCTCATTCCGATGGGGCGGTTACGCACACGTCCTCTTCAAATTTTCTTGACTCAGAATTGGAGTGTGAAAATTCATTCGCTCGATGTAGACGTTCTCTTGTCAGATCAAGTGAAACAAGAGATTCAGACTTGGGCAAACATTCAGTGGTTAACTCAGGGAGTTCCGCTGCAGTTGCCGGATCCGAGTTTTACCATTATGACGGATGCCAGTCAAACAGGTTGGGGTGCATCATTAATTCCAGCGGATTCGAGATGCCAGGGTCTTTGGGATCCGCAATTCCTGTGCAAGCACATAAACATCAAGGAAATGATGTCAATTTGGCTTGCGTTACGTCACTGGATGGACATTATTCACAATGCTCATGTCCAAATCCTATCCGACAATACGACAGTAGTGGCGTATATATGGAATCGGAGAGGCACTCATTCAGTTCCGTTGTTCAATCTAACGGAAAGAATCCTTCTGTTTGCGCTAGAACATCACGTTCTTCTTTCGGTCCATCACATACCGGGTCGTCTGAATGTGCTAGCAGACTCCCTTTCACGAAAGGGTCGCTTGTTGCCGTCGGAGTGGACTCTCAACAAACAAGTATTCAATCAGATTTGCTACCAATGGGAACGGCCAATGATAGACTTATTTGCGACACATCTCAACAATCAGTTGCAGACGTATGTGTCTCCGTGTCCGGATCCAAGAGCATTTGCAGTAGACGCTCTGTCGATCCCTTGGGACGGAATGATAGGATATGCGTATCCTCCAGCGCCGTTAATTCAACAAGTATTGCTAAAGATAAAACAATCTCAATGCAAGATTCTGTTGGTAGCATCTCTGTCTCCACAGAGACCGTGGATAAATCTACTCAGGTGTCTGTTGTGGGTCCTACCGCGAAAGCTTCCTCCACGGGAGGATCTTCTTTCGCAGGGGAAATCGCGCCAACTCCATCACAACCCTCAGGGTCTCAACCTTCACGTTTTTCCGTTGTGCGGTCCTTCTTGCATGGCAAACACTTTACAGGACGAGCAGTGGACGCGATTTCTAACTGTAGGAGGACCTCCTCTTCGCTAAACTATGCGGCTAAGTGGAAGGTTTTTCGTCGTTGGTGTAGGGATCATTCTGTAGATATATTCGATCCCTCTATACCAGACATTGCAAACTTTCTAGTATGCTTGTTTGACGAAATCAAACTGCAGCCTGTTACTATAAAGGGTTATAGATCTATGTTATCTGATACCTATGCACATCATGATAGTTTACAAATTGGATCTAATGTCTCTTTATCTAAGTTGGTTAGAAACTTTTCGATAAATAGACCCAGAACTCTTAGATTAATTCCTAAGTGGAATTTAGCTTGGGTTCTTCTTAAATTGAAGGAAAAGCCATTTGAACCTCTTGGGACAGTAGATTTCAAATTCTTATCTTATAAGACAGCTTTTCTCTTAGCTTTCTCTTCTGCTAGAAGAGTCAGTGAGCTTCATGCACTGTCGGTGGATGATTCTCACTATCGTAGTGTTGGGAACACTATCACCTTCACTACTAATGTGGGTTTTTTAGCTAAGAATCAGGCTCCTAATAAATATCCGGAACCTATTGTTATTAAGGCTCTTCCGTCTTCAGACGGGCGTAGGCCTTTACTCTGTCCTGTTAGAGCATTACATATCTATAAACAGAGATCTCAGTTTATCAGAAAGGGACGGAAACGTTTCTGTCTTTGATGCCTAATAGAAAGGACATTTCGGTCCATTCTATTGCTAGATGGATTCAATTAACTATCCGTACTGCTTATGAAAATTTATCTTCTTCTCAGCAGTCTGTGCTTAAGATTTCTGCTCATGAAGTAAGAGCTCTTTCTACTTCCTGGGCTTATGCTAATAGTGTTGCTATTACAGATTTAATGAAGGCTGCTTATTGGTCTCAGCCATCCACATTTACGAATTTTTATCTCAGAAATATTGAGTCCATTTCTGGAGACCTGCATTGTTTAGGTCCGTTATCTGTTGCTCAGAATGTCGTCCACTAAACAGTTGCAACTATAGTTATGCAGGCTTTCTGTTCCGGCAGTGACTCCGTCCGGCTGCCCTCTTCGCTCTGGGCTATTTGACCCAGGGCAAGGGGAAGGGGGGGGGGGGGGGGGGTGTTCCCTTAGGTCACCTGCTTTGAAAAGCAAGGGAATGCCTCCTCCAAGTCAGTATTTCTGAGTCGCTTCCTGGATGGTTTTAAAGTGTAATATTAATGTTAAAATTCATTCATGTCTTATTTTTAAAGTGTAGCTCGGTGTGAAGCATTTGTATATGTCAAGTGTCAAACGGGCTTTAATATACAATACTCGGACACTTTTAAATGACTATAAAGAGTCTCAATTCTCTGGACTACTTTATTTATTGGCTTGCTTTAAAAATAATTAGTATAAGGGATATACTGGATGTTAATAGAGAACATGAATGTTATTGTGCTCAATTATTAAGGGTAGTGTATCTTTCTAATTTAATATTAAATAAGAAAGATACATGTAAAGCCTAATACTCCTTTTCTCCTTAAGGGGTTACCTCTTTACTATATAGTTGAGCTTATTGGATTTTCCTCTATGTCCTAGGCCCTCCAGCCTGTTTACTATTCAGCTAAGTCTGGGTCATTGGTACAGTATAAAAATGTTAAAAAATTTATAGTAATTTATATATTTTTTATACTTACCAATGACCCAGACGGGGATGGCCCTCCCTGGGGTTGGGAACTCTTGCCTCCCCGCTGAGTACATAGCGCTGACCAGGCACTGCCAGTAAGAATGATAATTGGCGCCAATTTCGGGACGTCTGCGTCACTGCGCATGCGCAGTAGAGGCGTAGTATGGAGGTCCTTTAGGACATGATTTCTTTTTGTTTTGGATGCAAATTTTAGGGATTGGGGGGCAAAATTTGTGTTTGGCCCTGGTTTTGTTAGAGTTTGCACCAGCTAAGTCTGGGTCATTGGTAAGTATAAAAAATATATAAATTACTATAAATTTTTTAACTTTCATGTAAACCTCGCATCACTCAGTTCAGCCTTTTCTTTTGGCCAATTTTTAGAGGGCGACTTGTAATCGCCCCGACTATTTTTCTAGGCGACTTTGGGCTTAGAAGGGCGACTTATTCGCCCTAGTCGCCCTCACGGCTGGTCCCTGACTGACCATATTTATCAACACTTAAAATACAATATGTCATAACTAGAATGAAACAATGAAGAGGAAAATGCAGGGTGCGAAAAGCACACACTCCATAAAACAGCTGTATTAATTAATATTCATGAAGATAGGAAAAATAAACACTACAGTCAGCTACATTGATGGATTGTGGGATATTCTTTTCGAACAGAAAAGTAATGGCACTTGTTTTCCCTCATGTCTGAGCTGTCTCTGTGATGTGATTTTAAATCAAAATAAAATAACGCTGTACACGTTTGTAAAAAAAATTGCTTTCTTAGAGTTATTGGGTTCAGCTGAACATAAGGTACCAAGTACAGTAAGTTTTATTCAATTGTGAACCGCCCAAAATAAAACTGTGTTGTCAGTTGTTTACGAACTCAGTTCCCCAGAACATCGCCCAAGTTTTTCACCCTCTGAACTAGTCTACGATATACCGGTATATCGCGGTATTTTTTTCAATACCGATACCGGTGTAGCAGGATATCTTCCCCGGGGGGAAGATATCCAGGGGGGAAGATATCGTGGCACACCGGTATTGAAATTGTAATACCGTGCAGCCCTAACACACTGAAACACTGATAAACATAAACATATTGGATAAAAATAGTCAGAGATATAAAAAAAAATTCTCTTTTTTGGGGGGTCAATTTTCCCCCAAAATAAAACTTATGAACCCGTATTGGAACAAGGTATTTAAGCTCATCTTAACAAGGGGTTGGTCATAAGCTATGTTTGTGTAGCAACAAATTCAAAAGTTTCAGTTTCTAAGAAAGCTATAGCAAATTTCATTTTCTCATTATGTTTGGTAAAGGCTAATATGAATTGCGGAGTAACAGAGTACAAAATTTTACAGCTGGTAAATAGAACATATTTTTATACTGTACCAATGACCCAGACATAGCTGGTGCTAACTCTTAAAATGTAAGGCCAAACACAAATTTTGCCCCCCAATCCCCAAAATTTGCATCTAAAACCAAAGAAAACATGTCCTGAATGGCCCTCCACACTTCACCTCTACTGCGCATGCGCAGTGTCAAGGACGTTCCGAAATTGGCACCATTAATCATTCTAAGTTTGGCCCTTCATCAGTTAACATCTGACTGATCTTTGTGCTTGTAAATCTCAGTTTAAATGATGCCAGACACATAAATATTAGTGAAATGGTGATTCTAAGGAGGATAGAGAAGGAGGAGAGGAAAAATGTGTGACAGAATATTATCAGGGCTGTAACTTGAAATTTTTTAATGAAATTATGTTAAGTTACCTATTTTCGAGGCAGCAACCATTTTGTTGTCATTCTGATTATTTAGTTACACTGATTTTTCAGTGTTTTCCTCTCTCCCTGTCCTTTAAGTCTCCCCTTGCTATTCTCCCATGCTTTTGGCATAGTTTTTGTAATTATTATTACTAAATTTTCTTGGGAGTTTTAGCTGAATAACAGAATGAATTCTGTTCTTTTCCCCATGTTTACGTCTTCACCTACGGGTGGTTAGGCGTTGTGTTCTGCATCTACCATCTAATGTTCTGCAGTTTCTTCCCTGGAAGTCTCTGTTTTGCATCAGATAGTGTATATTTGGTAACTGATTCCGGGCCTGGGTGCCTGGAGTCTTATTTTAGTGTTTTTACATTCATTGTTTACATTTACAACAGCCCTCTGTGTGAGGGGGGTATTTCTTGAAAATAATATCTTGATGTTATTTTAATCATAACTAGATACATTATTATTGTTCGTAAGTGTTGAATAAATTGTTTAAAATATTTTTAAAATTTTTGTTCACACTTAGGCTTGGGATCCATTGGGGCTCAACGTTACTTTTCAGAAACTTGGGCTGTTCTGAAAAAATATTTTTTCAAAATATTTTGATTTTTATACTGTACCAATGACCCAGACTTAGCTGGTGCTAACTCTAACAAAACCAGGGCCAAACACAAATTTTGCCCCCCAATCCCCAAAATTTGCATCCAAAACAAAAAGAAATCATGTCCTAAAGGACCTCCATACTACGCCTCTACTGCGCATGCGCAGTGACGCAGACGTCCCGAAATTGGCGCCAATTATCATTCTCTGTTTGGCCCTTCATCAGTCAACATCTCACTGATCTTTGTGCTTGTAAATCTCAGTTTAAAGGATGCCAGACACGTAATTTTTGGAGAAAATGTGATTCTAAGGAGGATAGAAGGAGGAGAGGAAAAAGAAGTGACAAAAAATAATCAGGGCTGTACTTAAAATTTTTTGATGAAATTATGTTAAGTTGCCTATTTTCGAGGCATGGGCCTCTTGTTGTCGTTCTTGCTAATTGTTGCACTGCTTATTCAGTGTTTCCTCTCCCCTAGCCTTCTAAAGTCCCCCCTTGCAATTCTCCCATGCTTTTGGCATATTTTTGAGAAATTTCATTTCTAAAATTTCCTGGGAGAGTTGCTTGGTTACAGAATGTTTTCTGTTATTTTCCCCATAGTTACGTTTTCACCCATGGGTGTATAACGTTTGTGTTCTGCATCTTTCATCTGATGTTCTACAGATTCTCCCCTGGGAGTCTCTGTTTTGCATCAGATAGAGTGTAATTGATGACTGATTCTGGGCCAGTTTTTTCAGTGCCTGGAGTCATGTTTTCTGGTGTTTTTACACTGTTTGTTTTCATTGGCAACAGCCTTTTTTGAGGGGGGCTGTTTGCCTTTGCTGTAGTTTATCTCACTATAAGATACATTTATATTATCCGAAAGTGTCTCATTAATTATTTAATATAAATTTAAAATTTTTGACCACACTTTGCCATCGGATCCATCGGGGCTCAATGTTACTTTCCAGCAACTTGGGCTTCGCTGAAAAAATATTTTTTCAAAATTATTTTGTTTTGCAATTGTTTTTTCATTTATTAATGGATCATGTTATTATGTATCTTTGTGTCAGGGGTTTTTGCAAGTAACTAGGACTTATTGTTGTTCTTTCACAATGAAGGGACATTGTTCAAATTGTAATAGGAAGAAATCTTCCTCTTACTTTCATGATCATTGTATTAATTGTAGTCAGTGTTCTCGCATTAATCCCTGTCCTATATGTGAACATTGGGATGAGAAACATTGGAAACGTGTGTCACGATATGTTGTTTCTGGAGAAAGAGCGATGCCGGCTCTTTCTCCGCAAGGTCACTCTACTCTCTCAGTTTCTATTTCAGAGGAACAAGAACAGGGTGATGTTCCATGTTATCTTCTACAAGTGTGCGTCTGTCGTCACAAATGAATTCAGAGCTAGCGGCAAAAGTGCTCATGGAGATTAGACAAATGTCGTCCGCTAGCTCGCCCGGTGTAGCGTCCATTCACCGAATGGTTCGGCAGCCGGGTTCGTCCGATGCGGTCCAAGAGGAAATTTTGGGTGATGCGAGCACTATAAACATAATAGATGCACACCCAGTGACGGCAGATAGTAAGCGAGAACGGAGGAAGCCTTTGAGTCCGGTTCCTAGCTCGTCCAGGTCCAGCCGGGCCGCGAGCGAGAGAGGCCCCTCTCTCGTACAACAACATCTGGGACCAGATGTTGTGGTACAAAATGTGTCTTTAGCGGAGCATACGTCCGTCGCTCGGGACGCTCCGTTGTATAAGCAGTCTGCAGAGACTGTTAAGGCTTCCTCTTCTCGTCAGCGCACACGACCGCACCTTGGCTGCGTGACCGCCGATATATTACCAGCTTCGCCGATCAAGGATTCTTCGGCGACCAGGTCACACCATCCGGCAGCCAGGGATTCGAGACCGATGGACTCCGGACGTTCGCATAGGAAAAGTATGCGGGAGCCATCTGATGCGGAGCTGCCCTCTGCAAAGCAGCGAAAGACTGCGCCTCCGCAGGTCTCGACGCCGGACATTCTTGTGCAGATAGCACAGCTTATCGCAGCATCCCAGCAGCCGACAGAAACGGTGTCGGATCGAGAATTATCCGACGGCGCTGGGTCGGTACGCTCCGCCGAAGCATCGGGGGCGGACGACCGGGAACATCATGAGGTCCGACCGGATGGTGAAAGGGATACGGATGACTTGGAGCTATCCCTTTCGGAACAACATAAAGCTGCCGTGGACTTCATCCGGCACTTTCTCCCTCAAGTTGTTCCGTCGGGCCAGACTGCTGCGCTTCCGGACAAGAGAATTATAGCGTCATTGGACTCTGAATATTTTGAGCGGTTCAGGGACATCGCTCCCGAGTTTCCGTCGCAGTCCAATAATGTCGCAAGAACATTTGAATTATTGAACGACGCTATATTTAAACATGCTTACAGGACTGGGAAAGCAGGTTACTTGGCCGCTAATACTCTCAACCTGTCTTTCATTAATGCAAGGAATAAATTCGATACGGCAGGACAGGGTATACCGAGAGTTCCTCTGCGTATGGACGACGAGGCGGAAGACTTAGAGCTATCATTACCGTCGTCAGCTTCTATTCCAACCGCGGTGTTGGAAACAGCTATTGCGTCTAACAGAGCCAATTTAGATGCCTTATCTTACGCAGATCACCTTACTAAGGCGTTATCACTGCGCCTTCAGGGGAAAGAGTTTCAGGATATACAATCCTCTTTAAGACTTCTTTCAAGGGCAGTAGCTTATTCCACGTGTAACTCCGCCCTTTCAGTGGCAAATCTGGAGTTGGTTAGACGTGACGCAGCCCTAGCTACATCCACACTAGTGGATTCTAAGGTGAAGAACTCTCTTAGAGTCGCTTCGGTCTCAGGAGAACTTCTCTTTGACGGCAAGCTTTCTGCTATTTATGCTAAAATTACAAAGAAAGCTAAGGATTCTCTGTTGTTCAAATCTGCTCCTAAGAAGTCGGATACAGCAGACACGAATAAGACAGGCACTTCTGGGTCTAATGCGCCCAAGAGAGGTTCCTATAGAGGTTCCGGTGCGTCCTCTTGGTCTTATTCGAGAGACCGTCAGGATAGCGACTCTCGTTCGGGACGTCCTTCAGGCCGGGACAATCGGTCGGACGCCCCGAGGTCGACGGGGCGAGGTGCGGGTCGTGGAAGACGTGGTTTCTCCTACCGCAGGCCTCGCAGGTCCAGGAGGTGATGGCTTAAACCTCTATCGTGTTCCGGTTGGCGGAAGGTTGTCGAGCTTTTCACAAGAATGGGCGTCGATTACGGACGACCCTTGGGTGAGAGGAGTGACTTCGGAAGGTCTAAAGATATCCTTCAAACGAAAGCCTCCATTAACTCGAAGTCCAAAGTGGACTCATCTTCCGTCAAATCCGCAGAAAAGAGACGCTCTGTTATCAGAGGTGCAGTCTCTTTTAATGAAGAACGCGGTAGAGGTCGTAGAAAACCAGGAATCTCCGGGATTCTACAGCCATCTGTTTCTGGTTCCGAAACCAGATGGCTCGTTCCGTCCAGTCATAGATTTGAGCTGGATAAACAAGCTGATCGTCGCTCCGAAGTTTTATATGGAGACGATTCGATCGGTCAGAGCGAGTATTCGGGTGAACGATTATGCAACGAGCATAGATCTCAAAGATGCGTACTTTCACGTCATGGTACATCCGACATTCCGAAAGTATCTAGGAGTGGTGTATCAATTCCGGGCGATGTGCTTCGGATTGAATCTAGCACCCTGGGCTTTCACTCGGGTAATGAACTCGGTAATGATCTACTTCCGAGCTCATTCGTCTGCGGTAACGTCGGCCTACCTGGACGACATTCTTCAGAGGTACGGCAACGAGTTAACGCTTCAGAACGATGTTCAGAATCTTCTTCTATTGCTCCGACGTCTCGGTTTTATAGTAAACGAGGAGAAGTCGGATCTGGTGCCGTCCAAGTCATTCACTCATCTGGGAATGAGCTTCGAGACGCACAACAATCTCGTTCGTCTGCCGTTAACCAGAGCGAAATTAGTCAGTTGTTACGCTCGCTATTGTCTGCACGCAGACAAAGTCACGGCGAGAGAATTTATGAGACTGATAGGTCTGTGCAGAGCCGCCGCGGATCTCATTCCGATGGGGCGGTTACGCACACGTCCTCTTCAAATTTTCCTGACTCAGAATTGGAGTGTGAAAATTCATTCGCTCGATGTAGACGTTCTCTTGTCAGATCAAGTGAAACAAGAGATTCAGACTTGGGCAAACATTCAGTGGTTAACTCAAGGAGTTCCGCTGCAGTTGCCGGATCCGAGTTTTACCGTTATGACGGATGCCAGTCAAACAGGTTGGGGTGCATCATTAATCCCAACGGATTCGAGATGCCAGGGTCTTTGGGATCCGCAATTCCTGTGCAAGCACATAAACATCAAGGAAATGATGTCAATTTGGCTTGCGTTACGTCACTGGATGGACATTATTCACGATGCTCATGTCCAAATCCTATCCGACAATACGACAGTAGTGGCGTATATACGGAATCAGGGAGGCACTCATTCAGTTCCGTTGTTCAATCTAACGGAAAGAATCCTTCTGTTTGCGTTAGAACATCACGTTCTTCTTTCGGTCCGTCACATACCGGGTCGTCTGAATGTGCTAGCAGACTCCCTTTCACGAAAGGGTCGCTTGTTGCCGTCGGAGTGGACTCTCTACAAACAAGTATTCAATCAGATTTGCTACCAATGGGAACGGCCAATGATAGACTTATTTGCGACACATCTCAACAATCAGTTGCAGACGTATGTGTCTCCGTGTCCGGATCCAAAAGCATTTGCAGTAGACGCTCTGTCGATCCCTTGGGACGGAATGATAGGATATGCGTATCCTCCAGCGCCGTTAAATCAACAAGTATTGCTAAAGATAAAACAATCTCAATGCAAGATTCTGTTGGTAGCATCTCTGTCGCCACAGAGACCGTGGATAAATCTACTCAGGTGTCTGTTGTGGGACCTACCGCGGAAGCTTCCTCCACGGGAGGATCTTCTTTCGCAGGGGAAATCGCGCCAACTCCATCACAACCCGCAAGGTCTCAACCTTCACGTTTTTCCGTTGTGCGGTCCTTCTTGCATGGCAAGCACTTTACAGGACGAGCAGTGGACGCGATTTCTAACTGTAGGAGGACCTCCTCTTCGCTAAACTATGCGGCTAAGTGGAAGGTTTTTCGTCGTTGGTGTAGGGATCATTCTGTAGATATATTCGATCCCTCTATACCAGACATTGCAAACTTTCTAGTATACTTGTTTGACGAAATCAAACTGCAGCCTGTTACTATAAAGGGTTATAGATCTATGTTATCTGATACCTATGCACATCATGATAGTTTACAAATTGGATCTAATGTCTCTTTATCGAAGTTGGTTAGAAACTTTTCGATAAATAGACCCAGAACTCTTAGATTAATTCCTAAGTGGAATTTAGCTTGGGTTCTTCTTAAATTGAAGGAAAAGCCATTTGAACCTCTTGGGACAGTAGATTTCAAATTCTTATCTTATAAGACAGCTTTTCTCTTAGCTTTCTCTTCTGCTAGAAGAGTCAGTGAGCTTCATGCACTATCGGTGGATGATTCTCATTATCGTAGTGTTGGGAACACTATCACCTTCACTACTATTGTGGGTTTTTTAGCTAAGAATCAGGCTCCTAATAAATATCCGGAACCTATTGTTATTAAGGCTCTTCCGTCTTCAGACGGGCGTAGGCCTTTACTCTGTCCTGTTAGAGCATTACGTATCTATAAACAGAGATCTCAGTTTATCAGAAAGGGATGGAAACGTTTCTTTCTGTCTTTGATGCCTAATAGAAAGGATATTTCAGTCCATTCTATTGCTAGATGGATTCAGTTAACCATCCGTACTGCTTATGAAGATTTATCTTCTTCTCAGCAGTCTGTGCTCAAGATTTCTGCTCATGAAGTAAGAGCTCTTTCTACTTCCTGGGCTTATGCTAATAGTGTTGCTATTACAGATTTAATGAAGGCTGCTTATTGGTCTTAGCCATCCACATTTACGAATTTTTATCTCAGAAATATTGAGTCCATTTCTGGAGACCTGCATTGTTTAGGTCCGTTATCTGTTGCTCAGAATGTCGTCCACTAAACAGTTGCAATTATAGTTATGCAGGCTTTCTGTTCCAGCAGTGACTCCGACCGGCTGCCCTCTTCGCTCTGGGCTATTTGACCCAGGGCAAGGGGAAGGGGGGGGGGGGGGGGGCGGGTGTTCCCTTAGGTCACCTGCTTTATAGTGAAAAGCAAGGGAATGCCTCCTCCAAGTCAGTATTTCTGAGTCGCTTCCGGGATGGTTTTAAAATGTAATATTAATGTTTAAATTCATTCATGTCTTATTTTTAAAGTGTAGCTCGGTGTGAAGCATTTGTATATGTCAAGTGTCAAACGGGCTTTAATATACAATACTCGGACACTTTTAAATGACTATAAAGAGTCTCAATTCTCTGGACTACTTTATTTATTGGCTTGCTTTAAAAATAATTAGTATAAGGGTTATACTGGATGTTAATAGAGAACATGAATGTTATTGTGCTCAATTATTAAGGGTAGTGTATCTTTCTAATTTAATATTAAATAAGAAAGATACATGTAAAGCCTAATACTCCTTTTCTCCTTAAGGGGTTACCTCTTTACTATATAGTTGAGCTTATTGGATTTTCCTCTATGTCCTAGGCCCTCCAGCCTGTTTACTATTCAGCTAAGTCTGGGTCATTGGTACAGTATAAAAATGTTAAAAAATTTATAGTAATTTATATATTTTTTATACTTACCAATGACCCAGACGGGGATGGCCCTCCCTGGAGTTGGGAACTCTTGCCTCCCCGCTGAGTACATAGCGCTGACCAGGCACTGCCAGTAAGAATGATAATTGGCGCCAATTTCGGGACGTTTGCGTCACTGCGCATGCGCAGTAGAGTCGTAGTATGGAGGTCCTTTAGGACATGATTTCTTTTTGTTTTGGATGCAAATTTTGGGGATTGGGGGGCAAAATTTGTGTTTGGCCCTGGTTTTGTTAGAGTTAGCACCAGCTAAGTCTGGGTCATTGGTAAGTATAAAAAATATATAAATTACTATAAATTTTTTAACGTTTTTGAAAATTCATTCAAGTCTTAGTTTTTAAAGTATAGCTTTTGAATATAGCACGTGTCAACGGACATGATTATGCAATCCTCAGACACTTTTAAGGAGTATAAGAGTCTCTATTCTCTAGACTTACTTTATTTATTGGCTTACTTTAAAAATTATTAGTATAAAGATTATATTGGATATTAATAGAGTACATGGATGTATGATGCTCAATTTTGGAAGGTGTTGTATCTTTCTTATTTATCATAAATAAGAAAGATACATGTAAGGCCTATTACTTCTTTTTCCCTAGAGGGGATGACTCTATTTTATATTATTGAGCGTATTCCATCTTGCTCTATGTCCTTGGCCCTCCAGCCTTTTTACTATTCAGCTATGTCTGGGTCATTGGTACAGTATAAAAATGTTAAAAAATTTATAGTAATTTCTATATTTTTTATACTTACCAATGACCCAGACGGGGATGGCCCTCCCAGGAGTTGGGAACTCTTGCCTCCCCGCTGAGTACATAGCGCTTACCAGGCACTGGTTATTAGAATGATTAATGGCGCCAGTTTCGGAACGTCCTTGACACTGCGCATGCGCAGTAGAGGTGAAGTGTGGAGGGCCATTCAGGACATGTTTTCTTTGGTTTTAGATGCAAATTTTGGGGATTGGGGGGCAAAATTTGTGTTTGGCCCTATATTTTAAGAGTTAGCACCAGCTATGTCTGGGTCATTGGTAAGTATAAAAAATATAGAAATTACTATAAATTTTTTAACTTTCTTGGTTTTTATCTGCGACAAGCAGCTCTATATGTAGCAATGTCAGTCAGTTAGTGTGTCTGTCAAATGGTCAGTCTTTAACCAACAAGTTTTTAAACTCAACAACTTTTAAAATACTTTGTGGAATGCCATCATATTTGATATGCAAGTGTCTCTTATTGATGTCTAGCCCCATGTTCAATGAGGTGTTATTCAGAGTATTTTTGTCAATGCCTCTTATAATAGACTTGGAATTTTTTGAAAAACGTGACGTATTAGTTAAATGGTCTTGCCGTCTGTCCGTCCATCTGTCTGTCCGTCTATCCATATGTGGACACATTTCGTGATTTGAGCTGAGTTAAATTTTGCATGTGGATTTAGTATAACAAAAATACAGGATTAGTTCGATTTCTGTTTTCAGCGGTCCATTTGCAGTAGAGTTATGGCCCTTTATGGGAATTTAGCCCAAGTTCTCATTTCGGGACGATAACTTAAGATGTTATACACGGAATGAAAAGAAATTCGGTATGTGGGTTTATTACAACAAAATACAAAATCTTAGGGTTGTGTACTGACTGTGCTGTGGAGGGAAACAAACCTGAGTGGAATGAATCGGTATACTCAACACTTATTAACCGATGTTTGATAACTGCATCTGACATCGGCTGATTTTAAGCCATCGATTGACCATCGGTAGAAGTGTTTGAACATTTGTTTGTGTCGATAGTTACATGAAACACCACAGGGTCAAAATTTTTCATATTTATGTTTGATTCATGACCTCATGCAAGCACTAACAGCTTAATAAGTTGCCACAATGATTGGCAGGAATCATGATTGGTCTAATCTCATTAATTGGTCTGATCTTCCCATTGGTAGCTGGTCATGACACATGTGCCATGTATTGTGTGATGAGACATCACACAACACGTGGCACATGCATCATCACTGATGACTCTATGAAATACGACATCAACTGAAACAAGTTAACAGTGTGGAATCTTTAATCATTGATCAAAGATGCCCTGCTGTTAACTTGTTTCTGCTGGCGTATTTTTCTTTTGATACACACAGTGACATGCTCTTGAGGTCAGCAAGCCACTCAGCCTGACTGTACTCTAAAATTAACCCTCTTCTGTACGTTCTTGAACATACTACTCTCTTTGGTTGTGACTATCTGACATTGGCACTCACAACCGACCGATTGTGTGCTTATCTAATCAGCAAGTGAATGGCGGTTGCAAATCCTTATCAATTAAGCACTAACACTTAGATCCAATATCACAGAATTATAAAGCATTAGACATGTTTTATTCTGATGGGAGATTATAATGGACACATAGATGATGAGGAAGAAGGAACACATGATGGTGATAGAGTAGAACCTGTCTTGAGAGACCGCCCTTTGGGCCACACAAAAGTGGTCTCTCAAGACAGGTGGTCTCTCATAACAGGTTTCAGGTTTTCTCAAGTCAGTGAATAACCAACCACAAAATTCAGAAATGGAGAAGAATGGATTTTTGTAATTACTTTGTAGTTCTTTTTTATGAAGTTTTTGTAACAAATTGAAATGGACTGTTATAAAAATTATAAAAATAAATTAGTGATTGTTGAAAATCTTCATTGAAGATTTTCAACACTAATTTATTTTTATAATTTTTATAACAGTCCATTTCAATTTGTTACAAAAAGATTTTCAACACAAATTTATTTTTATTCCTATCTGTCACATTTCAGGTATGTATGAAATTGTTTATTCAGCAATAATCCTAATCCTAATCTTTTCACAGGGGTCTTATAAAAACATCTCAATCTGTAATGAATTAGCAATTGAAACCCACTTAAGAGCTTTTAATACTTTTAATTATGTTAGTATAATCACAGTGGATTTTCCAATTCCAGAACGGGTAAAAAGTTTTTGTCATGGTTTCAGTCTTCAAAGGGGCGGTCTCTCAAGACAGGTCCATTATGGCATAAAAATACAAGTTGGTACCAGGTCACAGTGGTCTCTCAAGACAGGTGGTCTCTCAAGACAGGTGGTCTCCCATAGCAGGTCCATTATAGAGTAAAACCAGTCGGTGCCTATCAGATGTGGTCTCTCAAGACAGGTGGTCTCTCAAGACAGTGGTCTCTCAAGACAGGTTTTACTGTAAGAGAAAAATCAACTGGAATGGAAGGAAGGTGTTGGACTTCACAAATGAGCTCGATCTGAAGATTCTATACATGGATGTGATGTGTTAGAGGAAATGGACATGGGAGATGAACAACAGAAGAATTTTAATCAGCTATATTCTTGCAAATGTTGATTTATAAATGGAGGTGAAGTAGACAATGAGGGTAAAAGGGAGTTTGATAGTGATCACAGCTTGGCTACAATTATGATCAGGGGCAGGAACTCAGAAAGGATGCTGACTAGGTACAGTTTGAAGAATAATTGAAACCAAAGCTTGAGAATGTACACAGGGAGGCCAGTGTCCAGGAAATGGCAGATGCCGTAGTTATCAGCCTTGCAGAGACAGAGAAGAAAAGTGTAGGAAAGATTAGGGTGCCAACTGGAACTTGGGTACAGAGTGAATGACAAATTGAAAAAAAGGCATAAACAACTCAAGGAGGAGGAAAGTAATGCAGCCGGGGTAGCAAAAGAAGAATACCAACAACCACGAAATCAAATAAATAAAATAATAATAAAAGACGATACTTGGAGGATGCGGAACTGCAATCTTATTAGGATGATAAGAATGACAGGGGAATCAAGTTCGAAAGTATTTTGGGAAAGCCGGTGAAAAGGAGTGCCAAATGTGTAATTTAGGAATAGTGGAGACAAGGAACACTTCCTATTAGAATGTCCAAAATACCAGACCAACAGAATAAGACTCACTGGGAGTATAATAGGAAGTATGTGTCTAAGTGGCACATCTGAACATTGATCGTTGATTGGTTCCGGGTTGATCTGTCCAAAAATAGTGTCCTGTTTCACACATTCTGCGTATATATGTGCTCCTGTCGTCTTGTCGCACAGTTGAGTGTAATAAAAATTGGTGGAGTGTGGCTCTGGCCCCCGGAGTTGCGCATAACATGGTAGGGTTTACAAAGTTCACTTGGAAGGTGAGATGGGAGAATGAAGGATATGTGAGTAGTGGGTGAAACAAAGAAGGGGAGAATTGGCAGGACATAAAGAAAAATCTTCTCCATCATTTTGTCATCTTCTATATGTTAAGTAATGAAGAGATTGATTATTTAATTTCTTTGTAAAAAGACAATCTTATGTTCTTTGAGCACTTTGATTCCCTTCCTTGTATTTTGGGGCACCCAGAAAAATGTTTTGGGGAGCCTATAGTTGCCACATTGTCTGTCTATCCATTCGTCCAGTCATTCATGCATTCCAACTTTGTCCAACCCATAAAAAACTTGCTCAGTGGGCCAAACTTATTCAAATTTCACACAGTGATTGCATGACCCAAGAGTATGTGATTATGTTCACCCAAGGCCATACATAGCTCTATGGACAAGCTCACAGACTATTTGCTTGTTGGTTCTTTCTGACTTTCTCTGGTTCATAAAAAATTATTCAATGAACAGGTTTTGTTCATGTTTCAAACAATGATTGCTTATGACCCAATGGTGTGTCATGACCTTGGCCTAAGGTCATAGCTTGAAGGTCAGGTTTAATAGACAATTTATTTGTTTCTTGGTCCTTTCTCACTTTGTCAAGGCCCTAAAATATTATTCAATGGAAAGAATTTGTTCATATTTTATTTGCTTATAACCCAAGTGTGTTTCATGTCATTGATGCAAGCTCATAGAACCAAGGTCACGGTCATCGGTCATCCATTATAACACTGACCGGTCCATAAAAATAATGTTTAGTGAACCGATCTTGTTCGTACTTCACAAATAATTGAAATAATAGCTCAGAACTCAAGGGTATGTTATGACCTTGATCCAAAAGGGTATGTCATGACCTTGATCCAAAAGGGTATGTCATGACCTTGATCCAAAATCACACTCCAAAGTCACGGTCACAGATTGTTTGTTTGTTTGTTCATCCATTTCTACTTTGGTCCATAAACAATTATTCAATGTACCAATATTGATGTTACATTACACAATGATTGCTTATGATTTAAGGGTAAGTTGTGATCTTGAACCAAAGTCCCACCTCGAGGATCAAGGTCACAAACCAATCATGTGCTTGTTTGTCTATTTTATCTTTGCCCTGTCAATAGAAAATTATTCAATCGATCTGTCATGTTAATACTTCACACAATAATTGCTCATGACTCAAGGGTGTGTTATGAATTTGAACCAAAGTCTTAACTCCAAGGTCAGGCCAAAGAGTGTTTGTATGTCCTAACTTTTCCAGATCCATAACAATTGTTTCAATAGACAGATCTTGTTCATTCTGCACATGTTGGTTGCTCATGACATGGCCTTGACCTAAGTTTATAACAACAAGCTCAAGATCACATACCATTCATGGATTCTTTGTCCAGTTCATAAAAATTATTTAATGGACATCTTGCTCATCTCAGACTCAATTCTTATTTGTGACTCGAGGGTATGTCATAACTTAAAGCCAAGGTTATAACTCTAAGGTTAACTGCACAGACCATACATCTGTTCTAACATTCTGGGGCTTTAGTCTGAAGTGCAGGTACCAGAACTTAAAAATCCTCCATATTCAGTAAATGTGCTTCATATTATTGTTATATTATTATTATTATTATTATTATTAAGTGAAATTATTTCGCCAGTAAGGATTTGCCTTGTTACAATATATGGGAGAGTGCCTTTAGGCACTCTCCCATAAATTGTAACAAGGCACTGACTTGTGAACAAATTTTGATAAAAAAAATAAATAAATAAATAAAAAATAGTGTGAATAATGACCTGAGATACTAATTTTCTTAATTTTCACAAATTAGTTTGTTTTACAAATTAATGGGGGCATGGTGTCTCAGTAGGTAGAGGTGCAGGGTGCAAGCCGAGAGGTCCTCTGTTTGAATCTCTCCTGCGGCATCTGCGTTGTGTACTTGGGCAAGACACTTCAACCCCATTGCCATGTAGGGATACGGTGGCATTGTGTACTAAGGTGTACTGCATGTCGATGGTGCGTCTGTCTTCAACCAGTGCTAGCCCTGCTTGTGTGGAGTTAGTATGTTGGGGAGCTGACAGTTGCTCGCCTTTGCTTGGTGGTTCTCTCTGGGTACTCCGGCTTCCTCCACCCGTAAAACTGTCGTGGTAATGATTAGCCACAGTGTAAAAATATGTGACCTTAAACACCAAAAAATAAATAAATAAATTTACAAATTAATGCAAATGGCCAGGCTAAATGAGAGAAGATGGGGAAAAAAATATTTCCCCCCTTCCCACGTCGTTTCACCTCATGCTGGATTAAGAATCTGTAAAAATTTTAACATAACCTCATTAACTATGTATTGGGGTAAAGCAGAATCAGTGTTTAGAAATTTGAACTCTGTAGAAAATTATGTAAAATATGGCAGAATGACAATAAAAATTAGCCGAAACCCTTTACCTAATGAATAGGCACTATCGGCCCATGTAAGTTTCAAATTAGCAGTTGAAAAAAAACAGAGTTTTCCAAAAGAGTCAATAAAACCATGTCAGATAGCCCCTCAGTGGAACGAACTTGTTCCAATGAGGGGGTCACATGACATGGTTTTGTTGAAAGACATTTTTGGAAAAATTTTAAAAAAGATTAATAAAGTTTGATATCTTGTGCACTGGGTAACAGGGTTAAATTTTTATTAGTCCCCTACGAGAACCGTAAGGGGACAATAGGATTGCACTCCGTCCGGCCATCCATCTGTCTGTCTCCATCCGTCCGTCTGTCTGTCTCCATCCGTCCGTCTGTCTGTCCGTCTGTCTATCTGTCTGTATGTTTTTTATGTTACCACCTCTCCCTCCAACATGCTTTAAGCTACACCTTTCATATTTGGTACATGGATAAATGGTTCTGAGGGGATGATGCACGCTCAAAATTTTTTTTTCAAAATCCAAGATGGTGGAATGGCGTCCATTTTTGTTGTGTTTTTAAAGCTTTTTTTCTCTATTTTGATGTTACCACCCCTCCCACCAACATGGTTCAATCTACACCTTTCATATTTGGTACATGGATAAATGGTTCTGAGGGGATGATGCACGCTCAAAATTTTTTTTTCAAAATCCAAGATGGCGGAATGGCGGCCATTTTTGTTGTGTTTTTTAAGCTTTTTTTTCTCTATTTTGATGTTACCACCCCTCCCACCAACATGCTTCAGGCTACACCTTTCATATTTGGTACATGGATAAATGGTTCTGAAGGGATGATGCACGCTCAAAATTTTTTTTTTCAAAATCCAAGATGGCAGAATGGCAGCCATTTTTGTTTTGTTTTTTAAGCTTTTTTTCTCTATTTTCATGTTACCACCCCTCCCACCAACATGGTTCAAGCTACACTTTGCATATATGGCACATGGATAGAGGGTTGGGAGGGGATGATACACGTTCAATATTTTTTCTTCAAAATCCAAGATGGCGGCATGGCGGCCATTTTTGTTGTGTTTTTTAAGCTTTTTTTCTCTATTACCACCCCTCACTCCAACATGGTTCAAGCTACACTTTTTATATCTGGCACATGGATAGAGGGTTGTAATGGGATGTTGCACGTTCAATATTTTTTTTTCCAAAATTCAAGATGGCGCCATGGCAACCATTTCTGTTGTGTTTTTTAAGCTTTTTTCTCTATTTTATGTTACCACCACTCCCTCCAACATGGTTCAAGCTGCACTTTTCATATATAGTACATGGATAAAGGGGTTGTGAGGGGATTATGCACGCTCAATATTTTTTTTTTTAAAATCCAAGATCCTTATATACTCTAGTGTCTTCTGTGACAAAAACACCTCATGTGACAAAAGTGTCGTAGGGGACTAATACCACCTCGGTGGTCAAACACTTGTTTTTTTTAATGTTTTTTACATATAACTTGGATACAGTACAGTCGCTGTGGACTGGACATAATCCACGTGTGATCAGTGATATCAACGCATGCATTTACCAGGTAATAAAAATCATCATCAGCAAAACTTTAATAAATGAAGCACCCAGTTGTACCCGGTGCTTCATTAATTATGTCTCCCCTTCCCAGAAGGGAGACATATTGTTTTAGTGCATATTCTTCTCCTTCTTCTTCTTCTTCTTCTTCTTCTCATACAAACTTTGTCCGGGGCATAACTTTTTTGTCTTTTGACCTAGACCTTAGACATTTGGCATGTGGATGTATCACCATGAGCCGGTGTGTCGCGTACCATAGTGACCTTCATGTGACCTTGACCTTTGACCTGAAGGTCAGATTTATGTGCTTTTTAAGGGAAACTTTGTCCGGGGCATAACTTTTTTGTCTTTTGACCTAGACCTTAGATATTTGGCATGAGGATGTATCACCATGAGCCGGTGTGTCGCGTACCATAGTGACTTTCATGTGACCTTGACCTTTGACCTGAAGGTCAGATTTATGTGCTTTTTAAGGGAAACTTTGTCTGGGGCATAACTTTTTTGTCTTTTGACCTAGACCATAGATATTTGGAATGTGGATGTATCACAATGAGCCGGTGTGTCGCGTACCATAGTTACCTTCATGTGACCTTGACCTTTGACCTGAAGGTCAGGTTTATGTGCTTTTTAAGGGAAACTTTGTCCGGGGCATAACTTTTTTGTCTTTTGACCTAGACCTTAAATATTTGGCATGTGGATGTATCACTATGAGCCAGTGTGTCGCGTACCATAGTGACCTTCATGTGAACTTGACCTTTGACCTGAAGGTCAGATTTATGTGCTTTTTAAGAGAAACTTTGGGGCAATTTTTTTTGGTTTTCTGGGCCAGACCTTTTTCTATTTTGTATGTGGATGTATCAACATGTGGCACTGTGGCTATGTAAACCATGGTGACCGTCACATGATCTTGACCTTTGGACCCCAAGGTCAAGTTCAGGTGTTTTATAAGGATTATTTGTCAGAGTCATAACTTATTTCTCTTTTCAGCTAGACCTTAGATATTTGGTATGATTGTCAATATTATTCATGTATATATAATTTGCAGTACATTAAATAGAAAGGAAGGGGAGACATATGTTTTAGTGTTCTAAAACAGTTTCTAGTTAAATTTTTGATGATTATTTCTATAACTAGTGTATGGAATCTAATATTATTGCGTCCTTGGAAATATTGTCCCCCTTTTGAAAAGTGACCAATCCACGGTGGCCATGCTGTATTGCGATTTTACTTCGTTAGACAGATACAATGAATATGGTTATATAGCAAACTCATTTTCGGGGTGCTTGTGACTTTGTTGCTACAGGTGTGTAACCAAGTTTTACTGTATTTCATGTATGGTTTGATTCTTTCAGCAGAGCTGGTCAAAATTTTTAATTTTTTAGCTTTTTTCATCATTAATTGAGAAGCAGTCTGTAGGGTTTGTGTGATGGGGGGGGGGGGGGGGGGGTGTTGTTGCAGGACTATTTCCCACACACATTTTCTAAGAATAGCAACCTTACATAAAGATTTAACTTATTTTATTTGTTACAATTAGCACAAAGGATTGGATGACAAGTGCCCAACACTCAGATTATATCCTTTCCTTAAAATACTGTCGAAAATTACAAAGTATGCTTTCATTTGTTTTAAAAGCAGTTATATGAATGTGTGTAATGGCAAAACAAATGTATGTATATTTCGAAACAATGTTGTGTATGCACACGGCTCAGAAAACATTGAAAGAGTCAGAATAGAAGAGTGGGTGGGGGTAGAGAGGAAAAGTAAAATGCGACACTGCAACATGCCCATTCGGATCAGCAGAACTACAGTTAAAACTAGAAGTCCTGTCATGAACTGTGCGCTTATCTAGGCTTAATTGCGCGTAGGAATTGCACGCACTTGTCATATCGGATGACATCCAAAGCACGGCAGGTTCTCCTGGTTACTCATAGCAAACACAGGCAATGTTTCTGCTAATGGCCCTCCGGGTTACCCAGAGGTCCATTGGCTGAAACATTGCTTGTGCACAGGCCATATGTACAGAATTTAACAGCCTTACTATGGTCATAACGCGCAGATTAACACGCAGATCGACGTGCTATTTGTGCGAATTTAGGACAGGATTTCTAGTTTTAACTGTATACGGGTGATACTTCAGTTCAACACACCCGCGACTCCGACGGAGGCCCATACCACTGCTGTAGCCAGAACAGACAGGACAGACATGCGGAAAGCAACAAGCCATGTGTGAAGGAAACACAGATGGTCATTAATTTTATAAGTCAACACCTTATAAGGGAAAGTTGTTTTAACCATCTTCCCAACATAATGGTCCAAAGCAATCAGCATTGTTCGCAGGAATCGCCATTGAAATTTTTTATTGTGTTTTCAATTTCTCGTCTCAAAAAAAAAACCCTGACATATACACATTCATGCCTACAATCCCTAAAATTGGTCCATGTACTCTCACCCTAATATTTATTGAGTCATTTTGCTATAGTTATTCCTCCGCTTTCTGGATACTTGTGCCTTCAGAAATGTTATTATGCCCCGAGCCCCCGCTCTCTAGTGGAGGCCTCCGTCCATCTGTTTGTCTGTCCATATGACCATCCATCTAAACATTTTGGATTGCAATTTCAAAGCCATCGGTCAGATTTTGATCTCCTTTTGTATGCTGATAGACCCGCATGGGGGAATGGATATGCACAAGGAACGGGTTCCGTCCAATAATTTTTCTCAGAGTTGTGGTCCTTTTTTGTTCCCCGACAAAGACATTTTGTCAGAGGACTATTGTAATCAGCTGCGTCTTGCCATGCATACATCCATCCATCCGACCATCCAGAGTAAAAACTAAAGTTTGGGTCATCGAATCAAAACCAAATTTGGTGTATATGTCCCTTGCCCCAACGAATAGGTGAATTCTGAATATCGGCTGGATTCGATAATTTTTGTTGGTGTTATGCCCCTTTTTCGACACTTTTCCGCCCAATTTTGCAAATTTGGAAATTTGGTGTCTGGATGATAACTTCAGTTTGAGTTATTGAATCAGGCACCAGATTTTTGACATAGGTTTGTGTCAAGAATATGCAGGTAAGTTTGAATTTGTGTTCGGTCGAACCAATTTTGGCTGAGTTATGGCACTTTTCCATTTTTTGTACTTTGAAAATTGGATGTCTAGCTGATAACTTTAGTTTGAGTTATTGGATCAACACCAAATTTTGAATGTAGGTTTGTCTTGTGAATACGCAGGTCATGTTCGAATGTGGGTTCAGTCCAACCAATGTTGGCTGAGTTATGACCCTTTTTCCATTTTTTCGACTTTGAAAATTTGTCTGGAAATATGTCCAATGTAAGAACTTACTGTCGGGGGACATAGCCCATGCCTGCCGGTGGCCTTGTTCACTTTTTCGACTTTTTTCTTTCCCACAATACCTTTAAGGCTACTTCGATCATGCCTGCAGGTCTGGGGCAGTGGCCCATGCTTTGAGTAGCCCTTGTTATCATCAGAGAAGACCGTCGATCTTCACCTGAGGGAAATACAAAATCTTAACTCGGCACAAGGTGAAATGAAGGGGTTGGGGGATAATATATTCTTCTCTTGAAACAACTATAAGCTTATCATTAGAATGAGCTCATCAAGCTTGTTCCAAAGAGTGGCATCTATGATTTTGAGCATATTCTATTTGTGTTAGGTAAAGTAATTATAGAAGAACCCCAAGAGTCATGCCAGTATATTAGACTTGACTTTAAGGACTAAGAAAACTAAAAATCTGTTTCTCAGGCCCTTCTGCATGGTCCTTTTGGTTGCTACATACTCTATTTTTATAACCAATGCAAACTTAAAAACATAAAAATTAAATGGTTTATGTCTGATAATTTACCCAAGTTAATAAAATTGATAAATTTGTCCCTGGAGTGCAGCAAGGCTCTGCAGTGATTTAGCATTGCAAAGCTTTCTTGCACTCAAGGGACGATATTCTGTAGATTATGTGGCTTAAAACATAAAACAAACCAAGAACATGAACTTTTGATGGCAAAGAAATAATTACAAAAATAAAAAATAAAATAAAAAAATGCCTACCCACATGCAATTTTATAACAAAAAATGGCCTAAGAAACAGAAGATGTACTTTGTGGGGCCTAACGGTTTACATGTGAAATACTTTTTTCAGTGTTTTGGAAGTGACGGAAAACTGGTTGTACACTACTGTAAGACACAAGCTTGGGGATGAGCATGGAAGAGAGAGACTAAGAACTAGATTACAAGCAAACTTGTTCATCTGTGTGTATCTTCAACATTCCACAATGAACTGTACTTTCATCAGACATACTAATGCTGGTCATGAAATCATTAGAAGAAAAATGATGGACTACTGGAATCTTCACATGTGACTGCTATAAATCAGGGTGTTTCCAGTTATCCTATCAGATTCAAGATTGAACAAAACCACCAAACTACAGGCATATAGCCAGGATTCTATAATGGAGGTCCTAGCCTGTTATTTGGAGGGCCGAGCAAGATTGTCAGACTCTTTTTCAGTAAAATTCAATGCTTTAAGAGCATGTGCAGTCCTTATGTGAAACTTGCATTGGATCAATTTTGATTTTTTTTTTCTGAGGGGGTGGGGTGAGGGGGGGGGGGGGGGTGGGCTGCACCCTTCTGCACTATAGAGTACAGGAAGTGTAGATTACTACTTAACTCTTAACCTGCTGCAGGGACCGATCAGGACTATTTAAAATATGCTCTAGCCTTGGAGCCTATTTTTTCAATTCATGTGCTAGATTTCAATTTACGGAGTCACACTGCTGTTTGTAACACACACTGCAAGTATGTAATAGCTCTCATCATTTTCATTTAGTACACTATAGCAAACATTAATCTTCACTGTGGTTTCTGATCAAGTCTTGGCTGCCTATTTAGGCAGCCAAGACTTGATCAGAAACCACAGTGAAGATTAATGCTTGGTAATTAAGACTTGAAGTATTAACTTGAGCACTCTACAACAATGATAAATGATAATCATATATATAATACATGTAAGAGTGTCTCTCTCGATTATCCATCGTAAGAATATCAAAATATGATCTGAGAAGTTACACGCCAACTGAGAAGCCTATTTCTGAGATTTAAGAGCCAGGTCCTGATGTTTCAGAACCAAATACGCACTGGCGCATGCCCAGGTCGGTCCCTGCCGCTGAGTATTTTCAAAATATTTTTCATCAAATCTAGTCATGGCTTCGGTGAAACAGCCAAAATTAGATTTCATGAAAAATTCATTTAAACTTAAAGAAATCATTTTGGACAAAAAGTTCATTCAGTCTACAAGGGTGGTGGGGGCGATTTGATTAAATCTACTCAAATTATACTTATTTTGGTTAGTGATGAACTGATAATGGAATCGGAACCAGCCGGTTATGGGGCATCAGCCAATTATGACAACCGGTAGTTTCTGGTTATTCTATATTCAACACTGATTATTAAAAATCCCTTTGATATCTGGCCATTTCAATAAAGTTTCCCCATTAAAAACGTGTGTAGTGCACAGCAGAAAATTTAGGGATTTGCAGAGCAGAGATATTACGAAATTTACCAACTGTAATCGGTATGAGATTGCCACCATTTCCCGAAGATTGTAGAGTTCATGTAAACATTAGAGAAACATATCAGGGGAGGTAACAAGTTAAAAAACATTGAATAATACATTCTGACATACGTGTAAAAGAATGCCACTGCTACGTGCATACGTGTAAACCATGCGTCATATGACTTCACAACACACATTAACCTCAAAATTATTATTCATTAAAGACACAAAGTATGTGTGCTCAGTATATTCCTGGTTAACTGGTAGAGTGCTGGAAGCCCTATTTTGGGCTTTACTAAGAGTGACAGGCAATAACTCTGTAGCTACATTCTGTCTGAGGAAGCCTTCATTGTCCCTGATATGAATCAGATTTTTTATACAATACCTTGCTCTCTGACATTTAATTGGATAGTGCCTTTAAGGAACTATCCAATTAAATGTAATAGAGCAGTATAGGCTGAGCTTTGATTTGTTGTCAAAAAAACTCATCACTTTACCAGTTAATACAGCCAAGTGTATTGTATCCTTACACAAAACTGTATTAACACTATTTACCGGAACAAAACACAATCTTCACGAGAACAATATCGTGTGATTGTATCGTTAATAATGATCTTTTCCCCACACCCCAACCAAAATGCAAATATTATTTTGGCTAATATTGCCCAGCACTAAATATGTTTATCTCTTGAATACATGAAAGTGACACAATCCCTTTTAATTGAATACTTCTGTTAACTGAATAATTTTCATTGGTGAAGTGGCTATTCAATTAACAGGGTTCCACTGTACTTGTAATCCATATTGCACAAGTGGCAACATGAAGGAGCAATGTTCTAAGGCATCCAGTACTTTGAAGGTACACTTGCCTTCAACCGATGTTTCCCCTGCTTATGTCAATATAATAAGTTGGAGAGTCTGTCAGTTACTCACCATTACTTGATGGTTCTCCCCAGCTTCCAACTGTAAAACTGTCTCACATGACTCAGGCTGTTGTAAGTGCCTTTGAACCCCCAAGAGACAAAAACTAGTGCACTGCCATGGCCATATCCAGGATGTATTTGGTACCGGTGTACTGATTTGGGCGGCCCAAACTCATTGTATTTGTGTATAATCTCCATCCTGTAGTCTGCTAAAATGGTTGAAATTCAGCAAAAATTATATATGACGAAAACAAACACCAAGCTAATCCCTTGAATCCCAAACTAGGATGCTTTAGCCTTCTAAAAATAAGTCTGAGGCAATTACACTCGGATAAAAAAAAAATGCATGGAACAGGTATGCAGAAAGCATATGGTGGCATTACGGTAATTTCAACTTTTGTGTTTTTTAAAAATGTTGCATTCAGTATGGTAATCCTACTTTCAGTTTCCTTCTCTACTGCCTACGGCCTTCGGTTATGCCTATGGCATATATGGGCAGGTGTCCCCAAATTATCCTTGGATATGGCCCTGAATGTCATGGAACGGCCAATCCCTGCCACCTTAGTCAAATGATCAGAACCCATTCCTACATCATCCTTTCGCCATGTGGTGAGTATTAACAAATCTTTGAGATGGACACTTCTCCCCATGGGGAATGTAGGAAAAAACCCCTCACGGAAAAAAACCCTCAAAAAAAAAACCCTCTAGAAAAAAACCCTCACCTGCATGGGTAGGAAAAAACCACTCAAATGAAAAAAAAAATGTTTGTTGATTGTTCAAATCAGAAAAAAAATAAATAAAATTAATACTTTTTATTCGCTATTTTTGAACTGTAAATCCTATTACATTCTCAACGATATATAAACATAATGTCAACAAAAAAACTACATAGCACAATGAACAAGATGTTGTCTGGATGGTGACAGAAAAAGTATGTAGCAGAATGGAATTGTTACTTATGATTGCAAGAATTTCTTATGACATGAAATAAGGAAAAAAATGTGAAGCAAATGTGAAGTAAGCAGCCATGACTTAATTTGATACCAAACTCCAAAAAAAAAAAAATGTGAAGCAAATGTGAAGTAAACCAACAACTTATTTCGTTATTTACCCTGCAACATTCCACTAGTGTTTGCAGAATTTCGTGAGAACTGTCTATTCACAATTTCTTGAGTTTGGTATCAAATCAAGTCATGGCTGCTATTAGTAGTGTTTTCAGAACAATTGCTCACAGATGGAACAAACTGAATCTACCCAAGCCCAAATGAATGTTGAAGAAAAACCAGGATTTTTTTTTCATTTGAGGGGTTTTTTCCTACCCATGCAAAAAAAGTGAGGGGTTTTTACTTGAGGGTTTTTTTCCGTGAGGGTTTTTTTCCGCACACCCCCTGTGGGAACCCCTGGAAGTGAAGCAGTGCCAGTTCACTGCGGTAAACAGGCTCTGTTTTACTGGTAAAATAGGACCCAGCCACCAATGCTTGGGAGGTGCAAAAACCTCTGTAAAATGGGCAACATGGCTTATTAACGCTCACCCCTGGTCTTGAGCTGATACTCATGTTGTGGTCATGATTAGCCATTGTGCAAAAATATGTGACCTTAAGCACCATTAAATAAATAAATTCACCCTTTATGGTCCACTGGGCAAGAAATTTGAGAAATGTTTCCTTTTAAACTCAAGTAGAGAATGCTTGAAGGTTATGTTTTGGTATAATTGGGTGATTATTAATTAAAATTTATAGGTAAATTGAACCGTTTTATTTGAATTTGCACACTGAAGTCATTTGACATTCATTACTGTGCACCTCAAAATACAGGTTAAAATACCTAAAAGCTCTCTGCCCTATTACCTTGTTTTGGGAAGCAAAAAACTTTAGGAAATAATTTGGAACCATTTAACCCTTCAACTGGTAGAGTGCTAAATTATTTTTCAAAGGTGATTTGAAATGTGACTACTTTTTTCAAGGGAATCCTGCAACAGTAAAACCTGTCTTGAGAGACCACTATCTTGAGAGATCACCTGTCTTGAGAGACCACATCTTTCAGGCACCGATTGCTTTTACTCTATAATGGACCTGGTATGGGAGACCACCTGTCTTGAGAGATCACCTGTCTTGAGAGACCACTGTGACCTGATACCAACTTGTATTTTTATGCCATAATAGACCTGTCTTGAGAGACCGCCCCTTTGAAGACTGAAACCATAACAAAAATTTTTTACCTGTTCTGGAATTGGAAAATCCATTGTGGTTATACCAACATAATTAAAAGTATTAAAAGCTCTTAATTGGGTTTCAATTGCTAACTCATTAAAGATTGAGATGTTTTTATAAGACCCCTGTGAAAAGATTAGGATTATTGCTGAATAAACAATTTCATACAAACCTGAAATGTGACAGATAGGAATAAAAATAAATTTGTGTTGAAAATCTTTTTGTAACAAATTGAAATGGACTGTTATAAAAATTATAAAAATAAATTAGTGTTGGAAATCTTCAATGAAGATTTTCAACACTAATTTATTTTTATAATTTTTATAACAGTCCATTTCAATTTGTTACAAAAACTTCATAAAAAAGAACAACTACAAAGTAATTACAAAAATCCATTCTTCTCCATTTCTGAATTTTGTGGTTGGTTATTCACTGACTTGAGACACCCTGAAACCTGTTATGAGAGACCACCTGTCTTGAGAGACCACTTTTGTGTGTCCCAAAGGGCGGTCTCTCAAGACAGGTTCTACTGTACAAACAAAAAACACCCCAGTTTAAGATTTTCTTCCTAAACAATTGTTTTGTTACTATTTATTGGAGAGTGCTTCTTGGCACTCTCCAATAAATTGTAATAAAACAATTTTGTTTCAACATTTTTTGTTTCAACTGCCGAGTAAATACAGTGTAAAGCCATTAAAGTGGCTTTCAGCACTTTTCAGTAGAGCCCTGATAGTGGCTTCTATATCTCAACCACTTAAAAAAACTGAATAGCTGACAACACTTGCAAAAAAAAAAAAAATTCTTAAATTACTCAAAATTTTCATGAGCTTGTTCCAATGAGGGGGTCATAAACTATGTTTTTTAAGATAATAAATTTTGAAAAAAGCTAGAAGTTTGTTACTTCAGATTCGTTTTGTAACACTTTATTGGAGAATGTCTGTAGGCATTCTCCAATAAACTGTAACAGAACTTCTACTGTCACTGATGAACAAATTTTGACAACCCGAAATAATCTAGTTCACTACCAGTTAAGGACCCTTTCAGCAACTGTGGCTATATCATGATCATTGCACAAGTACAAAGTAATGTTTAGCTGATTGTTTAGGCCAAAACAAAATATTTTGATTAAATTATAAATACTTCTTAGAAGTCCTTTCTTTTCAGGCAGAGTGGTTGTGGCATTCTTAAAGTGAAAATCCAATGTATTTCACGAGTACGGCGCTGTTCTGTCGCATTTGGTCCCTCGGGATCAGAGGATAATACCTGTATGATGCGGTAGCGCATATCAGACAATATGTGGTCATTTTGGTTGAAATGTATGGAGACAGGCTTGTCCCGTTAATGCTTAGTATCTGCCAGATGTTCACGTATTCGGGTGTGGAAATGACGTTTCATCTCCCCGACATATTGTTTGCCGCACTTTTGGTAATTTAAAAGGTAAACACAATTCTGGAGTTCTAGTTTGAGCTATTTTATGTAAAGATTTGGTATGGTATGGTATGCAGGCTTAAATTCCCCTCGGATGGGAGTAAGTGTAATTTGTTCGTCTCCTGGCACCGTCTTTTTGGGGCGCCGTTCTTCGCTGTCTGATGTGAGAATAACTGTGTCAGCGCTGGTGCTTGTGCTCAGGCTGATGTCACTAATAATAGAGCTAGCGGCTGGTGATGCTGCCATAATCCTTGAACAAGTTTATAGGTTAAATACTGTTCAATACAACTACAAGAGTTTGAAGGAACTTATTTTCAGAAAACAAGTTCCCTCAAACTCTTGTAGTTATATGGAACGGAAAATATTTTGATTCTCAGGCAATCCCTCATTGAAATTGAACTCCTCATTTGACGTTTTTATTGCCTTGTAGTGTCTTCCTTTCGGTATTAATACAAAATTGGATGATTTAGAGACTGAACTTCAATATTTACAAGGAAGGAATTTTGAAATTTAAATCTGAGGAGCATGACAAAAGAGGCAAAACAGTTTTATTTTTAAAATTAAATGAGTTTATTTGTGTAATTATGTACTTTCTATATTCCGTGTCTAAAAAGACAGTGGAAAGTCTCTCAGTTCATGATCACTTCATGCAAGAAAAAAATACGGATTAAAAACAAAGCCCTCCCTTCTTCAATTATTTGAAAAATAAACAATTCCTGATATTCGATTGATTTTGTGTGGACTTAAAATTATCACGGTTGCCCAGTTTGCAGGAAACCATACCAGAAAATAAGTGGTCAGACAAGGACAATGTCAGGTTCAAAAAGGCCAATGTCTGACTGAGGTGTAAAATCATCAGTCAAAATGCTGGATGCCAAAATTATCAATGAAGTTCAGTGATCAGAATATCATGCATGCTGGAAATCATGTACATATTAGCAAGCCAAAAATTAATGATTATTGTGATTTCTGGTCCTGGCAAGTTGGGAAGTGTGAAGAAAGTGACTGCACAGCTCATCAGTATTAACAGCATGTGAAGGAATATGATTTGATATAGCCATACATGTATCTAAATTATGTCTGAATGGTAATTCAGTTCCAATTCAGAATGAAAACAATCATACCTTGTTTGGCAGGGCTCACTGAGCCCTGCCAAACAAGGTATGGTTGGATGAATTCTGAGCAGTTTTGAGATGAAGGAACATGTACACCCAAAACACATTATTTTGAATACTCAAACTCCATTTTGTAATATGTCAGATATCCTTCTTAAATGACAGACATGATTCATTTGTGTCTGACATTTTGTCTGGAAGTGGAATGAAAATGATTTTCAAGCTTGCAGGAAACAAGTGATGAACCCCCTTTCAGAGTTACAGTAAAGACAGATGTCCTCCTGTTGGATGGACAAGTAGCAAGTCCCACTGTATGTATTTTGTTTATCATATTTGTTGATTTGGGAATAAATGATTAAACCTGTTACCACATTGTATAAAACAAGGAGATAGTCCAGATGCCAGAGGAGGTACCCTTCAAAAAGGGTGTGTAAAGCATATTATTATATACTTTATTGTGTCGCCTGCCCCACGAAGTGGGGAGTGACATATAGGGATTACATTTGTCGTCTTGCGTCACACTTTCTTTTATTCGCCACTCCTCTTTAACCTATGAATGGATTTTGATGAAACTTTCAGTGATTCTTTATCACATAATGGCATTGTGCACCTCCTATTTCGTGGGGAGCGACATATAGGGATTACTTTTGTCGTCTTGCGTCGTCGTCTGCGTCACACTTTCTCTTATCCGCCACTCCTCTTTAACCTATGAATGGATTTTGATGAAACTTTCAGTGATTCTTTATCGCATAATGGCATTGTGCACCTCCTATTTTATTTTTTGATCTGCTGTATTTTTACCAGAGTTATGCCCCTTTTCCACTTAGAATTCTGTCTGAAATATTAAAATATAATGCAGGCGACACACGTCTTCCATGGAAGACTCACATCTAAGTAAATAACCACATTTCTATTGGCTGGATCTTATAAACGTGATTGGTACTCCAAAATCCATTTACACTGGTTTTCCAGTGAATGACAACTTTCTAAATATAGCTTTTGGAAATCCCCTCTCGAATTCTATTTCAATCGACATAATCTCAAAAACATTATTTATTTTTATGTTATTCTACAGATGATAACTATCTTATTGTTAAATAAAAGTATTTCTGGTTGATATAATTGAACTTTTAATTGACAAATAGAAGATTATTTTTTTGAGGATGGTGTATATAATAAAACAGTAATGCTTTTGTGGTGGTAAATATGATGTGATATGAACCTAAAAAACTTATATTGCTAAAGTCTCGGTCAGTATTGAAATATTTAACCCGTTTTAGACATAAAATTGAGCATTGAATAAATGTGAAATACCATCTTTTGTGGAACAATTTGGCTTTACATTTACTAAATATTTGGATTTTATATATTTGTTTATTGGTGTTTAAGGTCACATACATATGCACAATGGCTAATCATGACCATGACAGTTTTACGAGTGGAGGAAGCCAGAGTACCTGGAGAGAACGATCGAGCATCGATAAGCAACTGTCAGCTCCGACATTCTAACTCTGTTCAAGCTCTGCTCAAGCAGGATCACAGTGGTTGAAGACATGTGCACCATCCACATGCAGTACGCATTAGTACATGGCATCATCGTGCCCCCATGTAGGCAGCCTGGATAAAGTGCCTTGCCCAAGGACACAATGCGGGTCATCCCGGACAGGGATCGAACTCGGACCTCTGGCATAGAAGTCCAACAGTCTACCACTGAGCCACTGTGCTCCCCATTTGGATTTTAGTATTTGTCAAGATTAAAACACAGCATTAGGGCATGTGAATTTTTTTATGATCATTTTTCCGTTGGTTATAGACCTCAGTATATCCAACACAGGCATTTCATCTATTATATCTTGTTTGACAGAGCTCATGGAGCTCTGTCAAACAAGATATAATAGAATAAATGCCAAGTTTATCTCGTTGATTACAGGAAAGTGACACAAACCCTGTTAATTGAATACTCCTTTTAATTGAATAAGTTTCATTGGCAAAGTAGATATTCAATTAACAGGGTTCCACTGTATCAGGTGACACTAACATTTTGGTTATATTGGTCCATTTCTATTGGAAACCATACATGAGCATTCCACTTACATGGAATCAACAAGTGGTGATTATTATTATTATTTATTGGTGTTCAAGGTCACATACTTCTGCACAATGGCTAATCATGACCACGATATGGAGATAAAGTCAAGGTCAGTCAATCGTTTATACCTCATGTTGCCTGTTTTAGAGGACTTGCACCTCAAGCATTAGTGACTGGGTCCTATTTTACCAGTGAAACAGAGCTTGTTCCCACAGAAAAGAACCACTGCTTCACTTCTCGGGGGAGGGAACTAGTGGTGATGGAAAGCTAATTGATCTGAATTAGACCATCCAAATAAACACAGAGTAGATGTTTAATGTAGTTGTAGCACATACCAGATTTTAGGTGTGGTCCAACAAACCCACAAATTCACAGACAATGCACCAAAATTATCCACTCTTTCACCAACAAGTGAAGCATTCTCAGAAAATGCCAAACAAGCACATTTGCATTCGATGCTTTGATATGCTGCTCCATTAAGTAAATCCCCAGAGATGGACTCAACAATGTTTGGGTGACCCATCCACTGCTTCGAATTGGTATTCCTGATGGGACAGACCCAACACATATGCTGTTGATTAAGGTAATTAACTGGTAGAGTGCTAAATTATTTTTGATCACCCGTCTTTGCCTTGTTACGATTTATGAGAGAGTGTCTATGGGCACTCACCCATCAATTATAACAAGGAAAATCCATACAGATAAAATACTTCCACTTAACCCTTTAAACCGAGCAGCTGTTTTTCCACTCACAAACAATATTCCGCCCATGAACAATATATGCCATAACGTCATTAAGTAGGATGGCTGTTCAGTAAATGTGTGGGGTTGATCAGTATTTTCAACATGCAGCCCTGAGGCTGCACGTTGAAAATACTGATTGGTCTATCCCAATAATGAATATTGACTCTTCTAATTGCTGCCATTGAACTGGTATGGAAGATACCACTATAGTTAAAAGATATGAAGCATAACCACTGAATATGGAGCCTTTAAGTTATGGTGCCTACACTTCAGAGTAAATCTCAAATATGGGGCTTCAAGCACTCTACCAGTTAAGTGCAGTTGTAGCTCTGAGAAATCTTGTAGGTCCAAGTAATGTAGCTGTGCAGCAGCACAAGTGCATTGCAGTTCTTTGTGCCATTTCTTAACCCTTTACCTGACATGAAAAGCAGACAACACTTGCAAAAAAAATTCTTGAATAACTATTTTTCATTTTTTTGTCTCAAAAACATAGGTTATGACCCCCTCATTGGAACAAGCTTGACAAAGTCTTTCCAAAGAGGGGTCATAACCTATGGTTTTGAGACAAAAAATGAAAAAAATAATGAAAATTAATTGGCAATTTTTGTGAATAGTGCAGGCTGGTTTTGGCTGTTATGTTTGGTAAAGGATTAAGAGTGATAACCAGCACACAATCTCTGCAGAAACTCAGGATAAGGATGACTCCGGCAATAATCTGCAATCTGGGTAATAGTTGATATATCTGTTGGTGGGTACAGACAAGAGTGCAATCTTTGAATCCATCTTACTTCAATGCTCATTAGCAACAAACAGTGAAATCTACTTATTTTTGCAAAGCTTAGCCAAATTTTTTGTTATAAAACAAGACTTACTCAACATTTCTAGAGTGCTGGGGATCAGAGTGGGAATAAATGGTCACATTCATCCTTAAAAAAATAATAAAACACATTACACACTCTATTTTGTTGTGTTTTTATAAAAGGGGGAGTATATATGCTTAAATTATTAAAAAACTATTTTATATTCACGCACACAGACTTGTTGTATTCCTGATTAAACCCTGACATGGGCCTGTGTTTTCAGCAGAAGCCACATAAGATATGAAATGCATCAGTTGGGCCCTGCAAAGCTTCGAAATTCGATTCGGTTTACAATTCTCCTAATGCTTCCATTCAAATCAAGTTGGGCTGATTTTTGAATGGGAAAGATGATCTCAAAATCTTACCTTGTCTCCCTCCTTGAACTCTTCTTCTATCATCAGGTCTCCTGTTTGACCTGATGATAGAAGAGTTCAGCAAGATTCTACTTCCAAAAATACTTTATGTTCTGCATTTTTAGCTCAACTTTTGGCAAAGCCAAATTTGAGCTTATGCCATGGCCGTCTGTCCATCTGGCTGTCAACAATTCAATACGGCTCGGGCTAGAGGCCATATTTATGAAGCGATCTTTACGAAACTTCTTGGGTACCTTTGTTATGACCATGGGACGAGAACGAGTGTTTTTGGGTTCCGATCTGAAATTCAAGTTGGCCGCTGGCGGCCATTTTTTACAGACTTAGGTGAAATCAGATTTTTGCGCAGAACTTCCATATGAAAGCGCTGATTTGAATAATGCTTTGTATGAATGTTTAGTACCATGGGATACATCACATATAATACGGGTTTTTTTCTCGTACGTAAATTATGCAAATTAGACTAACTTTGATGTATTTAGTGTTACTTTCAGCTCTGCAAGTGCAAATGCCAATACAGCTCGGGCTAGAGGCCGTATTTATGAACCGATCTTTACGAAACTTCTTGGGTACCTTTGGTATCACCGTGGGACGAGAACGAGTGTTTTGGGGTGCGGTCCAAAATTCAAGATGGCCGATGGCAACTATTTTGTACAAAATTAGGTGCAATCAGATTTTTGCACAGAACTTCCATATGAAAGTGCTGATTTGAAAAAAAATTTGTGTGAATGTTTAGTACCATGGGATACATCACTTATAATACCTTTTTTTTTCTAGTGCAGAAATTATGCAAATTAGATGAATTTTGATTTTTTCAGTGCTTCTTACACACAGTAAGTGCACATGTCAATACGGAGCGGGCTAGAGGCTGTATTTATCAACCGATCTTCACAAAACTTCTTGGGTACCTCTGTTATCACCTTAGGACTCGAACGAGTGTTTCTGAGTGCGGTCCAAAATTCAAAATGGCTGCCAGTGGCCATTTTGTACCGAAATTAGGTCTAATCAGTTTTTTGTACACAACTTCTATACGGCTCAGGCTAGAGGCCATATTTATGAACCGATCTTTATGAAACTTCTTTGGTACCTTTGTTATCACCGTGGGATGAGAACGAGTGTTTTTGGGTGTGGTCCAAAATTCAAGATGGCCACCAGCAGCCATTTTGTACCAAAATTAGTGCAATCAGTCTTTTGTACAGAACTTATGTATGAAAGTTCTGATTTGAATAAATTTTTGTATGAATGTTTAGTAAAATGGAATACATCACATACAGTACAGGTTTTTTTCTCCTGCAGAAATTATGCAAATTAGATGAATTTTGATTTATTTAGTGCTACTTATACACTGTAAGTGCACATGTCAATACGGCTCGTGCTAGAGGCTGTATTTATCAACTGATCTTCACGAAACTTCTTGGGTACCTTTGTTATCACTTTGGGACGAGAACGAGTATTTCTGGGTGCGGTACAAAATTCAAGATGGCTGCCAGTGGCCATTTTGTACTGAAATTAGGTCCAATCAGTTTTTTGTCACAACTTCTATACAGCTCGTATTTATGAACTGATCTTCACGAAACTTCTTGGGTACCTTTGTTTTCACCTTGGGACAGGAAAGAGTGTGTTTTGGGGTGCCTTTGTTATCACTATGCTATGAGAACAAATATTTTGGGGTTCAGTCAGACCCACTCTGGGACTCAAAGATTTCTTTTCTAGTTTAGCATCTGACTGTCACCCACCTTTACAATACTTTACCTATACATTTGTTACAGGCTACGGCCAGTATTTATGTACAGACCGTTACAATACTTTATATGTACCTTTGTTATCAGGTCATTACCTAGATGTTTATCATTGCTGTCACATACTATACATGTACATGTCTTGACAAGTTGAGCTACAGTGTCATTGACACTTTCATTGCACCACTGAATACAGTACTTGAGTGGAGACTCTCAATACTCACATTTGAAAGAAGACACAATATTTACAACTTAAAAAACCAAAGGAATCAATTCAGGTATTAAAGTTCAGGGTTTGATTCGAGGTAAATGAATTGTTTCTTAGATACATAGGTCTTTGTCAAAGCAGACGGAGAATGCATGTTTTTAGGTACTTTTTCAGATTCCTTAACTGTCAGTGTGAAAGGGCAATTTATTTTAGTGTCATATCTTCAGTACATGGAGTGAATTATCACTTGAAAACCTGGAGTGTGAAGTTCCCAATGGCGCAGTAGTTACCCTCTTGTAATGTTTAAAGTTCCCATGGAGACAGTAATTACCATTTTGTGATGATCCTCAAAGTTCCCATTGAGACAGTAATTACCATTTTGTGATGATCCTCGAAGTTCCCATTGAGACAGTAAATACTATTTTGTGATGATCCTCAAAGTTCCCATTGAGACAGTAATTACCATTTTGTGATGATCCTCAAAGTTCCCATTGAGACAGTAAATACTATTTTGTGATGATGCTTAAAGTTCCCATTGAGACAGTAAATACTATTTTGTGATGATGCTTAAAGTTCCCATTGAGACAGTAAATACTATTTTGTGATGATGCTTAAAGTTCCCATTGAGACAGTAATTACTATTTTGTGATGATGCTTAAAGTTCCCATTGAGACAGTAATTACTCTTTTGTGATGATACTCAAAGTTCCCATTGAGACAGTAATTACTATTTTGTGATGATACTCAAAGTTCCCATTGAGACAGTAAATACTATTTTGTGATGATGCTTAAAGTTCCCATTGAGACAGTAATTACTATTTTGTGATGATGATTAAAGTTCCCATTGAGACAGTAATTACTATTTTGTGATGATGCTTAAAGTTCCCATGGAGACAGTAATTACCAGTTTGTGATGACACTCAAAGTTCCCATTGAGACAGTAATTACTATTTTGTGATGATGCTTAAAGTTCCCATTGAGACAGTAATTACCAGTTTGTGATGATACTCAAAGTTCCCATTGAGACAGTAATTACTATTTTGTGATGATGCTTAAAGTTCCCATTGAGACAGTAATTACTCTTTTGTGATGATGCTTAAAGTTCCCATTGAGACAGTAAATACTATTTTGTGATGATGCTTAAAGTTCCCATTGAGACAGTAATTACTATTTTGTGATGATGCTTAAAGTTCCCTTGGAGACAGTAAATACTATTTTGTGATGATGCTTAAAGTTCCCATTGAGACAGTAATTACTATTTTGTGACGATGCTTAAAGTTCCCATTGAGACAGTAATTACTATTTTGTGACGATGCTTAAAGTTCCCATTGAGACAGTAATTACTATTTTGTGACGATGCTTAAAGTTCCCATGGAGACAGTAATTACTATTTTGTGATGATGCTTAAAGTTCCCATTGAGACAGTAATTACTATTTTGTGATGATGCTTAAAGTTCCCATTGAGACAGTAATTACTATTTTGTGATGATGCTTAAAGTTCCCTTTGAGACAGTAAATACTATTTTGTGATGATGCTTAAAGTTCCCATTGAGACAGTCATTACTATTTTGTGATGATGCTCAAAGTTCCCATTGAGACAGTAATTACTCTTTTGTGATGATACTCAAAGTTCCCATTGAGACAGTAATTACTATTTTGAGATGATGCTTAAGATTCCAATAGAGACAGTCATTACTATTTTGTGATGATGCTGAACCCTGTACCTAACACAATATATAACACTTGCAGAAGATTTTTTGAATATCGGAACATTTTAATTTTTTTTGCTTCCAAAACATTGCTTGGTTTCAGTTGTTTTTCTTTGTGTTAACATATAGCGAATAACTCTTCAGGCTGCAAAACTTTTAAAAAAAAATCTGCAATAGATTTACAACACCACTCATCACAAAAATACCTGTCTGTATCTCCCATTCGGTTCAGCCTAACATCCATTTGATCATTCTTAGGGAGTTCTTGCTGCGCCATCGAGCCACAAAAAAAAACATAAATTAGGGTAACAAATGAATAAAGTTCATCTAATCTATGTTGTTTTCTCATCATTCCATATTCTCCCTTATTGACTCGTCCAGTGGACAGGTTAATAAGGGAGAAAATATTACAAATTTGCCCCTTTGCCGGATAGACTAATTGACTTACGGTTTGGTTTTCTGGTTTGCCATAAAAACCTCCCCACAAGAACCCTGGGAAGTGAAACAGTGTTTTTTTTTACTGTGGTAAACAAGCTCGATTTTATTGGGAAAATAGGACCCAGTCATCAATGTTTGGGGGGGGGGGGGGGAGTCCTGTAAAATGGGCAAGTTGGGTGTTAACGATTGATTGAACTTGGCTTTATCTCGATGTTGCGGTCACAATTGGCCATTGTGCAGAAGTATGTGACCTTAAATGGATCCAAATTGGAAAACAAGAAAAATGCCCAGCTCCAATGCCACCTGATCCCCTCACTCAAGCTGGGACACTTTTCTGTTTATGACCAATGAGCGTTTCAGCAATCCAGCTATGCAGAGTTCAGTGCTGGATCCTGTATTTTTCAGCTGTTACATGTGTGCTTCAGACCTTTTGAACAAGAGTAACCAATCTGCAATCAGTGACCGGTGCAATTTGGATTGCTTGAATATTGGGTAATAAATTTTTATCACTATTTCCTTTATTTCAGTGAGGTCTGCACATGTTGTCAAGACTGCAGTTTTAAAAGCTCAGTCCTGGTAATTCATCCTTGTTTCCTTGGCAAAATATTGCTGTAGAAAACTGGTGCTTCTTCGGCAATTGTGAAGCCTGTTCGATTGTGTAAAAATCAACGGAGCAGGACACATTCTCAATTGCCATGAAAATGTTGTATGCGGTGTAGTGAAAACTTTCAAGTAACTTTAACATGTAAGAGAAGTTCGAGATACATGTGTATAAAATAACAATGTGCAGAATCTTTCACTCAGTTAGATCATGCCAATATCATGAACCATGTGAATGTTGAGAAAAAATCTTGGAAATAAGAGCTTTCCAGAAACGGATGTCAGATTCTGGTGTTATCAACAGAAGAAGCATAACACATAGTTTCTAGTGGTTACACTGCAACTTGTACTGTAAATTGTAAGATTGTAAATACTGCATAGTGTAACCCACATGGTTTGATCCTTGTGTAACCTGGAAGTTGTGCCACCACAAGGCTTCCTGAAGAAGCCATCCTCAGCAGTATTTTTGCTGTGGATATTTTTCGTTTCCTAGGCATTTTCCTCAGCATCTCCAGGTATGGACACATTAACTTATTTCTCAAGCACTTTTTTTCAATACGAGAGGCTGCTTTTCCGGTCCAGGAACATGATAGGTCATAATTTCATTAAAGAAGGATGGCTACTAAGTGAACGTGTGTGGTAGAACAATTAATATTTTCAATGTGCAACCTGAAGACCGCACATTGAAAATATTAATTCCTCTACCCCCAAATAATGGATAAGGACTCTTCCAATTTCTGCCATTTAACTGGCATGGAAGATATCACCAGTGTTCAAAGGGTTAAATGCAGTATTAAATCTTACCCATTAAGTATGTTCTTGGATTCTTTGTACAAATTAGTTATGGCTGCTCGAAAACAACCCTGACTGAATTTGATGTATAACAAAAATAAATTGTAATCTCAGTCATTGTTAAAAGAATTGGTCCAATTTTCAAGGGTATAGGTATAGTTTTAAAACAGTCAGAATTATGTTGTGTTAATCATTCATCTAACACAAGTTCCAAGACAGGAAATAAGCAGACTGTCATATTCAGAATTAGGTCCCCAGATGGTGAATTTGGTGATGCAACCCAGCACAGCAGGTAGCATTACTAAATTTACCCTCTGTGAACCTGAATCTGAATCTGAATCTGAATCAAGGCCCCAAGTCTAAACAGAAAGAAGTACCAGAGAATACATTAGGGGATTCTAGCCCAGTGTTTAGTAAATAAGCCTCACGTGTTTCACGATGCATGTTTTGGGCTATTTGGTAGTGTCTTATTGGAACATATATGTTATTGTGATAAGTTGACGGTAACCTGGTCTGAGGTTTGAGGCTTGGAGTGCCTCTTCACATCTCAGCTAAACATAAGCTCAGAGCCGCAAACCTCAGACAATGTTACCGTCAATTCTTCACAATATCTTATAATGATGTAAAATTTTAACCCTCTGCACACTGATGTCAAAATTCTGTAATTGCAAGCAGAATTTTTTTTCCTTAACTTGTAGAGTGCTACATTATTTTTGGCCATCAAATCTTGTACACATGTCTTTGCCTTGTTACAATTTATGGGAGATTCTTGGATTCTTTCCCATAAATTGTAACAAAGCAAAAACTTACTGACTAAATATTTATTTTATTTATTATTTATTGGTGTTTAAGGTCACATATTTTTGCACAATAACTAATCATGACCACAACATGAGTATCAACTCAAGACCAGAGGTGAGCGTTAATAAGCCATGTTGCCCATTTTACAGAGGGTTTGCACCTCCAAACATTGGTGACTGGGTCCTATTTTACCAGTAAAACAGAGCCTGCTTACCACAGTGAACAGGTACTGCTTCACTTCCCGGGTTTTTCGCAGGGATACAGATTAAGTAATATCACTTCAAAGATAATACAAAGCACATCCACTGAATATGAGCCTTCACGTTGTGGTACCTGCACTTCAGAATAAAGCCCAAATATGGGCTTCCAGCAGTCTACCAGTTAATGCAACTGGCAGTTTAACCAATTCAATATTGTTTGACAGATCTCAATGAACCCTGTCAAACAAGAATTAATTTGTTAAATTCCTCTCCTGTGAGAACCCTGGAAAGTGAAGCAGGGTGTGGTAAACAAGTTCTGCTTACCAGTGAAACGGGACTTGGTAAGCAACACCTTGGGTGAGAGGCCTCTGAAAGGGGCAGTAGAGGTATAAATAACTGATGAAAAATTAACTTCATACTGATGTTGTGGTCATGATTCAGCAATAACAAATTTTGCTTTACCAGTAAAATAGGATCTGGTAACCAATACCTGGGGTGGGAGTCCTCTGAAAGGGGCAGTACCAGTGCAAAACAATTGACTAAACTTTACTTCATACTGATGTTGTGGTCATGATAAAGCCATAACAAATTTTGCTTTACCAGCAAAATAGGATCTGGTAATCAATACCTCTGGAGGGAGTCCTCCGAAAGGGGGCAGTACAAGTAGGGCTGCACGGTATATCGATAAACCGATAAATACCGGTATTCAAACCAATATCGATTGAATACCGGTGTAATTACAAAAATATCAGTTTATTGTCATTATTTATTTACCCATAATTTAATTTTCAAGATGTCTTGAGTTTTTTAACTGTAGCCCCGATTGAATAATTTTATCCCTTTATCCAAGAAATCGTCTGCTTGTGCCCTCGTAATACACAAATTCAGCAGTTAAAAAATTAATTTAAAAAATTTCAACAAAACTATATCATGTGACCCCTCATTGGAACGAGCTCACAGAGCTCGTTCCAATGAGGGGTCACATGATATAGTTTTGTTGAAATCTTTGGGGAAAATCTGCTAAAATAATTTTGAAAATAAATTTTGATATTGATATCGTCTGCTTTGGGTAAAGGTTTTACGAATCGCATCATCAATGCATGCTAATTCGTTCCGATTGTGATACCTCGAGTCTCGATTGTGGTATTTGCATTCATATACCTGAACAGTTTTCGGTATACCGTGGTATTTTTTTGAATACCTATACCGGTATTCAGTTTTGAATATCGTGCAACCCTAAGTACAAGTATGAACTAGAACTATCACTGAAGGTGATTAATAGCCTCACTTCCAGCTTACTAGAAAGCACCTCTGAATGTTGAGCTTGAAAAACCAATAATAAATCCTACTTCATGGGAGATAACTTGGTTAAAATTGAAGATCAAAAATTTTGGAATATGCAAATACCCACTTGTTAGTCATAATGTTTGAGAAGTTTGATCAAAATTGGTTCATCAATGAAGGAGGTGTTCCACACACAAAAATCTCATGTACAAATCTATATTAATTCTTCTGAGTTGAAGGAGAGATGACATCGTACAAATCACCAGAGATGGAAAATTTGGAAATATGCGCATGCTCACTCATTAGTCACAATGTTTTAAGTTTCAACAAATTCGGTTCAATAATGCAGGAGTTGTACATACAAGAATCTCATTTGAAAATCCATTATGAATCGAAGTTCAGGGGAGTGAACCTGGTTAAAATTGTCGTAGATGAAAAATGTTAGAATAAGAGCATGTTCACTTGCTAGTCATAAATGTTTTGAGAAGTTTCATCAAAATCGGTTCAATAATGTTGGAGGCGCGCACACAGAAGAATTTCATTTGAAAAGCCATAAAGGATTTAAGTTCAGGGGAGATAACCTGGTTAAAATTGTCGCAGAGGAAAATTTTTAGAATATGCGCATGTTCACTTGCTGGTCATGTTTGAGAAGTTTCATCAAAATTTGTTCTGTAATGTAGGAGGAGTTGCGCACACAAGTTTGGACAGATGGACGGATGTACAGGGCATCAACAATATAGCTCCCAGATAACAACTGACTAAACTTTACTTCATGGTCATGATACAGTTATAATAAGGTCTGCTTTAAAAGTAAAATAGGACCTGGTAAGCAATACCTGGGTGGGAGTCCTCTGAAATGGGCACCACAGGTAGATATAGAATAAACATATGATGTTTTCAAGTCAAAAATCTATTCTACGAGTAGGATTAAGAATGAAACCGATGAGCCTCTGGTGAGTCAGTTTCATTCTTAATTCTACAAATAGAATAAATTTTTTACTTCAAAACACTATACGTTTATTTTGTTTATGCCATAAATCTTTTACAGGCAGTTGCGGTGAAATCGTGCTGTTACTCGCTACAAACACAGTGAGAAGTGAGGAGTGCATAGGTCCAATTCAAAGACAAGCAAAATTGACCAAAACAAGCCAAGACCAATACCGGGTCTGGACCTGCGTTGCTGCATGCAATTGAATCGCCAAACAGGAAGTGGCTGCACGGCAGATCTGAAAATTGCATACACGATACAACTGATCATTATCAGGATCCAGATGAAATATAAAATCAATCCCTTGATTAGAAGCCGAGAAAAGTTTGACGAAAAATTTCAATGTTCAGTGGGTACAGTAAAATTTCAAAGTATCGGCAAACAGGAAGTGGCTGCACGGCAGATCTGAAAATTGCTTACACGATACAACTCATCATTATGAAGCAGCAGACCAAATATAAAATCAATCCCTTGCATAGAAGCCAAGAAAACCTTGACGGAAAATTTCAATGTTCAGTGGGTACAGTAAAATTTCAAAGTATTGGCAAACAGGAAGTGGCTGCACGGCAGATCTGAAAATTGCTTACACAATACAACTCATCATTATGAAGCAGCAGACCACATATAAAATCAATCCCTTGCATAGAAGCCGAGGAAACCGTGACGGAAAATTTCAATGTTCAGTGGGTACAGTAAAATTTCAAAGTATTGGCAAACAGGAAGTGGCTGCACTGCAGATCTGAAAATTGCTTACACGCTACAACTCATCATTATGAAACAGCAGACCAAATATAAAATCAATCCCTTGCATAGAAGCCGAGAAAACCTTGACGGAAAATTTCAATGTTCAGTGGGTACAGTAAAATTTCAAAGTATCGGCAAACAGGAAGTGGCTGCATGGCAGATCTGAAAATTGCTTACACGATACAACTCATCATTATGAAGCAGCAGACCAAATATATAAAATCAATCCCTTGCGCAGAAGCTGAGAAAACCTTGACGGAAAATTTCAATGTTCAGTGGGGACAGTAAAATTTCAAAGTATTGGCAAACAGGAAGTGGCTGCACGGCAGATCTGAAAATTGCTTACACGATACAACTCATCATTATGAAGCAGCAGACCAAATATAAAATCAATCCCTTGCATAGAAGCAAAAAAAACCTTGACAGAAAATTTCAATGTTCAGTGGGTACAGTAAAATTTCAAAGTATTGGCAAACAGGAAGTGGCTGCACGGCAGATCTGAAAATTGCTTACATGATACAACTCATCATTATGAAGCAGCAGACCAAATTTAAAATCATTCCCTTTCATAGAAGCCAAGAAAACTTTGACGGAAGAAGTGTTTCGGACGGAGGGAGTCAAGTGGTTACTATACCTGCTTTGCCGCTGGCGACGCAGGTAATAAAAAAGGCGCAGTGATACATTTCTGTCTAAAAATAATTCCCCTACAAACCAGAGCTAAACTTGCAAAAATAAATGAACAATGAAAAGGGTATTGTGTAATACTTTCAAACAGGTTTAAAGAAAACCACAATTGAACTGTTAATTATACTACACGAATGCGGTGGAGGTCAGAGGTCAACAAGTCCATCTTCAATGTTGGAATAAATTCTTTCAGTATTAAACCTATGGGGAAAATTTATCACCTTACTAGTTGAATAAAGCAAAAATTTATCCAAGGCATTTATTGTTCGAGTAAACAGACATTTATGGGATAAAAACAGTTATAGACATCAATGTTGACAGTGACCTTTTTACCAACCAATAAATAAATGTTAAATACCAAGTTAAATCAAGGGAAAAAAATTGCAGATTGATATTTTGACCTCTGTGTTCAAGGGTTAAAGAAGTGCCCCTAGAAGCAAACCTCATGCATTTACTTACCCCTGCTAAACCTTTATCCAATGCACACAATAACAAAATCTTATTTTTTTAAAAAAAACCCTGACTATTGGTATGATGAGGGGCGTCCCTTTTTGCTTATAACTTACTAGTTTCTGGACGTATTTTGATAATATTTGGTATGTGACTTGATGATGCAAAATAGGGCATGTCCATGCTTTTTCACAAGAGTTATGGCTCTTTGTTAAAATCTGCTAATTTTGAGCTTGATAGCACGATAACTTCACCAAAGTCAATGGATTTGGGTCATATTTTTCGCATGGGTTTTAAGGAAGAATGTCTTGCTCAAGTTCGAAAATGGGCTCATTTCAATGTACGCTTTTCACAAGTTATGGCCCTTTGTTAAAATCGGCTAATTTTGAGCTTGATAGCGTGATAACTTCAACAAACGTCAAAGGATTTGACTGAAATTTGGCACATGGGTTTTAAGGAACAATGTCTTGATCAAGTTCGAAAAATGGGCTGGGTCATTCATTTGGTTTTCACAATACTTATGGCCCTTTGTTAAAATCGACTAATTTTGAGCTTGATAGTACGATAACTTCAACAAACAGCAACCGATTTGACTGATATTGGCTCAAGGATTTTAAGGAACAATGCCTTGATCAAGTTTAAAAACGGGCTCGGTTCGATGTACGGTTTTCAAAAGAGTTATAGTCCTTTGTGAAAATTGACTAATTTTGAGCTTGATAGCATGATAACTTAAACAAACAGTAACCGATTTGACAGATATTTGGCTCATGGGTTTCAAGGAACAATGTCTTGATTGAGTTTGAAAACGGAATTGGTCCAATGTTCTGCAGCAGAATTATTGGGCTGACTTGGTCATTTTTTGCAAATTTTATGCTTGATAGCACGATAACTAAACAAATGTCGATTTGATTCATTTTTGTTATATGGTTTTCTAAGGAGATTATCTCAATTGAGTTCAAAAACGGGCTCGGCTCGGCTCGGCCAAAATTATTGGGCTGACTTGATCATTTTTGGCCAATTTTGTGCTCGATAGCACAATAATTTGAACAAACGTCAACCGATCCAATTGATTTTCATTATGTGGGTTACCAGGAACATTTTCTTGACCGAATTTGAAAATGGCCTCGGTCCAATATATATGGCAGCAGAATTATTGGTCTGATTTTGTCAGTTTTTGCAAATTAGTTATTTTGAAAAGGTACTGTTTTTAGCTCACCTGACTTTCAGTTAGGAGAGCTTTTGTGATCACTCACCGTCCGTCGTCCATGAACATGGTGTTTGCATCTTCTCCTCCCAAACTGCTGAACCAATTTAATTGATATTTGAGATGATAGTTTGTTATGACATCGCAATTTGATTTTGTTCAAATCAAGTTGCCTCGCCGCTCGGTAGGGCCACGCCCAAAAAGTGTGCTTAAATCTTACAAAATCATCTTCTCATGAACCAGCAGTTGCAGAGACTTGGAATTGATATTTGGTGTGCAGCTTCCTTTTGAGGTGTAGACTCAGATTTGTTCAATAGAAGTTCGAGGAGCTATATTTGCCTTCGTTATGGGAGGGGCAAGAATTTTCGCCCCGCCCAAAATTTATATTTTCCACACCGAGAGGCCGATTTGAACCAAATTTGATATGCTGGCGTATTGGGTCGTAAGTACTTAATGTATGCCCAAATGTTTGTTCCCGTCGTCCCATGGGAACCGCAGGAGCTAAAAATAGAAAAAAATTAAAACGCCCACATCTCCAAAACTACATGGCACTGAAAATTCTTATTTGGTGTGAAGCTTCCTTACGATCAACAGAATGGAATGGTAAAAAAAAAATTGCTATCGGTTTTATCACGGGGTAGTTTTTTTTTTTTTGGGGGGGGGGGGGGGGGGGGGGGGGGGGGGGACTTTGAAAAAGTGCTGAGTCAGCATTTTTTAACTGTGGGTAATGAGAAAAACATTTAAGACTACTTTCTCCCAAACCACTGCTCCAAAAGCTTTCAAATTTCACATATAACATCTTTGGAAGATTGTTTCACATGTTTATTGAAATCAAATCCCTGGGTCCATATCTGGGCTCTCCATGGGAGCCCAAATGTTTAAATTAGTGCAGTATGAGGAAAATTCTTTAAAAATCTTCAGATCTACCAATCAGAATCTTTTGATATTTGGTATGCAGCATACTTAGGGGGATGAGATTCAAGTTTGTTCAAGCTAAGTCCCTGGGTTCATATTTGGGCTCACTGTGGGAGCCTGAATTATAACTTAGTTAAAAATGAGGAATTTTCTTTAAAAATCTTCTTCAGATCCAACATTTGGAATGTTTTGATATTTGGTATGCAGCATCCTTAGGGGGTGAGATTCAAGTTTGTTCAAGCCATAACTCTAGGTCCATATTTGGGCTCACTGTGGGAGCTCAAATTGTAACTTAGTTCAAAATGAGGAATTTCCTTAAAAAATCTTCTTCAGATCCAGCAGTCGGAATGTTTTGATATTTGGTGTGCAGCATCCTCAGGGGGGTGAGATTCAAGTTTGTTAAAGCCAAGTCCCTGGGTTCATATTTGGCTCCTTGTGGGAAGCCGAATTGTAACTTAGTTTAATATGAGGAATATATTTTTAAAAATCTCTTTTTTTCAGATCAAACGGTTAGAATCTTTTGATATTTTGTATATGGTTTTCTTAGGAGGGGCAGATGCAAGTTTGTTCAAATCTGCTTGTTTATTGTTGTAACCAAGTTCTGCTTTATTAATAAAATTGGACCCAGTGGCCAATGCCTGCAATGCAAACTCTGTATTGTGGGCAGTAATAGGTATAAAACTAGAAAGTGTTTTAGCACACTAAAACATATGTCTCCCCTTCCTTTCTATTTTATGCACTACAAATGATATATACATAAAAAATATTGACAATCATACCAGATATGTAAGGTCCAGCTCTAAAGAGAAATAAGTAAATACAATTACTCCCTATTTAAAGTACATAAATTTGACCTTGAGGTCAAGGTCACATGAAGGTCATGGTGACATGTGGTCTCATTCTGATACATCCACATGTCAATCATCTACGTCCTAGGTCAAAAAACAAAAAAGTTCTGATCTGGACAATTATTCCCTATTTGAAGTACATAAATTTGACCTTGAGGTCAGAGGTCAAGGTCACATGCAGTTCATCAAGGTAGCGGACATGTGGTTTCATGGTGACACATCCACATGTCCAAAAAAAGAAATTTGACCTTGAGGTCAAGGTCACCTGAAGGTCGTGTTTACATGTGACACACGGTCTAATTGCGATACATCCACATGTCAAATATCTACGTCCTAGGTCAAAAAACAAAAAAGTTCTGGTCTGGATAATTATTCCCTATTTGAAGTACATAAATTTGACCTTAAGGTCAGAGGTCAAGGTCACATGAAGGTCATAGAGGTAGTCGACATGCAGTCTCATGGTGACACATCCACATGTCAAATAACCAAGTCCTAGGTCAAAAAAACAAAAAATTCTAGTCTGGACAATTACTCCTTATTTGAAGTACATAAATTTGACCTTGAGGTCAAGGTCACATGAAGGTCACAATGGTGTGCGACACACCGGCTCATGGTGATACATCCACGTGCCAAATATCTAAGGCCTGGCTCAAAAGACAAACAAGTTTTGATCTAGACAAAGTTTCCTTGAAAAAAGCACAAATCTGACTTTCAGATCAAAGGTCAAGGTCACAGTGGTATGCTACACACCGGCTCATGGTGATACATCCACATGCCAAATATCTAAAGCCTGACTCGAAATACAAAAAAGTTCTGGTCAAGACAATTTCCCTTAAAAAAAGCGCATAAATCTGACCTTCATGTCAAAGGTCAAGGTCACATGAAGGTCACTATGGTACACTGCACACCGGTTCATGGTGATACATCCACATGCTAAGTATCTAAGGTGTAGGACAAAAGACAAAAAGGTTATGGCCCGGACAAAGTTTGTATGAGAAGGAGAAGAAGAAGAAGAAGAAGAATATGCACTAAAACAATATGTCTCCCTTCTGGGAAGGGGAGACATAATGATTGACTGAACTTGACTTCATACTTATGCTGGAGTCATGATGTAACCATAGATGCTGAAAGTGACCTTAAGCATTAGGTACCAAGAAATTAAATAAATTATTTAGTGCCCAACATGGGGTCTAACATATGAATACTCTTGGTAACTTGAGGGTTGTTGTGGGGTGAGGGGCGTGATTCATTGGATTAAAAAATTTGCTTTCAAATGAAGAATTAATTTCTTTAAGAGACTTTATGCAAAAAAAAAAAAAAAAATTATGTTCCCATGCAATCCAATGGGAGAGGGCATCTTCAATTGGGTGTTTTTTTCTGCTTTTAAATTTCAGCGTTTTTATGCCACTTTTTTTCAATTGTGGGGAACATGGGTTAAGGTTGCAGATGGGTTAAATTTTGTTTTTGCAAAAAAAAATCAATTAAAAATCCAGCATAAGTCATTTAAGACCAAAAACAAAACAAAAAATAACTTGCAATACCACTCCCATGATACCCCCTGCCTTTAATGCTCACTTCCCCCCCCCCCCCCCCCCACCCACCCACCTTTATTAATACCTCCTCCCTCTGAGCATACTGATGCCATTTTGTAGGTGGGCTGAAAGAATTTGGCCAGAAAAATGGTTTTGCAAGCATTATCGAGCTGGAGAAGAATGTGTCCACTCCCCCTTCCCTTCACTAGGCCTCCCAGGGAAGTTTGATGGTCTGAGACTAATTCTAGAGCCCCACCCACCAGCTGCCTTTCTGACCTTGTAACTGAGGAGGAAATTGGCCATATTTTTTGGCTGTACCGGCTGAATTTGGTCAAAAAAAAAAGAAAAAAGTTTCATGTGGTAAAGGTCTAACTAAAGTGGCATTGTGAAAAAGATTTTTAGGCAGTTTTCATAATTTGCCAACTCCAACTTGCCAAAAAAGACAGGGGGAGGGGGGAGTGGTGTGGGCTATTTTTTATGCAGAGATGTAAGTTTTCTGGTTTTTAGCCCACCTGCCTTTCAGTCAGGAGAGCTATAGTGATCACTCACTGTCCGTCGTCCGTGAACATGGTGTTTGCGTCTTCTCCTCCCAAACCGCTGAACCAATTTAATTGATATTTGAGATAATAGTTTGTTATAACATCGCAATTTGATTTTGTTCAAATCATGTTGCCTCGCCCCTCGGTACGGCCACGCCCAAAAAGTGTCTTAAATCTTAAAAAATCTTCTTCTCATGAACCAGCAGTAGCAGAGAATTGATATTTGGTGTGCAGCTTCCTTTTGAGGTGTAGACTCTGATTTGTCCAAGAGAAGTTCGAGGAGCTATAGTTGCCTTTGTTCGGTTTTATCATAGGGTACTTTTTTTTTGGGGGGGGGGGGGGGGGGAACTTTGAAAAAGTGCTGAGTCAGCATTTTTTAGTTCGAATCCCACCTGCGGCAACCGTGTTGTGTCCTTGGGCAAGACACTTCACTCCCATTGCCCACGTGGGGGCACGGTGACGTTGTGTACTAAGGCGTGCTGCACGTCGATGGAGCACTGTCTTCAACCAATGCTAACCCTGCTTGTGTAGAGTTAGTATGTTGGGGAGCTGACAGTTGCTCACCGTTGCTCGGTGGTTCTCTCCAGGTACTCCGGCTTCCTCCACCGGAAAAACTGTTGAGGTCATGATTAGCCATTATGCAGAAATATGTGACCTTAAACACTAATAAATAATACAGCATTTTTTAACACTGTGGTAATAGGAAAAACATTTAAGACTACTTTTCTCCCAAACCACTGCTCCAAAAGCTTTCATATTTCACATATAACATCTTTGGAAGATTGTTTCACATGTTTATTGAAATCAAATCCCTGGTTCCATATTTGGACTCTCTATGGGAGCCCAAATGTTTAAATTAGTGCAGTATGAGGAATATTCTTTAAAAATCTTCAGATCTACCAATCAGAATCTTTTGATATTTGGTATGCAGCAGGCTTGGAGGGGGGGGGGGGGGATTCAAGTTTGTTCAAGCCAAGTCCCTGGGTTCATATTTGGGCTCACTATGGGAGCCCAAATTATAACTTAGTTCAAAATGAGGAATTTTCTTTAAAAATCTTCAGATCCAGCATTCGGAATATTTTGATATTTGGAATACAGCATCCTTGGGGGATGAGATTCAAGTTTGTTCAAGCCATGTCCCTAGGTCCATATTTGGGCTCACTGTGGGAGCTCGACTTGTAACTTAGTTCAAAATGAGGAATTTTCTTAAAACATCATCTTCAGATCCAGCAGTCGTAATGTTCAGATATTTGGTGTGCAGCATCCTCAGGGGGGTGAGATTCAAGTTTGTTAAAGCCAAGTCCCTGGGTTCATATTTTGGGCTCCCTGTGGGAGCCCGAATTATTACTTAGTTCATAATGAGGAATATTCTTCAAAAAACTTTTTTTTAGATCCACTGGTCAGAATCTTTGGATATTTGGTAAAAGCTTTTCTAAGGAGAGGCAGATGCAACTTGTTGAAATCAATTCCCTGGGTTGATATTTAGGCTACCATGTCAGGTGAGTGCCCTCAGGGCCCCTGGTGCCTCTTGTTTAGTTCATAGCCACTGTTGCGTTAACCACGAAAACTCGATCCCACATTCGCAATGCGAATGTATGTTTAATTATATTTTTTCAAATTAAAAAAAATTTCAACTAAACCATATGCGACTTATCATTGGAACGAGCTCATCAGGTGCATTCCAATTGAAATTTTTGGAAAGATATATATTTTTTAAACTGTTTAATTTGTAACTTATGCGCGTGGATGCAGCCGATTCATTAGATTAAAGGTTGAACAACTTCATACTTCTACAAACCCTTTAACCTTTTACCCAACGAATCACCCGCATCCACCCACGTGATATGCAAATTCAGCAGTTGAAAAAATATTATTTTTCAAAAAATTTCAACAAAACCATATCATGTGACCCCTCGTTGGAACGAGCTCGTCGAGCTCGTTCCAACGAGGGGTCACATGATATGGTTTTGTTGAAATTTTTTGAAAAATTTGAAAAAATGATATTTAAAATAATACATTTTGATATCGTCTGCGTTGGGTAAAGGGTTAAAAGTGAGGACAATACTTTAGTTGATGAAATTTATTATGACTTGTACAAATGTGGTCAGTTTTAAAATATAAATTTGTACAAACAAAATGAAATTATAACTGTACAACTGGAATAATAAATATTTGTACAAACAAAATGAAATTATAACTCTGTACAACTGGAATAATTATAAGTGAAAAGCATACCTGCGATATCTGGAAGTTAATTACATGAGAAAGACATACAGGACTCTCCAAAGTTTACAGAAATACCATATCAATTTGTAGATAAAACAGATGAAAATAAATAGCACGTAAACACTATTTATATCTACCATTTTATTTCATTATCAATGACTTTACCATTCACCTACCAAAATAGCTGGTTAGCCATTTCACAAATATTGCCTTTCAAATTTTATTAATTTTTCAATTTTTGCTATGTAAACATAGGTTACTGAAACTCAATGTGAGGGATCATAAGCTATATTTTTGAGGCAAAAAGAATCTGCTATTTAGATTGAGTAAATAATTAAAAGGCCACGACAATTTTCCAGACATTCCACCAAGCCTCAAAGCCTTTAACAGGGTTCATACACTTTTCAGAAAATCAAATTCCATGACTTTTCCAAAAACTTTTAAACAAAAATCCATGACCGGGTTAGTTCTCACCCAAACAGAAAAGCTTCATTTTGCGCATAATTTTTGCGCATGTCGCGCGTTAATTTTTACACAAAATCAATCCCTTTTAAACCTGGTTACAAATTCCCTGACTTTTCCAAAACTTTAACCCTTCCAGCCCAAAACTTTTCAAGGCCCTTTAATATTTTTTCAAAATTCCATGACTTTTCCAGGATTCCATGACCCGTATGAACCCTGCTTTAACCCGAAGGGCCTGGAGATTATGATACATTTTTGCTAGATTATGACTTTCTACATCCTGTAGCTTTGCAGTTCTTTTTAGGCAAGTCTTGGCTGCCTGTATAGGCAGCCAACATTTGCCTTAAAAGAACTGCAATGTACTTTACTTACAATTTGAGTCGTGAGAAAACCAAGAGACAACATGTTGGAGCACTTATTCTGTTGCAAATAAATGTGATCAAAGTCAGAATTAGGCCCTTAAGGGCTAAGTTATGGTATGGCAGAGATTTCTAGTCAAGTTTGGGCTACTGAAACAGACCGCTTTGTTTCGACTATAAATCATGAAATTCGTGATGAACCGATAATCAGAATAGGCAATCGGAACCGGCCGGTTATGGGGCATCGGCCGATTATGACAACCGGCAGTTTCCGGTTATTCTATATTTAACACTGACTGTTAAAAATCCCTTTGATATCTGGCCATTTCAATAAAGTTTTCCCAGTAAAATCGTGTGCAGTACATACCAGAAAATTTAGGGATTTGCAGAGCAGAGATATTACGGAATTTACCAACTGCAATCGGTGCGAGATTGCCACCATTTCCCAAAGATAGTAGAGTTCATGTAAACATTAGAGAAACACATCAAGGGAGGTAACAAGTTGAAAAAAGAACACTGAATAATACATTCTGACAAAAGTGTAAACCATGTGTCATACGACTTCACGACACACATTAACATCAAAATTATTATTCATTTAAGACACAAAGTAGGTGTGCTCAGTATATTTCTGGTTAATACAGCCAAGTGTATTGTATCCTTACACAAAACCCTATGGAAAAAAGTTTTTCCACCACAATTTCAAAAAAATAAAACAGCTTTACAAATATATAAAACTTATTTTACATCATACTTCCAGAATTTCACGAAATACTAGTCTGTAAATACTTTTTTGTTTTGGTGTATGCCATGAGAGGTGAACAATCTGTGACCTTGAAGTTATAACTTTGGGTAAAGGTTATGATACACTTGATTCACAAGCTGATGTGAAGTATGAATAAGATTGGTCCATGAAATAATTAGTTATGAACCAGACAAATTTTGAATGGAGAAACAAACAAACAAATGGTCTGTGACCTTAACCTAGCATCAAGGTCACGACACCCCTTGGGTCATAAGCAATCATCGTGTGAAGTATGAAGAACATCAATCCACTGAATAATTTTTTATGGGCCACAAGTTTATATGGAAGAACAAATTAACAATCTGTGACCTATGACTTTGGTCAAGGTCAAGTACTTCATCTCATTCCATTAATTTCTTCCATTAACTTGATCATGAGTCATGCTATTGAAAAACTATGTGAGTCCTTTCCAAGTGTATCAGCATATCGTGGCAATGACAGAAAAGGTTTCAGCCATTAATTATGAACAAAACTCTAACAAAATGACTAAAGGCTTTTGTACAAATATGCACAATGTGCCACTGTGATCCCCTGCATTTTTACAGAAGCCCTGCAAAATGGCTTTACCCCTTACCATATATAATGATCACATCTGACTGGCCAGTGATATAAAATTTTGCCTCCAAATTATGACCTATCCCACCTATCCCCTGGTTCATCTTGATCCAATGCTGGGTTATAATCTATGTTGTGTTTGCCAAAAAAAAGAAATTTTTTAGTTATTATTAAAATTATTTTACAAGTTTTAGTCTTTTAGTTGTGTGAGATAAAGAATTAACCCTTAGCATACTGATGTAGAAATATACAAATTTTCAAACCTCAAAGTTTTCCCCTAATGTAACTGGAAATTTAGCCCATTCCATCCTGTCCAACAGACTGTGTTGCACTCTTGTCAAACAATATTGAATGTGTAAAATTCAGTTGCATTATGGGAAAAATTTCATACATCAGTATGTGGTGGGTTAGGCACCAAGATGATGAGTACACTGGAAGTCCTTATGAATGTTTTAACCCTTTACCTAACAGATAATAACACTTGCAAATAAAATGCTTGAATAACTAATTTTTTGCATCAAAAACAGCTCATAACCCTCATTGGAACAAGCTCAATGAGCTTGTTCCAGGGAGGCATCAAAGGCTATGTTTTGGAGACAAAAAAATAAAAAAAATGTAATTGTGGTTTTTGTAAATAGTTTGGAGGCATTACAATGGGTAAAGGGTTAACCATCAATATCTGACTACAAACCCATGTAGAGCCACATGTGTTTCGAAACTTGATATATGGAAAATAAGAAAAAGTTTGCTGCACCATAAAAGTCCATCAGTTCTGTCTGTCCCAAGCACTGCAATTTGTTACAATTATATCATTTCTCACATGGCTATTAGTCAGTATTGGACAGAACTTACAGAAAGTATTCCAAGACAGTTTCACCATGAAATGTTAGGCTATGAACAAGGCATATCACACCTCTTCATTCTCAACAAACATTTAATACTTTAAATTCAGAATTCAAATTATTATGATCGATCAGTGCTCCTGAACCCATTATTTAGAGTCTATTGTTAGAATGGGAAGTTCCAAATTAACACCGCTCCATCGTCACTGACACTAACAATATATTTCTGGTTTGGGCTAATTCGTACTTTCTTGATAGATCCACTATGCCCAATTCCCACATGTGTAACTTGTCCTTCATTATATGTCCACACCTACAAAGAAAGAAAGAAAATAATTTCTTTTACCCTTTTGACACTGTAAGCTACATAACAGAAAATGAAAGTGACAATGACACTATAACTTCACTTGACTGTGTGTAATGTTTGATGAAAAGGATAATGTTCAGAGTTTCTGAAAGATTATGAAATAAGACAAGAATTGTGATAATTGAGAATGTGTTAATTTCTGTTTCTCCTACATGCTATGTTTTCAATAAGAATAATGTGAGGTGTAGACTGTACTAAAGAACTGATGCCTGGGTTAATGTGGCCCACACAGTTAATGCAGATCAGCCCAAGTTACAGTAAAATCATTCCAAAACAAGTCATCCTACCAAGTTACAATAAAATCTCTTCATAAATGTAACTTGAAGACTTTGCTAAAGGAATCTAGGTCAAGTGATGGTCAGGCGGTCATGTAATGGTCTGGTGGTCACGGTTGACCAATCATGACCAAAATAGGACAGTCTCATCTAGATAGCATACCAAGTTATCCTACCAAGTTGCAATGAAATTCCCTCAAACAACCTGTAAACAGTGCTAAAGGAATCTAGGTCAAATGACCAGGCGGGGGTAATGGCTGACCGATCGTGACCAAAACAAGAATCTTGTCTTGACATCATAACGAGTTATCCTTCCAAGTTACAATGATATTGCTTCATAAATATGAACTGTAGACTGTGCTAAACAAATCTAGGTCAAATGCCTATGTGGCTGTCATGGCTGACCGATCAAGGCCAAAATATGATGTTCTCATCTAGACATTATACCGAGTCGTCCCACAAATTAACAACGAAATCCCTTCATACATGCAAGCCTAGCAGCAAGCTATAGATTGTGCTAAAGGTTTTCAGGTTTTGGGCCCGCACAGCTGTCACAGTTGACTGATCGCGACCAAAGGGGGACGTTCTCATCTAGATATGACATCGAACCTGCATATAAAATTTTGTGATGATCTGAAAAGAACTATGGGGTGTAGCCTGTGCTAAAGAAAATGTGAACAGACTGACACAGACGTCTGCATGCATGATAGCAATAGCTTATCTTGACTTTGTCAAGTTAAGCTAAAAACATGATTACTAGTATTGTGTACAAAACTAGTACCCTTAATCACAAAACCATTAACCCTTAGGGGCCTAATTCTGACTTAGAACACTTTGTACTGCAACAGAACAAGTGTCCCTACATGTAGTCTGTGGGTGAACTTGTAAGTTACATTCTAAGTTCCCTGGCAGTTGTTTGTGGGAAAGTCTTGCTGACCTATATAGGCAGCCACGACTTCCCTAGAAACAACTACAATGCCACAGGATGTAGAGGGGTCAAAGTGAAGCAAAAACATTCCAAAATCTCCTTGCCTTTGAGAGTTAAATGCAGCTTTACATGATTTTGCACCCAAAATGCCAAAGAAACCTGCATTTTGAAAATGCAAACAAATAATAAGAATAATGTTGTTTAACCCTTTACCCAACGTAACTGTCAAAATCAGCCAGCTCTATTCACAAAAATCTCCAATTAATTTTCATTATTTTTCATTTTTTGTCTCAAAAACATAGGTTATGACCCCTCTTTGGAACGAGCTTGTCAACCTATGTTTTTGAGACAAAAATGAAAAAATTAGTTATTCAAGAATTTTGTTTGCAAGTGTCATTTGCGTTTCATGTTAGGTAAAGGGTTAAAGACAAATTTCCACCAAGGTACTCATGGACTTAACAAAAAATTATATGAAAAAAGGAGATAACACCATATAAATCAGTTTCAAATAGAAATACAGTAATTTCAATCTTACACATTGGTAGTCAGCCCGAAGGCATCCTTGAAGAGATGTATTAAGTACTTTTTAAAAGAATTCAGACTCTGGTCTTTTGAGAGACTCAGGCACCCGATTCCATAGGTAAGGAGCAACAAAAGCAAAAGCTCTATTATCAGCAGTAACCACATCACCAGGGATATGAATCAGAATATTGGACAAAGATGCTCTCAGGGTTCTTACTGGTTTGTAGGAAGAATCTTGAAATTTATCCTCTGCTGGAGCAGGAGCTAATAAAGCTCAGCTAGAGTTGTATTCGTACGGAAGAACGCCGACTTCCCACATACAACTTTAGCTGTTCATTTCTGGACCAAAGAGTTCTTTCAACCATAAAGTAAGGACTTAAATAGTCCAACCGATTTATGACGAAAGCATTTATGAGTTGTTTAGCAGTTCCCTCAATGATCACGTTGTGCATCGCAACAACATTCCATAGATGATGAAATGCCACTTTGCTGACCTGCAAGACATGCTTATCAGCAGTGAGGTTCTCATCCACAAGATTCTGCACTGAGGCCGAAGGTGGAATGATTTTTCCTTCAATATTACGATGACATTTTGACATCTTGGACAATTGGTGAGGTAGCCCGATATATACTATCTCTGTTTTGCCTGCTTAAGTTTGAGTAATTTCTGGTTCAGAAACAGTGGAATAAAAATAAAATAAAAATAAGGCTTAAAAAAGTTAAAAATCTGTTTCTCAGGCCCTCCCGCTATGTCCTTTTGGCTGCCACATGCGCTCTTTTTATAACCAATGCAAACTTGAAAAAGTAAAAATATTTTACCCAAGTTAATAAAATTGATAAATTTGTCCCTTAACTGGTTGAGTGCAAGAAGCCACTATCAGGGCTTTCAAAAAATGAGGGTACTGGGGGAAAAGCCAACATTTTCCTTTCTCATTTTTCATATTCAGTCAAATGCAAACAAATATTTTGTTTATACAAATGTGTTTTATCACAAATTATTAACGAGTGCAGATTGGCACTCTTCAGTAATTTGTAATAAAACAAATTTTGCTCAACAAATTCAGACCACCAAAAAAATGTAGCCCTCAACCGGTTAACACTTTACCCAACGAATTGCCTGTATCTGCCCGCGTAATATGCAAATTCAGCAGCTGAAAAAATATTATTTTTCAAAAAATTTCAACAAAACCATATCATGTGACCCCTCTTTGGAATGAGCACACCTAGCTCGTTTCAATGAGGGGTCACATGATATGGTTTTGTTGAAATTGTTTGAAAAAATTTAAAAAATAATATTTAAAATAATAAATTTTGATATCGTCTGTGCTGGGTAATAGGGCTGCACAGTATATCGATAAACTGATATATACCGGTATCCAAACCAATATCGATTGAATACCGGTGTCATTACAAAAATATCGGTTTATCGTCATTATTTATTTACCCACAATTTAGTTTTCAAGATGTCTTGAGTTTTAACTGTAGCCCCGATTGAATAATATTATCCCTTTACCCAAGGAATTGTCCACATGTGCTCGGGTAATATACAAATTCAGCAGTTGAAAAAAGTTTTAAAAAAATTCAATAACTATATCATGTAACCCCTCATTGGAATGAGCTCGCTGAGCTGATTCCAATAAGGGGTCACATGATATTGTTTTGTAAAAATGTTTGTAAAAATCTAATAAATTATTATTTAAAATAATAAATTTTGATATCGTCTGCGTTGGGTAAAGGTGTTTCGAACTGCATCATCAAGGCATGTTGATTAATTCAGACTGTGATGCCTCAAGTCTCGATGTGGTACTTATGTTCAGATATCTGAATAGTTTTCGATACACCGGTATACCGCAGTATTTTTTTGAATACCGATACCGATTCAGTTTTGAATATCGTGCAGCCCTACTGGTTAAAGGGTTAAGTGCAAGAAGGCTTTGCAATGCTTTAGCACAGTGCTCATCAAGTGAATTGTGATTTACATTCGGTTTTCAATGTTCAAACACACTGTTGCAGTTTGTAAAGCAAAACTTGGGCAGCCTTATTAAATGCAGGAAAACTATAATTGAATACTATTAAAGAGGAATTCTCTGTTGAAACAAAACGTTTTTTTTACAAACAAGACATCTGAAGGCTTAGGGGTTGGTGATCAGGTATTTGAAACTGAGACACCACAATCATGAAAACAGCTGATCGAGACAAATTTTGTACACTTTGAAAAGGTACAAACATCATCTTTTTTTTTTTTGCTTTTAATAATGAACTTTACAATCATTTTAATGATTTTTAAACAGGGTAATGCCAAGACTATAAATCTTTTGAAACAGATCATAAATTTCCCCTCAAATCATTTCAAAACTGCCAAATGTTTTGACTGATATTTTCTGGATTTTTGGCCCAAGCATATCTTTTTCTGGGACGCCGGGAACAACATTGAATTTCCAGACATTTTGGGAAGGTTAAAATGCCTGCTCGTCAGATATTTGATTAAATGATAATCAAAAGCATTGAAAAAATGATATTCTTGATGGGATTTTTGAAATTTTCACAGATTGGTCAAGCTATTACAGGTATTCTTTTTCACAAATATGCAAGATAGCTATATGCATTATCCACAAAATTGAAAGATATGAATTTTGGGCATCAAATTAGTTTAGAATAGTTTGGGGTTTTTTTTATCTTTTATTTTTAACTACTTTTCCACATCTAAGAAAAACAGTTTGTTGCCATTGTTGAACAGAATTTAGAAAGTTACGTCAACAACTAAGTACTTTACCTTCAATAATTTATCATCTCCACCACTGACATAAAATTTGCAATCAGCTGATATGTCTAATGCATTTACAGAACCACTCTTAGACCCTTCCAGTTCTCGTACTCGGGAGCCATCAACAGAGTCAAAATATCCTATCTTTCTGTCTGTGCCACTAGTTATGATTTGACATTCATCTGCACCATAGCACACACATTTGAAGAGAGTGTTTGCAAACACAATCTGGGATCTTTTATGATTTCTGCAAACAAAGATATTACACTCAAAATAAAAAATTGCAACAGAAAAATTTTTCAACATACTCAAGGTAGAATGGGGTGATACAAAGAAAAAATCCAGAGTGACCAAAAATATTTTCATCTCACAAGCATGAGTACTGCTCACAAGTGAGATTATCTATTATTATATGCTGGCATCTAAATTATCACAAATTATCTAAAAGATATTTCTCATTATCCATCAACTCGATGGATATCGAGAAACATCCCTCAGTAGCTTCCTAAATGACATCATGCAACATTGCATCACATTGCTTTGAGGGAACAATCAGCTGATCTTTGTTATTGTTTTGAAACATATGCATTTGGGGTTGAATTGGGCTGAATATTGTACAATAAAATGTCTTGTAGCATATAATAATAAAGAAAATTTATTCTATTTTAGTCAGTATCTGGAAATGTCTCATGGGTGTGGACCTGAAAGTTTTATTTTAACTGAGCGCTTGCGCGAGTGAAAAGTTATATTTTCAGATTCACACGAACTTTTTCAGTAGCTTCCTAAATGCTTTGGCACATGACGTCGCCTTGACGAAACGATCAGCAGCTTTTTGTTATTGTCTTAAAACTATCTGCAGTCAAATTGGGCTGAATATTGTGCAGTAAAATGTCACGTAGCATTTAATAAAAAGAAAATCTACGCTGTTTTAGTGAATATCAGGAATTATCTCACGAGTGTGGACCTGAAAGTTTTTAATTTTTCACGAGCGCTTCACTAAAACAGCACAGATAGCACAGATATCCCCTATGTACTCAAAATAAAAGATTACAACAAAAATATTTTTCGACATACTCAAGGTAGAGTGGGGATGATGTAAAGAAAAAATCCAGTGTGACCAATAAAATTTTCATCTCCCAAGCATGAGTACTGATAAACAGAAAAAATGCAGTGTGGCCAAAAAAAATTTCTTCTCACAAACATGAGCACTGCTCACAAGTGAGATTATCTATTATTCAACTTATGACCATTCAGGAGTGCATAAACCCTTTACCCTAAATAACTGAAACCAGCCAGTGCTATCTGCAAAAATATATAGCCATTCAAATTTTATTTTTTCATTTTTGTGTCAAAAACATAGCTTATGACCCTTCATTAGAACAAGCTTGTTCAGTGAGGGGTCATAAGCTAAGTTTCTAAGGCACAAAATTATAAGAATTTAGGCCCAACAAAGTATATCTTCTGTTTTTCAGGCCATTTTTTTGTAAAATTGCATGCAGGCGGGCAGGTGGGCGGCGGTCATTTTTTATTTATTTTTTATTTTTGTAATTATTTCTTTGCCATCAAAAATTCATGTTCTGGGTTTGTTTTATGCTTTAGGCCTCATAATCTACAGAATAGCATGGGTTTTGGTGTATTTCGTCCCTTGAGTGGAACAAGGCTTTGTAATGCTAAAGCATTGCAAAGCCTTGTTGCACTCAAGAGACAAATTTATCAATTTTATTTACTAAATTGGGTAAAATATCAGACATAAACCATTTAAGTTTTATTTTTTTTAAAGTTTGCATTGGTTATTAAAAGAGAGCATGCGGCAGCCAAAAGAACCATGACAGAGGGCTAGAGAAACAGATTTTTTACTTTCTTAGGCCTTAGTTATTCAAGATTTCTGTGATCGAGTTGGGTGAAGGGTTAACCAACTGCACACTGAAGCCAAAATATCAAAACTAAACCTGCAACTATTTCCAATACTGCAACTAGGAATTGGCCCAATTCAATCTTGTTTTACAGAGCTTGTTGCACTGAATTGCCGGAATTTCTCGTTGCATTACGGGAAAATTCATGCTCAAAATTTCATTATTTTGACATATATGTGCAGATGGTTAAATAATTAAACTAACTAATCTGGTGAGCCGGATGAAAAATTTACTTTGACTCACTTTATTTCTGTATTATTCACTCCCTAGAGACTCAAGAAAAAAAACTGAGACTCTAAAGCTGCTGGCCAGGAAATAACTAGCATACAACTATTTAGGTTATGTGTGGGTTGCGTCAATTGTAAAAATACATGAATGCAGTATAGGTTACAACAAAGCAATACAACATAACTTTATTAAATTAAAAATCTTGCATCTTTTATCAGATATACTTGATAGTCTTTCTGAACTATTTTGGCTCAAAGGTTGAGTATTGCATCCACATATGAATAGAATGGTGTACTGTTTCTATCTTAAAAGAATTTCCACCAAATAAATAGCAACAACTAACATGTGACCTCATTTTGGAGAGATTTTGAATTACTTGTTGATATTTATATTGGTGGAAATCCCATTGAGATATAAAACAAAGAGGCATCTCTGCCTTGACAGCTCCACTGAGAGTCACTTCTTTCAGGGGAAGCTAAATACAACACAAGAATACAAGGGTTGCTGCTTGTGACCTTAACTTTCATGATATGACAATGGCTTAACTGGTTGGGTGCTAGAAGCCACTATCAGGGCTCTACTGAAAAGTGCTGAAAGCCACTATAGTGGCTTTACACCGTTTGAACTAATTTGTTGTTGGCTCAGCAGTGGAAGAAAAATATTACTATAAATTATTTTGTTACAATTTATTGGAGAGTGCCAAATGGCACTCTCCAATAAATTGCAACAAAACTATTATTTATGAGCAACATCTTCCTAAACTAAGGCTCCTTTTACTCATGGTGTGATGTTTTTTTTTAAAAATACTCATGTTACAAATGACCATTGAAAAGTAATTTAGCACTCTACCAGTTAAAGTCATGACACAAGGTTAGGTTATAGGTAACAATTGTGTGAAGTACGAACAATATCTGTCACACAGATTCAATTATACAGACTGTGAATCAAAGTCGCGACTCACTTTTTGTTTTGTTGTCTGTAACCTTGACCGCAATGATATGACCATGGATCAAAGTTGCGACACATTTTTGAGTCATGAGCAACAATTGTACCAACTATGAATAAGATCTGTCAATCAAACAAAGTTATATGGACCGGACAAGAGCTGCACAATAATATTCAAGTTTGCTGTTTGTGACCTTGATGATATGACCTTGGATCAATGTCGCAACACACCTTTGAGTCATGAGCAATAATTGTACGAAGTATGAATAAGATCTGTCCATCATACCCATGTTATATGGACCAAACAAGGGTTGTATAATAATATCAGAGTTTTGTTGTCTGTAACCTTGACCGCAATGATATGACCATGGATCAAAGTTGTGACACATTTTTGAGTCATGAGCAACAATTGTACAAACTATGAATAAGATCTGTAAATCATTCCAAGTTATATGGACCGGACAAGGGCTGTATAACAATAGCAAAGTTTGCTGTCTGCATCTTTGACCTTGATGATATGGCCTTGGATCACAGCCACCACACACCTTTGGGTCATGAGCAATGATTGTACTAAAAAAAAATAAGATCTGTCAATTATACCAAGTTATGTGGACAGGACAAAAGTGACAGTGAAATGTCAATGTTTTTCGAACTTTTGCCTTAACATAAAGCCTGTGACCTTGACCTTGATGGGCATATACCATATTATAAATCACGACACACAGTGTTTTGAGAGTACATATTGTTATAAAGTTTTGTAAAAAAATATGCAGTGGTTAAGAAGTTATGGCCCGGACAAACAAAATCTTTACTAAAATCTGGCCAGCACTATTCATAATAACAAAGTAAATTTTATAATTTTTTGCAAATTTTTGCCAACAAAACCTAGGTTATGACTCCCTAATTGGAATGGGCAACTCAAGCTCATTCCAATGACAGTCCTAAATTATTTTTCTGAGGCAAAACATGAAAATTTCTGGTTATCCAGAAAACTTTTTTTTTTCCAAGTGCTGTCTTCTAGTTTTGTCTGGTAAAGAGTTGAAAGGCTGAAAAAGTGTTTCATTTATTGTTTATACTTACATTATATCCCAAATAATGCAAGTACCATCAGAGCTTGCCGATACACATTCTCTGTCATTTTTTCGTATTTTAATGTCCGAAACTGACCCATTGTGTTCCTTCATGACAGCTTCCATTGTTGTTGTATATTGTACCTTTTTACCACAGCTGCTTTCTGTTTTCCAGATTCTGACCTGTCCTTCACCACCTCCGCTTATAATGTATTTTCCATCCCGTGTACATTTTACAGCTGACACTCCCAGCTTGTGTGCATCATTTATGACAAATTTCTCATATAATTTTGGTGGTTTGTATTGAATACCATAAGCTCTAATTTTTCCATCGTTCCAAGCTAAAAAGATAATAAATATTTAGCATTAAACATTATTGTGTGAAAGCACCAAAACCTCACACTGAACATATACTGAAGAGATGTAGAAAAAACATACTTTTTCTAATATGCACAGATCTGGGAATTGAACCAAGAGGGGGCATGAAGTGAAAGGGAGAAAGAAAGGTAGACAGGTAGGCTTATTTTCAAGACCCTGAGGGACTGACAGGAAAAGAGAATGATCACTCTCACTCGCCATCACTCTCCTAAACTTTTCACTAGGGGAGCAATTAATCACTCACGTTCATAATGTATGTACATATTTCGTCTGAACATCAAGTTATATATTGTATTTCAATCGCTCATTACCTGACCTAACTAGGAGACGGTACTTGCAAAACATTATCTTGCATAACTGAAATCTTTCATTTTTTGCTAAAACCATAGCTTATGACACCTCACTGGAACAAGCTCAATGAGCTTGTTCCAATGAGGGATCATCAACTATGTTTTAGAGCAAAAATGAACAAAATACCAAAATTTGTATGGTCATTTTCATGTTGAGTGCTGGACAGTTTGAGCTGTCACAGAAGGTAAGTTTTTAAAATAACTCTCCTGAATTTTTCACTCTCACAAAATCAAAATGAGGAAAGTGACTATTCACTCGCCTACATTCTCTTCCTAGCAGTCCCTGGACTCTGCAGGAGAATTTGGATACAAGGATTGCACAAAGTTATATGAGCTTTCCCACGCAATGATGTCAAACAAAAAAATTGTAGCTCCTCAATTGTCAGGATATATGTCCAATCCTCAAAGGCCAACATCCGATTATGGTCACTTTTCTTCTTTAGAACAGGTGTCCATATGTCAAAGAATATTAAACCTGTGCCACAATCTTAAGATAAGTAAAGGGAGATCTACAATATATTGTTGTGGGGATAAACTACTGTGATCAAAAATGGATCTTTGATGTGTCATAATGATCAAAGAGTGACATTTCTTAACAGACAACCATGCATTAATGAGGATAACTCTTATAGAAGTACTGACATCAGTATTGTATGAATGCTTTACTTATGCATGTGACATCTCACTTGCAGTGGTCACATTGAATGAGACCACCATTTTTGTGAGACCTACTACCAAAATTTGATAGATCAAATCCTAGTGCATGATTTCAAGCCAAGTCGAATCTTTGCTGTGGTTTCAAATTGAATCGAATCTTGAAAGGTACATAGGGCCCTATCCTACCTGTACTGTACACATAGTGCTTGCTGCTTTTCCCCCCAACATGGAATGATTGTGTGGATTTTGTGGAACTGGATTAATGGAACATCAGCAAAAAATGTTGCCATTCCAACAGCACCTCCCAAGATGGTGGTAAATGTGAATGAATGAGATCTGTGACATTTGATGATGGGAAAGCTGTAGCATAACAGCTTTCCCATCATCAAATGTCATGGCATTTACCTTACATGAAATTCATACTGGGTAACAGTATTCATAGCATGATTACCTCTTCTACTTTTTATAAAAAGCCTTTGACATAAATTTTAGCTTTCAAACACTAACCGTGGTGAACACGCCAGCAATGGGATTTCAATAGTTCAAATTTACTCCTACAGTGGAACTACATCAAAGTCGACCTTTGGTGACCTTGTCTTGAATGCAAACTTGTCTAAATTTATCACTCGTCAACTCGTGAGAATTAAAAAACAATACCGGTAATTATTTATTATGTTTTAAATAAGTTTACCTCTTAAGATACCAAAAATTAAAAAACATACATTGTCTCATGGTAATAAAGCATCCATAACTCGAAATAGTATGTTATTAAAATGAAGAAGTCCCCGTAATTTGTGCATTTCGTTTTCTATTTCGTTTCGGTGATAAAATTGGAAGAATCGCCAATCGGTACTCATGTAAACAAAAACATTCGCACATGTGAATATTCATTTATTTAACATTTAAACTCTTCTTATTAATCTGATGATCATGGTATAAATAAAATATACCAAAAGTAGCTTGGTATACCAAATGTTCACCACTCGTGGTGAACATTTGATACACCAAGCTACTATGGGTATATTTTATATTTATACCATGATTTCCTATTCTACTATATATGAAAAGCCTATGACATAAATTTACCAACTGTGGTGAACACACCAACAATGGGATTTCAATAGTTAAAATTTACACCAACAGTGGAACTTCATCCAAGTTGACCTTTGGAGACATCGACCTGAATACAAACTTGTCTAAATTTATCGCCCGTCGCCTCCCGAAGAGTGAAATGAAAGTGGCAATTATTTATTATGTTTTTAAATGAGTTTACATCATAAGATACCAAAAATGAACAAACATGCATTGTCTCATGTCAATAAAACATTTGGTGATAAAATTGACAGCGGAAGTACCGCCCACCGGTGCTCATGCAAAAAAAAAAAAAATTTGCACGTTTGTGCAGCTGCTGCTCAGTAAAATCGTAAAAAAATAATAGCGACTCTTAATAATCTGACGATCATGGTATAAATACAATATACCCAAAGTAGCTTGGTGTATCAAATGTTCACCACTCGTGGTGAAGTGGTGTTAACCGCTCGCTAAAGGCTCACGGTTAACACCACTTCACCACTCATGGTGAACATTTGGTACACCAAGCTACTATCAGTATATTTTATACATCTACTTCCCAAAATCGTTGGCTGTTTTTGTCAATAATAACTAAAATATACTGTAAATATTCAAACTGCATTGCCCAGAAAAATGTATACATTATCAACATATTCATTCTTCATACTTATCAAAGTAGTTTCTTTAAAAAGGGATTTGAAATTGCGAGGTGTCAGGAAACTAAAAACCTTCAAGAATTTTGTTGTTGTTGTTTAGCATTGTATATTTATAATAACTTCCGCCTCCACTAAAATGACATTCCAGCAACCCATTTATATAGAGATCAGTGGAGAGAGATGCTTAAGATGTTTTATGCATTCTGCGAGGAAGGTTCTGGTGACCACTGTTTGTATGACCAGTAGTACTGAAATGGTTAACCGGATAATCAGTTTGAAACCAGTTAACTACCTAACCGATTAGAAAAACTGTCAACCAGTTATCCAAAAAATCGATAGTGATCGTCATTCCACATTTAAAACATAGTAAATCTGCTGCTTCTCCTTTGTGAAAGATTACACATCGAAGCGCCTTGTGTATATTGAGAAATAATCAACTTTGGCATTCAAGACTTCGTTAATGATCGGCAGTTTCCGTGAGTAATGAGTAATCGCAGAAACTATCCCATAGTGTGTATACAAACAAACATTGTCGAGTAGTCGACAACGTTCATTTGTATACACACTATGGAATAGTTTGAGAATACTGCTTTCCAATTCCTATTGTTTTGATCCCATATTCGATGAAATAATGGCCATGGAAAACCAAATATTATCCGGTTATAGGTCTCGGTTAGTCGGTTATGAAAATGAGCCAACCGTTTCAGCCCTAATGACCAGGCTGCCTTCATATCCTGGTTCAACATGAAAGATTTCTCATGATAACGAAGTGTTTTTTAACAACTTTTTGGGGTTGGAAATGAAATTTAGGACTTTTGAAATCCAAGGGCATTTCATTTATGTACAAGCCCAGAATATTTTCTCCTGTGCCATTTTGCAGTCATGTTGGGTAACAATTATTACAAAATTTCAGTGGCAATATCTTTGTGGATAACATCAAGCAGATTGGGCTGATGTTTGGTAAAGGGTTCGGTTCAATGGTAAGAAAACGGCCATTTCACTTTCTCTAGCTGTTACCACAGTACAGTCGCCATGGACTGGTCGTAATCCATGTGTGGGCAGTGATGTCCACACATGCATTTATCAGGTAATAAAGATCATATCAGCAAAATTTTAATTAAAGAAGCACTGGGTTGTACCTGGTGCTTCATTAATTAAATTTTTGATGATTGTTCCTATAATTAGTGTTTGGAATCTAATATTATTGCATCTGTGGAAATATTGCCCACCCATGGAAAAAGTTCACGGCAGCTGTACTGTACCTAGGATGACTAAAAATAAAAATATTGGAGAAGAATGTACCTGATATAATAGTTTTTCCATCTTCTGTAATATCAACAGAGTTACATGTCATGTTGGGTACAACTTGTCTAATGAGCTCTTTTTCCTCTGACAGTAGCCATATTCTTAATTCTGAGCCTTGACAAGTTATGAATAACTGAGATGAAGCACTGAAAATATAAAGATAATATTCATTTGACAATGTGTTTTAAGTTCAGTGTGTGAAAACAGAATCAGAAAAATGTTTTGTGTATTGTGTTTATGCTTAAGAAATTTCATTTTGTTACCCACTTGTTGGAAAGAAGTCACAGAGACAATCAGACTGTACAGTTAAAAGTAGAAGTCCTGTCCCGAACTGTGCGCTTATCTAGGCTAAACTGCACGTAGGAATTTCGCGCAATTGCCATATCGGATGGCATCCAAAGCACGACAGGTTCTCCTGGTTACTCTTAGCAAACACAGGCAATGTTTCTGTCAATGGACCTCCGAGTTACCCGGAGGTCCATTGGCTGAAACATTGCATGTGCACAGGAAACATGCACAGAATTTGATAGACTTCCTGGGGTCAAAACTCGTAGATTAACACGCAGATCGACGCGCTATTTGTGCGCACTTCATGACAGGACTTCTAGTTTTAACTGTACAAGGCTTAAAATTAATGTAAAAATCAAGAATTGATTCTCACAAATGATTCTCACAAGGAAAACAATGAGAATCAATTTTAACTCACACAAATCCATTTGATTTATTTTGTCATAAATTCTGAAAGTGTTCCTAAAAATCTGTAGAATTCTACTTATTTTTTGTCTCCCTCATGATAAGATAACAATTTGAATTAGCAGTGGTGTCTAAAGTCTTGGCAGCCTATATAGGCAGCCAAGACTTCACTTGAAAATACAGTGTAGCCCACTTAATTGGATATCTCTTAATTGTATATCCCTGTTAATTGAATATAATTTCCAAACACAAAACTATTTACCATACCTTCAGTACAATTTTGATCTGTTAATTGCATATGGGTTGTAGAGTAAACTCCTGTTAATTGTATATAAATTTTTGTAATATGTCGAAAAAATTACTGTGACACGCACCAAATTCCCGTTATTCATCAACCTTTCTGGCCTCACTACATCCAATACAGGCATTTATTCTATTATATCTTGTTTGACAGAGCTCAATGAGCTCTGTCAAACAAGATATAATAGAATAAATGCTCAGTTTACCTCCAGAACACAGGAAATTGACCAAATCCCTGTTAATTGTATACTCCTGTTAATTGAATAATTTTCACTGGCAAAATGGATATTCAATTAAGAGGATTCTACTGTATATCTTTAATGAGTTCTATACAAAATTGAGCTGCTATTCTATACAAAATTTATGAATAGAATGTACCAAATATGATTCAACTAACAGTTCACAAAGGCTTGGTTAATATCGGTTTTATCACACAAACATGCTAATGAAAAGATATCACAGGTTCACCATAAAGTTTTGAGGTGTCCATGGTGATTAGATCTGATACATCATGAAACATGACAACCTATTATTATAATTATTTATTAGGGTCTAAGATACACACTTGCCACATCTATGGCTATAACACTAGTATAAAGTAAAGTTTAACCCTTAACCTAACGAATCGCCTGCATCCGCCCGCATAATTTGCAAATTGAGCAGTTGCAAAAAATAAATTTTTCAAAATACTTCAACAAAACCATATCATGTGACCCCTCATTGGAACGAGCTCATCAAGCTCGTTCCAATGAGGGGTAACATGATATAGTTTTGTTGACATTTTGTTGAAAAATGTAAAAAATGGTAATTAAAATAATAAAATTTGATATTCTCTACGTTGGGTAAAGGGTTAACCAATTGTTTACATCTGTGCTGCACACTTTATGGAGGACTTCCATTCAAGGCATTGGATATCAGGTTCTAATTAGGGTTTAATCCCGGGAACAGGAATTCCCGGTTCCAAAAGCCAGCCCTGATACCCGGAAAATCTACAGCACGGAACTGGGAATGGAGCGTGGCACTGTCTCTGTATTGAACTGAAGTTTTCTGAATTGAAACTTTGTAGGATTTCATCAGCCCTTCCATGCCTGAAATTTTTACAGACCTGATTCCTGACAAACCATTTTCAATGAATCACTGTAACTCACAATCAGTTCTGGAGGACCCTCTCCCTTTCAACATCAAGATCTTCTTCATCCACTTCAAAGTTCAAACTCGTCTTCATTTTCAGGATCACTTGAATCACTATTTAGTATCTCCTCCAACATCAACTCCTTCTTCGCAGGCATTACCAGTCTCCTATGCTCAAATCAGAGGAGACTGGTGATGGCAGTGAAGAGGAGGGTGTTGATGTTGGAGAAGGTAGATGTGATAATGCTAGTGATTCTGAAAATGAAGACGAGATTGAAGTGGGTTTGGGTTTTCATACATATCTTAGGAAAAGAACTTTTCCGTTTGGAGATGGGAGATTGCCAATGAAATATGCTCATTGTCATTAAAATAAAAAAATTTGCTTCATATCAACCGGGAAATTTCCTGGTTCCTGGTTCTGAGAGTAATTTCACTCCCTTTCTCAGTTCCCAGAAAACCAGGGCATATATTAAACTGTAGTTCTAATTTATCAGTAGAACAAACCTTGCCTACCACAGGAAGAAGCACAGCTCCACTTCCCGGAGAATGTGACTGTTCAATTATAAATATTCCACTGCATTTTGTGCAGTAATTATATGATAAATTAGCAAATTGTCAGCTTGAAAAACAAATCTAGGGCATTACATTCCAGACTGACCATATCAAGCGCAACACTAAACAGATGAAGACAGAACAGAGTACAAAATTTGCTCTTTTTTTCCCCAGAGTATAGCTTCTTAGACTTCAATGGAATGAGCTCATTAAAAATGTTCCAAGGTGGTGACATAAGCTGCGTCTTGGAAAGGAAAGAGAAAAAAAATGTTATTCAACCCTATAAGGTCTAGACTGTTTTACAATTTTTTATGTATAAAAAAGAAAACCTGTGGTCCTTCATCAGCTGCTAATCGCAAGAATTGGTTGGGTAATTGAAAAATATTTTCTCGTTTTTTTTCTTGAATGTTTTGACAGGGGAGGGAAGCTTCTCTTTTGCCCATTAGAGGCCTGTAGATTTTTACACATTTTGGCTAAGTTTGACAGTCCATATATCATTTAGGGAGATGGCTCAAAATAAGCTATTAGCTTCCTTCCAAATCCTGACTATATATTTGTCGTTTCATTCATTTATCTTGCTAATAATACGTACTTTGCTAATTGCCATAATGTACAGTCATTTTGATTTTGTTTTTGACATTCACTGTTGTTTGTATAATATCAATTTTTAGCTCAATAAATATTGTTTAAACTAATATATCATATGGCTTTCAGAAACTGCCTAACTACCAGTACTCAGAATGTACAGTACAAATGCTTGTGGTGGTTTGTAAACAGATATGAAACTGGTTAGTATTGCGGCCATATCGTTTAAGCATTTGAAATTGAGCAAGATGGGTTTATATTCTATTCGCTGTATAACTGGTTGAGTGCTAGAAGCCACTATCATGGCTTTCAAAAAAATGAGGGTTCCAGAGCAAAAGTCAACATCTTCCTTGCTCATGTTTCATATTCAGTCAAACGCAAATGATATTTTATTTATATAAATTTGTTTTATCACCAATTTTTGAAGAGTGCCTATAGACACTCTTCCATAATTGGTAATAAAACAGATTTTGATTAACAAATTCAGACCCCCAAATTAATGTAACTCTCAACCAGTAAACAGGGAGCCAAATAAGCTTTGCAAGCAAAGGCGTAATTTGCCAAAACATTGGTGATTTGGTAATAACACGTAAAGCACAGTTCTGAACACGTTGGAGCTTCTCCAGCAGAGATTTCTTGCAACCATAATTATAGCAAAGAGTTGCAGTAACCCAAGCGACTTGTAATGATGGCATGGACATGTTGTTATGTTGTCCAATCATCTAACAATGGTCTTATTTTACTAATTTTCTGAAGGTGGAAAAATGCTGACTGGCAGATGTGTCTCACATGTATGTCAGCCCCCAGACTTTCCTCCTTGAAAAATCCTAGGTTACATACCCATGAACATGGCTCAACTGCAGAATCCTCAGCCAGCAGAAGTAGTCTTGGTATGTTTGAAATTTAGTTTGGCATACCAAAATATGTTACTTCTGTTTTATCAGCATTAAGTTTTAAATAATTGTTTGTCATCCAGGTTTTGATGTCAGTGATACAGTGCTCCAGCCTACACAGTCACCGCCTGACTATTGGGCTGTAAATGGATATACAACTGTGTGTCATCAGCCTAGAAATGAAATTGCAATTCATGTTTGTGTATAATGTCCCCCAATGATAAGACATAGATTACACATAAAAGAGGGCCAAGAACAGACCCTTGTGGGACACCATAGCACAAAGTGATCTCATCGGAAGTGACACCATTTATGAGAACACTTTGGCAGCGGTTGATGAAGTAAGATGAAAACCACTTCAGGACACTCCACTCTATACCACATCTACATTGTAACCTTCATAGAAGGGTTTTATGGTTGATGCTATCAAAGGTGGTGCTCAGATCAAGGAGCACAAGGCATGAGATGAGGTGTTTATCTATGGCCAGCAGAATGCTGTTTTGAACTTGGATGTAATGCAGTCTCTGTACTGTAACAAGGGCAATATGCAGACTGAAAAGCTTCAGATAGGTTGTATTCATCTGAGCAACCACTCGCTTGATAACCTTTGATAAGAATGAAAGGTTAGAGACCAGCCAGTAGTTCAATATTTCAGTATCCAAACTGGGCTTTTTCAACAATTGCATAACAAGTACATGTTTCATCACAACTGAAAACGTTCCAGATGCTAAGGATGCGTCAACTATTCTCAAGATATATGGAGTAAGGGTGGAAAGACATGATTTAAACAACCAAATTGGAATTACATCCAGAATGCACTGCTTTGATGGTGAATTTTTAATTATGTCATTGATGGATGTAGCATCAAATGGCTTGAAGGAATCAAATTTAGCCTTTGGATTGCCACTTTTTAATAAGGCTTTGATAGCATTCCAGAGCTGGTTAGGCTGGACTGATCCATTGCTGACTATTTGAGATATAAAATTGTGTTTTGATGTTGCTATCAGGTTTCTGACAATTCTGTTGTGTAGTGTACATTTCTCTGTGTATTGAGAGCTGGGATTTATGCCATTGTGATTTGAGTTTCCGCCTGACCTTTTTTTGCTGATCGAATCTTGTCAGTATACCAAGGAGTATGAGGGTGAACTGTTATTGTACGACGCTGAAGAGGTGCGAAGGTGTCAATGAGTTTTTGTAGAGTGCCATTAAAATCACTGACTAATTCATCTACAGACTGATCAGCACTTTGATGGTTAACAGAAGCAGCTATCGCACTTGAAAAGTCATCAATGTTCACATTACGATATTTTCTATAGGATATGTTCTCCTTGTGTGCTAATGGAGTGGGAAGATTAAGACTGAATGTTACTAAAAAGGTGATTGGACAGTGCAGGGTATTCAAAGATATTCACATTGTTAATTAACTCTGCATCATCAGTCTGGGGTAATAACCATGTCAAGAGTGTGACCTTCTTTATGTGTGAGTGCTGTAAAGTGTTAGAGATTCATGGACTCCCAGAGTTCCATTAATTTATTGGGATTTGGGTCACCAGTTACATCCATGTGAAAGTTGAAGTCTCCTGCAATGACAAATTTTCCAGGGGACACAGTGTTCATCCAAGGAAATCCCAAAACTCCTGTAAGAAAATGTTTAAGTAGACTTTTTCTTGCAGTTACATTGTGGGCTTTATACAATGACAAATCGAATAGATTGGGACCTGATGTGTATGTTGCAGTAAGAGATTCGAACGATTCATAATTTTGAGAGGGTTAGCACTTTATTTTAATGTTACTGTTGTACAGAACATCTACACCACCGCCTTGCCTAGATTTCCTGGGGTTATGAATAAAACTCCTGCCTTCAGCTCACAGACTGAGGCTTTCATCGCTGAGCCATGACTCTGTTATTAATGCTATGGAAATATTCCTGTCGTCGAAGATATCCAAGACATCATTTGTTTTACTGACAATCGGTTGTGTATTAAGCAGACTAACAGCTAGGGGGTTGCCGTATAATGAGGTTTTTCTTAGCCGAATGTGTAATATATTTGAAGGGTTAACAGTACATTTTCCTCTATGTTTCCCACCATTCCTGTTTCTGAGGCTCCGGAGGAGATGGAGAGATTTTAATAGTTTGTAGACTGTCTCTTCAAGTGTACCTAGAGTCTTGAGATGCTCAGGACTATGCTCAACTAAGGGTCTTCATAGAGGACCTAAGACGATCAGGGCTATAAACAAAATGATTTCCACTATTAAATATGTTGCAAGCTGTATTTCTATTCTGATGGTTTGACCTGCTTTGATTTTTTATAACCTGGCATTTGTATTGTTCAGATGGCATGTTGTTAACTAACTTTACAGGCGAGCCAGAAAATAAGCAGACTGACATCTGCAAAATGAGGTCCCCAAAGGGTGAATTTAGTGATGCTACTCTGCACAGCAGGGTAGAATCACTAAATTTACCCTCTGTGAACCTCATCTGAATCAGGGTCTCAAAACTAAACAGAAAGAGGTACCCAGAGGATAAACTGGCCCACTGTATGGGACAGCATCATCAAATTCACCTTCTGGGGACTTCATTCTGCTAATGTCAGACTGCTTATTTTCAGGCCTGTTTACAGATGAGTAAGTAAAGCTCACAGTCAACTTAACCCTTTACCCAACGAATCGCCCACATCCGCCCGCGTAATATGCAAATTCAGCAGGTGAAAAAATATTATATCTTATTTCAAAACATTTCAACAAAACCATATCATGTGACCCCTCGTTGGAATGAGCTCGTTCCAACGATGGGTCACATGATATGATTTTGTTGAAATTTTTTGAAAAATTTAAAAAAATATTTAAAATAATAAATTTTGATATCGTCTGCGTTGGGTAAAGGGTTAACACATTCAATGTGAAAAATAAAGACAACATATTTCTAATATACTAAATAGAGCTACCAGGTAATATAAATCATGATCAGCAAAAATTTTATTTAATGAGGCTATGGGTTGTCCCTGGTGCTTCATTAATTAAATTATTGATGATTATTCATACAATTAGTGTTTCGTATCTAATATTATTGGGTCAGTGAAAACTTTGCCCACCCATGGAAAGTGACCAGTCCACGACGGCCGTACTGTAACTTGCATGTTTTCTTATCACGTTTATTACATAAAATTTGAAAAGAATTGGCTTTAGCAAGTGTAGATTTTGACTGGTTGACAATCAAACAAGTAGCAACATTTTCTGACAGAATTTTAATTACAAGGGAAGCACCTGAGAAACAAGAGTTCTTTTTTTCATAGCCTTATTGAAAAATACTTACTGTGGGAATAAGATGTCATTTACACATCTAGAGTGGCAAGTCTTAATTAATTCTCCTGAAAAAGTATCTAATGTGAACTTGAAGATTTCTGAACTGGATGTTCCTACAAAAATCTGATGTCCACTACCTCTTTTTGCAACTGATGTTATCGCAAAAGGATTAGTTTCATGGTTAGGATTTTTCCATATTCTGAAATAAAAAACAACATAGCTGATCTTAATGGATGAATGTACCATGAAAGTGATTTTACCATTCAAGATACAATGGAACCCTGTTAATTAAATAGCCACGTTGCCAATGAAAATTATTCAATTAACAGGAGTATTCAATTAACAGGGATTGAGTCTCTTTCCTGTTTTCTAAAGATAAACATAGCATTTATTCTATTGTATCTTACTCCATGAGCTCTGTCAAACAAGTTATAACAGATTAAATTCCTGTATTGGCGGTACTGAGGCTATGTAAACCTATAAACAATGAAAAACAGGGGCCAGTCGGGGTAATTTCTCAACAGGTTACAAGATTATTTATTCAATTAACAGGAGTTTACTCTATAACCTATATTCAATTAACAGGTCAAATTTGTACTGGAGGTATGGTCAATGGTTTTGTGTTGGGAAATTATACCATACCTCCAATGCAAAGTTGACCTGTTAATTGAATATAGGTTATACAGTAAACTCCTGTTAATTGAATAAAAAGTCTTGTAACCTGTTGAGAAATTACCCTGACGCTCCCCAGTTTTTTTTTTTTTTTTTTTTTTTTGGGGGGGGGGGGGGGGGGGGGGGGGAGGTTATAGACCTATTTGGCCTCAAAACATCCAATAATGCAATGTTAGCGTCTAGAATCCACTGTTGTGCTCTCTGACTTACATTATTACCCCATATCACAGATGTTCACACCCTTTGTTCATTCTATGACATTCTCAGCTCAACTCAACTCAATGGAGCATACTGCCAGTGCTCCACAGATGGGCACACAAGGCAAGCACCTCAACAGGTTCCTATTTTACACCAAGGTACAGTAAGGATTGCGTAGTACTGGTGAACATTTCCAACGTTCACAGCTGGCATGTGATGCATCACATTGCAGAATCACACATTCAAACTTCGTTGATGGCACACCAGCCACTAATACAGGAAGCACTTGAATCAATCGCCGAATGGTCATCCATCCAAGGATTAACCAGGATCAACATACAGCTCTGTCAAACAAGATATAATAGAATAAGTGCTAAGTTTATCTCTAGAGTACAGGAAATTGATACAATCCCTGTTAATTGAATATTCCTTTTAAATGAATAATTTTCATTGGTAAAGTGGCCAGGGACCAGACTAGAGGGTAATTTGAGGGAGAAGTCACTTCTCCCTCCACTGACTTTAGGGAGAAGTCGGATGAAACAGGGAGAAGTGAGAAGAAAATGTAGAGCAATGATTCTGCATTCGTGTGATCTACCGGTATATTATATTTTCATTTCTCATTAAAATAAATCACTACAATTGGGCAATAACACATCTCTATGTGTAAATTTATTTGTACAAAGAATTGTTTATGAGAAAAAAAACATGCCTTTCTGTATTAATTTATTTACAAAAAGAAAAGTTTACAATTCAAATTCAAATGGGCATTTACTTTTTAGAAGAGACAGATCAGCCTTGAATTAAACAATTCATCTGTGTCCATTTCTTGGTCCAGAGTGAGTAAAAAGTAGGTCAATATACTATTTTGGTTTTCAAAAATAAAATACAGATTGGAATGAAAACATCAGCTTTTACACAAAAGTGTTGTTTTATGAAAAACTGCTCCCCAGAAAAAAAATTCTGAGTGTGAAAAATACTTATTTTAAAGATAACTTAAACAGAAAATCTTGTCTTAATTTGACGACTTGTCACCTAATTTCAATGCAGCCAAGACGGTTCGCGATTACATTATTAATTGGGCATTGTTTTTAGATGCTGATTTTTTTTCTCAGTTACTATGAAAATTAATCACAATAACAATTAACCCTAGCAATAATACTCTTTTCAGATGGAAATTACTTTGTAAATTCTACGTGAATTCACCTAATTTCAAGGTAGGTCAACTAGGAATTTACAAATTACAGGGCGACACAATGTCGCTTTTTAGTGATGTAAGAGCGAAGTTTTCACCACATTTGCCTGGTCGGCTGGTCTCTGAAAGTGGCTATTCAGTTAACAGGGTTCCATTATATTTCTGTTTACTGCTATTGTTTTTAAAAACCACAGAGTTTAAAAGATTTTACATCATTTTCATTTCTATTTATTTTTAATAAATTTCAGAAAGTTAAAGTAGACTGTTGTTGGATGTCAAATTTATTTCTGTTATCAGATCAAGTACTATCAATACCATACCGTAACAGATGATCACCTGTCCGAAAGGCCTGGCCTGCTGGTTAATAAAAGTACAGTTGAATTTTATCCAAAAATGCTTTCTTGACAATTGTGGGCCAAATTCTATAAAGTCAAACATTAATTTGAAAATAGATCACCAATGGTCAGAGCTGCCAAGTATTAATTTACATAATCACAAATATATGAGAAGTACTTGTCGGCGACAGCCAACATTACAGACAGAATCTCCAGGGATGAATTTATCGAATTTTATCAGGGAAAAATGCATATTTTCATCATCATTTTTTTACAGCATTTTTGTGACCAGAATGCCTCCAGAGGCCACTTCAGTGCAACTAAAAATTAAAATTTTCCTGGGGAAGAACCTGCTTTCGGCAAGTGCATGAAATGCTTTTGGCGCCTGATGCTGCAAACAAAAAATTTCTCAATGTCTAAAAACAGACCCAATAATATTAATCTAGCAGAGCCCTGCCTTTTCCTAACAAATCAGCCACAGATCATGTGACCACTCATTGTAATGAGCCTGACAAGCTCATCACAATGAGGTGTCACATGATATGGTTTATGTTTTTTAAAAAAAAAATAATTAAAATAAGGCCACACAAAGTAGATCTTCTGTTTCTCAGGCCATTATTTGTGAAACTGCATGCGGGCGAGCGTTTTTTTATTTCATTTTTTATTTCAGTAATTACTTTTTTGCCATCAAAAGTTCATGTTCTTGGTGCAAGCTTTAGGCCTCATAATCTACAGAATAGCATGGGTGGTGGTGTATTTCGTTCCTTGAGAGCAAGAAGGCTTTGCAATGCTAAAGCATTGCAAAGCCTTCTTGCACCCAAGGGACAAATTCATCAATTTCTTTAACTTGGGTAAAATATCAGACATAAACCATTCAATTTTTATTTTTTTTCAGTTTAAAATGGTTATAAAAAGAGAGCATGCGGCAGCCAAAAGGACCATGCAGGAGAGCCTGAGAAACAGATTTTTTATTTTTTTACGCCTAATAAATTTTGATAGTCTATGCATTGGGTAAATGGTTAAAATGACAAATATATGGCATCACTGAATGTGTCTATAGCACTTACTTCTTTTTCTCAAATTCTACTGTTAGTTTTTTGCACTTCGGATCTTTGTTGAAAACTCCTTCACATAATGTTCCATCTCCAGTACCAATAATCAGATGTCCTTGTTTTAGCAAGGAGAGTGAGAGAACACCCAAACTAAATTTGTCCTTTTCTGGACCAAGAAACTGAAATCTGTTTGTCTCCATATTCACACCAATAATATCTCCAGTAGTTGTACCACACAAGAAGAATGATTCTGCATAACTATCTGCTATCTGACACAAAAAAGATAAAGAAATTTGGTTTTTCACCACCTTCTGCAATAAGTTTACAACACCAATACAATTATCTGTTATTCTGTTCAGAATTTTTCACTTTTTTCACTACATACAGCTATGGTTGGTGCATTGAATTACCACATACAACTATATAGAACTAAGAACCACCATGGACACTACATAAAACTACACAGAATACAAGTACACAATACATATTTACATTCTGAAACCCACAGTACTGTGATTACAAAAGCGAACAGAGAATTTTGTCCTGGGTTATGTCTGCATTGCGATCCTGTTGAAATTTTATGTTCACATTTGTCACATGGCACTCCAGAATCTCATCTGTTGAAAAAAAAAACCCAAAATGCCAGAAAATTGCACTGTAGATCCCATATTTTCATCCAAACCCCACCCCATTAACAAAAAAAGTAAATTAATATACTGAAATAAAAAAAATATGACTACCGGGTAATAAATAAACAAATAAATGAAAAATAAAATTAATCGAAAAAAAAATGGAATGAAAACAAAAAAAAAATATACCTTTCAACTTTTAGTTTTGGTCATAAGGAATGTTTGTCTCACTGGATTTTGTTCTGAAAAGTCTTTGTCCACAGCAGGTTTTTCCCTACAGTCTATAAGTTCTGTGTGGCATCTATCTAGTTCTATTTATTTCTATGCAGTATCTATGTAGTACTGTATTGTTCTATGTAGTTATATGCAGTTCTATGTGGTAATTTGATGCACCAGCTATGGTGGCAGAAAAGCAGCCATAATCGGATTCAATGGGAAAAATATTCAAAAGCAAGATGTCATTGAGAAAATGATTCATCTATTTTATAAGAATAAATTTGTCCAAAAAAGGCTTGTTTTATACCTTTAATCCACCACCTAAGGTAACAACTAATGGCCATAACTGGCCAGCTCTATTCACAACTAGAGGGGGTATCAGTACCCTGTGGCTCACCAACAGGTGACCAATGTAAAGGGGTGGCTGGAGTAAAAAAAAAAGTTCAAAACCTGCACACAAAAGTCCAAAATTAAAGAAAATAAGCAGCTAAAGGGTTAAATAATATAATAATAATTTTTAACCCCTCCCAAGTTATATCATAGACGAAGTCCTAGGAAACAAGACAGAAATATTAACCATAAATAATCGAATAACCATCTATTTTTATGACAAAATAATCGATTATGAAAATTTATAATCGTGACAGCCTTAGTTATACTGTTTTAGTTTCTGCATTAGTTAACTCGAATATTGATGCAGTGCTCAATCACACAAATTGCTTTTACTTCATTCCAACTTCCAAGTACCAACGCCGAACAATGCAAAGAAACTAAAGAGGTTTTCCTCCCACAGTTTTCTAACATAACAATGGGAGCACTCCAGGAGACATGCCCCCATTATTGTGTTAGAAGATTCTGGGAGTGGGCCTTAGGCCCATAGCTGGATATTTCGGTTGTAGAGATGGGGCATGCACAGGTTACAAGTTAAAACAGCTCCAATTTGCAAAAGTCACAAAACGAACGTTTAATTTCCCATTCTAAAAACTCAAAATGTACATGAAAAACAGAAACAGATAAGAAACTGAAAACTAAAAGGAACAAGTTCACAAATCACAACCTGGGTTCAATTAAATATTCTAAAACTTTTACAATTGTAATTTCTGAAATTGTAAATCTTATGTGCCACAGTAAATGGTAGAAATTGTTTGCTCAGCTTAACTTGCTTTCTACTGCTAATGCCATGATGATCACCATTACCACGCTTCAAATAAAGTACGAGACTAAACAGACGACAGAGCCGCTGAGCAAACGGGATTCTGCGAATAACTCTCACACAAATTCCTGGAAATCTATAAATAGCGAATTGTGTGGTTTTCTGGGAATCTGAAACTGAAACGACATAATTTTTCAATAAATTTGACTATTTTCCTGATAGAAACATAAAACTAGAAGAGTTTGCTCCTTATTTTAACCTATGTCGACATTGTCAAACACTGAATCGTTTTCCTTGAAGCTTCGTTTGACTAACGAATCGGCAAACTATTCGAGACCGATATACGAATATCAAAGTGATGTCGACATTGAATCGAATACTCGAAGCTTCGCAGGGCCCTAGACAGTTCGATTTGGAGAAGGGTTAAAAATTCACAACTTACATAAAACTTTGGTGCCACTTTTCCGTAGCAAGTGAAGTTAAACAAGTTTCCAAGATCCAAGAACAAATTTAACAATTTTGAAGCATGGATAAAATTTTACAAATTCCATACACGGAAAACATTTTCCAAATTCCGTTATTTTCCATGGTATGGAGGACCACCACGTTAACAGAAGAAAAAGATGTCTACTCTTAGTTACCTTCTGTTCTGCTATCAATGGATGTCTGGGTAAAAAGATCAAGAGTCATGTCAGAATAAACAATTATAATAATATACCTCAATACATCTGATCTGTCTCTTAAGCTGCCCCATATTTACATCACATGATCGAATTTTTCTGTTTGGCAAGTCCAAATCCCAAACACGTAATGTTCCACTAAAATTGAACAAAAAATCATTAGTCATACAACATTTTAACTAAATGAGTCAATTATAAACTGTGACAAACCATTCAGGCATGAGGTCAAAGGAGCTTGGTTCAGGAAGTGAGCCATTCAAATTTTCCAACCACACAACCCCTTCTGTTCCCACCTGGCCCAGGTGTCAACGATTTCTGAAGGGAGGGGGGTGGGGGGGGGGGGGACACACAAAACCAATATATCATTCATCTCCACACAAGAAATACATGTACATATATATTTGAAGAAATCTGCCCAATGGCATTCATATAAGCTGCCATCCATAGCTCATTCTATTAACCCTTTACCCAACGTAACGCTCAAAACCGGCCAGCGCTATTCTCAAAAATTGCCAATTAATTTTCATTATTTTTTCATTTTTTGTCTCAAAAACATAGGTTATTACCCTCATTGGAATGAGCTTGTTCCAATGAGGGTCATAACCTATGTTTTTGAGACAAAAAATGAAAAAAATTAGTTATTCAAGAATTAGTTTTGCAAATGTCGTCTGCTTTTCATGTTAGGTAAGGTGTAGGTGCAGAGAAAAATTATTTTTAAAGTTACAAGAAGAATCTAAGCATTTGTTGGGCAAGAGTCACGGCAACATGCATTACAGTGAAATCAGCATTATATGAGGCCTTTAGAGCTGAAATGGTTAACCATTAGCGGTTTGGTTTTAGTTATGACCGGTCACAACATTGTAATTTTGTAGAATTATTCCAGTAACCCCTTGAGAAATTTTATTCTGAAGTTGAAGCATCATTAGAGTAAGTCAGAATAACAACTGAAAATAAAAAAAGTGAAAATTTGAAAAAGGGAGAAGAGAAGTAGTTCGGAATAATTTTATTCTTGTCGAGGAGCAAAATAAAAAAGCGCAAGATATGTATAGAGCATCTGGCATACTCGGGCATGACCTCCACCTCGTTATAAAGGGATGCCTTTCTTGGATGGCATGCAGCAGATGGAGGTATTCGATGCTCTTCTGGCTCTCATGTCTTTTCAGTCTGGCACTGGGCCTAGTAAACTTGCTGAGCCTGATCTTGGTGATGAAGTCGAAAAGAATGCAACTCAATCGACTAGCTCGTCTAACGTTTCTGTATTGCATTCTGTAACTTCTGGTGGTCAATCTTCCACAGACAATTTAAAAAGTTCTCTTAGAGTCAGGGAATTCGACAGTGAAACGATCAAAGCTGAATGATCAACACATGCCATGCATTTCTTATTGGGAGATTATTATAGTGATGAAACTGATGCTGATGATAATTCTGAGTGTGGAATCCGTCATGAGTTTACTTTTTGAAAGGAAATGAGAGTTCCCCTTGAAACATCACCTTTGAGGTAGTGGCACTTGAATGCAGAAAGATTCCCAACAGTTGTAAAACTTGCTCAGAAATGCCTTGGAATTCCGGGTACATCACTGCCTTCAGAACATATCAGACTTCTCAACGACGGGTAACCAGTTAACAAGAAATGTGCGAGCTTTCATCCCGAAACTGTAGATGAGCTTATTTTCGTCAGGGAAAATCATAGTCTGAATCTCATAAGTAATGTCTCTGAAACCCCTTCATATCTGTAAGAGCTAAGAGTACTCAGCAACCCTCCTACCACCTTACAAGAACTTCTGTCAGCCAAAGCAGCCTGTACTGAGCTATTGGAAGAGGATAGAGATACATCTAGCCCTGATTTACCCAGGCTACCTTCCATGTCAAGTGTAAGCCATGAGTAGTGTTTGACAGCATAGAGTTGAACTTTTTACAAGCATAATTACAAGCACCAAGAGAATGGGACACTGTATGATCTACAATAAATATACTGTTACCAGAGTGGCCGAATCCTGTCTACGTTCACATCATGTTATTTCTGTAGATTAATAACTGTCCCAATGGCACCACAGTCCTCCCCCACCCCCCTCAACCAGCACCACCAGGCACCGATATCTAGAAGTGTAAGTGTTGAATTTGGAAAAATAATATCAGTGATATTTTTAAGGGTCAAGAATCGTAATTTTTCCAAAGGCAAGTTTTGCTAGACCTTCCCCCCGTCCCCCTCAGATTGCACTTATTCGAAGGGGAGTGCCGATATATGATCAACTATCCCGAGTTCCTCGTCAGCATAGTGCTGTTTGGGGACTGACCTCCCCAATGGTGAGGGGTGGGGGAGGGGGGGGGGGGGAGGGCTAGTTATACACTAGCCTGTAAGATGGTGATAAACTTCCCCTCCACCAACCCAGGGCCCAAGCCAAAAGGTGTGGACATCTTAGAGGCCAAATTGTACCCCAGAAACCTTGGAACAAAATGGAAAGTTTGTCAACCTGGGAGGGGGGGGGGGAGGGGCTAGGTATAAACTACTCTGTAAGATGGTTATCCACTGGCCTTTTCCCAGATTGGAGCTCATGCCTCAAGTGGGGGTGAGGAGGGGCAATATATTGCCTTTATACGGGGGCTAGGGTGTAGCCAAGTAACCATACAATAGAAGAGGTGACTTCCCAATAGCCGGTACCTGGGCCATGCCTTGTCGACAAGGAGGGTGTAGAGCATGCTGACCCTCCCTTGGAAGTTGGAGCCACTCCTGCTCCAAGGCTGGGGCAAAGGAGCTTGTCTCAACAAATCAAATTAATGACTGAAATCATAACATTATATCATGCTCCAATGTGTTGTTTATGCCTCCTGCAACACAGAACACATTAAACTCTGGGGACGAACTGGTTGTTAGATAATGATTTGTTTTATTCAGGTAGTTTTTGTGATGCTTAGCTATGATCAGCACATGATTCATTTGCAGCCAAACTCCAGTTTGGAATTCCATATAATAGTCTTGTGACTTTGCATGCATATTCATAAAATTGAAAACCACCCAAATTACTTATGCTTCCCGCCAAATAGCTTGATCCATGGATAATTAAGCGGTTTTCAATTTCTCAGTTCCTGTGATTTCAGTGCTGTTTAGGCATCTGACAGTGAGTCAGCGATAAAATTATCTGCTTGACGTATCATGATTTCAGTAACAGTAACACTGTCCAGTTTCCAAAGTTCACAAGAGATGACTGTTTACCCCATATGAATAAGAAATACACCATATAATTGTTTAATGAAACTTTTTAGACCAGTGGGCTGTATTCTGGAATTATATCTTAAAAGGGAATTCAGAAGTTGTTTCGCAAAGACGCAGACACTACACTGAGGTAGGTACATATGGGTTGCTTTAATTTCTTCCAACAATCATCTCTTGTCATGTGTTGCGCAGTCCTGTAGCGTGGGATGTTCTTACCCAAATTTATTACTTACTCTTTCAAAGAACCGTTATAAAGTCATTAACCGATTTTCCTGTTTCAGCTCAACTTGCCTTACAAGCCATATAATCAATTGACTCTAACTGTTGTGGAAATCAACTACTAGCAAATTCAGTATCAGCCATGATCAATGGGACTGGCTGGCTATGTTCATGCCATTAATCAGTGGTTTGCCTACATCTGTTTATTGATAGGACACTTAAATGAGCATCTCACTGCCAAGAGTTCCATCCATATACTAGGTTGGTCAGTAAACTGAAAGCACTCACCTGTTATTTAAGATAGATTACCAAAAGGTATAACAAGATAATGTTCCCATTCTATAATGGTGCTAAAGTTAAAAAATTTATAGTAATTTCTATATTTTTTATACTTACCAATGACCCAGACATAGCTGGTGCTAACTCTTAAAATATAGGGCCAAACACAAATTTTGCCCCCCAATCCCCAAAATTTGCATCTAAAACCAAAGAAAACATGTCCTGAATGGCCCTCCACACTTCACCTCTACTGTGCATGCGCAGTGTCAAGGACGTTCCGAAATTGGCGCCATTAATCATTCTAATAACCAGTGCCTGGTAAGCGCTATGTACTCAGTGGGGAGGTAAGAGTTCCCAACTCCTGGGAGGGCCATCCCCGTCTGGGTCATTGGTAAGTATAAAAAATATATAAATTACTATAAATTTTTTAACATTTTTATACTGTACCAATGACCCAGACATAGCTGAATAGTAAAAAGGCTGGAGGGCCAAGGACATAGAGCAAGATGGAATACGCTCAATTATATAAAATAGAGTCATCCCCTCTAGGGAAAAAGAAGTATTAGGCCTTACATGTATCTTTCTTATTTATGATAAATTAGAAAGATACAACACCTTCCAAAATTGAGCATCATACATCCATGTACTCTATTAATATCTAGTATAATCCTTATACTAATAATTTTTAAAGTAAGCCAATAAATAAAGTAAGTCTAGAGAATAGAGACTCTTTATACTCCTTAAAAGTGTCTGAGCATTGTATAATCATGTCCGTTGACACGTGTTATATTCAAAAGCTATACTTTAAAAACTAAGACTTGAATGAATTTTTAAAACATAAACTTCTCACTAAACAACCATCCCAATAACAGCTCAGAATTACTAACTCCGGAGGAGGTATCCCCTTGTTTTCAAAGTAAAACAGGTGACCCAAGGGAACACCCTCCCCCCCCCCCCCCCCCCTTTTTCTTGCCCTGGGTCAAATAGCCCAGAGCAAAGAGGGCAGCAGAATGGAGTCACTGCCGAAACAGACAGCCTACCTAGCTATAGTAGCAACTGTTAAGTGAATGACATTCTGAGCAGTAGATAATAGACCTAACAATAGAGGCCTCCAGAAATGGACTCAATATTTCTGAGTTAAAAATTCATGAATGTGGATGGCTGAGCGCAATGAGCAGCCTTCAAAAATCTATAATAGCAACACTATTAATGTAAGCCCAAGATGTAGAAGAACTCTTAATTCATGAGCCGAAATCTCAAACACAACTGCTGAGTCAATGATATACCATAAGCAGTATCGATAGCTAATTGAATCCATTAGCAATAGAATGGAGCGTAACGTCCTTCTATTAGGCATCAAAGACAGAAGAAGCTTACGCCCGTAGTAATAAACAGATATCTGTTTATAAATACATAAACTCTAACCGGACAGAGTAAAGGCCTATGCCTGTACGAAGACGGAAGGACCTTAATAACAATAGGTTCCGGATATTAATTAGGAGCCTAACTCTTATGCAAAAATCCAACCTAAATAGTAAAGGAAGTAGTGATTCCGAAACTACGAAAGTGAAAATCATCCACCGATAGTGCATGAAACTCACTGACTCTTCAGTAAAAGAGAAGCCAACAGAATTACTGTCTAAAAGGTCAGGATTTGAAAACTACTGTTTCCAGAGGCTCAAATGATTACTTAGCTAAATAAGAACCGAAGTTAAATTCCATATAGGAATTTAATCTGATGATTCTAAGTCTATTTATCAAAAAGTTACTAAATGACTTAGATAAAGAGACATAAGACTCAATTGTAAACTATCATAGAGTGCATAGGTATGAGGTAACATAAACCTATAACCTTAATAATAACAGGCTGCTGTAGATCTTGTCAAACAAGTATACTAAAAAGTTGCAATGACTAGTATGGAGGGATCAACAATATCAACATAGTGATCCCTACACCAACGACGGAAGAGCCTCCACTTTATCCGCATAGAATAGCGAAGAAGAGGTTCTCCTATAGTAAGAAATCGCGTCCAAAGCTCGTCCAGTACAATGCTTACAATGCAATAAGGACCACACAACGGAATACGTGAAGGTTGCGACCTTGCAGGTTGTGATAAAGATGACACAATTTTACCCAGCGAAAAAAGATCCTCTCATTGAGGAAGAGTTCGCGTTAAGTCCCACAGTAGACATCAGAGTAAATTTACCCACGGTCTCTGTGAAGACAGAGATGCTATCAACGGAAATGTATTGTGGTTGTTTATCTTAGCAATACTCGCTGAAACAATAGCGCAGGAGGATACGCATATCCTATCATTCCGTCCTATTAGATCAATAGAGCGTTAACAACATTAGCTCAGAGATCCGGACAAGCAAACACATACGTCTGCAATTGACAAGCAAGTTGTGTCGTAAATAAATTATCATTGGGCGCTCCCATTGATAGCAAATCTGAATGAATACTTGTTTGTTGAGAGTCCATTCTGACGGCAACAAGCGACCCATAAGTGAACGGGAGTCCGGTAAAACAATCAGACGCCCCGGAATATGACGGACCGAAACAGAACTTGGTGTACTATAACAAACAGAAGGATTCTTTCCATTAAATTGAATAACGGAAACGAATGAGTGCCTCCCTGGTTCCGGTGATACGCCACTACTGTCGAATTAACGGACAGGATTTGGACATGCGTTTCTGAATAATGTTCATCCAATGACATAAAGCAAGCCTAAAAAAAACCATTATTCCGCGGAAGATAAGTGCTTGCTTAGAGACTGCGGAACCCAAAGACCCTGGCACTTCGAATCTGTTGGGATCAATATTATATCCCAACCTGTTTGACTGGTAACCGTCATAATTATAAAATACGGATCCGGCAACTGCAGTGGCACTCTCTGAGTCAACCACCGAATGTTTGCCCCAGTCTGAATCTCTTGCAACACTAGATAGACAAGAGAACGTGTAAATCGAGCAATTCATGGATTGCTGAAAAGTTGCCGTCGAAGAGAAGCTTCTCCGAGAACGAAGCGACTCTGAGAGAGTTCTTCACCTTACTATCCACGCGCGTGGATGTAGCTAGGGCTGCGTCATGTCTAACCAACTCCAATCAGCCACTGAAGGGCGGAGTTATACGTGAACAAACTACTGCCCTCAAAAGAAATCACATTGAGGATAATATCCCGTAATTCTTTCTCTTGAAGACGTAATGATAACGCCTCAGTAAGGTGGATTACGTATGATAAAGTGTCTAAGTTAAGTCTATTAGACATCATTGTCGTCTCCAACATTGTGGTTGGAAAAGAAATAGATTGCGAAAAAGAATATTTCCAGTCTTTAACCACGCCGTCCAGACGCATATGAACTCTCGATATGCCCTGTTCTGCCAAAATAAATTATTCGTATAAAAGATAAAAAGGCAGAAATGAGCATTGCGGACAAGAAACTAAACTATCATGCTTGGTAGCAGGCTTATATGTATATATAGCGTCGATAAATAATACACATGTTCTAATGACATTAATGGACTGTGTCGGTAAGTCAGGGACAATGTCCCGAAACCGATCCAAAATTCCGTGTCCACTGACGCTATAAGTCTCTTATCCAACATCGCAGCAATGTAGTCCGAAATAACAATCACTGGAAGATAATGCCGGAAGATATGAATGGCAGCTTCCGATGCTACGAAAGGGAAAACTCGAAATCTTTCGAATCCCTTTCGCCATCCTGTCGGACCCTATAAAGCGTTCGGTCGTCCGTACCTGATGCAACCGCGGACTGCACCGACCCAGCGCCGTCAGATAATTCCTGATTCGACTAAGAAACTGTCGATTGCTGGGATGCTGCGAAAAAACTGTGCTAACTCGGATAGCACGTCCGTCACTGAGGCCTGTGGAGAAGCGGTCCTACAATGCATTGCCGCTGGAAGCTCCGTGATCGTTACCCCGTGCATACTACTAATATGCGAGCGAACGGAGTGTATAGGCCTCGTGTCCCTTGGCTACCGGATGGCGTGACCTGTTCGCCGTGGAATCATTGAATGACGAAACTGATCGGATACTCGAGGTCACGTAGCCAATGTGCGGTCGTGTGCCCTGCTGTGAGGATGAGGAAGCATTATCGACAGTCTCTCGGACTGTCAATATAACGGAGCGTCCCGACCGACGGACATATGCTCCGAATGTAAAATATCTGAACCACAACATGCGGTCCCCTATGTTGTTGGACGAGAGAGGGACCTCTCTCGCTCACAGCCCGGACAGACCTGGACAAGCCAGGAACCGGACTAACAGGCTTCCTCCAATCTGTCCTCAATCCGCCGTCACTGGGTGAGTACTAAAGTAATTATAGTGCTCGCATCACCCAAATCTCCTTCCTAGACCGCAACGGACGAACCCGGCAGCCGAACCATTCGATGAATGTACGCTACACCGGGTGAGCTAGCGAATGTCACTCCGTCGATCCTACTAGGGACCTCTTAGGCGATAGACATATTCCATGAGCACTTATTGCCGCTAGCTCTTCACTAACTATGACGACAGAGGCACACTTTGAAAGACATCTCCGTAACTTTGCAAACAAGAAACCAGAAATGCTTGGTAATAGCAAGCATATAATAATAAATATATAGCGTCGTTCAATAATTCGAAAGTTTGTGTGACATTATTGGACTATGTCGGAACTGAGGGACGAAGTCCCTGAACCGAACCAAAATTTTCTAAGTCCACCGACGCTATCAGTTTCTTATCCGGCATCGCAGCATTCTGGTCCGATGAAAGAACCTGTAGAAGATCAAGTCAGATGACATACACAACAGCATATGTTGTTCCGAAAGGGAAAGCTTGAAATCCTCCGAATCCCTTTCGGCATCCCATCGGACCGGATGAAATTTTCAGACGTCCGTACCCGCTTCCGCGGAGCGTCCCGACCCAGCATCGTCGGATAAAACACATGCGACGGATTCAGTTGTTGCTGGGATGCTGCGATAAGCTGTGCTATTTAGGAAAGCACGTCCGTCCCCGAGGCCTATGCAGTGGCGGTCTTACGATGCATTGCCGCCAGAAGCTCCGTGTACGTTGACTCCCGCACACTTTCCTATGCGAACGTCCGGAGTCTGCAGGCCTTGTGTCCCTGGCTACCGAATGGTGTGACCTGGTCACCGATGATTCTCTGACTGGCAAAGTTGACTGGATATCCGAGGTCACGTAGCCAAGAGCGGTCGTGTGCGCTACCATGAGAATGAGGAAGCCTTATTGACAGTCTCTCCGGACTGACTATATGTCGGAGTGTCCCGAGCGACGGACGTATGCTCCGAATGCGAAACATTTTGTACCACAACATCTGGGGCCAGATGTTGTTGTACGAGAGAGGGGCCTCTCTCGCTCGCCGTCCGGATGGACCAGAACGAGCTATGAACTGGATTAAAAGGCTTCCTCCGTTCTCCATCTAATCTGTCGTCACTGGGTGTGCATTTGGTTAATTTATAGTGCTCGCATCACCCCAAAACTCCTTCTAGACCGCAACGGCAAACCCGGCTGCCGAACCATTCGATGAATGGACGCTACACCGGACGAGCTAGCAGGCGTCAAAGGCCGTCGAACCTACTAGGGTCCTCTTAGGCAATTGGCGTATTTACATGAGCACTTTTCCGCTAGCCCTTCATTAATTGTGACGACGGAGGCACACTGTTGGAAGACATCACAGATACATCACCCTAATCTTGATCGTCTGAAATAGAAATTGATAAAGTAGAGTGACCCTGCGGGGAAAGGACCGGAATGTCCAATTCCCCACTAACATACCGTGACATACGCTTCCTATGTTGTCATCGAAATCATACGATACAGAACAGGAGTTAATGCGAGTACACTGACCACATATAGAATGATTATAAAAGTCAGAGAAAGACTTCCTCTTATTACAATTGATCAAAATCCTTTCAATGTGAAAAGAAAACAAAGTCCTGGTACTCGCACCAACCCCTGACAATCAAAATACATAATAATAATATGATCCATTAATATAGAAAAAATAATTGAAAACAAAATATTTTGAAAAAATATTTTTTCAGAACAGCCCAAGTTTCTGAAAAGTAACGTTGAGCCCCAATGGATCCCAAGCCTAAGTGTGGACAAAAATTTTAAAAATATTTTAAACAATTTATTCAACACTTACGAACAATAATAATGTATCTAGTTATGATTAAAATAACATCAAGATATTATTTTCAAGAAATCCCCCCCTCCCACAGAGGGCTGTTGTAAATGTAAACAATGAGTGTAAAAACACTAAAATAAGACTCCAGGCACCCAGGCCCAAAATCCGTTACCAAAAATACACCATCTGATGCAAAACAGAGACTTCCAGGGAAGAAACTGCAGAACATCAGATGGTAGATGCAGAACACAACGCCTAACCACCCGTAGGTGAAGACGTAAACATGGGGAAAAGAACAGAATTCATTCTGTTATTCAGCTAAAACTCCCAAGAAATTTTAGTAATAATAATTACAGAAACTATGCCAAAAGCATGGGAGAATAGCAAGACGGGACTTAAAGGAAAGGGAGAGAGGAAAACACTGAAAAATCAGTGTAACTAAATAACAAGAATGACAACAAAATGGCTGCTGCCTCGAAAATAGGTAACTTAACATAATTTCATTAAAAAATTTTAAGTTACAGCCCTGATAATATTCTGTCACACATTTTTCCTCTCCTCCTTCTCTATCCTCCTTAGAATCACCATTTCACTGATATTTATGTGTCTGGCATCATTTAAACTGAGATTTACAAGCACAATTATTATTATTTTATTGGTGTTTAAGGGCACATACTTATGCACAATGGCTAATCGTGACCGTGACAGTTTTACGGGTGGAGGAAGCCGGAGTACCCGGAGAGAACCACCGAGCAACGACGAGCAGCTGTCAGCTCTCCAACATCGTAACTCTGCACTCTGCACCGCAGCACAGGCAGGGTTAGATTGGTTGAAGACATGCGCACCATCGACGTGCAGTACGCCTCAGTACACAGCGTCATCGTGCCCCCATGTAGGCAATCAGGGTGAAGTGTCTTGCCCAAGGACACAATGCGGTTGCCGCAGGTGGGATTCGAACCGAAGGCCTCTCGGCTTGCAGCCTGCACCTCTACCAACTGAGCCACCGCGCCACCATTTACAAGCACAAAGATCAGTCAGATGTTAACTGATGAAGGGCCAAACTTAGAATGATTAATGGCGCCAATTTCGGAACGTCCTTGACACTGCGCATGCGCAGTAGAGGTGAAGTGTGGAGGGCCATTCAGGACATGTTTTCTTTGGTTTTAGATGCAAATTTTGGGTATTGGGGGGGCAAAATTTGTGTTTGGCCCTATATTTTAAGAGTTAGCACCAGCTATGTCTGGGTCATTGGTACAGTATAAAAATATAGTTTATCAAGTGGTAGAGTGTTAAATTATTCTTGAAGGTGATTTATAACACCAGTATTTTTTTCGAAGATACCATGCCACCAGCATGGGGAGGCTGAGTTTAGCAAGATTTTGTTCATAAAAAACTGTTTTCTTATAATTTATTGGCAAGTACCTCCTGGCTCTCTCCAATGAATTGTAACAAAACAACTTTATATAAACATTTTTCTTGCTAATGCCTAGCAAAGAACAAGCTAATTCATACAGAGCAAAGCCAGTGAAGTGGCTTTCAGCACTTTTAGAGAGAGCCATGATTGTGGTTTCTAGCACTCAACCAGTTAACCCTTCACCCAACGAATCGGCCACATCCGCCGCGTAATTCACAAATTAAGTTGTTGAAAAAGTAAAAATTTTCCAAAAAATGTCAACAAAACTACATCATGTGACCCCCTCATTGGAACGGGGTCGTCGAGCCCGTTCCAATGAGGGGTCACATGATGTGGTTTTGTTGACATTTTTTGGAAAAATTTGAATTAAATTAATAAATTTTAGTATTTTCTGTGTTGGGTAAAGGGTTAACAGCTGGTGGCCTCTAAGAAACCAAATTTCAAGATAGTATAGAAGAAAGGAAGTAACAAGTAAAATGAAGGGTACTTACTCTCCTCCTGTTACAAATCTAAAGTCGTTCTCATTCGAATAACAAACACAATAAGTATTTCCTGCACTTTCAACCTGTGCCTGGGAGCCACATATGGAGCTCTTTAAAGCAATGTTCCACACCACAACACTGTAATATATAAAAATATTAAAATATATAAAGCGTCAAACAAAACAATCAAGATCACTTAGGTTCCGCTCTACAGTTTCGCACTATTGCACAGGGGTGAAATTCTAAACATAGGGCATATGTTGAAACTAAGGCCATGCAAAATAGAGATATATTTTTAGTATCAGAAATATGATTACATTAGGCTTTTTGTTGGACAACAGAACTTGAAGTTTTGGTCCCAAAGTTGGAGTCTGATACATAGGAGTAAATTACCAGATGAATTATGGGAAACAGTGGCTTTGAAAAATTGGCTACTTTTTAAAATGTAATTTTTACACGGGTTTGTTACCAGACAAGTAACTAAATGAAAGTGTCAATGACACTGTAGCTTAACTTGTCTGTGTGTAGAGTTTGATGAAAAGGATAATGTTCAATGTTTATGAAAGTATTATGAAATAGGACAAGAATTGTGATAATTGGGAATATTTTAATTCCTGTTCCCTGTATGCTATGTTTTTAATAAAAATAATATGAGGTGTAGACTGTACTAAAGAACTGAGGGGTGGGTTAATTTGGCCCTCAGTTATATGTGGCCCTCACAGTTAACGTATGTCAACGAAAGTTACCAAGTTACAGTGAAATTATTCCAAAACGAGTCATCCTATCAAGTTACATTGAAATCCCTTCATAAATATGGCTTGTAGACTGTGCTAAAGGTTTTTGGGCTTCAGGCCTGTGTAGCCACCACGGTTGACCCATTGCAACTGGGACGTCCTCATCTCGACATTATACTGAGCCATTCCACCAAGTTATAATGAAATCCCTTCACAAATACAACCTATAGTCTGTACTTAAGTTTTTCGGGTTTTGGGCTCGAGCAGCCATCATGGTTGAATGATCACAACCAAAAGGGGATGTTCTCATATGGGCATTATCTGGAGTGATCCTACAAAGTTACAATGAAATCTCTTCATAAATGTGACCTGTAGACTGTGCTAAAGGTTTTCGAGCTTCAGGCCTCTGTAGCCGTCACATCTGACCAATCATGACCAAAAGGGGATGCCATCATCTAGGCATTATATGGAGTCAACCTAACAAGTTACAATGAAATCCTTCCATAAATACAACCTATAGACTATGCTAAAGGTTTTGGGCTCAGGCAGCCATCAAGGCTGAATGATCATGACCAAAAGGGGACGTTCTCATCTAGACATTATTTGGAGTCATCCTACCAAGTTACAATGAAATCCCTTCATAAATATAACCTGCAGACGGTGCTAAAGGTTTTAGGGCTTCGGGCCCCTGTAGCCATCACAGTTGCCCAATCACATCCAAAAGAAAACGTTCTCATCTAAACATTATATGAAGTCAACCTACCAAGTTACAATGAAATCCCTCCATAAATATGACCTGTAGACTGTGCTAAAGGTTTTCTGGTTTTGGGCTCGGGCAGTCGTCACGGTTGACAGATCGTGACCAAATGGGGAAGTTCTCATCTAGACATCATATGGAGTCATCCTACCAGGTTACAATGAAATCCCTCCATATTAAATATGACCTGCAGACTGTGCTAAATGTTTTGGGGTTTCAGGCTTGGGCAGCCATCATGGCTGACAGATCATGAACAAGAGGACATTCTCATATAGACATTATACAGAGGCATCGTACCAAGTTACAATGAAATCCCTTCATAAATACGACCTGTATACTGTGCTAATGGTTTTTGGGCTCGGGCAGCCATACCGGTCGACCGATCATGACCAAAGGAGACGTTCTCATCTAGAAATGACCCCAAACCTGCATATGAAATTTCGTGACGATCAGACAAGAACTAGGGGGTGTACAGTAGCCTGTGCCAAAGGAAAATGTGAACAGACTCACAGACTAACAGACTTCCGCACACATGATACCAATAGCTTATCTTGACTTTGTCAAGTTAAGCTAAAAATGAAACGGAAGCATACAAATTTTTTTTTGCATTTTAGAAACAGGGGATACTCTGCTACAGGGGTAGGTAGGTGGGGTTGGTGGGAAAGTTAAAAAATTTATAGTAATTTATATATTTTTTATACTTACCAATGACCCAGACTTAGCTGGTGCTAACTCCACAAAAACCAGGGCCAAACACAAATTTTGCCCCCCAATCCCCAAAATTTGCATCCAAAACAAAAAGAAATCATGTCCTAAAGGACCTCCATAGTACGACTCTACTGCGCATGCGCAGTGACGCAGTCGTCCCGAAATTGGCGCCAAATATCATTCTTACTGGCAGTGCCTGGTCAGCGCTATGTACTCAGCGGGGAGGCAAGAGTTCCCAACTCAGGGAGGGCCATCCCCGTCTGGGTCATTGGTAAGTATAAAAAATATATAAATTACTATAAATTTTTTAACATTTTTATACTGTACCAATGACCCAGACTTAGCTGAATAGTAAACAGGCTGGAGGGCCTAGGACATAGAGGAAAATCCAATAAGCTCAATTATAAAATAAAGAGGTAACCCCTTAAGGAGAAAAGGAGTATTAGGCTTTACATGTATCTTTCTTATTTAATATTTAAATTAGAAAGATACACTACCCTTAATAATTGAGCACAATAACATTCATGTTCTCTATTAACATCCAGTATAACCTTTATACTAATTATTTTTAAAACAAGCCAATAAATAAAGTAGTCCAGAGAATTGAGACTCTTTATAATCATTTAAAAGTGTCCGAGTATTGTATATTAAAGCCCGTTTGACACTTGACATATACAAATGCTTCACACCGAGCTACACTTTAAAAATAAGACATGAATGAAATTAAACATTAATATTACACTTTAAAACCATCCCGGAAGCGACTCAGAAATACTGTCTTGGAGGAGGCATTCCCTTGCTTTTCACTATAAAGCAGGTGACCTAAGGGAACACCCGCCCCCCCCCCCCCCTTCCCCTTGCCCTGGGTCAAATAGCCCAGAGCGAAGAGGGCAGCCGGACGGAGTCACTGCCGGAACAGAAAGCCTGCATAACTATAGTTGCAACTGTTTAGTGGACGACATTCTGAGCAACAGATAACGGACCTAAACAATGCAGGTCTCCAGAAATGGACTCAATATTTCTGAGATAAAAATTAGTAAATGTGGATGGCTGAGACCAATAAGCAGCCTTCATTAAATCTGTAATAGCAACACTATTAGCATAAGCCCAGGAAGTAGAAAGAGCTCTTACTTCATGAGCAGAAATCTTAAGCACAGACTGCTGAGAAGAAGATAAATCTTCATACGCAGTACGGATAGTTAACTGAATCCATCTAGCAATAGAATGGACTGAAATGTCCTTTCTATTAGGCATCAAAGACAGAAAGAAACGTTTCCGTCCCTTTCTGATGAACTGAGATCTCTGTTTATAGATACGTAGTGCTCTAACAGGACAGAGTAAAGGCCTACGCCCGTCTGAAGACGGAAGAGCCTTAATAACAATAGGTTCCGGATATTTATTAGGAGCCTGATTCTTAGCTAAAAAACCGACGTTAGTAGTGAAGGTGATAGTGTTCCCAACACTACGATAATGAGAATCATCCACCGATAGTGCATGAAGCTCACTGACTCTTCTGGCAGAAGAGAAAGCTAAGAGAAAAGCTGTCTTATAAGATAAGAATTTGAAATCTACTGTCCCAAGAGGTTCAAATGGCTTTTCCTTCAATTTAAGGAGAACCCAAGCTAAATTCCACTTAGGAATTAATCTAAGAGTTCTGGGTCTATTTATCGAAAAGTTTCTAACCAATTTCGATAAAGAGACATTAGATCCAATTTGTAAACTATCATGATGTGCATAGGTATCAGATAACATAGATCTATAACCCTTTATAGTAACCGGTTGCAGTTTGATTTCGTCAAACAAGTATACTAGAAAGTTAGCAATGTCTGGTATAGAGGGATCAAATATATCAACAGAATGATCCCTACACCAACGACGGAAAACCTTCCACTTAGCCGCATAGTTTAGCGAAGAGGAGGTCCTCCTACAGTTAGAAATCGCGTCCACTGCTCGTCCTGTAAAGTGCTTGCCATGCAAGAAGGACCGCACAACGGAAAAACGTGAAGGTTGAGACCTTGCGGGTTGTGATGCAGTTGGCGCGATTTCCCCTGCCAAAGAAGATCCTCTCGTGGAGGGAGCTTCCGCGGTAGGTCCCACAACAGACACCTGAGTAGATTTATCCACGGTCTCTGTGGCGACAGAGATGCTACCAACAGAATCTTGCATTGAGATTGTTTTATCTTTAGCAATACTTGTTGAATTAACGGCGCTGGAGGATACGCATATCCTATCATTCCGTCCCAAGGGATCGATAGAGCGTCTACAGCAAATGCTCTTGGATCCGGACACGGGGACACATACGTCTGCAACTGATTGTTGAGATGTGTCGCAAATAAGTCTATCATTGGCCGTTCCCATTGGTAGCAAATCTGATTGAATACTTGTTTGTTGAGAGTCCACTCCGACGGCAACAAGCGACCCTTTCGAGAAAGGGAGTCTGCTAGCACATTCAGACGACCCGGTATGTGACGGACCGAAAGAAGAACGTGATGTTCCAACGCAAACAGAAGGATTCTTTCCGTTAGATTGAACAACGGAACTGAATGAGTGCCTCCCTGATTCCGTATATACGCCACTACTGTCGTATTGTCGGATAGGATTTGGACATGAGCATCGTGAATAATGTCCATCCAGTGACGTAACGCAAGCCAAATTGACATCATTTCCTTGATGTTTATGTGCTTGCACAGGAATTGCGGATCCCAAAGACCCTGGCATCTCGAATCCGTTGGGATTAATGATGCACCCCAACCTGTTTGACTGGCATCCGTCATAATGGTAAAACTCGGATCCGGCAACTGCAGCGGAACTCCTTGAGTTAACCACTGAATGTTTGCCCAAGTCTGAATCTCTTGTTTCACTTGATCTGACAAGAGAACGTCTACATCGAGCGAATGAATTTTCACACTCCAATTCTGAGTCAAGAAAATTTGAAGAGGCCGTGTGCGTAGCCGTCCCATCGGAATGAGATCCGCAGCGGCTCCGCACAGACCTATCAGTCTCATAAATTCTCTCGCTGTGACTTTGTCTGTATTTAGACAATAGCGAGCGTAACAACTGACTAATTTCGCTCTGGTTAATGGCAGACGAACGAGATTGTTGTGCGTCTCGAAGCTCATTCCCAGATGAGTGAATGACTTGGACGGCACCAGATCCGACTTCTCCTCGTTTACTATGAAACCGAGACGTCGGAGCAATAGAAGAAGATTCTGAACATCGTTCTGAAGCGTTAACTCGTTGCCGTACCTCTGAAGAATGTCGTCCAGGTAGGCCGACGTTACCGCAGACGAATGAGCTCGGAAGTAGATCATTACCGAGTTCATTACCCGAGTGAAAGCCCAGGGTGCTAGATTCAATCCGAAGCACATGGACCGGAACTGATAAACCACTCCTAGGACTGCGAAGCGTAGATACTTTCGGAATGTCGGATGTACCATGACGTGAAAGTACGCATCTTTGAGATCTATGCTCGTTGCATAATCGTTCACCCGAATACTCGCTCTGACCGATCGAATCGTCTCCATATAAAACTTCGGAGCGATGATCAGCTTGTTTATCCAGCTCAAATCTATGACTGGACGGAACGAGCCGTCTGGTTTCGGAACCAGAAACAGATGGCTGTAGAATCCCAGCGATTCCTGGTTTTCTACGACCTCTACCGCGTTCTTCATTAAAAGAGACTGCACCTCTGATAGCAGAGCGTCTCTTTTCTGAGGGTTTGACGGAAGATGAGTCCACTTTGGACTTCGAGTTAATGGAGGCTTTCGTTTGAAGGATATCTTTAGACCTTCCGAAGTCACTCCTCTCACCCACGGATCGTCCGTAATCGACGCCCACTCTTGAGAAAAACTCGACAACCTTCCGCCAACCGGAACGCGATAGAGGTTTGAGCCATCACCTCCTGGATCTGCGAGGCCTGCGGTAGGAGAAACCACGTCTTCCACGACCCGCACGTCGCCTCGTCGACCTCGGGGCGTCCGACCGATTGTCCCGGCCTGAAGGACGTCCCGAACGAGAGTCGCTATCCTGACGGTCTCTCGAATAAGAGCTAGAGGACGCACCGGAACCTCTATAGGAACCTCTCTTGGGCGGATAAGACCCAGAAGTGCCCGCCTTATTCGTGTCTGCTGAATCCGACCTTTTAGGAGCGGATCTAAACAACAGAGAATCACTAGCTTTCTTTTTAATATTATCATAAATAGCGGAAAGCTTGCCGTCAAAGAGAAGATCTCCTGAGACCGAAGTGACTCTAAGAGAGTTCTTCACCTTAGAATCCACTAGTGTGGATGTAGACAGGGCTGCGTCACGTCTAACCAACTCCAGATTTGCCACTGAAAGGGCGGAGTTACACGTGGAATAAGCTACTGCCCTTGAAAGAAGTCTTAAGGAGGATTGTATATCCTGAAACTCTTCCCCTTGAAGACGCAGTGATAACGCCTTCGTAAGGTGATCTGCTTAAGATAAGGCATCTAAATTGGCTCTGTTAGACGCAATAGCTGTTTCCAACACTGCGGTTGGAATAGAAGCTGACGACGGTAATGATAGCTCTAAGTCTTCCGCCTCGTCGTCCATACGCAGAGGAACTCTCGGTATACCCTGACCTGCCGTGTCGAATTTATTCCTTGCATTAATGAAAGGCAGGTTGAGAGTATTTGCGGACAAGAAGCCTGCTTTCCCTGTCCTGGAAGCAAGTTTAAAAATAGCGTCGTTCAATAATTCAAATGTTCTTGCAACATTATTGGACTGCGACGGAAACTCGGGAGCGATGTCCCTGAACCGCTCGAAAAAATCAGAGTCCAATGACGCTATAATTCTCCTGTCCGGAAGCGCAGCAGTCTGGCCCGACGGAACAACTTGAGGAAGAAAGTGCCGGATGAAGTCTACGGCAGCTTTGTGTTGTTCCGAAAGGGATAGCTCCAATTCATCCGTATCCCTTTCACCATCCGGTCGGACCTCCCGATGTTCCCGGTCGTCCGCCCCCGATGCTTCGGCGGAGCGTACCGACCCAGCGCCGTCGGATAATTCTCGATCCGACACCGTCTCTGTCGGCTGCTGGGATGCTGCGATAAGCTGTGCTATCTGCACTAGAATGTCCGACGTCGAGACCTGCGGAGGAGCGGTCTTTCGCTGCTTTGCCGAGGGCAGCTCCGCATCAGATGGCTCCCGCATACTTTTCCTATGCGAACGTCCGGAGTCCATCGGTCTCGAATCCCTGGCTGCCGGATGGTGTGACCTGGTCGCCGAATAATCCTTCATCGGCGAAGCTGGCAAGATATCGGAGGTCACGCAGCCAAGGTGCGGTCGTGTGCGCCGGCGAGAAGAGGAAGCCTTAACAGTCTCTGCGGACTGCTTATACAACGGAGCGTCCCGAGCGACGGACGTATGCTCCGCTAAAGACACATTTTGTACCACAACATCTGGTCCCAGATGTTGTTGTACGAGAGAGGGGCCTCTCTCGCTCGCGGCCCGGCTGGACCTGGACGAGCTAGGAACCGGACTAAAAGGCTTCCTCCGTTCTCGTTCACTATCCGCCGTCACTGGGTGTGCATCTATTATTTTTATAGTGCTCGCATCACCCAAAATTTCCTCTTGGACCGCATCGGACGAACCCGGCTGCCGAACCATTCGGTGAATGGACGCTACACCGGGCGAGCTAGCGGACGACATTTGTCTAATCTCCATGAGCACTTTTGCCGCTAGCTCTGTATTTAATTGTGACGACGGACGCACACTTGAAGAAGATAACATGGAAACATCACCCTGTTCTGGTTCCTCTGAAATAGAAACTGAGAGAGTAGAGTGACCTTGTGGAGAAAGAGCCGGCATCGCTCTTTCTCCAGAAACAACATATCGTGACACACGTTTCCAATGTTTCTCATCCCAATGTTCACATACAGGACAGGGATTAATGCGAGAACACTGACTACAATTTATGCAATAATCATGAAAGTCAGAGGAAGATTTCTTCCTATTACAATTTGAACAAGTTCCCTTCATTGTGAAAGAACAACAATAAGTCCTAGTTACTCACAAAAACCCCTGACACAAAGATACATAATAACATGATCCATTAATAAATGAAAAAACAATTGCAAAACAAAATAATTTTGAAAAAATATTTTTTCAGAGAAGCCCAAGTTGCTGAAAAGTAACGTTGAGCCCCGATGGATCCGATGGCAAAGTGTGGTCAAAAATTTTAAAATTATATAAAATAATTAATGAGACACTTTCGGATAATATAAATGTATCTTATAATGAGATAAACTACCTCAAAGGCAAACAGCCCCCCTCAAAAAAGGCTGTTGCCAATGAAAACAAACAGTGTAAACACAGAAGAAAACATGACTCCAGGCACTGAAAAAACTGGCCCGGAATCAGTCCTCAATTACACTCTATCTGATGCAAAACAGAGACTCCCAGGGGAGAATCTGCAGAACATCAGATGGAAGATGCAGAACACAAACGTTATACACCCATGGGTGAAAACGTAACTATGGGGAAAATAACAGAAAACATTCTGTAACCAAGCAACTCTCCCAGGGAATTTTTAGAAATGAAACTTCTCAAAAATATGCCAAAAGCATGGGAGAATTGCAAGGGGGGACTTTAGAAGGTTAGGGGAGAGGAAACACTGAATAAGCAGTGCAACAATTAGCAAGAATGACAACAAGAGGCGTTTGCCTCGAAAATAGGCAACTTAACATAATTTTAACAAAAAATTTTAAGTACAGCCCTGATTATTTTTTGCCACTTCTTTTTTCCTCTCCTCCTTCTATCCTCCTTAGAATCACATTTTCTCCAAGAATTACGTGTCTGGCATCCTTTAAACTGAGATTTACAAGCACAAAGATCAGTGAGATGTTGACTGATGAAGGGCCAAACAGAGAATGATATTTGGCGCCAATTTCGGGACGACTGCGTCACTGCGCATGCGCAGTAGAGTCGTACTATGGAGGTCCTTTAGGACATGATTTCTTTTTGTTTTGGATGCAAATTTTGGGGATTGGGGGGCAAAATTTGTGTTTGGCCCTGGTTTTTGTGGAGTTAGCACCAGCTAAGTCTGGGTCATTGGTACAGTATAAAAATATTCTGCTTTTGAGGTGGCTGGGTGGCTGAAAATGACTGGTTCAGCATTTTTTCATGCAATTTTTCAGGTTGAAGTCTTGCCTTTGACAATAAATTATTCCACCCACATTCAGATTGTTTATTTCTAATTAGTCAGATAGTGTTGTATGTTTTTTGTGGATTTCCAAAATGTAATACATGTTATGGGCTAGACAACTAAGTTACAGAATATTTGCATTTGAAGAGAGTGTTTGGCATGTCATTTTTGAAAATGCATGGAAAACTATGGAGCGGAACCTTAGTTGTGGGAAAGGAACAAAATGGAAAGTAATTTCAAAGTTCAATAAATAAGTAAAATAACCAGGCAAGTAATTTTTTCATTTTTTGCATCAAAAACATAGCTTATGACCCTCATTGAATGAACTCAATGACCTCGTTCCAATGAGGGGTCATAAGCTCTGTTTTTGAGACAAAAAAAGTGAAAAAATAATGGATGGTGATTTTTGTGAATACCGGTAGAGCAGTCAGGTTTTGGATGTTATGTTGGGTAAATGGTTAAATTAAACTAAATCCATACTAGAAGTGTACAATGATTTATTTCTCAATATATGGTTAACTCTTAACCCGCTGAGTATTTTCAAAATATTTTTCATCAAATCTAGTCATGGCTGCTTGTAGCAGCCATGACTAGCTTGACGAAACATTTATCCATATTTAACTCAAGAAATTGTTGCTCTAAATATCCATTCAATTTCGGAGAGAAATTTATTATTGTGCCCAAATTATACTTATTTTAGTGGCAAGATAAATCCTGCCCTGGGCAGGGATATCTGCCGGCAGCATGTAAAGAGTTAAATTAAAATTAGGACCAGTGATCCAAAAAATTGGAAATTTAAAATAATTTCTATATTTATCATACCTACCACTATCCCCCGACATAGCTAATATTCAATTTGACAGAATTCATGTCAAACACTTAATTCTGAACCCCAAAATTATGCCAAATAGCTAAAAAAATAAAGAGTCCTGTATGGACCTCCATAGATGATATCTGCTCACGTGCAGAGGTCCAGGAAGTGACATCCAATCCCAACAACAACCATTTTTTTTTGCTCCTACTAAGTGTTAACAGTTGTACAGTACGTGGAGAGTGTATTATCATTAAATCACCTGCAGAGTGGAGATTCCACCCGAGCAATAATTGCAAATTTGTTGCAAAGCATAACCATCACAAGCAAAGTTCCAGCCAATGGACCTCCGGGTTAAACCCGGAGGTCCATTGGCTGAAACTTTGCTTGTGTTTTTTGCCCATATGTACAGAATTTGAAAGTGATACTTTGGGTGATACTCCACTCCGCGGGTGTTTTAGTTACAATCCACTCTCCACGTACTGTATGCCAGGAGGTGTGAGTAGACAACCCATGGGAAGGTAGTTTCTGTCTGGACCAGTGTTAGGTATGATAACTGACTGAATTTGGGTGCCCCTGTTAACCCTTTCTCTAACAGCTGTATCCACTCAAGTAATATGCAAATTCAGCAGCTGAAAAAAAGTTAAAAAATTTATAGTAATTTATATATTTTTTATACTTACCAATGACCCAGACTTAGCTGGTGCTAACTCCACAAAAACCAGGGCCAAACACAAATTTTGCCCCCCAATCCCCAAAATTTGCATCCAAAACAAAAAGAAATCATGTCCTAAAGGACCTCCATAGTACGACTCTACTGCGCATGCGCAGTGACGTAGTCGTCCCGAAATTGGCGCCAAATATCATTCTTACTGGCAGTGCCTGGTCAGCGCTATGTACTCAGCGGGGAGGCAAGAGTTCCCAACTCAGGGAGGGCCATCCCCGTCTGGGTCATTGGTAAGTATAAAAAATATATAAATTACTATAAATTTTTTAACATTTTTATACTGTACCAATGACCCAGACTTAGCTGAATAGTAAACAGGCTGGAGGGCCTAGGACATAGAGGAAAATCCAATAAGCTCAATTATAAAATAAAGAGGTAACCCCTTAAGGAGAAAAGGAGTATTAGGCTTTACATGTATCTTTCTTATTTAATATTTAAATTAGAAAGATACACTACCCTTAATAATTGAGCACAATAACATTCATGTTCTCTATTAACATCCAGTATAACCTTTATACTAATTATTTTTAAAGCAAGCCAATAAATAAAGTAGTCCAGAGAACTGAGACTCTTTATAATCATTTAAAAGTGTCCGAGTATTGTATATTAAAGCCCGTTTGACACTTGACATATACAAATGCTTCACACCGAGCTACACTTTAAAAATAAGACATGAATGAAATTAAACATTAATATTACACTTTAAAACCATCCCGGAAGCGACTCAGAAATACTGTCTTGGAGGAGGCATTCCCTTGCTTTTCACTATAAAGCAGGTGACCTAAGGGAACACCCGCCCCCCCCCCCCCCCCCCTTCCCCTTGCCCTGGGTCAAATAGCCCAGAGCGAAGAGGGCAGCCGGACGGAGTCACTGCCGGAACAGAAAGCCTGCATAACTATAGTTGCAACTGTTTAGTGGACGACATTCTGAGCAACAGATAACGGACCTAAACAATGCAGGTCTCCAGAAATGGACTCAATATTTCTGAGATAAAAATTAGTAAATGTGGATGGCTGAGACCAATAAGCAGCCTTCATTAAATCTGTAATAGCAACACTATTAGCATAAGCCCAGGAAGTAGAAAGAGCTCTTACTTCATGAGCAGAAATCTTAAGCACAGACTGCTGAGAAGAAGATAAATCTTCATACGCAGTACGGATAGTTAACTGAATCCATCTAGCAATAGAATGGACTGAAATGTCCTTTCTATTAGGCATCAAAGACAGAAAGAAACGTTTCCGTCCCTTTCTGATGAACTGAGATCTCTGTTTATAGATACGTAGTGCTCTAACAGGACAGAGTAAAGGCCTACGCCCGTCTGAAGACGGAAGAGCCTTAATAACAATAGGTTCCGGATATTTATTAGGAGCCTGATTCTTAGCTAAAAAACCGACATTAGTAGTGAAGGTGATAGTGTTCCCAACACTACGATAATGAGAATCATCCACCGATAAGGCATGAAGCTCACTGACTCTTCTGGCAGAAGAGAAAGCTAAGAGAAAAGCTGTCTTATAAGATAAGAATTTGAAATCTACTGTCCCAAGAGGTTCAAATGGCTTTTCCTTCAATTTAAGGAGAACCCAAGCTAAATTCCACTTAGGAATTAATCTAAGAGTTCTGGGTCTATTTATCGAAAAGTTTCTAACCAATTTCGATAAAGAGACATTAGATCCAATTTGTAAACTATCATGATGTGCATAGGTATCAGATAACATAGATCTATAACCCTTTATAGTAACAGGTTGCAGTTTGATTTCGTCAAACAAGTATACTAGAAAGTTAGCAATGTCTGGTATAGAGGGATCAAATATATCAACAGAATGATCCCTACACCAACGACGGAAAACCTTCCACTTAGCCGCATAGTTTAGCGAAGAGGAGGTCCTCCTACAGTTAGAAATCGCGTCCACTGCTCGTCCTGTAAAGTGCTTGCCATGCAAGAAGGACCGCACAACGGAAAAACGTGAAGGTTGAGACCTTGCGGGTTGTGATGTAGTTGGCGCGATTTCCCCTGCCAAAGAAGATCCTCTCGTGGAGGGAGCTTCCGCGGTAGGTCCCACAACAGACACCTGAGTAGATTTATCCACGGTCTCTGTGGCGACAGAGATGCTACCAACAGAATCTTGCATTGAGATTGTTTTATCTTTAGCAATACTTGTTGAATTAACGGCGCTGGAGGATACGCATATCCTATCATTCCGTCCCAAGGGATCGATAGAGCATCTACTGCAAATGCTCTTGGATCCGGACACAGGGACACATACGTCTGCAACTGATTGTTGAGATGTGTCGCAAATAAGTCTATCATTGGCCGTTCCCATTGGTAGCAAATCTGATTGAATACTTGTTTGTTGAGAGTCCACTCCGATGGCAACAAGCGACCCTTTCGTGAAAGGGAGTCTGCAAGCACATTCAGACGACCCGGTATGTGACGGACCGAAAGAAGAACGTGATGTTCCAACGCAAACAGAAGGATTCTTTCCGTTAGATTGAACAACGGAACTGAATGAGTGCCTCCCTGATTCCGTATATACGCCACTACTGTCGTATTGTCGGATAGGATTTGGACATGAGCATCGTGAATAATGTCCATCCAGTGACGTAACGCAAGCCAAATTGACATCATTTCCTTGATGTTTATGTGCTTGCACAGGAATTGCGGATCCCAAAGACCCTGGCATCTCGAATCCGTTGGGATTAATGATGCACCCCAACCTGTTTGACTGGCATCCGTCATAATGGTAAAACTCGGATCCGGCAACTGCAGCGGAACTCCTTGAGTTAACCACTGAATGTTTGCCCAAGTCTGAATCTCTTGTTTCACTTGATCTGACAAGAGAACGTCTACATCGAGCGAATGAATTTTCACACTCCAATTCTGAGTCAGGAAAATTTGAAGAGGCCGTGTGCGTAGCCGTCCCATCGGAATGAGATCCGCGGCGGCTCCGCACAGACCTATCAGTCTCATAAATTCTCTCGCCATGACTTTGTCTGTATTCAGACAATAGCGAGCGTAAGAACTGACTAATTTCGCTCTGGTTAACGGCAGACGAACGAGATTGTTGTGCGTCTCGAAGCTCATTCCGAGATGAGTGAATGACTTGGACGGCACCAGATCCGACTTCTCCTCGTTTACTATGAAACCGAGACGTCGGAGCAATAGAAGAAGATTCTGAACATCGTTCTGAAGCGTTAACTCGTTGCCGTACCTCTGAAGAATGTCGTCCAGGTAGGCCGACGTTACCGCAGACGAATGAGCTCGGAAGTAGATCATTACCGAGTTCATTACCCGAGTGAAAGCCCAGGGTGCTAGATTCAATCCGAAGCACATCGCCCGGAATTGATACACCACTCCTAGGACTGCGAAGCGTAGATACTTTCGGAATGTCGGATGTACCATGACGTGAAAGTACGCATCTTTGAGATCTATGCTCGTTGCATAATCGTTCACCCGAATACTCGCTCTGACCGATCGAATCGTCTCCATATAAAACTTCGGAGCGACGATCAGCTTGTTTATCCAGCTCAAATCTATGACTGGACGGAACGAGCCGTCTGGTTTCGGAACCAGAAACAGATGGCTGTAGAATCCCAGCGATTCCTGGTTTTCTACGACCTCTACCGCGTTCTTCATTAAAAGAGACTGCACCTCTGATAGCAGAGCGTCTCTTTTCTGAGGGTTTGACGGAAGATGAGTCCACTTTGGACTTCGAGTTAATGGAGGCTTTCGTTTGAAGGATATCTTTAGACCTTCCGAAGTCACTCCTCTCGCCCACGGGTCGTCCGTAATCGACGCCCACTCTTGAGAAAAACTCGACAACCTTCCGCCAACCGGAACGCGATAGAGGTTTGAGCCATCACCTCCTGGATCTGCGAGGCCTGCGGTAGGAGAAACCACGTCTTCCACGACCCGCACCTCGCCTCGTCGACCTCGGGGCGTCCGACCGATTGTCCCGGCCTGAAGGACGTCCCGAACGAGAGTCGCTATCCTGACGGTCTCTCGAATAAGAGCTAGAGGACGCACCGGAACCTCTATAGGAACCTCTCTTGGGCGGATAAGACCCAGAAGTGCCCGCCTTATTCGTGTCTGCTGTATCCGACCTTTTAGGAGCGGATCTAAACAACAGAGAATCACTAGCTTTCTTTTTAATATTATCATAAATAGTGGAAAGCTTGCCGTCAAAGAGAAGATCTCCTGAGACCGAAGCGACTCTAAGAGAGTTCTTCACCTTAGAATCCACTAGTGTGGATGTAAACAGGGCTGCGTCACGTCTAACCAACTCCAGATTTGCCACTGAAAGGGCGGAGTTACACGTGGAGTAAGCTACTGCCCTTGAAAGAAGTCTTAAGGAGGATTGTATATCCTGAAACTCTTCCCCTTGAAGACGCAGTGATAACGCCTTCGTAAGGTGATCTGCGTAAGATAAGGCATCTAAATTGGCTCTGTTAGACGCAATAGCTGTTTCCAACACTGCGGTTGGAATAGAAGCTGACGACGGTAATGATAGCTCTAAGTCTTCCGCCTCGTCGTCCATACGCAGAGGAACTCTCGGTATACCCTGACCTGCCGTGTCGAATTTATTCCTTGCATTAATGAAAGGCAGGTTGAGAGTATTTGCGGACAAGAAGCCTGCTTTCCCCGTCCTGGAAGCAAGTTTAAAAATAGCGTCGTTCAATAATTCAAATGTTCTTGCAACATTATTGGACTGCGACGGAAACTCGGGAGCAATGTCCCTGAACCGCTCAAAAAATTCAGAGTCCAATGACGCTATGATTCTCCTGTCCGGAAGCGCAGCAGTCTGGCCCGACGGAACAACTTGAGGAAGAAAGTGCCGGATGAAGTCCACGGCAGCTTTGTGTTGTTCCGAAAGGGATAGCTCCAATTCATCCGTATCCCTTTCACCATCCTGTCGGACCTCCCGATGTTCCCGGTCGTCCGCCCCCGATGCTTCGGCGGAGCGTACCGACCCAGCGCCGTCGGATAATTCTCGATCCGACACCGTCTCTGTCGGCTGCTGGGATGCTGCGATAAGCTGTGCTATCTGCACTAGAATGTCCGACGTCGAGACCTGCGGAGGAGCGGTCTTTCGCTGCTTTGCCGAGGGCAGCTCCGCATCAGATGGCTCCCGCATACTTTTCCTATGCGAACGTCCGGAGTCCATCGGTCTCGAATCCCTGGCTGCCGGATGGTGTGACCTGGTCGCCGAAGAATCCTTCATCGGCGAAGCTGGCAAAATATCGGAGGTCACGCAGCCAAGGTGCGGTCGTGTGCGCCGGCGAGAAGAGGAAGCCTTAACAGTCTCTGCGGACTGCTTATACAACGGAGCGTCCCGAGCGACGGACGTATGCTCCGCTAAAGACACATTTTGTACTACAACATCTGGTCCCAGATGTTGTTGTACGAGAGAGGGGCCTCTCTCGCTCGCGGCCCGGCTGGACCTGGACGAGCTAGGAACCGGACTAAAAGGCTTCCTCCGTTCTCGTTCACTATCCGCCGTCACTGGGTGTGCATCTATTATTTTTATAGTGCTCGCATCACCCAAAATTTCCTCTTGGACCGCATCGGACGAACCCGGCTGCCGAACCATTCGGTGAATGGACGCTACACCGGGCGAGCTAGCGGACGACATTTGTCTAATCTCCATGAGCACTTTTGCCACTAGCTCTGTATTTATTTGTGACGACGGACGCACACTTGAAGAAGATAACATGGAAACATCACCCTGTTCTGGTTCCTCTGAAATAGAAACTGAGAGAGTAGAGTGACCTTGTGGAGAAAGAGCCGGCATCGCTCTTTCTCCAGAAACAACATATCGTGACACACGTTTCCAATGTTTCTCATCCCAATGTTCACATACAGGACAGGGATTAATGCGAGAACACTGACTACAATTAATGCAATAATCATGAAAGTCAGAGGAAGATTTCTTCCTATTACAATTTGAACAAGTTCCCTTCATTGTGAAAGAACAACAATAAGTCCTAGTTACTCGCAAAAAACCCTGACACAAAGATACATAATAACATGATCCATTAATAAATGAAAAAACAATTGCAAAACAAAATAATTTTGAAAAAATATTTTTTCAGAGAAGCCCAAGTTGCTGAAAAGTAACGTTGAGCCCCGATGGATCCGATGGCAAAGTGTGGTCAAAAATTTGAAAATTATATAAAATAATTAATGAGACACTTTCGGATAATATAAATGTATCTTATAATGAGATAAACTACCTCAAAGGCAAACAGCCCCCCTCAAAAAAGGCTGTTGCCAATGAAAACAAACAGTGTAAACACAGAAGAAAACATGACTCCAGGCACTGAAAAAACTGGCCCAGAATCAGTCATCAATTACACTCTATCTGATGCAAAACAGAGACTCCCAGGGGAGAATCTGCAGAACATCAGATGGAAGATGCAGAACACAAACGTTATACACCCATGGGTGAAAACGTAACTATGGGGAAAATAACAGAAAACATTCTGTAACCAAGCAACTCTCCCAGGGAATTTTTAGAAATGAAACTTCTCAAAAATAAGCCAAAAGCATGGGAGAATTGCAAGGGGGGACTTTAGAAGGTTAGGGGAGAGGAAACACTGAATAAGCAGTGCAACAATTAGCAAGAATGACAACAAGAGGCGTTTGCCTCGAAAATAGGCAACTTAACATAATTTCAACAAAAAATTTTAAGTACAGCCCTGATTATTTTTTGCCACTTCTTTTTCCTCTCCTCCTTCTATCCTCCTTAGAATCACATTTTCGCCAAGAATTACGTGTCTGGCATCCTTTAAACTGAGATTTACAAGCACAAAGATCAGTGAGATGTTGACTGATGAAGGGCCAAACAGAGAATGATATTTGGCGCCAATTTCGGGACGACTACGTCACTGCGCATGCGCAGTAGAGTCGTACTATGGAGGTCCTTTAGGACATGATTTCTTTTTGTTTTGGATGCAAATTTTGGGGATTGGGGGGCAAAATTTGTGTTTGGCCCTGGTTTTTGTGGAGTTAGCACCAGCTAAGTCTGGGTCATTGGTACAGTATAAAAATATTATTTTTCAAGAAGTTTCAACAAAACTATATCATGTGAGCTTGTCACAGTGAGGGGTCACATCACTCACATGTTATGGTTCTGTTGAAATTTCTGGAAAAATATGAAAAAATTATTTTTAAAATAATACATTCTGATATTGTCTACATTGGGTAAAGACAGTTATTGAGAGGTTGGATAACCAGCCATTACATTTAAGGACATAGAAATATAGGCAACTGCATGTGCTAGTGATTCTCCTTATGATTATAACAAGCTTTAAATATATACACTACGGCCAAACAAGCATAATACAGACTCCTCTGTGGCTGTTATGTAACTTCCTCATAAAGAAGGTAACTTAGTCATAAGAAAACACTGGTACCCATAAGTGGAGAAGCATGAACGAAAGAATTCAAAGATATACAACTGATGAAATAATAAACTATTGTCTCATCCCTTAAGTTTTTAATTACAATAATACAGGCTGGAAAGAGTATAAATGACATACTAGAGCGAGGCCATGCTCTAAGGGAGAAGAAAAAGATTCAACATACAAGTTAATCTAATTTCCTCACCAAAGCAAAGCTGAAGAAATCTCATCACCAAATCAGGTACCCTACTACCCGTGTTACTATATTGTCCCCGGAGTTGCAATGTGCTCTATGTGCCTACTGGTACATAGAACACATTGAAACTCAGGGGCCGATTTCTACCTATTGCTAGGGACTCAAACTGTAATTGTAGTGTTGCTGTAGATGGGGATTTCATAGAACAGGCAATCATAGGTAAAAAAATTAATACTATACTTGGAGAAAAAGAAAAAAAACCGAAATAGTGAAAATATGATGATTTGTTGTATTTCACCAGTATCTACCTTCCATCATCTGGTCCACCAAGAGATACAAGAAATTTGTCATTTGGGGAGAATGCTAGTGCTTGCACTTTTACTTTGTGAATTGTCAGTGTTGCATATAAACATCTTTTTTCAAAATCCCAGATGATAATATCTGCCTGTTAAAAGAGAAAAACACAATAATTACTATAACTGACAAGAAAATATTTGTTCCTGATGCTTTTTAGTTTTTTTCAGGCCTTAAAATTTGTCCCAATTTGCAAGAATCGGTTTTGATTTTTTACACAATGCATATTTTACCACACTTGTCCTCATCCACCTCTCTACACCCCACCACCAAAAAAACAAACAAACAAAAAAGCTTTTGCATGATAAATTTTTATGAATTCAAACAGTAAGCCACCTATTAACCTTTTACCCAATGCACACAATATCAGAATTTAATATTTTGCCTATTTTTTTCAAACTTTTCAAAACACTTCGACAAAACCATATCATATGATCCCTCATTGGAACAAGCTTGACAAGCTCGTTCCAATGAGGGGTCACATGATATGATTTTGTTGAAATATTTGAAATATAATATTTTATCAACTGATCAATATGTAAACTATGTGAGCAGATGTGGATGTATCAAGATAACTGTTTTCATCACAAGTGCTCAGTACAAAGTGATATGCCCACACTCTTTTTGAGTATGAACCATAATTATCTCATTGTGACTACGTTTTGAAATTGGCTGAATATAATATGCAATGTTATATTTTAAAGGCATGTAAAACACCCCAATGTTGAATACACACAGTGATATGGATGTAAACTTATTGGGTAATGCTCATCACTTCTGAAGAGATATTCTTATATCTTCCAGATAACGAAAAGTAATTGTTAGAGATTTCCAGCTATCTCATGAGGTAGCATAAAATAATGTTATAGCCTTGTGAGTGCAATCAGTGCACATGTTCACACCATTTTTCAAGTATGCTTGACGATTCTCCTAATCTCCATACCTTTACATAACTGTTTATCAATCTGAATGTACAGTTAAAACTAGAAGTGCACAAATAGCACGTTGATCTGCGCATTAATCTACACGTTATGACCATAGTAAGGCTATCGAATTCTGTACATATGCTCTGTGCACAGGCAATGTTTCAGCCAATGGACGTCCGGGTAACCCAGAGGTCCATTGGCAGAAACATAGCCTGTGTTTGCTATGAGTAACCAGAAGTAACCATTCGATATGGCAATTGTGCACAATTCCTAAGTGCAATTAAGCCTAGATAAGCGCACGGTTCATGACATGACTTCTAGTTTTAACTGTAGTGACCAATCATTGCTAAACTGTTGAATATTTTACCCAAATTTATTTATTTACCTAATATACATGCAATTTAAACGCAAATATAGTATTCCATAAGTACAAACAAAAATTAGTTTACGATTGTATTACTCTTTGTCCCAATCCATACGATATTAAAGTTTGTTATTTTAATATCTTTTTTTCAAATTTTTCATTAAACCGTAACAAAACCATATGCGACCCTCTCATTTAAAAAAGATCAGAAAGCTTGTTCCAATGAGGGGTCACATGATATGATTTTTACTTTTTAAATGTTCAATTTGTATATAACCTGGTAAATGTGGCTGATTTATTAGGTAAAGGCTGTCATTGATAGAGCTGGGAGGTTAATCGCAACCATGGGTCTGGATCGGTAGTGAGAGACTACTGAAAATCACAACCGCATTCCAATAAAGACAACTGCAAATAAAGTTTTAAAATTCCAGTGCATTTTAAGATACTGCACGTAATATCAAATTACCAGAATGACCACATAATTCACGTTATAATAAATGCAATATCTACGAACCTGCAGGCCACCATCCAATAATTTCTGTGTATATTTGAATTGAGTTAAAAAACAAAACTGTTGTACACTATTCTTGCACCAATGACATTTTATAGACAGTAAGCCAAGATTTGATGTTTTTGGTATCAATACACAGAACCCAACAGGATATTCATTAATATTCATGACCTGTTAACACCAAGGGTAAAGCAAGCTGCATGGTAAAATGTCATCAGTCTATCAAATGTGGTTTCCTTTGATAAACTATAACTTGCCACTTGCTCTTCATTTATAGTGTCCAATATATTTATTTTTACAGGGAATTTTTAAAGCTTGAACATCAAAATCAGTTTCAAATTCACGGTTGAAGTCAGATGGAAATTTAGAGTTACAATGACCAAAATGAGCGACTTTTACTTGATAAACTTTTGAGCGTCGGTATAATTGTTTAGGGTCGTTAGGTTATCCTAAACACAGTTTGGGGTTTTATTTTTGTTGCCGGACATTTTACAACATCACAGGCATAGATGTCTTATAATTATTTTTTCAACTGATACAATTAACAGAAGATGTCTTATTAGGTGTTTGTGGAAGACATTGTAATTATAGGGCCGATCTGATACAGTTAAAACTAGAAGTCCTGTCATGAAATGCGCAGAAATAGCACGTTGATATGCGTGTTAATGTGCGCGTTATGGCCCAAGTCAAGCTATCAAATTCTGTACATATGGCCTGTGCACAAGCAATGTTTCAGCCAATGGACCTCCGGGTAACCCGGAGGTCCATTGGCAGAAACATTGCATGTGTTTGCTATGAGTGACCAAGAGAACATGCCGTGCTTTGGATGCCATTCAATATGGCAACTGCGCGCAATTCCAACGTGCAATTAAGCCTAGATAAGCGCACAATTCGTGACAGGACTTCTAGTTTTAACTGTAGGTATATACGGACAGTTTCTATATATGCTCATGGACAACTGAAACCACAACCAAGGTTTTTTTATTTAAAAAATCGAAACTGCAACCGCAGTTTAAATCTCACAACTTCACAGCTCTAGTCATTGATAGGACATCTTAAAAAGACATTCTCATATTAGACTCAGGGTCAATCTATTCTTCAGTACCCATTATCAGTTTACATTACAAGATTTCATGAACATGTTAACACATGTCATAACTGAAAATATCTTACATATCTGGCCTGGACATTGTTTCCAAATTTTCAAGCGGATTGCTTGGGGTTTAACAGCACTTTTCACAGCCAGGGTCACCTCGTGTCTGACATTTTTACGGGTGAAGGAAGCCAGCATACCCAAAGAGAACCAATCAGGGCTGTCACAATTTTTAAATTTAGGAATCGATTAATCGTCGCAAATAATCGATAATAATCGATAAATCGTACCTAGATGACCCCCACCCCTCTCCATCTCTTTGAAGTCGATAAAAATGAAGTTCAAGTCAGCTGACCTACCTCAAGTAAACAACGAAGACGATCAACTTTTAGGTACATTCAAAGCTTTGATGTTCTGAACTTTTGAACCGTCAGTGTAATAATCAAGACCGGTCAGCAGTTGCGATCTTCGTAACTGCCGACCGGTCTTGATTGTTACACTGACAGTTCAAAGATTCAGAACATCAAAGCTTTGATGAATGTATCTGGAAGACAAATGCTTACAATGGCTTCTTGGGGTTTAATATCGATGTTCTTAACTCAATACCTTTAGAAACAATAGTTTTTTCATCAAATTTTCTTTTAATTATTAAACATCTAAAACAGGATACAATTTACCGATTATTCGACAACGAAAAATACTAATCGATTTCGCGGTGACCGATCAACAATCGATTGATCGTGACAGCCCTAGAACCAATGAGCAGTGATAAGGAACTGTTAGACTCCCAAATGTACAAGTAGGGTTAGCACTGATAGAAGCCAAGTGCACTATCAATGTCCCTTGCCCAAGGACACAATGTAGTTCTCTCCAGTCATGATCGATCTGTGGACCTTTTAGTTTGAAGTTCAATGCTCTAACCAGTGAGCCACCATACTACCAACCAATGCATTTAACACTTTTATATGTATTATCTGGAGCTCTAATAAGTCCCTTGCCCAAGGACACAATGTAGTCCCCTCTAGTCAGGATCGATCTGTGGACCTTTTGGTTTGAAGTTCAATGCTCTAACCAGTGAGCCACCATACTACCAACCAATGCATTTAACACTTTTATATGTATTATCTGGAGCTCTAATAAGTCCCTTGCCCAAGGACACAATGTAGTCCCCTCTAGTCAGGATCGATCTGTGGACCTTTTGGTTTGAAGTTCAATGCTCTAACCAGTGAGCCACCATACTACCAACCAACGCATTTAACACTTTTATATGTATTATCTGGAGCTCTAATGAGTCTTAGTTTTGACATATATATATAAACAATCATATTTCAACATTTTACGAAGTTAAAGTTAAAATGTACAGTTAAAACTAGAAGTCCTGTCATGAAATGCGCACAAATAGCATGTCGATCTGTGTGTTAATCTATGCGTTATGACCATAGTAACACTAGCACATTCTGTACATATGGTCTGTGCACAAGCAATGTTTCAGCCAATGGACCTCCGGGTAACCCGGAGGTCCATTGGTAGATACATTGCCTGTGCTTGCTATGAGTAACCAGGAGAATCTGCCGTGCTTTGGATGCCATTAGATAAGGCAATTGCGTGCAAAATTCCTATGCTCAATTAAGCCTAGATAAGCGCACAGTTCGTGACAGAACTTCTGGTTTTAACTGTACTTAGTATCTTTGAGCAAACGAAGTGAACAACATTTAACTCACTTTGTATCCCATATGCGTTTTTTGCCCAGAAGCTATATATTTGCCACTGTTAGAAACTGCAACACATGTGACTTCATCAGAATGGCCAGACAAAAATTCTTGTTTTTTGCTGGTAATATCTTCAATGATGATTGTGCAACCAAGTGGATATATAAGGTGCTTGGCATCTTTGTGAACCTTCAGTCCACCAGGAACTCCTCCTAAAATGAAAACAAAGTACTCTTCCATCAGGATCTGTAATGTTCAGAAATCTGAAAAAAGACGTTCCAAAACACAAGCCTTGCAGGCATGTGCATGACATGATGTAACTGTTGAAACTTAAAACAAAAAACAGCCACCCAGAAAAATTCCAGGTCCAGGCATTAAAAATTGTCCCGATTCATGAAAATCAGTTTCGATTCTGGTGCACTACTGCTGTGAGAATCAATTTCTGTTCTTAAATACCTGTATTTTAGAATTTGAAAGTGTCGTCAAGCAGAACATATTCTATGTATAGTAAAAGTCAACCATCATATTCATGTATTACTAGAGTTTATAAACCAGCATTAATTCCTTATATGCTGCTGGCAGATATTCCTACCCATGGCAGGATTTCTCTTGCGACTGAAATAATGTATAATTTGGGCTAATTTAATCAATTTTCCCCTGTACGGTGAATGGATTTTTTCTCCAATGATTTGTTGAATTAAATTGGATGAATTTTTCATCAAACCTAGTCATGGCTGCTGAACAGCAGGCCATGACTAGATTTGATGAAAAATATCTTGAAAATACTCAGCAGGTTAAGAATTAAACCCTTCAAGAACAGAAGAACTAGTTAAGTGTATTTCTAGAATACAGGAAAGTGATACAATCCCTGTTAATTGAATACTCTGGTTAATGAATAATTTTCAGTCGCAAACTGGCTATTCAATTAACAGGGTTCCACTGTATTACTAGAGTTTTTAAACCAGTTAACCGGTTGAGTGCTGGAAGCCTATATTTGGGCTTTACTCCAGAGTGTATGTATTGCAACTTAAAAGCTTCAAATTGAGTGAATGTAATTCATATTATCTTTGAATCTAAATTATTTAGTCCACATGTAACATGGCAAAGACTTGTGAACAAATTTTGATGACTAAAAATAATTCAGCACTCTACCAGTTAAACAAACCCTTCAAGAACTAGTTTCAATTATGATGAGTTTCTTGTTTTATATGTACATGTAGAACACAGACTGCAGCATACAGGCTTTTAGTAGTCTTGCTGATTGATGGTAGTTACAGCTCCATGGCAGTAGTTTCTAAATAACTCTTGGCTGTCTTTATAAGCAGCCAAGATTTCAATAAATACTGCTGCTAAATCACCTTATAATGGGGGGGGGGGGGGGGGGGGAGGGGGCAGAGGGAGTAAAAAATAAGTAAACGTCACCAGATCTTTAACCCCCTGCACACTGATGTCAAAATATCCAGATTTGAAGTAGCCATTTTTCCCATAATGCAACTGGAAATTTAACCAATACAATCTTGTTTGACAGAGCTCAATGAGCTCTATCAAACAAGATTGAATTGGTTAAATTTCTGATTGCATTGTGGGAAATATTTGTACTCTTGATATTTCGACATCAGTGTGCAGCGGGTTAAGGACAGTTTCAGAATATACATGTATGACAAAAATCAATGAACATTTTGCGAGAATTGAAGTTGATTCTCATTGTTTCTTTGCAAGGATTATTTCTGATTATCACATCAATATTTATATATTTATTGGTGTTTAAGGTCACATATTTCTGCACAATGGCGAATCATGACCTCGACAGTTTTACGGGTGGAGGAAGTACGAGAGAACCACAGAGGAATGGCGAGCAACTGTCAGCTCCCCAACATACTAACTCCACACAAGCAGGGTTAGCATTGGTTGCAGACAATGCACCATCGACGTGCACTACGCCTTAGTACACAATGTCACCGTGCCCCTACGTGGGCAATGGGAGTGAAGTGTCTTGCCCAAGGACACAACGCGTTTGCTGTGGGTGGGATTCGAACTGAGGACCTCTCGGCTTGCAGTATGCACCTCCACCTACTGAGCCACCGTGCCCCCACATCAATATTAAGCTGTAAAGTTATAACTTTATTCAATACAATACCATTAAATATCTGATAGTTTTGCAATTGCAAAGCACATTTTCAGAAGTCATTAAAACAAAGCTTGGCCAATGCCAAAGCACCCAACAATTAAGGGAAGGTACCTGTCACCTTTTAATGTTCTAAGCTCCTTGCTAAAGCATACACTGTCACTCCTTTCTAATGACATATGACATAAATAGCTTACTTTGAAGTGACATAAAAAATGACGATAAACTTAAAAACTAGGAAAATATTCTGTGAGGTGCACAACAAAAATTTTCATGAAAACCTGATGTACATGTATATTAATTTTTAACCCTATAAATTGTCACTCTATGATGTTGTCTCATCGTTTGGCCAAAAGGGTTGCAAAGTGTCAAGGATGGAAGCACATTTTTAAAAATAATAGGTTAGGCCACACAAAGTAGATATTCTGTTTCTCAGGCCATTATTTGTGAAATTGCATGCGGGCGAGCGTTTTTTTATTTTATTTTTTATTTCAGTAATTTCTTTTTTGCCATCAAAAGTTCATGTTCTTGGTTCAAGTTTTAGTCCTCATAATCTACAGAATAGCATGGATGGTGGTGTATTTCATCCCTTGAGTGCAAGAAGGCTTTGCAATGCTAAAGCATTGCAAAGCCTTCTTGCACTCAAGGGGCAAATTCATCAATTCTTTCAACTTGGGTAAAATATCAGACATAAACCATTTAATTTTTATTTTTTTTAAGTTTAAATTGGTTATAAAAAGAGAGCATGCGGCAGCCAAAAGGACCATGCGGGAGGGCCTGAGAAACAGATTTTTTATTTTTTTAGGCCTTATATTCCCAAAATTTCAAAAGCCTGAGGCTGCAAATGAGGTTGAAATTAAAAGGTAAGTAAACTTGAGGCTGCAAATGGGGTTGAAATTAAAAGGAAAGTACAGAAAATGTAAAATTGGCATACCCAGCATTGGGTGAATCTGTCCTGGAAATAAGATGGGTGTGAGTGCATTTGCTCCCCTCTGCACTGTGTTTTCTATATTACAGGAGCTAAAAAATGCACTCATTGAAAAATATTGTGGAGCACTAATATACTGTGAGGGCATATAAATGTGTGTTGTTTTATGAAAGTGGCACTCGGTGGCCAGTGGCAAGTTACTGTCATAATTCATCAATTCCTTATACATTTATCCCTTTGAACATTAGGGGTATCTGCCATGCCAGTTCAATGGCAGCAATTAGAAGAGTCCATATTCATTATTTGGGGTAGACCAATCAATATTTTTAATGTTCAGCCTTGGGGCTGAACATTGAAAATACTGATTGGTTTACACCAGGCATTGTGAAGCACATTTGGCCACAAGCTGTTCTCGTGAAATATTATTTTATTATCAGTTCTGGTACAAATACGGTAGCAGATTTTCAGGAACCAGCGGTACCTGCTGTCAACTCTCTGAGTTGATTACATACATGTTTCGTGTTCTTTTCATCTCAACCTTCATTTTAATGTATAAGTTGTGTGTATTTAAGTTGAATTTAAAGAATATTAGGGATGGAAATTTCAAAATAAACAAACTTCCATTACTTATATTGCACCTTAAGCCTTCCAAAATGAAATTTACTGAATATCAGAACTGGGAATTTAAATGTAAACTATTTTCCTTACTTTAATCAGTTATCACCTTAAACTATTATAATAATGAAATTAAGGTGCTATATAAATAATAGAATTTTGTTTATCTTGAAATTGCCACCTCTGATATTCCTAAAATTCAAATTATGTGTACACAAATTATACATCAAAATGAAGGTTGAGATGTATAGAACACGAAACACACATGTAATCAACTCATAGAGTTGACAGCAGGCACCAATGGTTCCTGGAAGTCTGCTACTGTATTCATATTAGAACTGATAACAAAACAAATTTGCTTCACGTATCCAAGAACAAAGCTAAGCATTCAAAACACTTCAGAGTGCAGCAATAGGACTGCATTTGGCAAAAGGACAACACTGTCTGCATTTTTCATTGAAGGAGGATTCCATGTCTGATGGATATGCACAAATCACTCGATATCATGAATTTCCATTGAAATTCTCAGAAATTTCAACAGGTGTCATGATACATTGCAGAGAATGTGTCATTTGTGTAGTCGCTATTAAAATATTTGAACTTTTCTTTTCATGTTCTATCGGTCGATAGTACCTGAGTTTGTGTGATTTCTGAAATAAAACCTGAAGCAGCGAAGACCAATAGAACATGAAAAGAAACGTTCTAATTATTTTATTATGCTGAACAAAAATAACTTTCATTGTTAAGCGCTACATGCAACATGCCATCAAACTTGTAATAACAAAATAGTCGAATCCAAAAACATGACGTCATTTCGAACAAATGACGTCTCTTCGAAAATGACTTGTCACAAGTGTCGTGGCTTTGGGAGTTTCTATATCACGAAATGCCAGTGTTTTCAACTGCATCATGCTGTTCATGTTATAATTCACTGTTCATGCTTGTGTGATAAGTGGTATAAATTAAAGGAATATAAATTCATGTTTCTTGGACAACGACAGTTGTTAGAATTAAGCGGAGTAAAACAATTTATTTTGAACTTGAGGCGGAGGCTCAGTGAGGTCGAGGAGTACTAAAATGTCAGGGCGACTTTTAGTTATTTCGGTTCTTTTTCACTGTTAAGGATGATCAAATATGTAATGCTGATGTACACGGTTACCTAATTATAATTATGAGATTATACCTACATTGACTGAACCTTGCGCACGCGGATTCATCAGATCCTGTTGTTGTTGGGTCGAAGTGACCGGGTGAGTGAAATTGATGGGAACAGAACCCTAAAACATGATTTATTTACAAAATAAAGTCTAAACACTGTCAAAATATATATTTTAAAAATCAAATTACTTATTGTTGCAACAGTGGAATTCAAATTTTTTTGTTGACAAATGTTGAAACAGTTATGAAGTCTTGCTTTTTGGTGGCGGTTTGATGCGACTTTTTGCGCAACAAACGTTATTTGGAAAAAAGGCAGTTTTGAGTCAAAAAGTATAGACCGAACGATCCATTATAGTTCGATTTCAACTTGTGCCCGACTGGTAGAGGGGTACAGTCAACTCGGCAGTATCGAGTCGTCAGCAGTATCGATTCAAAATTTACTGACTGCTATGTTACGTTTAAACAACCGGAATATTTTTCCTTTTTTTTTTCTGCTTACTGACAGAAAATATATATTTCCCAGATATCATGAAAAAAAATATGCTTTGGCAATATATGTAGTCTGTGTGGCGGTGTTTTTGTTATTCCCGGAACCGACTGCAATGAAAATGTAACTTGCTCACCCACTTGCTTTTTTAATTTTATTTCAAGAAAAAGAAATGGCCCAAATAACGCTGAAGGTAAGTTGTTTAAATTGTTACCCCACTATTATTCTCTAACTAATAAAACCTTTGAGAGTACATTCCTTACCATTCTAATGCAAATAGTAAAGTTGATGGAGGTCATGCACTCGGCATTATTGAACCACTGCAAGCTGCATTGCCTCACATGATATTATTCCCTGTGAAAGATATATTTTTAGAAACTCAGTGTAAATACTGACCTGTCAAGATTCAGCATGTGTTAAAATGGTAAGGAGGTGCATGTCTTACACAACAAGTTACTAATTTTACTATAATTTATCCATTTTACAGAACAAATCAATCGTTTTATTGAAGTTTTGTGTTATTGATGTTCGCACTGGTTTTCAAATTGTATGTGTGGGCCTATATGCACGTCTATACTGGGCTGCACATTTTTCAAGGGTGACACCGACGGGCTGTGTGAGGGTGACAGAGAGGGGTTGGGATATGATTTTGTTTGTTTCCGGTATCCACGACTACATGGGCGCCAAGTTAAAATTCCAATGTTTGTCTCTGATGAACTGTTAAAATTTCGACAGGGGATGAGGGATGAGTGTGCTCGTTTTGCGTTGGGTTTTTTCTGATTTTTAATTTTTTTTCTGGGAGGAGGGGGGGGGGCGGTGTCGTTGCAGCCCAATTCAGTTTCGGGTTTGCAGCGTTCGTCTTGAGTAAAATGGTCGGGGCCTAAAAAAAAAAAAAAAAAAGTGCCCCACATGTTGAGGTCGGGGCCTTTTCGGGGCTGATTTTCCATTTTGTCCATTATTGTTAGTGTTTTTTTGTGGAAAATGTCGGGGCTTGAAAAAAAGCCTCCAGCAAGTGCTCCTCGGGGCTGATCTCGGGACCTGGGCTAATCAGCCCCGACTCAAGGCAAGCCCTGGTTTGTATCATTTTGGCGATGAGGAGAGTGGGCTCGACCGAGGTGTTTCGACCAAGGCATTCTGATCTCTATTTGTGTTAGGTGGGAATGGAGGTATGAAGTGTATCTTAACTCAGGGATTTTTCTAGGTGTATTGGGAATGGGGCCAGGGGCCCGTGCAATTGGGAAAAAAGCCATCTCATTGGACCAAATTGGGAATCCTGTTGACGCTGTTGAGTGGAAAAAAGTGCAAATTTCTTTTCTACAGAGGCACATTAAAATGAAGAAGCTGGATTTATTATTTGAAATTATGGTTTACAGTTCTTTTATCAGAATAATAAGGCCTACTTTTGCAGCAAAAATCATAAATGTTATGAACAAGTTGATACTGGGTACAAATTGGGAATTTTATGTTAGAAATTGGGAAAAATCCTGCCTAAATCTCATTGGGAATGGGGCCTATATTCGGCCCCTGTAGTCACCTAGAAAAATCCCTGTAACTAGACATGGGCGAAGGCCCAAATTGAACATTTTCGCCCAAAACATGTCTGGGGACACAAGGCAGAAATAGGAGTTTCTGAATTTCATTGAAATACATGGCCGTCAGTGGCCATCTTGGATTTGGCATATAAATTGTCAACAATTCTATTATTACAGTCTACTGGCCACACCCCTCCCCGGTCTTTTTCAGAAACATGAGTAAATAACTTGGCATCACCATTACTTGATCTTTCTATTTAGTCCAGTCCCTTCTTGAACAATTTGAATTGCAGTGTCATTGACACCTTCGTTCTTTTTCCCATGTGTTGAATCTGTTGATAATTCCAACACTTGACATCATTTCCTGGGAAGCACTTCCCAAGAAATATGTCAAGTCTTGGAATTATCATCAAAGGTAAATTTTATTTATTTATTGGTGCTTAGTGTCAAATCAACATCTAAGACTGTATTGTTACAATACAACGGTTACAACAAGTATAAAATACAAGACTAACCAATCGTTTATACCCATTGCCAACATCAGAAGACTTCCTCCACAGGCATTGGTTATAGGATCCTATTTTACCAGTAAAGCAGGACTTGTTTACCACGAGGAACGGGTACTACTCCACTTCCCGTCGTTCCAATGGGGACAACAAAGCTAAACTGTGAGGTAAGGTTTCTAGTGGTTACCCTGAAACTTATTTCAGCTGGTACTGCATCCATCAACTCAACAATTCAACTCATCAACTCAACTCATTATCATCATCACACCATCAACTCATCATCATCATAAATAATAACAATCATCATCAACTCATCATCATTGCATCGACATCAACTAATCACCATCATCATCAAAATCGTCATAATCTCTCTATGAGAAGCTGTTTGCTTTGAATGCATTCTATTTAATACATATCTCAATTATTGAAGTATGTTGTTTGGTTTATAATTCCCAACATAACAAATCATATTTTGGGGCATTCAAAGAATTATCACCTACTGGAGCTTATTTTTCAACAAAATATACATCACCTCACCAGTGCACTGACATTTTAAAAAACTTTTCAGAGAGAGAGGTGCCCTTGGACACTCCACCAATAGCAGGGACACACCCTATAGTCTCTGTATGATCCCCATACCACCTATAGAGCCCTGGTCCTCTTAGACCTAAGATGGTAAGAGGTATTACAAAAGCTAGTGACAGAGAACCTTCTGCCACTCGGCCTTGCCCTTACAGATATGACTGTTGCACAACCTCTGAATCCTCCCCCATCCTCCTTTCAGAAATTCCCCATACTTTACTGCCTTTTAATCAGTCAATATGCCTGGTATATAAATAACGTTCAAAATGTGAGACAACTCGGTCACTCATCCTAAAGCCATTTATTGGTGTTTAAAGTCACATACGTTTGTATAATGTCTAATCATGATAGTTTTACGAGTGCAGGAAGCCGGAGAGAACCACCAAACATCGACGAGCAACTGTCAGCTCAACATTTTAACTCTGTTCAAGCTCCGGGTTACAGCGGTTGAAGACACCGACGTACAGTATGCCTTAGTATACGGTGTCATCGTGTCCCCATGTAGGCAACCGTGATAAGGTGTCTTGCCCAAGGACGCAACACGGGTCAGTTTAGACAGGGATCGAACTCAGGGACTCTAGCATAGAAGCCCAACAGTCTACCACAGAGCCACTGCGCACCCCCAAGGCCATTAAAATATCTGAGAGCGACAGTGCGTGAATTATTTTAGACAACTGGACAAAATGACCTTATCCACAGAGGCGCAACAGCTAAAAATTTGGCCCGGGAAATTTCAGCGGGTGACTGGCCCATATGGTAACAGTGGCGGACCCTCTACCAATTTACCGGTCCGCCCATGTATATACCCCCCCCCCCCCCCCCTCCCCCAGTTGCTACAAAAAGTTATGATTTTAGTCAGAAAATCTTGATGTGTATCAGTCATTAATTTGGGCCACCGGCCCATCGGGGAAACTTCCTGGTCGCCCGATCAGCCAGTCCGTCTCTGCTTATTCGTAAAGTCGACATTAAACACAAACGTCTCAGTATACTGTCAAAGGAAAAAAACACGAACAGGATAATCATGAATTTATGCCAGTATGCTCTGTGAATTTGGGCGAAGGTAAGTTTTTCTTAACCCGATTGCAAATGGTGCCATCCGTTTACTCTCGGTTCAGGCCTAACTTGACAGATCGCTGGGAATGTATAACAATCACTCTGAGATAAATTCTAATTTGTATCTGTTCTTACAGAAATGCGTCTTAGAGAGTTCGGCAACCACAAATTATCCAATTTAGAATTTTAGTGATACAACACACATTTGAACTGGCACAAAATGTGAGATTCTTTACTAACTGCCATGACTCTTTACTGCCGCTATTATGCGACTGATAAAATGATTTCGTACCCGACAGGTAAGCGTTATTTTTCCTCGTGCAATCGCGGTGAGTAGTACCTGGCAGAAAATTTTTAAAAAAGTGACTCGATACTGCCGAGTAGACTGTAGCCACTACGTTCAGATCGCTGAACTAGTGTTTCGTGTTATATACATCTCAACCTTCATTTGATGTATAATTTGTCTATATTTAATTTGAATTTAAGGAAAAGTAGAGGTGGGAATTTCAAAATAAACCAAATTCTGTTACTTGTAAGTTATATAGCACCTTAATTAAATCAAAAAATAAAATTGATAAATCTGAAAAACAATCTACAATCTCACCGTTAAATCCGATTATGCGTTCCAGCTTCAGTTGGGGAACACCTTCCGCCATGTCGCATGCCATCTTTTTCTGTCACTAATTTGTTGTCAAGTGCCTTTGGTTTTTACTCTTTTTGTAATTTATAGGTTTCGTTGTTTCTCAGTTTATGATGGGACGCCTGTTTTCCGTTGCCAAGAGCAGCAAACATGGCGAGGTAAACAACGTCCTCTCGCGGATGTTGTCAACGAGTAAAAGGGCACTAACTCAACAACCTTTTGTAGTTCCGCGACAACTCTGCCTCGCTTTTGAGCCCGACTTGTCCCGATTTTTCGAAAATTGTATTTTTATTTCAAGAATTTTAAAATTAATTTAGTTGTATTATCAAAATGTTTGTGAAACATTTTAAAACATTGATATGACTTCACTAATTGTTTCGCTTTTTAAACTGAAATGATTACTGTTAATAATTAATCATGATTTTTGGAGAGCCGTTTAGGTTATGAACAACTAAATAAGTAAACACGTGACTTGGAGCATTTGACACATAGATATCGGTCTTCTCTCTGATATCTATGATTTGACACCCGCTGTGAGTAGGATTAAATAGGGCTGATCAGCTGACTGGTTAAATATATTTGACTTTGAAACCATTAATTAAAATTTTGATTCGTCCACTTTAGAAAGGATTAATAAGTTTGTTTGTACTTTGGTGCCGGAATGTGTGAGAATCTCTCAAAAACATGTGGCATGGGGGAAAAAAGTGTGAAGGTCATTCAATGCAAGACCATACGGTAGTTGTGAAAATTCGAAATTTAAACTGAAATTTCATGTGGCAGCATATACTTTTTTCCAGTTTAATTTTTTCAAGAGATGATGTACTTTGTAGATGTATAGGTATTTTTTTCAAAACAACTTGGTGTGTTGTACAGAGAGTGAAATGTTAACACTGTGGTTAATGGGATTTATTTAGGTGTTCATAACCTTTAAACCCAATGGGCAGTTGATGTCGATAAATGCGTTCGTGCAGAAAGACAGGAAGAATAAGCAATTCCAATAGCATTTGCACTGAGTTAATTATTTATTTATTCATTGTCTTACGTAACAAACATAGTCACATGGCAAAGAGAATATTTGATTCACACGTGAACAATGAAAAGTAAAAGACAAACATAACGACCCACAGGAAAAGTCTACCTGTCCCAGAGGAATTACATCTCCAAACCGGCCTCCAGCCAAACCGGGATCAAGGACAACTCGCCCCGAGCCTATTTTGGGGCGGGTTAATTGTCCCGATTTTTTTCTGATATTTGAACAAAAAAGAAAAAAAAAATGGGGGGGGGGGGGTGGATAGCAATATATAAAAAATATTTTTACTCACTTTTTTATCGAAAATTATCCAATTTTATCGAAAATTGGGTTACAAGAGTGTTCTCCCCAGGTGTTTTTCTGGACTGTTCACCACTTGGTTCTTTGAACTATTTTTGATATTTTTGTTTTGTGGCACCCAAAGAATAAAAACTGGCTTCAGCAAATGTTTAAATCTTCAACAAGTATATTCAAATAGTGCCGACAAGAGATTAAAATATAGATAAATTGACCAAGAGTTGTAGCAGAACTGTTTTTTCTACACTTGTCACTTCTGGCATTTTGTTCATATAGACAAACATAAAAAGTCAAACAAGTTCTCTCTGTGTTTATATAATGATTAAATAACAGTATGGGCGGCACATGAAAGCAAACCTTCACACCAACAGCTTTTGTTTTACATACAAACAACATGGACATACAGACAACAAGACAACGTTTAACGATGCCAACTTCAGCCAAACGCCCGAGGACGGGGATGACCATGAACTCACGGAACAGATAAGCCAAGAAGAAGTGGCTAACACAATTAAAAAATGTAAGTCTTCTTCTTCCCCAGGAGGGGACGAGGTCTCATACAAAATCCTGAAACAATGTCCCAATAATTTTTTCGGTAGACTCACTAACCTCCTAAACTGCTGTCTCTCTAGTGGATACTTCCCAAAAATGTTGGAAAGTAGCTACAGGAGTCATGATACCCAAACCCGACAAGGATTTGAGCAACCCAGCTAATTACCGCCCAATCAGCCTACTCAGCTGTATTGGAAAAAATTTCGAACGGATTCTCACGACTAGACTCCGCAGCCATCTCGAATCAATCAGCTTTTTCAATAAGTGGCAAAGGGCATACAGAAGCCAAGGAGAGGGAATCGAGCATGTTTATAGACTGGTAGATTATATGAAAACGGCGTTCAGTCAAAATGAAATAGGAACCGCGCTATTACTCGACGTAGAAAAAGCGTTTGACTCTGTCTGGCACAATGGCAGGAGATACAAACTAGCTAAAATGGGGCTACCTACCAAAATTCTAAGGATCATATCATCATTTTTATCTGATCGAAAAATCAAAGTGAGGGTCAACCGCGAAGTGTCAGCCGAGGTAAAACTCGAAGCGGGCACTCCACAGGGTTCGGTCCTCAGCCCGCTTCTATTTATAATATATGTGAATGACATTGACAAACTAGGGAAGAACCATGTTGAACTATCTCAATTCTCAGACGACAAAGGAATGTGGACGGCCAGTAAGTCTGGAAACATAATACAAAACCGCCTGCAGGATACCATCCGCGACCTGCAAGACTGGTGCGCTCTGTGGCGCATCAAGCTAAATGCCACGAAATCACAAAGAATCACATTCTATAAAAAACAAAGGAAAAAGCCTGTCCCTAATATTGAGCTTAAGCTTTACGATCATAAACTTTAAGCTTGTAATGAGGCAAAGTTTCTGGGATTCAATCTGGATAGCAGTCTCAATCTAAACAATCACATAAACTCAGTCACTGTCAAAGCCACTAAACGCATCAATTTCCTGAAAATGATTAGAGGTAAAAATTGGGGAGCCAATAAAGAAATTCTCCTCAATCTTTACAAATCATATATACGCCCAGTACTAGAGTATGGGGCCATAATAACAAGTGACCTGAATAAAACCAACATTGAAAAACTACAACGGGTCCAAAATCATGCCTTGTGCGTGGCTCTGCGCAAGCCCACGTGGACATCGATAAAACAACTTCACGAGATAGCAAAAATAGACACTATATCAATGCGCTTAAAAGATCTTCAAAGCAAAACTCTAAATAGACTTCAAGACAGCGAATTAATAATAGAACTCAATGCGCATCGCGTCCTCAATAGGAAAACTAAATAATCTGGGGCGTGTCTATCGAAAGGGTTAAAGATTACATCATTGTGATGGTGTGAGCCAGGCATTCTGTGACCTAAATTAGAACTGGCTGTGGGTGACACGATACGCACGAAAGCTTGCCTCTGTTACCAGTGGGAGTTGCAAACAGCGAGAAAAATCTCCACCTGCTGCCGGGCTCCCCTCCCTGAGATATAAATCTCGGGTAAAAAATGGTGGCTTCCCCATCCACATGTCACTGGTCGTCACGGACGGAAGAGTTGTAAATTAAAAACCGAATTGCTCTAATTTCCAGCTCTCTATTATCTTTTCTACCTCCTCTATCTCATCAGACACACGACCAAACTGAATGACAAACTGTGAGGGATTGAAACAATCCTCATGCAAAGATGTGCAAAAAACCAAACAGACCAAGGCAAGGATTGAAACAATCTTGCCAGCAAACAGCCCTTTTAAGGGCTTTTTTTTTTTTTTTTTTTTTGTTATGGGGGGGGGGGGGGGGGGGGGTGGAGGTCATTTGGAATTCCCGAAGGATAACCAGATACCTCAAAATCACATACGGCATCCTATCTCCCAGAAGGCTTGATGGATGACTCCCGTTTTTTTCAAACTAAACTGTTGGAGCTTTCTCCACTCCTTTTTTTGTAACCGCTATCGTCATATACCGGGGCCGCTACCAAACCGGCGTTTCTGTTTGGTCTTCTTTTTCCCTTAAAATTGCCATCGCACAACATGGTGGGACTCAAACCTCTACCATCGCCAAGCTGGAACGAGTAGAGCCCACTCTCTAATAGTCTTAATGGCGTTGAGGGATTGATCTTTGACAATCTATCACTCCAATGCAAACTGCCGGGAATTCTAACCGCGTGCATACCCCTTCACACCCCATTTCAGTCAATAGGAAAGCTCGGCCTGTGTGATCAAAGATCCAAGTGAAATAAAATAAGGCTAACCGGGTCGCAAGGGATGTGTAAATCCCACATCGTCCCTGCGCGCCTTCGGCGCGCTAAAACCTTTCATTCATTCACTGTTTGGCCAGTGGCATCATGGTCGATATTCAACAGGGCTGTTCGCACAAACAATAATTGTGAGGCATGGCATTTTTTCATCCCCAGAATACTAAACTTCCAAATGTCCCTGGTCGGTTAAATCTTTTTAATTTTTTCGGATTTTTTTCTTGAAAACATACCAAAAAAATGTTAAAAAAAAATTAACATTCATCCAAGTTATTTTTCATCCCCAAAATACTAAACTCCAAAAGAATACTGGACTTTTCGCCGAAAGTATATTTCGCCGGAAAAGACAGTTCGCCGGAACTTAAAATTTTTAAAACTGACACTTCGCCGAAATTTTTTTTTTCTCCAATAGAAAAGACAGTTCGCCGGAGCATAAAATTTTTAAAAGAGATAATTAGCCGATTTTTTTTTCTCCAATAAAAAAGACAGTTCGCCGGAACATAAACTTTTTAAAATAGACACTTCGCCGAAATGTTTTGATGATAAAATGTAACGAATATAACCTTTTTTCGCCGTCCGTCAACTTTTCAACTGGTAATAATTCTTTACAGACCATTCAGTTACAGATACTTCCCCAATTTGTTTTATTTTTTCTTCAATCATCTGCAGCAAATCCAAAGTAAAATGAAGTTATTGTTCACAGTTTACACCCTTCGTAAGTGACTTCAATAATTTATGTTTCCAGAAGTTAGGTCACAATCAGAACAGAGGCTGAAGCGCGCCCATTTGCTTCCGCTTCAACAATAGTGACTGCATGAAGCAATCAGTGCACATCTTTCAGTCGATGCACCGGCTTCTTTGGAGAGCTGACAGCAGCTCGTCGTTGCTCGGTGGTTCTCTCCGGGTATTCCGTAAAACTATCACCGACATATGACCCTGGCTGTTAATGTGTCGTTAAACCCTAATAAATAATAATAAATAATGCACCGGCTACTACACCCCTAAAGGCGGATTCATACTCAAAAATAAGCCCATTGCCGATTAGTCATCTTCATCTTTGACGTTAATAATATGCAAGGTCAGAGGTAGCTTCGGGTAAACATTTCGATCAGACAAGGCTATCTGTCAAGACTGTCATACATGCGAAAGAAACAACCAAAGTGTTTCGCTTGAAACGAGAAAATGTGCATTTTCGATTTAATACTAATAAAGATAGAAAAATAGTACACTTTCAACACTTCATTTATTGGACAGGGCGAAATAATATTGATTTTTTGGGGCCATCTATTCTCAGGAACAGGACACGGTACAGGAACAGGAACGGGTTTTTAATCTCAGGAATGCAGGAACAGAGAAAAAAGCATTAATTCACGCAAGTGAATAAACTTTATTCAAGTGGATGCCCACCATAACAACACACTAATCATATGTTTTTAAACCCTAGGCCTCTCGTGTATATAATTTTTTAAATGTGTCTTTTTCTCACCTTTTTCAATTTTCATTGAATTCACAGGAACAGTTGCCGGCGGCGGAACAGTTCTCTTTGCAGCGGGAGTAAATTTCAACAGCCAAATATTTCTGCTCGACAGGTTCCTGTGAATTCAATGAAAATTGAAAAAGGTGAGAAAAAGACACATTCAAAAAATTATATAGACGAGAGGCCTAGGGGGTTATGGTGGGCATACATTTTAATAAAGTTTATTCACTTGCGTGGATTGATGCTCTTTTTCTCTGTTCCTGCATTCCTGAGATTAGGTACCCGTTCCTGTTCCTGTTCCATGTCCTGTTCCTGAGAACAGGTGGCCCCGATATTTTAGTGAAATGAATATCGCAATGAACCCCTTCCCACAAGCGAAGGTATACTCGGCATCATGGTTTTGTCGCGTTGACGAGTGACAAAACTGCAGATATCACTGAAATGACACAATGTAGACCGTGGCCTCTTTATACAAAAGTTCTACAAGCAGGAAGAATTGTAAATGCCTGCGACCAGCGGCTGCGTTGACACGATTAACTCTTTCCTGGAAACTCAGGAAGCCAACGGCGGCCATAGAAGCTAGGATGCTCGCAAAAACATCCCATTGGCTAGTATTTAAAACAAGCCAATGGGAGAAGACTCCATTACAGTTGACGTGACGGCTAAAACGTGTATAAACGGTAAATGTGATCGCCAAAAATGAATAAATGTGGATCCGAGATTAGTAATTGATAAAGGTATACGGTTAATGTTTGAATCTGCCCTCCATAGACAATGGGACTTCAAATTATTTATAATAAATCGGATAAATGTCGCTCGTAACCCAGTTTCCACTGTGCACTGTCTTGTCCGACTAAATGTTTTTCAGCTTTTTCTGCGACTTCTCCCAGTTATCATAAACAACCCAAGTACACCCAATGGTCGTGTAATACACCACTGTAAAGCTTATTCATCCCCCTTTCTACTGACACCGGGTACTATTGGATACGTTATGTGAATCAAATTTGAGGGGGGTATAACGAAGATGAGTGCTATCGTTTTCGAAAAGCGAGTTGTGTACCCTGTTGAATGAAAGGTTTTAGAGCGCCGAAGGCGCGCAGGAACGATGTACCTTGTTAATATTTATATAGGCATTATGTGGGCACGTTACTATCGATTCAAAAATGCTATTTACTATTTCAGGAGATATACTCCTATTCTTGAAATCCTATATCTCTGATAGATATCAAAGAGTTCTGATAGCCTCCGAGACATCCTCCGGGAGACCTATCAACTCTGGTGTTCCCCAAGGATCAATCCTTGGTCCTCTGCCGTTTCTTATCTACTTTAACGACATCCCAGATAACTTACTTAGCAGTATCACCGGAGCGTGTACAGGCCATGATGAACTTTCGAATCAAAAAGACAAATTTACTATTATTATACTGCATTCACAATCTACTGTTCGCATTTTGTTCAATTCAGTTTCATTTGTTTCAAACTTGGCATATTTCTTCATCGTCGTGTGACAGCAAGCCTCTCTTATAGAAGTTGTTAACAAGTTGCCTCTATTCATTGTTTTCCTCCATTGTTTATTTAAGCTCTATTCACTAAGTTAAGAAGGCATATCATTAAGACCCAGTGAAAGCTTACTTTAATCTTTATATCAAGTAAACTTGTTATGACATGACGCATTTATTATATTGTATATATAGCCTTGATCACAAGTAAGAATTCAGTTATAGTTTGGATTTCCAAACGTTACTCTGCTTCATTTTACTGGGAAATCCCACGAGCTATTATTACGGTGATATTGTTCGGATATCCAACAAGACCAGTTGTTAAATGTTTGCCGCTGTTAGACATTTGGAATACCAGATTCAATATTAAATTGTTATCATCTTTAATTTGTCTCCGAGTCATCAGTTGAAATCCAGAGTTACACAAGAGACACCGACAGTTATTCCCCACGGTCATAATTGGTGAGAGAATCCGCGACTGGACATCTTTTCAGCTTGTCCAAACGATCCAGGTACCACGTTCCAACTGATACTATAAATTTAAAGATGTTCAACAAATTACCCGTCAATATGCAGACAATCCTTGATAATCTTCATCTGGATAAAATGAAGATGCAATGGACTCTCCAGACTAGTGAAGATTCCACCACGTTGGTATTGTCATGGAAAAAACCACCGCAAAAATCCACTGCAAATAAACTACGAGATGAGCGGCGTATGACGGACTACAACAAAAGGAAAAACACCGAACAGCTACAACAACAGACTTACAGGCATCAGAACATTCAGTTTCCACAAAGTTCCAACAAATCACCAGAAGTTAGTGTATGTGCTTCAAGTGTTTTTACAGAAACAGACAAACACATCCACAAAAACTCAGTGAGTACTCAAACTTATATTAACTCTCCATTAAAAGTCGACGTCAGTGTCAACGCAGTACCAACTTCCACCGACACGCCTGTTCAATGTTCCCCCCAGATGAAAAACATTTCAATTCAGACGCCGCGGGAGGAGTGCTCAGCTCTATCCGTCCACAACCGTCCGAAAAACACTGTCCAGCCAAAAAGAGTTACTGAGACTGTGATCAGATATTGTAGGTCCGTGCAATTTGGCCTTCAGTATCTGATTAAATGGAGAGACCATCCAGATGCTGATAACTCATGGGTTAAAGACTGTGAGTTGGACGAGGCAGCTCGAGAGTACATCCGGGACAATCAGAGTAGAATCCCGGGCCTTCGTCCAACTTTGTCAAGACCGGGAACTCCTGAACATAAGAGACACCGGCGGTACAAGCGACCATAATTTTTTTGTATTTTGGAATTTTGGGACGTTACTATTTTAATGGCTTAAATGTGTTGCTGCGGGTCGCATCAATTGGAGCGGCAGAGATTATATCACCGGAGCGTGTACAGGCCATGATGAACTTTCGAATCAAAAAGACAAATTTACTATTATTATACTGCATTCACAATCTACTGTTCGCATTTTGTTCAATTCAATTTCATTTGTTTCAAACTTGGCATATTTCTTCATCGTCGTGTGACAGCAAGCCTCTCTTATAGAAGTTGTTAACAAGTTGCCTCTATTCATTGTTTTCCTCCATTGTTTATTTAAGCTCTATTCACTAAGTTAAGAAGGCATATCATTAAGACCCAGTGAAAGCTTACTTTAATCTTTATATCAAGTAAACTTGTTATGACATGACGCATTTATTATATTGTATATATAGCCTTGATCACAAGTAAGAATTCAGTTATAGTTTGGATTTCCAAACGTTACTCTGCTTCATTTTACTGGGAAATCCCACGAGCTATTATTACGGTGATATTGTTCGGATATCCAACAAGACCAGTTGTTAAATGTTTGCCGCTGTTAGACATTTGGAATACCAGATTCAATATTAAATTGTTATCATCTTTAATTTGTCTCCGAGTCATTAGTTGAAATCCAGAGTTACACAAGAGACACCGACAGTTATTCCCCACGGTCATAGCAGTATACGTCTTTTCGCACACAACACATCACTATATCTCATAGTTGAAAACCCTGATTGGGCTTCGATCTTGATCAACCGTGACATGGCAACAATTGAACACTGGGCTAAAACATGGTTGGTTGAGTTCAATCCTCAAAAACAGAAACTATGCTCATAACACGTAAAACCAACCAATCAACACACCCACCCTTATACCTAGGGGAAGCCAAATCTCTGAAGTTATTGAGCACAGGCACCTCGGGGTAATCTTGAATAGCAATTGTACATGGAACAATCATATAGAACGCATCAGCTCCAAAGCATGGACTCCTATAGATATGTTAAGATTGCATAAGTTCACCCTCGGCCGTAAGACTTTGGAAAAAATATACTTTGCATTTATTAGGCCCCTCTTAGAGTATGCAGATTGTGTTTGGGACAACTGTTCAATAACAAAAGCAGCAGACTTAGAAAAAATCCAATTAGCTGCAGCAAGAATAATTACTGGCGCCACCACAAGTGTCAGCAGTTCCTCACTTTATACTGAAACATGTTGGGACACTCTCCAAGAAAGACGCCGGAAGCACAAGCTTCTCCAATTCTTCAAAATGTATCATCAGTTTACACCCCAATACATCTCCAGCAAGGTACCACCCAATACATCATCCATCACTCAAGACTATTATCTTCGATCCAATCGAAATCATCGTATTCTGCTTTGTCACACAAATCTGTACCAGGCTTCATTCGTCCCATCCGTTACCAACTAGTGAAATAGTGTCGTAAAGTACGCTGTAAAGCAGTACAATGGATTTATATTCATTTAATTGGACGGAAATTCAGAACGTTACATAGAAAATTACCCCGGAAGTACCACGAGGTGCATTGGTAGTCTTGAAAATCAAGACTCGAAACTGAAACGAAACTGCAATTATCTCAATATATCACAAATAGCTTACCTATTCCGGTGAGAAATAACTCCTCCGTTAGACATTTTAAGAGTTTCTTAAATAATGGCTGCCAACGTCCACCGTCATTTTACTGTGGAGCCAAATCCCGACCAGCTCAAATATACCATTGTGGATTAAGGTTGCGTTGTAGTCGAATTAACGCCCACTTATATAATAATCACCTCTCAGCCTCTCCTTTTTGTTAGAGTGGTGAGTACGAAACAACTGACCATTTCGTATTGCATTGTCCACTGTATTCTGATACTCGTAATTCCAGCATTAATGTTCTGTCGTTCAACGTCGATCTCTCTATCCTTCTCTTTGGTTCGGAAAGATTGAACAACTCAGAAAACGCCGAAGTTTTCTGAGCAGTCCAAGACTACATATTACTGAGTGGACGCACTTCCAGTGAACATCATCGATTACATAACAAACAAATGATAGATTAATTTTAATCCTTACTTCTGAAAGGTACTAAATGATATTCTAGGTCTTATATGTCCCATCCAACCCGACAACAGATGCGGTCGGTGCTATTCTTCTTTAACATGTGTCTCATTTTGTGGTTATCCTTTTTGGAAAAAGCGGAAGTTAAATCTCGCCTGACACACTTCCTTGACACAGCGTTTGGGTGTCCTCACCGGTCACAACTGCTGTGGTCGTAATGCTACATCAATGTAGTCTGTGAATGGGGTGACAACTTGATGTTGCGCCGGGGATGTGTGTTATGATGGATCTACTGAGTGGATTAAAGCAGTTAACAAACAATAGACATACAGACTGCGCTCGAACAAGTTGTATTTCTTCCAATGGAAACGTTTTGTGTTCAAGTATTATTTCCATTCGGGTTCTCTCTCTCTCTCTCTCTCTCTCTCTCTCTCTCTCTCCTGTTCCATCTTCCTTTTCTCTCTCGTCTTTTTACTAAGGTTTAAACAATATCAAACGCAGCGTATGACAAAATCTTTCAATGGCTCATGTATTCTGATTACCTAGAGAGATGCCTAAAATAAACTATTAGCTTTCTGCCAAATCCTGACTATATATTTGTCGTTTCGTTCATTTATCTTGCTAATAATACATACTTTGCTAAATGCCATAATGTAGTCATTATCCCCGCATTTTCAAAAATGCGGGGATATTGTCGTGATCTCCGTCCGTACGTCCGTCCGTCCGTACGTCACACCCTGAAAGGCTCCTAGGGTATTCAATTCGAAACGTTTAAACTATGTTAATGTGTTCAGGTATCATCTCTTGATGTGCATGAAGGTTTCGGAATTTTGATTTCCCCCCCCGGTGGTTCCAGTGGAACCACTTTTATCATTAGAAAATCAATTTTCATCGAAAGGCTCCTAGGGTATTTAATTCGAAATGCTTAAACTATGCTAATGTGTTCAGGTAGCAACTCTAGATGTGCATGAAGGTTTCGGAATTTTGATTCAGCCCCCGGTGGTTCCAGTGGAAGCACTTTTATCGTTAGAAAATCAGTTTTCATCGAAAGGCTCGTAGGGTATTCAATTCGAAACGTTTAAACTATGCTAATGTGTTCAGGTAAAATCTCTAGATGTGCATGAAGGTTTCGGAATTTTGATTTTGCCCCCGGTGGTTCCAGTGGAACCACTTTTATCGTTAGAAAATCAGTTTTCATCGAAAGGCTCCTAGGGTATTCAATTCGAAACGTTTAAACTATGCTAATGTGTTCAGGTAACATCTCTAGATGTGCATGAAGGTTTCAGAATTTTGATTTTGGCCCCGGTGGTTCCAGTGGAACCACTTTTATCGTTAGAAAATCAGTTTTCATCGAAAGGCTCCTAGTGTATTCAATTCGAAACGTTTGAACTATGCTAATGTGTTCAGGTAACATCTCTAGATGTGCATGAAGGTTTCGGAATTTTTATTTTGCCCCCTGTGGTTCCAGTGGAACCACTTTTGTAGTTAGAAAATCAGTTTTCATCGAAAGGCTCCTAGGGTATTTAATTCGAAACGTTTAAACTATGCTAATGTGTTCAGGTAACATCTCTAGATGTGCATGAAGGTTTCGGTATTTTGATTTTGCCCCTGGTGGTTCCAGTGGAATCACTTTTATCGTTAGAAAATTAGTTTTCATCGAAAGGCTCCTAGGGTATTCAATTCGAAACGTTTAAACTATGCTAATGTGTTCAGGTAACATCTCTAGATGTGCATGAATGTTTCGGAATTTTGATTCGGCCCCCGGTGGTTCCAGTGGAACCACTTTTATCGTTAGAAAATCAGTTTTCATCGAAAGGCTCCTAGGGAATTCAATTCGAAACGTTTAAACTATGCTAATGTGTTCAGGTAACATCTCTAGATGTGCATGAAGGTTTCAGAATTTTGATTTTGCCCCCGGTGGTTCCAGTGGAACCATTTTTATCGTTAGAAAATCCCTTTTCATCGAAAGGCTCCTAGGGTATTTAATTCGAAACGCTTAAACTATGCTAATGTGTTCAGGTACCATCTCTAGATGTGCATGAAGGTTTCGGAATTTTGATTTTGCCCCCGGTGGTTCGAGTGGAACCACTTTTATTGTTAGAAAATCAGATTTCATCGAAAGGCACCTAGGGTATTTAATTCGAAATGCTTAAACTATGCTAATGTGTTCAGGTAGCAACTCGAGATATGCATGAAGGTTTCGGAATTTTGATTCGGCCCCCGGTGGTTCCAGTGGAACCACTTTTATCGTTAAAAAATCAGTTTTCATCGAAAGGCTCCTAGGGTATTCAATTCGAAACGTTTAACCTATGCTAATGTGTGCAGGTAACATCTCTAGATGTGTATGAAGGTTTCGGAATTTTGATTTTGCCCCCAGTGGTTCCAGTGGAACCTCTTTTATCGTTAGAAAATCAGTTTTCATCGAAAGGCTCCTAGGGTATTCAGTTCGAAACGTTTAAACTATGCTAATGTGTTCAGGAAACATCTCTAGATGTGTATGAATGTTTGGAATTTTGATTTTGCCCCCAGTGGTTCCAGTGGAATCACTTTTATCGATAAGTTAGAAAATCAGTTTTCATCGAAAGGCTCCTAGGGTATTTAATTCGAAACGCTTAAACTATGCTAATGTGTTCAGGTAACATCTCTAGATGTGCATGAAGGTTTCGGAATTTTGATTTTGCCCTCGGTGGTTCCAATGGAACCACTTTTATCGTTAGAAAATCAGTTTTCATTGAAAGGCTCCTAGGGTATTTAAATCGAAACGCTTAAACTATGCTAATGTGTTCAGGTAGCAACTCTAGATGTGCATGAAGGTTTTGGAATTTTGATTCGGCCCCCGGTGGTTCCCGTGGAACCACTTTTATTGTTAGAAAATCAGTTTTCATCGAAAGGCTCCTAGGGTATTTAATTCGAAACGTTTAAACTATGATAATGTGTTCAGGTAACATCTCTAGATGTGCATGATGGTTTCGGAATTTTGATTTGGCCCCCGGTGGTTCCAGTGGAACCACTTTTATCATTAGAAAATCAGTTTTCATCGAAAGGCTCCTAGGGTATTTAATTCGAAACGCTTAAACTATGCTAACGTGTTCAGGTAGCAACTCTAGATGTGCATGAAGGTTTCAGAATTTTGATTTTGCCCCCGGTGGTTCCAGTGGAACCACTTTTATCGTTAGAAAATCAGTTTTCATCGAAAGGCTCCTAGGGTATTTAATTCGAAACGTTAAAACTATGCCAAGGTGTTCAAGTAACATCTCTGGATGTGCATGAAGGTTTCGGAATTTTGATTTGACCCCCGGTGGTTTCAGTGGAACCACTTTTATCATTAGAAAATCAGTTTTCATCGAAAGTCTTCTAGGATATTTAATTTGAATCGTATAAACTATGCTAATGTGTTCATGTAGCATCACTAGATGTGTATGAAGGTTTCGGAATTTTGATTTTGCCCCAGGTGGTTCCAGTGGAACCACTTTTATTGTTAGAAAATCAGTTTTCATCAAAAGGCTCTTAGGGTATTTAATTCGAAACGTTTAAACTATGCTAATGTGTTCAGGTAACATTTCTAGATCTGCATGAAGGTTTGGGAATTTTGATTTTGCCCCAGGTGGTTCCAGTGGAACCACTTTTATCGTTAGAAAATCAGTTTTCATCGAAAGGCTCCTTTGGTATTAATTCGAAACGTTAAGACTATGCTAAAGTGTTGCTAAGGAAATGCGGGGATACACCAGTGTGTGCTTTGCACACAAACAACTCGATCTAGTTTTGATTTTGTTTTTGACATTCACTGTTGTGTGAAAAATATCAATTTTTTGTTTGCTGAATAAATATTGTTTAAACCTTTACCCAACGTAACGGCCAAAACCGGCCAGCGCTATTCTCAAAAATCGCATATTAATTTTCAAAATATTTTCATTTTTTGTCTCAAAAACATAGGTTATGACCCCTCGTTGGAACGAGCTCGTCGAGCTCGTTCCAACGAGGGGTCATAACCTATGTTTTTGAGACAAAAAATGAAAAAAAATAGTTATTCAAGAATTTTTTTGCAAGTGTCGTCTGCTTTTCATGTTAGGTAAAGGGTTAAACTAGGTAGCTGCAAGGCAGTACCCCCCAAACTTCACATCCGTATGTGAGGATCGGTGTTATCAATGAATTAAAAAGTTTTATACAGGGAGTTTTTGTCTCAGAAGATAGATGTCTTTCAGACTTTTATTAGCCAAATAATGATCAACACAGACATTTCCAGAAGGCTTGAAATAAACACCTAAGTATTTATACTCTTTACATTAACCAAACTACCTTTCTAGAAAAATGATTGCTGAAGTAACTTTCCCGATTTATTAAATATGGTGATTTTTGCCTTCTCCGCGTTCAAGGTTAATGACCATTTCGTTGCCTGGGTGCTAGAATGTCCTATGTCCCATACGGGACATAGGACATTCTAGCACTCAGGCGACGATTTGTCTGAGTACAAACCTAATTTATTCAGTTTGTTTTGGAGTCCATTGTCACTATTCGAGAGAATAACTAAATCGCCGGCACACATTAGACAATGAACATTATCACCGCACAAATCTATGTAATCTGTGTCGTTACTGAAAATTCCCCGAAGGGCATTAACATAGGTCAAACAATTTTGGACTGAGGACACACCCTTGTTTAACACCGGTGGTCGAGCGAAAGGCCTCCGTTATACCACCAGCGAGTTTTACTGAAAACTTCACCTCCTCGTGCAAGCTTTTTTCCCCGATTCCACAATTTTGTAGTTTTTGGAATATACCTCCCCGCCATACCGTATCGAAAGCCTTTCTGAGATCGACAAAGCAGGCATACAGGTATTTTCCTGATTTTAGGTGTTTGTCAATAATATGCCGAAGAGTTAAAATATGGTTTCTTGCTTTTGTTTTGTGCTCTGATTTTGAAGTTTCCGGGAGAGCCGAATGAAGTAAAGACATTAATTTCTTGCAAAGCACATCAACATGTGGTGTGTCGTTCTCACCATAGCTATTACCAAGGAATTTCAGGCACCCTTCAGTAATTTCTCTTGGGCCTAGCCGTTGTTTTTACCTGCGCTCAAGAAGTGGGTCACATCTGATTTGGCTGGGAACAAGCTTTAGGGTTACGCTTTCTTCAGCTTTCTGGGATTTAGTGGCCTGCAATGGGAGCGTTATTGGGCAGTGGTCGGATTGACTACAAAATTCCCTGACCTCAAAACATAAGATTGTCCCGTGTATAGGGAGGCGGAAGCCACACCCCAATCAACAAGTGAAGAGCCATTGTATCTGTGGCAGGTATATTCCACCCTGGGAATCGCCAAGAGTTCTCCCGTTTAACAACTTGAGACCAGATAATAATATAATAATAATACTTTGGCCGGCCGCTGATTTGTCGCGGTTCTCGGATGAGAAGGTCTTGGTTACCCCTGTACTCCCAACTGCCTCCCTATTCCCACGCTTCTTCTTTCCTCCCAACACTCGGAGACGAAATGCTTGATGACATCCCTTGCCCCATTCTTCCCAATCTCCCCGATTAGCATACTAACCCGCTCTTTTGAGTTTCTCACTAACCACATGTCCTTCATTCTCCCATCCCACTTCCCCATTATACTCCCAGTGAATCTTATTCTGTTAGACTGGTATTTTGGGCAATCTAGAAGAAAGTGTTCCAGGGTCTCCACCACGCCCAAATTACACATCTGGCACTCCTTTTCACTGTTTTTCCCAGATGATATGCACAGATCTAAAAGTAATTTGCCATGTTCATTAGTTTAGGCTTTGTCTTTTGAATTTCGAACGTATCGGTAACGTACTTGAGAGTAGAGGTTCTCCATGCTCCGCCTGTTATATCATTTTGTATATTTGTCAGTCTGTCGTGGAGCGAGCTTATACTAGGGCGTTTCTCAACTACAACTGCTTCCAGACGAGCGTATCTCATTGCTAGCTCATTATTTTCATCGGACAGTTTGTTCGCCTTGTCTACCTGTATATCTAGTTCTTTCTTGTGTCTCTTTTGTAGCAATTCAGTTTCCTTGATGTGAAGAGAAATCTGCTTTTCTAACTTTGTGAAAATTGTCCCTGTCGTTGTGCCAATAATTTCGCATATCTACATACTACGTCTTTCAGTTTTAGCTCATGCTGCTGAGACTATTATTATTCCTGATGGGAGTGGGTGTGAGATGGGGAAATCCCACCCGAGGGCAAGATATTTGGGCCAGACACGAGGCTTCCCCACCAAACACCCACTCCCGTCGGGGATAATGCCCACCCAAAGTGAAGTGAAGAATGCAAAATAAATCAACCTGCTGATTTAAGAGGTAAAGCGTCTAGTTTAAAAGAGTAAAAGCAATTTTAGAATTCATGAAAATGGTTGATTTATTTTAGGAATGACAGAACTTCGTTCGGTCCGTGGGCTGGTCGAAAACCACGCGTTGGCAGTGATGTCTACGCATACGTTTACAAGGTAATACAAATCTACAACAGCAAAATTTTAATTAATGAAGCACCGGGTTGCACCCGGTACTTCATTAATTACATTTTTGATGATTAGTGTTGGGAATATGATATGATTGCGCCCGTTGGAATATTACACATCCGTGGAAAGTGAGCAGCCCACGCCGACCGTGCTGTATAATTAACCCTTTACCCAACGAAGCCGCCCGCATCCGCCAGCGTAATATGCAAATTCAGCAGCTGAAAAGATATTATTTTTCGAAAAATTTCAACAAAACCATATCATGCGACCCCTCTTTGGAAATTTTCTGGGTTTTTTTCAAGGGGAGGGTTATTATTATCTCTGATGGGTGAGGGTGTGAGATGAGGAAATCTCACCCGAGGGAAAGATATTTGGGCCAGATATCTCACACCCACTCCCATCAGCGATAATTTTCTCTCCCGCCCCCCCCCCCCCCACCAAAACACCCTGACGTCATCAAAAGTAATTCAAGGGCAAGTGCAGCTATATCGAACAATTTTGTTATCCATTCATGAAAAAAAAAACTGATTTGCTCATCGGAAAGAGCGTATAAAACTTCTGTGTATACAACAGGTATATACCACAAAATTAAATCCCAACGCCGGCAAGGCAGGGGGTTAAAGATTTGTAGCGAAATGAACATCGACACATTCCGATGACGTCATATTATGAATTCTGCAATATTTTCGCATAACTTTTCGACGGGAATTTCGTGCAACTGATCGCTCCACTCATAATGGCGTTCATCCAAAAATTCATATAAAATAGTCGATTGTCTTTTGGTTTTGCGGTCCGTGCTTTTATTTATATTTTCTCCGACAAACGTTCGTCTGCTAATATTTCCGAAACATGACACCATGTTGTTTGTTTGCAGAAGAACGTGCGATGATTGAATCGTCCTGCGCTCATTAAATATGCTAATAAGCCAATATAGGTTGGTCACGCGGGTGGGGTGAGATAGATGTCACATGGGTGGGATGAGACAGACATATCTCTCCCAGCTGCCTCACACGACTTTATATTTGTCTCAGTACCTTAGTGGTGGGAAAAAGTCTCATCTCTTGTTCCTTCAGGACATATCGATAGCATTACACAGTTTTGTTTGCTTTGATTTGAAAAAATAGGCCGCTGAAATCGTCAGATGTGTACCCATACGCGCAACTAGTAGAACGCTGTATGACGGAGGGCCACCCCGGATGCCAACATTATGTACACCATACATGGTATGGGTACATATAGAAATGGATTGGAGAAGTTCCTAATTTGATGGATAAAGGGTTAATATCTCCGGATCAAATTATTAGATTTACATAAAAAACTACACAGCACAGCACAGCACAGCACATCAGTAACCTGAATACATATATAAAGTAACCTGATAATCGGATTAATATTTATTGAGTTATCGCATGCCGAAGAAATGGATTGGAGGAGTCCTCAATTTGAAGGATAAAGGGTTAATATCACAGGATCAAATTATTAGATTTACACCAAAAACTATACAGCTCGGCACATCAGTAACCTGAACGCATATATGAAGTAGCACGACAATCGGTTTGATATTTTTTGAGTTATCTCATGCCAAAGGGATTGGAGGAATTTTCAATTTGAAGGATAAAGGGTTAATATCTCAGGATCAAATTATCAGATTTATACCAAAAACTATACAGCTCGGCACATCAGTAACCTGAACACAAATATAAAGTAACTTGACAATCCAAGCAATATTTTGCAAGTTATCGAATGCGAAAGGGATTGGAGGAATTTTCAATTTGAAGGATAAAGGGTTAATATCTCATGATCAAAATAGCAGATTTACACCAAAAACTATACAGCTCGGCACATCAGTCACCTGAACACCAATATAAAGTAACTTGATAATCCAAGCAATATTTTTCAAGTTATCGAATGCCAAAGGGATTGGGGGAATTTTCAATTTGAAGGATAAAGGGTTAATATCTCAGGATCAAATTATCAGATTTACACCAAAAACTATACAGCTCGGCAAATCAGTAACCTGAACACAAATATAAAGTAACTAGACAATCCAAGCAATATTTTTCAAGTTATCGAATGCCAAAGGGATTGGAGGAATTTTCAATTTGAAGGATAAAGGGTTAATATCTCAGTATCAAATTATCAGATTTACACCAAAAACTATACAGCTCGGAACATCAGTAACCTGAAGATAACCGGGGTTAAGTGCCTTGCCCAAGGACACAGCGCGAGAGTCCGAATCGATCGCTCAGACGGTCACCCATCCGAGGACAAACCGGGCTCAGCATTGCTTAACTTCGGTGATCTGACGAGAACCGTTTCGAGGGGTGTTGGAAATGATAGTATTGGATGACTGCGAACGAGGTTAGAGGACAGAAATTCGAAGACAAGATGTAAACAGAATGATGGCAAAGCTATCTGTAAAGAAACTGTATACGAGCTTCAGCCTGTATACGTTAAATGAGGTGACCGACTCGTCTCCGGGGGGGGGTGGGGTCAGAGGGGCATCAAAAACTCATGTTTTAGAAAGGTTGTCGTGTGATACATCATTTTAAAGGTCTCGACGCGTGTAGTCCGATTATTTGGTATTTGCCACTCCCCGACGGGTGAGGCTGAGGGGTATAAAAAAAATATTTTAAAGGCCTCGACGCGTTTAGCCCGAGTATTTGGTATTTGTGTCTCTCAATGGGGTTGGACTCAGGGGTGGGACCTCAAATCCCAAATTTTAGAAAGGTTGTCGGATGATACGTCATTTTAAAGATATCGACTTGAATATTTCGAATATGAAGCATCCGACTCTCCCTGAGGGGTGCTGCCGAGCGATAGGGCCTCAAAACCCAAGTTTTTGAAAGGTATAGTCGTGTGATACATCATTTTAGAGATCTCGTCTTGAATATTTCGAATATGAAGTATCCAACCCTCTCTGAGGGGGTGGGGGCTGAGGGGTGTAACAAATTTAAGTTTTAGAAAGGTAGTCATGTCATATATCATTTTAAAGGTCCTGACTTAAATATATCGAATATGAAGTATCCGGCCCTTCCCGAGGGGTGGGCTGAGAAAAATAAAAATAATAAGTTTTAGAAAGGTGGTTATGTCACACTATTTGCGTCTCCTCAAGAGGGTGGAACTGAGGGGAGGGACCTCAAAATCCAAATTTTAGAAAGGTTGTGGGGTGATACATCATTTTAAAGGTCTCGACTTGAATATTTAGAATATGAAGTATCGGACTCTCCCCGAGGGGGGGGGGGGGGTGTCCTCAGAATCCAAGTTTTTGAAAGGTAGTCGTGTGATACATCATTTTAGAGATATCTACTTGAATATTTCGAATATGAAGTGTCTCTGAAGGGGTGTGTGGGGGGGGGGGGGGGGGGCTGAGGCGCATAACAAATTTAAGTTTTAGAAAAGTAGTCATGTCATATATCATTTTAAAGGTCTTGAGTTGAATATTTCGAATACGAAGTATCCGACACTCATCGAGTGGGAGTGGTGGTGCAAGGTCGTCAAAACTGTAGACGATGCGAACGACACACTCTTCAACATGTGACAATGTGTGAAAACGTGTACTTTTTAGCTTTTTTTAAAGTGTTTCATCAAAGTATTTCATTGATTTGGCGGGGATGTCTCGTGAAACAGTCCAAATTGACTAAAGTTAAAAAAAAACCATGTATTTTTCCGTCGGTGTTTTCCAGTATCTCTTCGTGGGATGCGATTGGTTTGGTAGAGACCTCTCAGATGAGAAACATTTTCAATCGCGTGATACCTTGGATTATTCCAATCAGTCTGTGACAGACGAATACAGGTTAATGTAGTGTGCCTGTTCAACGGATGTGGTTGATTCGACAGATGCGAAGGCGATCTATCAAGTGAGAGAGAGAGGAGATTTTCAACTGCGTGACATGCTGCGTGGCGTTTGGTATGCAGGGGTATCTTACCGTTGACCTGCCTCGGTTCGACGATGTTATTTGCCATAGTCTTATCAGAGTTATGTCCTATTATAGAATTGATAATCTCTTCGCAAATGTGTTTGTTTTTAGGTGATAACTATTAGGCGAAATGGTGTCATATTTGGTGTGCAAGTGAGTAGTATAGCATGTATCCGATCGACCCTGATTACCCGGACTTTTGCCGGAGCAGCTAGTGTTAAATTCCCATAGGAACCGGACTTTTGCCGGAGCATTTTTTCCTGAGGAAAACGTTGGTTCCATCCAGCAAGATCCGGCAAATGGTGTACCTACTGCATATATAGTATACTATGGTGTGTATTGTGATATACGTACACATGGGGCTATGGGTATATTTTATGGGTAAGTGGTAGAAAGATGATGAGAAAGTTGGGTTTTCTTGAATGTTCTTTTCCGCGAAACGGTTGACGTTGCTATTGACATCATGACGTCATGATACACGCGCGACGTCATAGAGATGTTGACTGTTGTTGTTGTCCACTATACAATCTGACATAATGTTATTCGGGTCAGGGGGTGTCGGGTTCTCGTATGGGGTGGGAGGGGAGGTGTGATATGATAGTGGCGATATATATACATGTTGCTATACTATTACCCCTTGGGCCTTCATATTATTATTATTATTATTATTATTATTATTATTATTATTATTATTATTATTATTATAGAACGGCAGTATAGTATGGGCAATATATGCCTCTATGCTCCTCCCTCCCGAAAGCAATTGTGGGCTGGTGGGTGTAATGCATGGTCGCAGAGTGTGGTAGTATAGGATGTACGCGTTGTACCCCTACAGGGCCAATGTTAGCCCTTAGTAGTATTAATCCACCTATTGTTTGGTGTTATCCTTTGACTGGTACAGGTAGTATGTAATGATAGGCCAAGCGGTATTGGGGTAATGCCTGGTAGTTTAGAACGGTAGTATAGAATGGACGGTATATACCCCTGTAGGCTCCCTGTTAATGCTTGGTACTATTAACCAACCGATTGGTTTAATTTATTATATGGCTGGTATAGATAGTACGCTATGGTAGGTCAAGTGGCATTATGGAGTGGGGTATTACTTGGTAGTTTAGGACGGTAGTATAGCATAGGCTGTATATGCCCCTGTAGGTCTCTTGATAGTCCTTGGCACTACTAATTCACCAGATGCTTCATATTATCAAGCGGTATTGTGATGTGGGGTTAATGCCTGGTAGTACAGAACGGCAGCAGAGTATGGTTGGTATATGCCCCTTTAGGTCCCATCTTAACCGTTGATAGTATTAACCTACCGAATATTTGGTATCATCCTATTAGTGGTTAGGCGGTACGTATTCCCAATTCTTCCTACCCCATTCCAAGTACACTTGTTCTTGTTTCATTTATCCAGATCACCCAATCAGTTCACTTTATGGAAGCTGATTAACCAGTCATAATGCTTCGTTTCCCGTTATACATATTCATACGAAGTTGTCTCCCATAAAAAGCATATATCATTCCCAAAGCCAATAAGCTATCGACCGAGTGACTCGCACATACTGTTCGAACGACTCGTAGCCATCGAGCAAATGAGCTTTAGAGCAATTGCTCGATCGAGTGACTTGCGCATACTGCTCGAACGACTCGAATCCCATCGAGCAAATGAGCCATATAATAAAACAAACCAATCGGTTGGTTAATAGTACCAAGCACTAACAGAGGCCTGCAGGGGTATATATGTCAAGGTGATAGCTTGAATTTTCGATTTTGTTGTTTAAAAGTGTATATATTTTCGATAATCTTTCTCACTTGGCTAAATATAAAGCATAAGGATAGGGACGTGGCGGACCCCGAAAACCGATTTTTCACTTAAACAGACCCGCAATAATTCAAGCTCTGGTAATGAAGCATGACATTTATTGTCCATTACGACGCATTTATTGAACGCCACATGGGCGGTCTGGATGAAACATTAAAGATAGTAAAAGCCAGTGTCCTCCTGCAGTCATTATCCGTATAATTATGACCAGTTAATAGTTAATTATTGTAAATGCAGTACATCGCTCATGTTCTGGACACACACCCTTATTATGCATGTGGTCTGTTACGAATGTCAGGATATACCGAAATGCAAGGCTTTCAAAGGAACTTAAAAGCGAATATTAAATTAAGATAGATCTAAGCGGTCAAGTTCAAGAGATGCAATTAAACTGAGAATTAATGTTCTGGCTATCGAAATAAAAATCGGGGGTTTTCTCGAGAAATTCATTCCAGCCATTCCAGTCTGAAGGTGTGTAAGGCTGTGGGTCGTTGCGAGTAGGTGAGGATGTCCCATGCTATAAGTTAGAGGAGGTGCCGCATCGGTGCGAAAGTATAGACACGTTGTGATGTAGGGGAGCCACAGAGCTCATATTTAGAATAGGAGCAGTCGCGACCAAGTCGATGGCCATATCTGAATGTAGGATCAGAAATAGGAAGTACGAGCACAGGAAGCTATTAGTATTTAGGAACACGGCATACCTGTTGTAGAAGGCAAGACGTACGTATGCAGAGTTGCCTGTATAGGGGAGAGTTTAACCCCGTTGGTGGCGACTGTTTGAGTGAAAAACGTCAAGTAAAGTGACAATAAGCTAGTGGACGTGCAACGGCAGTGTAAGAGTGACAATCTGTCACTTGTTAGAGGAAAGGCGACATACTAAAGTGACAATACGTTAGCGGCCGTGCGACGGCAGTCGTAGAGTCACATGTTGAGTAAAAACGTCCGGTAAAGTGACAATAAGTTACTGGCCGTGCGGCGGCAGTGAAAAAGTGAAGTAAAGAGGCGACCAAAGAACAAGCGCCAACGAGAAGGAAGGAAAACCAGCAAGAACAGAGAATGCGGGCCCGCAAGTGACTCAAAAACTATGTGGGTAGGGGTGATTAACCTTTATTCATTGGATTCCATGTTTGCCTCAAATTACCTCATTTATTTATATGTATATGTATTAAAAATTTTGTTTCCAGTGAACCCCAATTGATTCATGCTTTTTGACGAAAAGTCACAGACACCATTCGGGAAAAGGACCACCCCTTCAAAAGTGAAACTGGCGGGTTCCTCACGGTGAGACATACGTTTACACACGGATTCAGGCGACACTCCTTGATTCATATTCCACTCCCCTGTCGAGGTGAAAGCAGTTGGATCTCTCTATCACAATATGTTTACGAATCACTTGCTCAAACGCTTGACATGTTTCACCCTCTCTAAATATTGTAGTAATAGCTTAAAATCTCTCTCTATCTCAGAACGTTCGCGAATCACTGGCTCGAATGTTTTGTCATATTCCACTGCCCTACAAGGTCGAGGTGATAGCAGTTGGATCACTCTGTCACAGTATGTTCACGAATCACTTGCTCGAAAGTATTGTCATATTTCATTCTTCCGTAATGTCGAGGTGATAGCAGTAGTTTCTCTATCCCAGTTTGTTCACGAATCACTTGTTCGAAAGTTTTGTCATATTCCACTCCCCTGAAATGTTGAGGTGATAGCAGTTGGATCTCTCTATCACAGTGTGTTTATGAATCACTTCTACGAAAGGATTGTCACATTCCATTCTTCCGTAATGTCGAGGCGATAACAGTAGGATCTCTCTATCGCAGTACGTTCGCGAATCACTTGCTGAATGTTTGTATTATTCCACTCCATTGAAATGAGGAAGTAGTCAGATCTCTATTGTGTCACAATACCTTCACGAATTTCTTTTGTCAAAAATTATTCCTCTTCAATCGACTGGTAAACTTAATATTACATTCAAAAACGTTAATGAGTTCTTAGAATACTGTCGAGCTTCCGATCAACGTGTAAAATAGTTGTATGCCATTGTTTTTGGAGGGTTCGTGCAGCTTCCACAAAATGCATTCGTGAAGACGTCGTGTTAGTGTTTTGGGCTTCCTTCTCGAGAGGTTGCATCAGACACTTTAATGTATCATAATACTTTCACTCATTTCATTTGGATTCTCTCTCGTTTAGTGAGGTATCAAGCTACACTTCAACATGCCATGCAGTTGAAAATCTCCTCTCTCTCTCTCATTTGATAGATCTCCTTCAAATCTGTCGAATGACCCATATCCGTCGAACAGGCACACCGCATAAAGCTGTATTCGCCTGCCACATACTGATTGGAATAAACTAAGATATCATGCGGTTGAAAATGTTTCACATCCGAGAAATCTCTACCAAACCAATCGCATCAGACGAAGAGATACCGGAAAACACCGACGGAAAAATACGTTTTTTTTTATCTTCTGTCAATTTGGGCTGTTTCACATGCGAGACATCACCTCCAAATCAATGAAATCCTTTGATGAAACACTTGAAAAAACAGCTAAAAAAGTACACAGTTTCACACATTGTCACATGCTAAAGAGTGTGTCGTTCGCATTTGCACGACTACCTTTCTAAACCTTGTTTTGAAACCCTCCCTCGGCCCCACTCCATCGGGAATGCTGGATACTTCACATCCGAAGTATTCAAGTCGAGACCTTTAAAATGATGTATCACACGCCTACCTTTCTAAAACTTGAGTTTTGAGGCCGCACCCTCGGCCCCACCCGCTCAGGGATGGTAAGATGCTTCAAATTCGACATATTCAAGTCGTGACCTTTAAAATGATGTTGCACATGACTACCTTTCTAAAACTTGGGATTTGAGGCCCCCACCCTATCGGAGAGGGTCGGATACTTTATATTCGAAATATTCAAGTCGAGACCTTCAAAATGATGTATCACCCGACAACCTTTCTAAAACTTAAGTTTTGTGGCCCCACCCCTCAGTCCCCCTCTGGTAGACGTAAATACCAAATATTCGGACTACATGCGTCAAGACATTTAAAATGATGTATCACATGACAACCTTTCTAAAAACTTGAATTGTTTATGCCCTCAGCCCCACCCTCTCTGGGAGGGACAAATACCAAATATTCGGACTACACGCGTCGAGACCTTTAAAATGATTTATCACTTGACAACCTTTCTATAACTTGATTTTTTTATGCCCCTCAAATAATGTATAACGCGAAATCTTTCTAAAAGATGAGTTTTTGATGCCCCTCAGACCCACCCCCAAGAAGAGTCGATCATCTCATTTAACCTATACGCGCTGAAGCTCGATCACAGTTCCTAAACAGATAGCCTTGACATCTGTTTCCATCTTGTCTTCAACGTTCTGTCCTATAACTTGTCTCGTTCGTAGTCATCCAATACTATAATCTTCTACCACCCTCGCAGCTTTGTACCATTATTGCCTTGTACTATAACTATTTGACTTATATCACTACTGCAGGCTTGCTAAATATCTCCGATTGATCGAACGAATAGCATCCCATTGAGCAAATAAGCCATAGGGTAATTGGTCGAACAAGTGACTCCACATACGACTCTTATCCTCATCTCGGGAAAAAGTGGAGCCGAAGGCTAGACTTTTTCAAAAAGGCATTCCATAAAAGGTATTCTATAAGCGGGATTCCATAAGTGGGATTCCAAGGCCCTATATAGCTCCTATATAGGTGGTCTTACCATCGGTTTCAGCCCTCTCTCGTATGACTAGCTTGTACAGTAGTACCGTATCCTATAATCTTCTTCTCCCCTTCTACCATTACTGCTGACTTGAAGCAATACCGTAGGCTTGCTAACTGTCACATATTACCTCTACCCTAGGCCAAGTCTTAGAATGTCAAAGGACCACCCATACCCTGCTATGAGACTGGAAACCAAGCATACACTACATAACAGTACATTATATACAACCTATACCATATGTGGGATAGCACACCAGCCCAGGTGGATTGTTGTTCCATGGTTAAGATGTGACCTAAGATCGGTATATACCGTCCAAACTGTTCTTCTGCACTACAGAAGACATTACCCCCGCCCACAATAGCTCTTCTCCTTGCATTACGTTCCACCTATACCAGCCATAGGATAATATAAAGCATTAGGTCGATTACTTGTACCAAGGGAAAAGTTGAACCAACAGGGATATGAACAACACACCCTATACTTCCTAACTAGACAACCATGGATTACCCCTACTCAACAATCCTGCTTGGCCTAGCATTACTCAATACCTGCACCATCGGTGGGTCAGCGCATCGTCCTTGGTGGATAATGGTGCTGCTACCGTTCTAAACTATCAGGCCATACCTCTACCCACAATACTGCTTGTTCTAGCAATACGTACTATCTATACCAGTCAGAGGATAATTTTAAGCATTATGTGGATTAACGGTACGAAGAGCTAACATGGGACCCTTATTTGTGAGGAGCGTACATCCCATACTGCCACACTGACCATGCATTACCACCACCCACCCTACAATACCGCCTGGCCCAGCATTACATACTCCATATATCAGTCATGGGATAATACAAAGCAATCGGCAAGTTGATACAACAAGGATTAAGATGGGATCTATAACCCTCATACTATACTGCAAATCCAAACCACCAAGGACTATTTCGCAATACAGCACGAGGCGACGACCATACATTACCCCCACCCCCACAATACTGGTTAACCTAGCATTACGAACTACCTATAACAGTCATAGGACAGTACAAAGCAATCGGCAAGCTGATACAACAAGGATTAAGATGGGATCTACAGTGATATATAACGCCCATACTATACTCCAAATCCAAACCACCAAGGACTATTTCGCAATACCGCTCGACGAGACGATGACCATGCATTACCCCACCCCACAATACTGGTTAACCTAGCACTACGTACTACCTATACCTGTCGTGGAATAATATGAAGGTTGATTAGTAGTACCAAGGGCTAACAGTATACCAAAAGGGGTATATACCACCCATACTATACTATGGTATCAGTCCAGTCCGAGAACCCCGGCACACGCTGACCCGAAAGACGTCATACCACATTGTAAAGTGTACAACAACAGCGGTCAACGTTTATCTGACGTCATAGTGCGCATAATGACGTCACGACGTCCATAGCAACGTCAACCATTTCGCGGGAATTTTTTTCGAGAAACCCCACCTTCACCATTAATTTCCATCACATCAACACACTATATATCCATAGCCCTGTGTGTACTTATATCACTGTACATATCATAGCATACTATATATGCAGTACGTACATCACATGCAGGATATGGTCAGATTACAACCCAAAAGGTCCGGTTCCTATGTGAATTTAACACTGGCAGATTCCTCAAAAGTCCATGAAAAAGCGAACGATCGGGTACATACTATACTACTAACCAATAATTGAATGGCCAATTAATCTGTAAAAACAGTCTCCTAATAATCTGTAAATACAGATTACTAATCTGTAAAAACAGTTTATTAATCTGTAAAAACAATCTCGTAATAATCTATAAAAACAGTCTTCTAATAATCTGTAAAAACAGTCTCCTAATAATCTGTAAATACAGATTACTAATCTGTAAAAACAGTTTATTAATCTGTAAAAACAATCTCGTAATAATCTGCAAAAACAGTCTTCTGATAATCTGTAAAAACAGTCTCGTAATAATCTGTAAATACAGTTTACTAATCTGTAAATACAGTTTATTAATCTGTAAAAACAGTCTCGTAATAATCTGTAAAAACAGTCTCGTGATAATCTGTAATGAAAGTGTCAACGACACTGCAGCTTAACCTGTGTGTTGTGTTTGATGAAAAGGATAATGTTCAATGTTTATGAAAGGATTATGAAATAAGACAAGAATTGTGATAATTGGGAATATGTTCATTTCTGTTCCCTGTATGCTATGTTTTTGATAAAAAATAATATGAGGTGTACACTGTACTAAAGAGCTGAGGGGTGGGTTAATATGACCTCTCAGTTAATGTATGTGGCCATCACAGTTAACGTATATCAACGAAAGTTACCAAGTTACAGTGAAATCATTCCAAAACGAGTCATCCTATCAAGTTACATTGAAATCCCTTCATAAATATGGCCTGTAGACTGTGCTAAAGGTTTTCGGGCTTCGGGCCCCTGGAGCCGTCAGTTTCCCAATTGCGTCCAAAGGGGACGTTCTCATCTAGACATTATATGAAGTCAACCTACCAAGTTACAATGAAATCCCTTCATAAATATGACTTGTAGACTGTGCTAAAGGTTTTGGGGCTTTGGGGCTTTGGGCTTGGGCAGCCATCATGGTTGAATGATCGCAACCAAAAGGGGACATTCTCATCTGGACATCATCTGGAGTGATCCTACGAAGGTACAATTTCGTAAATATGACCTGTAGACTGTGCTCAAGGTTTTCAGGCTTCGGGCCCCTAAAGCCGTCACAGTTGACCAATCACGACCAGAAGGGTATGTCATCATCTAGGCATTATATGGAGTCAAACTAACAGGATACAATGAAATCCTTCCATAAATATGACCTATAGACTATGCTAAAGGTTTTGGGGTTTTGGGCTTGGGCAGCCATCAAGGCTGAATGATCGTGACCAAACGGGGACGTGCTCATCTAGACATTATTTTGAGTCATCCTACCAAGGTACAATGAAAACCCTTCATAAGTATCACCTGTAGAGTGTGCTAAAGGTTTTCAGGCTTCAGGCCCCTGTAGCCGTCACAGTTGCCTAATGGTGTCCAAAAGGGGCTGTTCTCATCTAGACATTATGTGAAGTCAACCTACCAAGTTACAATGAAATCCCTTCATAAATTGAACTGAAGACAGAGCTAAGGGTTTTCGGGCTTTGGGCTCGGGCATCCATCATGGTTGAAGGTTGAATGATCGCAACCAAAAGGGGACATTCTCATCTGGGCATCATCTGGAGTGATCCTACGAAGTTACAGTGAAAGCCCTTCATAAATATGACCTGTAGACAATACTCAAGATTTTCGGACTTCGGGCACCTGTAGCCATCACAGTTGACCAATCACGACCAAAAGGGGATGTCATCATCTAGGCATTATATGGAGTCAACCTAACAAGTTACAATGAAATCCTTCCATAAATACGACCTGTAGACTATGCTAAAGGTTTTTGGGCTCTGGCAGCCATCAAGGCTGAATGCTCGTGACCAAAAGGGGACGTTCTCATCTAGACATTATTTGGAGTCATCTTACCAAGTTACAAAGAAATCCCTTTATAATTATGATCTGTAGACTGTTCTAAAGGTTTTCAGACTTTGGGCCCCTGTAGCTGTCACAGTTGCCCAATCGTGTCCAAAAGGGGACGTTCTCATCTAAACATTATATAAAGTCAAACCTACCAAGTTACAATGAAATCCCTTCATAGACTGTGCTAAAGGTATTCGGGCTTCGGGCTCGGGCAGCCATAATGGTTGAAGGATGAATGAGTTACAATGAAATTATTCCAAAACAAGTCATCTTATCAAGTTACAATGAAATCCCTTCATAAATACGGCCTGTAGAGTGTGTAAAAGATTTACGGACTTCGAGTCTGTGTAGTGATCACGGTTGACCGAACGCAAACCAAAGGGTACATCCTCATCTAGACATCATGCCGAGTCATCCTACCAAGTTACAATGAAATCCCTCCATATTAAATATGACCTGTAGACTGTGCTAAGGGTTTTTGGGTTTCGGGCTTGGGCATAGTGGAGTTGACAGACCAAAAGGGGACATTCTCATCTAGATATTATAGAGTCATCCTACCAAGTTACCATGAAATCCCTTCATAATACGACCTGTAGACTGTGCTAAAGGTTTTTGGACTCGGACAGCCACCATCATGGTTGACCAATTGCAACCAGAAGGGGATGCACTAATCGAAACATTACACTGAGTCATCCTACCAAGTTACAATGAAATCCCTTCATAAATGCGACCTGTAGTCTGCGCTAAAGTTTTTCGTGTTTTGGGCTTGAACAGCCATCATGGCTGAATTATCATGACCAAAAGGGGTCTTTCTCATTTATACATTATCTGGAGTCATCCTATCAAGTTATGATGAAATCCCTTCATAAATATGACCTGCATGCCGTGCTAAAGGTTTTGGGGCTTTGGGCCACTGTAGCCGTCACAGTTGACCAATCACGTACAAAAGGGGATGTTCTCATCTGGACATTATATGAAGTCAACCTACCAAGTTACAATGAAATCCCTCCATAAATACAGCCTGTAGACTGTGCTAAAGGTTTTCGGTTTTGGGCTCGGGCAGTCGTCACGGGTGACGGATCGTGACCAAATGGGGACGTTCTCATCTAGACATTATTTGGAGTCATCTTACCAAGTTACAAAGAAATCCCTTTATAATTATGATCTGTAGACTGTTCTAAAGGTTTTCAGGCTTTGGGCCCCTGTAGCTGTCACAGTTGCCCAATCGTGTCCAAAAGGGGATGTTCTCATCTAAACATTATATAAAGTCAAACCTACCAAGTTACAATGAAATCCCTTCATAGACTGTGCTAAAGGTATTCGGGCTTCGGGCTCGGGCAGCCATAATGGTTGAAGGATGAATGATCGCAACCAAAAGGGGACATTCTCATCTGGGCATCATCTGGAGTGATTCTACAAAGTTACAATGAAATCCCTTCATAAATATGACCTGTAGACTGTGCTCAAGGTTTTTCGGGCTTTGGGCCCCTGAAGCCGTCACAGTTGACCAATCACGACCAAAAGGGGATGTCATCATCTAGGCATTATATGGAGTCAACCTAACAAGTTACAATGAAATCCTTTCATAAATACGACCTGTAGAATATGCTAAAGGTATTTGGGCTCGGGCAGCCATAAAGGCTGCACGATCGCGTCCAAAATGGGATGTTCTCATCTAGACATTATTTGGAGTCATCCTACCAAGCTACAATGAAATCCCTTCATAATTATGACCTGTAGACTGTTCAAAAGGTTTTCGGGCTTCGGGCCCCTGTAGCTGTCACAGTTGCCCAATCGTGTCCAAAAGGGGACGTTCTCATCTAGACATTATATGAAGTCAACCTACCAAGTTACAATGAAATCCCTTCATAAATATGACCTGTAGGCCGTGCTAAAGGTTTTCGGGCTTCGGGCTCGGGCAGCCATCATGGTTGAATGATCGCACCCAAAGGGGACAATCTAATCTGGGCATCATCTGCAGTGATCCTACGAAGTTACACTGAAAGCCCTTTATAAATATGACCTGTAGACTGTGCTCAAGGTTTTCGGGCTTCGGGCACCTGTAGCCATCACAGTTGACCAATCACGACCAAAAGGGGATGTCATCATCTAGACATTATATGGAGTCAACCTAACAGGTTACAATGAAATCCTTCCATAAATATGACCTTTTACCTCTGCTAAAGGTTTTTGAGCTCGGGCACCCATCAAGGCTGAATGATCGGGATCAAAATGGGACGTTCTCATGTTGACATTATTTGGAGTCATCCTACCAAGGTACAATGAAATCCCTTCATAAATATGACCTGTAGACTGTGCTAAAGGTTTTCGGGCTTCGGACCCCTGTAGCCGTGACAGTTGCCCAATCAGGACCAAAAGGTGACTTTCTCATCTAGACATTGTATGAAGTCAACCCACCAAGTTACAATGAAATTCCTCAATACATATGACCTGTAGACTGTGCTAAAGGTTTTCGGGTTTTTGGGCTCGGGCAGTCGTCACGGTTGGCAGATCACGCCCAAATGGGAAAATTCTCACCTAGAGATCATAAGGAGTCATCCTACCAAGTTACAATGAAATCCCTCCATATTAAACATGACCTGCAGACTGTGCTAAAAGTTTTTGGGTTTCGGGCTTGGGCAGCCGTCACGGTTGATAGATCATGCCCAAAAGGGGACGTTCTCATCTAGGCATTGTACAGAGGCATCCTACCAAGGTACAATGAAATCCCTTCATAAATACGACCTGTAGACTGTGCTAATGGTTTTCGGGTTTTGGGTTCATACAGCCACACCGGTTGCCCGATCGCGACCAAAAGGGGACGTTCTCATCTAGACATGACCCCGAACCTGCATATGAAATTTCGTGACGATCAGACAAGAACTGTGGGGTGTAGCCCGTGCTAAAGGAAAATGTGAACAGACTCACAGACTAACAGACTTCCGCGCGCGTGATGGCAATAGCTTATCTTAACTATGTCAAGTTAAGCTAAAAACAGTCTCGTAATAATCTGTAAATACAGTTTATTAATCTGTAAAAACAGTCTCGTAATAATCTGTAAAAACAGTCTCGTAATAATCTGTAAAAACAGTCTCGTGATAATCTGTAAATACAGTTTACTAATCTGTAAATACAGTTTATTAATCTGTAAAAACAGTTTATCAATCTGTATAAACAGGTTATTAAATGAAAAGGTCCTGACCCTAATAAGCGCTGCCGTAGCAAAGACATACTTTGTTAAAGTATATTAATAGCTGAATTCAGTTGGGTAATTCTACATGAGTCAGTTTGGTTGAATTGAAAACAGGTGTTCATAACAAAACTCAATTGCAGATTATTCAAATTTGATCAGTGTATGTTAATGTTTCTAATGCCCACTTCAGTTGTCGAATTTGCGAATCTTCACTGAGAACATTTTTACTCTTCTGAGCTTGTCTGTACCCCATATTCTCTCCAAAGCATGTTTAAAGTACTCTATTTTCGTAACGATGCTTAAAGTTCCCACGGAGACAATAATTACTGTTTTTATGGTGATGTTTAAAGTTCCCAATGAGACATTAATTACTATTTGTACCATTAAGGCAGTAATTACCATTTAGTGACGATGCTTAAAGTTCCTATTGAGATGGGGAGAGGGGGTAGGAAACTTGCAGACATCATGTCCCATTTTTCGGTTTAGACCCCTTTTTCAACAACCCACCACATTGTGCAACTTTTCTACTGCCAGTTTCAGACACCCACCCCGCTTTCCCATTGAAATTACGAATTGCTTTTGCAAACATCGTAATAGGTATGGAAAGATGTATAGTTCACTGATTATTTTGATTCCACCAGTGATTCCAGGTAACTTGTTACAACCTTTTATTACCCAGAAAGGTTAGTTTCACTTCCTGTTTGCAAAATGAGGCTTCAGAAATCTCAAAAAATTCACCCAGAACAGCTCACTGTCCATGACAGTATGAATAATGGCCTATGATTGCCCAACCCCATTTCTTCCTGATTTGATGAAAATAAAATATATTTAAATTATTCCCCTGATTTGTACTACAGGAGTAAGGTAAAAATTACAAAAAAAATTCTATCCATTCTGATCCATTTATTTATTTTTTACTTGATTCTGGCACGAGTCTGTCTGCATGTTTGATTCCATATATAAGTGACTCCAAGTACTAACCTTTTGGTATGGTGTATCTATTTTTTATTTATTTTTGCCTAATTCTCAATTAAAAATCAGTTGAAAATGATATTTGTCAATTTTCCAAAATCTCAAGTTACCAATGACACATGTGGTAAAGTCTTAATACACAATAGTAGCAAGTTAAACTTTTCTGAATATTATCTTGTGACAAGGTCATGCAACAATATTTGAAACTTGAAAGCGTGTTGGAACTATAAACCAAGTTGAAACCGGGCAGTTGTCACAATCAATTCACTAGCACTCCTTTTCCGTCATAATGCTAAAGCAATGACAACGAGTGAACAATAGAAAATATTCTCAAATATCCTTGTAACATTTGAGTGAATAAATGAAGCCCTTGGAGTGAAAAGAATATCAGTTGATACTAGCACATTTTTACATTAATTCATGTTGTATCGGGTGCATTATAAAGCAGTTTTTTTCCCACAAATTGTTCGGCATATTTTATACACTGAGAACCAGACACCTACCCCCTCCATCAACATTTATTATTTGAGAATGACATCAGAAGTGGACAGGGCAGCAAGTACCAGCAGGCGGAGGTTTGCCTTTTGATGCCACCAGTGGGCACTGCTAACCACCAACAAAAGGTACGCCAGTGGGTTGGTCTTCTGACTCTGTCCTGTGTACGCGTAAACCCAATCATCTTAAACTAGTAACTCATGTGTTCCCGCAAAACAGTGATCACAACATCGCGCGTAAAAACCTTAGAAACGAATATGTGTTCCCGCCTGACGGTGATCACTATACCCATGCGTTAAACTCGTATCTCTGCTCCCTCAAGAAGTGATCACAACACCACGCGTAAAAACCTTAAATATAGATATGTGTTCCCGTCTGACGCGGAGGTCACAATACCCACTCGTTAACCCTTTAGGGGTGCGGTGGCGTTGTGGTAACCCATTTTCGTCAGATCACCGAAGTTAAGCAACGTCGAGCCCGGTTAATCATTGGTTGGGTGACCGTCTGAGCGATCAATTCGGACTCCCGCGTTATGTCCTTGGGCAAGGCACTTAACCCCGATTGTCCACATGGGGGCACGATGACGCCGTGTACTAAGGCGTACTGCACGTCGATGGTACGCATGTCTTCAACCAATCTAACCCTGCCTGTGCTGTAGTGTGGAGTTCCGATGTTGGGGAGCTTGCAGCTGCTCGTCGTTGCTCGGTGGTTCTCTCCGGCTTCCTCCACCCGTAAAACTGTCACGTTCATGATTAGCCAGTGTGCGTAAGTATATGACCTTAAAACACCAATAAATAAATAAATAAATAAATAAATAAATAAATAGTTAACCCTTTAGCTAACATGAAAAGCAGACGACACTTGCAAATAAAATTCTTGAAGTACTAATTTTTTTTTTTGCCTCAAAAACATAGCTTATGACCCCTCTTTGGAACGAGCTCGTTGAGCCCGTTCCAATGAGGGGTCATAAGCTATGTTTTGTGACAAAAAATGAAAAAGTAATAAAAATTGAATGGTGAATTTTATGAATAGCGCGGTCGGTTTTTGCCGTTACGTTGGGTAAAGGGTTAAACTAATAACTCATGTTTTCCTCGCAAGACGGTGAACACATGTTCACCACGTGTAAAAACCTTAAACATATAAATATGTGTTCCCGCCTGACGGTGATCATAATACCTACCGCCAATTACCCTCCATCACAGACAGAGCAGCAAGAATCAGCAAGCGGTGTTTTGCCTTTTGATGCCACCAGCGGTCATTGCTAAACACCACCCTCAGGTATGACAGTGGGTGGTTTTTTGTTGTTTTTTCTTTCCTTCTTCTCTCCATAACGAAAGTACCAGTAGGTGGTGTTTTGCTTTTTGATGCAATCAGCGGGCATTACTAAACACCTCAGGTACGCCAGTGGGTTGGGCTTTTTAAAAGCCCACTAACCGTTATGGAATCATTATAACCGCTGTGGAACAATTATAACTTATAACCGTTACGGATTCTTATCATCCTTCACCCCACCCCTGGAGGTGGTCTTCCGCCCCCCCCCCCCCCCGGGGGGGAAGCGTTGATCCTGCATCCAAAACATGCCCTTTTTGTAAACGCTCTCACAACGTATCAAGGTCCCGGACAAATAGTAGCCTATAAATATCACGCCTGCTTCCGAACCAGGGTAGTTCGGTAGGTGGAACCCCGCAAGGGGACGTTTTTGCACACAAATGGGAATGGCTGTGCCTTTTTTACGAGTTTTGACTTAAAGAACACCCACCTCATGGCCACCCTCATCATCGTGGTTACCACCAGCCTCATCTGCCTTCTCTCCTCAAACGCGTAACACAAAACGGGAAGCAGACTACACTTGCTAATGACGCCCCCAACAAGTAAAGTTAAGTGGCAGACTATAGGCCTACTTGCCTGAAGTCGCTAGCTCCACATGCTGTGTCAGACAATACAAGAACACCGCCAACAGGGTCGAAAGAGGTGGAAACATCCCGCAGGGTCCCCGTGCGCTCTCGGCGCGTCGAAACCATTCTTCGGTCGATCAGACACTCTCGAGTAAACCTCCAAAGGGTACGCTGCTAGAAACAGCTGAACAGATTCAACAGAAATCTTTGGCTGGGCAGATTGTGACTGCCTTCAGTATCGTCACTCCAGTTAAATGAACTTAGACGATTTCCAGTAATAATTTATACTGGTGAATATTGGTGAGATTTGTGCAGATTAACAGAATAAACTTGCATAGCCGAGAGCTGGAGCGTCCCAGTTTAATTACTTGCTTGCTGAACCGTCCATTAACTGAACCATTAGTTATTTGTCAGACAACCACACCAACAGACGGTGCACGGATAACTTGGACCACCCCATAAGAACCTTTTCCGATTTCAAATATGTTTAAAGGTTTTAAAGTCCCAATACAAATCCACTAGACGATTCAAATCCACCAGACGATCACCGATGCGATATCCCAGCTACGCCACATCCCCACTAATTGTCAAACTGCAATTGGGGTGTGTACGTAAAATGCGATAGAATAGTTCTGAACGAATACTCTCGAGTTTCTCAGTTACAGTTCTCGTAAAGTAGTCGTTTCCACTAGTGCACGTCTGGTGAAAAAGGGGCACGCCCTGTCCCGCTTCCTGCCCTTGGTCATGCATATCGACCAGTATTGCCTTCAATACATTGAATGAAAGAATAACCGTTAAAAGTTGCCCTTTTTCACTTATATCAAAACTACAATCTTGTTCTCAAATATTTAGAGCTTCTACGATGTTTTTGTTATATATTTCAGTTTCGGAAAATATTCGCGATGGGCCTATAGCCGTATCGTAAAAACTGGAACCAGCTGGTGGGCATGGAAGAACTTGCCATTCGGATGTAACATCACGAGCTTATTGGTTATATGAATAGAGGGTCGCATGCAGGGAGCGAGAACAGGCCCCGGGACAGAACGGGCGTTACGGGTCCTGCGAGCGCCGAAGGCGCAAAGCGATAGGCGGGGCGTCCAAATGGGGTCTTCCCGCAGAAATTTGTTTTAAAATTAGTGCTAATAAAGCATTCTACTGCATTTTCTTGACAGTATCTACTCAAATACTTCCTTAATATTTGGGTAATTTTTTACCTAATTTCTGTGTGTATGGTGTATTATTTCTCCAGAGATAATCGTTACCACCACGATGCAGGAAAGACCGGTGGAATAGCAACAGTGTTTTTTTTATATGAATGGAACCTGCATGGCGTGCAGGTCAGGTCAGTAATGCAGCTATGTACTCTTGCCACCTCTACCAGCATCGGAGGCCCGTACCAAAAGCCTTCTCACAACTTTCAGCTCAGATGTTTCGATAGGTCAACCTACACTTGCCCCCCCCCCCCCCCCCCCCCGACGCTTAGTGGCGCATCCAGGTGAGTGAGGGGACACGCCCCCTCCAAAAAAAAGAGAAAATTCAGTCATGACTCCCCCTTCCCCCCATGTTCACCCACATAGGGAACATCAGGCAAGAATTCTTTTTAATATCTTACATTTACTTGATTCTGAGTCCGTTTTTGTCCATAAGTTATACGTTGTGAAAGGCATCAATAATTAGGCCACACTGTGGCCTAATTATTGATGACTTCCACAACTTTTTAGTCCACATTGTGGCCTAATTATTGATGCCTTTTACCACTCACAAATTATGGACACAAACGGACACCGAGTCAAGGAAATTGTGTTTTTTTGTCTCGAATTTCAAAATTCCACCCTCCAATTAGAAGGGGACACCACCCTCTCTTGTGCACGACCACATCTTGCTTCTGCAAGGCTCGGATAATGTAGCGAATCATATTCTGTGTGAAACCCCCACCCCTCCCCCCAGATATTACTGTTGCCCTCCTAACTTTGATATCTTGACTTCGCGCCTGTCGGCCCTAGTGTATACACATGGGGACTGGTGAATGGAATTGAGACTGAATTTTCAGGTTAAATGGCATTTTACCATTTACTTTAGTCTGGTACAGTATTTATTCATCTCGGACCACTTCAAAAAAAATAATAATACTCAGGCTGCACATCAAAGCACTGCAACCGATGACATTCTTTTTATTGAAATGTGAAGGATGTCCAAATAAAAATCTGCTCCACTGAGGTGCTGAATTCAAATACCGGTAATTTATTTACTGTATGTCTTCCCCGCAATATATGATATCATAGGCGGTTCCCTTTGTTGGAAATTCGTCAAGTGAAAAGTTGTTGTCACTGTCATCTCTGAGTTAATAGGGAAACATGAAATGACAGAATCAAAATGTTATGAATGAATTTCTGTTCGACGTCGTCTACGCAGGTGCCCGACATTCTTTTTCCCGTATTTCATTGATACGCAGTTGAGCACGCGGTGCGCATTGCATTATGGGAAATGCCCAGATGTAAACAGGGTATGTTGTTTTTCTCTGTACGAACTGCCATTTTGGAGAGCGGATAACCGCGTGATGTCTACGAATCAAAGACCGTCTGACAACGATGTCTGGGCATTGTTGGCCCTGAAATCTGCACCAGCGAGCCCAGCTAAAGTCTGCATAAGCCCAGAACCAGATAGCACGGCTATTGCGCGCTTAGAAGGCCGAGATTTCGAATTTTATATGCGCCAGACACACGTTACGATAGGCCGGAACAGTAGTAAAGGAGATGTCGATATCAACATGGGCCATTCCAGTTTCATTTCTCGCGTTCACCTTGAAGTAAACTTTGATCATCCAAACTTTTTCATGAAATGCAATGGGAAGAATGGAGTTTTCATCGATGGAATATTTCAGAGGAAGGGGGCGCCTCCTTTGCAACTCCCCAAAAGGTAAATATTTCTGTTGTTGTAGGGCAGAATAGCTTGTTTTGGTCGGCGTGTTTTGTAAACAATGTCCTGTCATTGACAATGAATGTTGTGATAAGTGTCGGAGTGTTATATATTTTGTTTCAGAGAGAAAATATTAATTACAGAATACATTGCTTTTAGAATAAATAATTATAGATTGTTACTTATGGCGAACAAGGAATTGTTTCTGTTACCATGTGCTCACAACAAAATGGCGTCTATGTAAACAAATTCGATCGTTGTGTTTTTGTTTTGACGCCTGTGATATTACATCCTGCAAAGAACCTATTGACACATTACAGTTGTTTCAGCCTAATTTATTTAGTTACTGAGTGAATTGAAAATAAAACGAGCCTATGTGTAGCGTATGATACTCGCAATTTGTTTTATATTGTCTCTGATGACCTTGAAGCTGAGTGCATTCCTATCGGCATTATTGGCCCAGGGCTTTATTATTGAATATAGGCCGCGAGGTAGCAGGACGACTAAATACCGCAACCCAATTCAAACCCTCTTATTTCAACAAATTATCCACTGCTGTTCCCATAAAAAATAAAAATAAAATAATACAAAAAATAATAATATATATTTATTTTGACACTGAGAATTATTTAACTGGCCGGTACAAAACATAACATACAAATGGTTCATAGAATCACATACAATTTACAAAATAATACAGTAAACATCATGCACTTGATAACTAAAATTGGGTCACCCTTAACACTGCAGGTCCCACAAAAATAATTTTTTATAACTAAAATATTATTATATTTTAAGGCTAAAGTCTGATTGTTTTCTATGGGGGGAGAGTAGACAGGAAATTTCCGACAACATTTCTGGAAATATTAGGAAAATGACCAAAAAACCTCCATTTTGCAAACAAATTCTAGTAAAATGAAGCCAAAAATTCCCCAATTAATTGTCAGTAGGGTAGAGTCCGTACAGTTTAATTAATTGATGCACACTTGGAGAAAAATTGAATGGATCAAAAGAGGACCTCCACAATGAATAGTCATCAGGGTGAACGAATGAATGGTTTTAGAGTGCCAAAGGCATGCAAGGACGGTGTGGGGCAAGCCCCTTTTGGGCCTTCTGTTACAGTATCATAACTATTCCTTTTTACTTTTTGTTTTGAACCATGTCTGAGCGTGTTAGAGGAGGAAAAGGAAAGGAAGAAAGTTAAATGTGTCTTCTTCTTGGTTTTTTTCTCATGACTATGGTGTTTATGGCTGATGGTGGTGGAGGGCTGTAGTCATTTTCCGTTTCTCTTAGAAGTGCCTGTTGTGCTGCTCCTTGTGTTGCCAATCTTTGCATTTCTTTTAATTTTGTCATTAATTCTTGATGCTGCCTTCTGCTTTTGATACTATGCTGTTCCCTTTCTTCTTGGTGCTTTTCCCATTTGATTCTGTTCTCTTCGGCTTCCTTTATGATGGTTTCCAAGTCCAGGCTTTTGGGTGCCGAAGGGAGAGGTGAGTGGGGATCAGGAAGTAGCGAGAAGACAGCTTCCCTTTCCTTGTCAGTCTCCACAGGACTGTCCACATCTGGCGTCTCCAGCTGTGGAGCTGGAGGCAAGATGGGTGTGTCTGTGGGAGTAGGAGCGAAAGTGGTGGCTGCTTCTGACTCTTTCCTTTCCTCACCTTTCTCTCTCTTCTCCAGGCGACGGGAATCCCTCCGCTTGGTTGATGGACTCTTTTTTTTTCTTTTCAGGGCCTTCTGACCTCCTAAGGTGAGGACCAGTGTGAGAGGGGATCCTCTCATCAAAGGTACTACCTCTCCACAAGGAGGGTGGTGTTTTGGTCTCTCCCACAACCTTGAACTCCAGAGTCAGATGGATGCTCTTACCTATCTCCTGGATAGTCCCAGAGCTGCTATGGTTTTCTTCAGTCTCGCTGGTAATTCCAGTGTTTCCATAATCTTGATTAGAGTGTTCAAACTCTGAAGTCAGAGGTGCGAAATCATGAATGGCAATGAATCAAATGAATGAACTGAATGATGAAAATGGATGAATGAATCATCAGGGTGGTGTGTGTGTTTAACACTAACAAAAAAAAATCATGTGAGTGGGGAGTGTTTTGCCAGCCGTTATGAAGACAACTATTTGTTAACTATTAATCAGTTGAAAAATAAATTCAAAATCAAAACATACTATTCCTTTGTGTTGTTTTATTTTTCTACAGTGACTAATTGTCTACATTATATTAAGCATGAAATTAACACTTGACATATACTGGTTCATGTATAAATTATTCATGAGTGATTTTTATTATGGGCATGTTTACAGAATAATTGACAAGCGAGAGTGCAAGTTTGTTGATCTTCAGCCAAGTGAATTTGTGAAAATAAAAAGAACACCATTTTTGCTTCGGAATGAATTTTATTTTAATAAAATAAAATCACTTAAAATAAAACCACTTACCTCATTTTGATGTATCAAGACATACAACAATCTATTTCTTGAATGTTAGGCCGGGGAATAATAATTAATTTGTTCAGGTAACATGCTGAAAAAAAATAGGGTCGGTTGGTCGGGATTTTTTTTTTTTTTTCACAATTATTTTTTACAATGAATGCCTTTCAAGTGTCTCAGAAATCAACCTGTATATCCCTATATATCCCTCATGTCCTATTTGTTTGGTTATTTTATACGATTTGCATCAGTAAATAAAACTATAAACCATTTTTTTTTCTATGCGTTTTCATTTCTTAAATTGAAACCCGCAACGAGACTCCAGAATTCGAAGATCGCGGCTACGTACGATTGTTCCATTGTTTCTTTGTCAGTTCAAGAACGTGATCACACTTTGCGGTCATGTTTTAGGTGTGGAAGATGGAGAGAATTTAGGTGTGAAAATAAAATTCCACGCCCTTTCATAGCCGAACAAACATGTCGGTCAAGTTATATTGCAGTTCTTGGGGAAAATGGGCTATATTGCGAGTCAGGGGAAGAGGGAGGTCACTTGCGTACTGTAAAAAACTGCATGGTTTGACAAACGACCCTGCCAGTGTGCTAGTTGATTCTATATCGGGCTGATGTCGGTGCAACAGAAATCCTGTCATACCGACATTGGTCCAATATGGAATTAAGTAGAATGCTATGTGAGGATATAGTTTATGTTCACATTGGACTCTTTCGCCGAGTTGTGAGTCGTTCTGAAACTTGTTGCTATGAGCGTCATCGGTCGACGTGCACGCGCCCTTTAACATGAGAAATGTTCCAGGGACAGTCGTACCACGCAAAGTTGGTGCTATTATTTCGTTAGGCGATAGCGATTTCATTATTTTTTCTTTTTCTTAAAAAATGGTCAAATATTTGTACGTTCCTGCGATATTCGGTATTCAGTCATTCCATGGTATTTTTAAAACACCCAAACTCGACATCGAAAATTGAGTACCGTGAAGGTCTAGTCGACCAGCAAATGTACTCAGAAAACCACAAGTTTTAGATTCCATAAAATCCAAATAAATATACAGTCGTTTGGACTGGTTCAAAACCACTCAGATAAATGTTGCCTCAGATAAAAAATGTTGTTATTAAAGGTGTAGATTAGGCAGCAACCACTTGAGGTGATATGTACATGTAAGTTAAGGAAATTTGTTTACTTTGAAATTCCCACCTCTTATATTCCATCAGTTCAATTAAATATACACAAATTATACATCAAAATGAAGGTTGTGATGTATAGAACACAACAAAATTTTTTGCAATCAACTCACGGAGTTGACAGCAGATGCCAATGGGTCCTGGAAGTCTGCTGCTGTTTTTGTACCAGAACTGATAATAAAATAATATTTCCAAAGAAGTCATGTCCAAATATACTTAGATATCCAAGAACACAGCTAGGCATTCAAAATTCTTTATGGTGCAGCGACAGGACTGCATTTGGGGAAAGAACGACACTGTCTGAACTTTTTTATTGCAGATGGATTCCATGACCCACAGACATGTGCATACCACTCGATACCAAATTTTCTTTGAAAAACAGTTGCATAATTCTAATTTAAATCTCCAGTAGTAGTACTTAGTATTGGATGTTGCAGCTCAAATAATACTGAAAAAATTGGGTTGTTACTGTATGACTATTCATTTCCCAGTGACGAATGGGAGCAAAATGGAGGCGAGTGGAAAATCGCTCACCTCAAATCAAGTTTGTGAGAGTGAAAAATGTGAGGAGAGTGATTTTGATTCAATGTTTATCTTCATTTTTTTAATACTGTTTAGGTTGTAAAATTGAAAAATACTGATCAATTAACACCTCTTAATATCCTCTATTATCTATACTGGAGGATGAGATAATCCCCTTCACTGTTGACTGTTAATATAGAAGGCCGGAACGTCATGAGGCCGAAATGTCCCAATACCATTCAAAGTGTATTTTTTTTCTAAATTAAGTTTAATATTATTGTTTGCCTGTGGTTCAGAATAAAATTGCAAGCTTGAAAACTAGTGTTTAACAGTACTGTTTGTTTATTAAATGTATTACCAGAATTCCTGAAATGAACTTTTAGATAATCTGAAGTGAACTATATATTATGACGTACAAAAATTTACTTCGCAATTTCCATTGACAAGCGTTCTTCGAAACGGATGTATGAATACAACTGAACACGGATGGAAATTTTGACTGTCAAAATATATGTAATCCACTAAAATTAGTTCTGGATTTTAAATGGCAGATTATTAAAATCGTGGAAAATGGATGCGTAAATTCCAAATCAGGCACATTAATTCATGTCACTGGTGAACTGGAGCGACAGGTGTCACGTGTGTAAATGAAAATAAGGAACGGGGCAACATTCCGCATGTCTTTGATAAAAAAAAAATACGGAAGTATTAAAACGTTTCTCAGATCTCAGAATGAACACCGTTTTTTTATATCTGAACATGCGTGTTTGTTTTATGGCAGGTGTAAGGTCTGGGCGAGTTGTCAATGTACAATCCTCTTACTGTTGGCGTGTTGTGTGTGGATGTATAAGAGAACTACTGTGTGTCATGTTCATAACGACGAAAAGGAAATTGTTTGGAATTGTACTTTAAACGCATCAAATTGTGAGCAATTAAAAATTTCCCAACATCAAAAATTAATTGAATGTTTCTGTTGGCGCAACTCAAGTGGATAAAAGACACCCAAGAACAGAGGCGAGCGATTATTCGCACACCTTGAACAATTTTGGCGTGAGCGATGGTGCGGGAGAGGATGTACATATAGGCTGTAAAACTTGCCCACATCTTATATTTTTTGAATTGATGGTCTGATTTGAACCAAATTTGATACAATTAAAACTAGAAGTCCTGTCACGAACTGTGTGCTTATCTATAGTTAATTACACGTAGGAATTGTGTGCAATTACCATATCAAATGGCATCCAAAGCACGGCAGGTTTTCCTGGTTTCTCATAGCAAACACAGGCAATGTTTCTGCCAATGGACCTCTGGGTTATCCGGAGGTCCATTGGCTGAAACATTGCCTGTGCACAGTCCATATGTACAGAATTTGATCGCCTTACCATGGTCACAACGCGTACAGTTAAAACTAGAAGTCCTGTCACGAATAGTGCGCTTACCTAGACTTAATAGCGCGTTGGAATTGCGCGCAATTTCCACATCGAATGGCATCCAAAGCACGGCAGGGTCTCCTGGTTACTCATAGCAAACACATGCAGTGTTTCTGCCAATGGACCTCCGGGTTACCCGGAGGTCCATTGGCTGAAACATTGCTTGTGCACAGGCCATATGTACAGAATTTGATAGCTTTACTTGGGCCATAACGCGTACATTAACACGCATATCAACGTGTTATTTGTGCGCATTTCATGACAGGACTTCTAGTTTTAACTATACATGTAGATTAACGTGCAGATCGACATGCAATTTGTGCACATTTCATGACAGGACTTTTAGTTTTAACTGTATGTGGTATTATTGGATCATAAGCACTTGACTAATGGTAGAAAAATGTTCCTGTGTCCCCATGGGAACTCCAGGAGCTAAACATAGAAGTATTTTCAAATGAACATATTTCCCAAACCACGCGGAACAGAGAACTGTTAGTTGGTATGAAGCATCCTTAGGACCAGTAGAATTGAATGGTAAAAAAAAAAAAATGCCATTGGTTATGTTGGGGTGTTCTGTAGGGGGCATAAAATAAATGTTGAGACAGACGGCATATTTGCAAAAATTAAAAAATAATATTTCTCCAGAACCAATGGTGAGAATCCTTTGATATTTGGTATGCAGCATCCATCGGGGGTTTGTTCAAATGAAGTTCCCTGGTTCATATTTGTGGTCAATACAGGAACCCAAATTTTGAACTTTGGGCACAATGTGGGGAATAATCTTTAAAAGTCTTTTTCGGAACCGCCAGTCAAACTCTTATAATGTTTGGTAAATACATCATTGTTATGAGGGTCAGATTCAAGATTGTTCAAACCAAGTCCCCAGGTTAATATTTGGGATAATGGGGATAATTTTTAAAAATCTTCTTCAGATCCACAAGCCAGAATGCTTTCATATTTGGTGTACAACATCTCTAGGGGTGTGTGTGTTATTTTTAGGGGTTGGGGGTCAGATTCACGTTCATTAAAATCGGGTCCCGAGGATAATATTTTTGCTCTCTCTGATAGCCCAAATGTTAACTGAGTGCAATATGGGGAAATTTCTTTAAAACATTTCTTCTTCCAATCCACAAGTCAGACAGAATGCTTTCATATTTGGTATACAACGTGGGAGGGGGGGGGGGGGGGGCAGATTAAAGTTTGTTCAATTCGAGTGCATGGCTTAATATTTGGGCTCCCTATGGTCAACTGAAGAAAAGGCATGATGCTTGGACTATTTTATTAGTGGCTCAAAGATTGACAATGTATCCTTTGAAGATTGATTGCTTCACACCCATGCTAGTGCACACCCTCAAACCAAATAAGATTATTGGCCTTTGCTTCCGACTCCCGTGGATTCATAAGCAAATAAGTTATTTGAGTCGCAAGGGATTCCAAATCCCACGTCATCCCTGTGCACCTTTAGCATGCCAGTCTTGGAAATATTAAGTGTATGATTTTATCGCGTGCATACTGCTTGCATAAATCTTATTCCATAATATAATAGTATTTGCATAGTAAATAAACTTTCTTTCGATTGACAAATGAATGAAATGATAAAAATCACCCCATTCAGTGTGAAATTGAAAGTGCCACCTGGCTTTGGACAAAAATAAAACAAAGATCAAAATTACGAAAATGACCACACACTTCACTTGAATGCAATATCCATGCATCGGCCGGCCACTGTCAGTAATTTCTATGTATATGTTTGAATGGAATTGAAAAAAAACCCAGTTGTACACTATACTTGCCCCAATAACATTTTCAAGACTGCAAACCAAGATTCAGGTCTTTCAGTATCAAAACATGAAACTCAGCACGATATTCATTAATTTTCATGACCTTCAACACCAACGGTAATACACTGTATCTATCAAATGATCAATTTATCAAATGCGGTTTCCTTTGCTGAACTGGAACTTACCACTTGCTCGGCATTTATACTGTCCGATATATTTATTTCTACATGTATTTTTGAAAGCTTTAACCTCAAAATAGATTTCAAATTCGCTGTTGAAATCGGATAAAAATTAGGGTTACAATGGCCTAAATAATGAGCGGCTTTTACTTTGTAAAATTTTTAGAGTCGGCATAATTGTTTAGGGTCGGTGTGGGTACCCCAAACAAAGGGATTTCTTTGGCCTGGCGTTTCACAACAGTACATCTTCAGCATTTTTTCCCCAAGTTGAGTATTGCTACCACAGCATATTTTTATACTGTACCAATGACCCAGACATAGCTGGTGCTAACTCTTAAAATATAGGGCCAAACACAAATTTTGCCCCCCAATCCCCAAAATTTGCATCTAAAACCAAAGAAAACATGTCCTGAAAGGCCCTCCACACTTCGCCCCTACTGCGCATGCGCAGTGTCAAGGACGTTCCGAAATTGGCGCCATTAATCATTCTAAGTTTGGCCCTTCATCAGTTAACATCTGACTGATCTTTGTGCTTATAAATCTCAGTTTAAATGATGCCAGACACATAAATATTAGTGAAATGGTGATTCTAAGGAGGATAGAGAAGGAGGAGAGGAAAAAAATGTGTGACAGAATATTATCAGGGCTGTAACTTAAAATTTTTTAATGAAATTATGTTAAGTTACCTATTTTCGAGGCAGCAGCCATTTTGTTGTCATTCTGATTATTTAGTTACACTGTTTTTTAAGTGTTTTCCTCTCTCCCTGTCCTTTAAGTTCCCCCTTGCTATTCTCCCATGCTTTTGGCATAGTTTTTGTAATTATTATTACTAAATTTTCTTGGGAGTTTTAGCTGAATAACAGAATGAATTCTGTTCTTTCCCCATGTTTACGTCTTCACCTACGGGTGGTTAGGCGTTGTGTTCTGCATCTACCATCTGATGTTCTGCAGTTTCTTCCCTGGAAGTCTCTGTTTTGCATCAGATAGTGTATTTTTGGTACCTGATTTCGGGCCTGGGTGCCTGGAGTCTTATTTTAGTGTTTTTACACTCATTGTTTACATTTACAACAGCCCTCTGTGTGATGGGGGGATTTCTAAAAAATAATATCTTGATGTTATTTTAATCATAACTTGATACATTATTATTGTTCGTAAGTGTTGAATAAATTGTTTGAAATATTTTTAAAATTTTTGTCCACACTTAGGCTTGGGATCCATTGGGGCTCAACGTTACTTTTCAGAAACTTGGGCTGTTCTGAAAAAATATTTTTTCAAAATATTTTGATTTCAATTATTTTTTCTATATTAATGGATCATATTATTATTATGTATTTTGATTGCCAGGGGTTAGTGCGGGTACCAGGACTTGTTTTCTTTTCACATTGAAAGGATATTGATCAATTGTTTTAAGAGGAAGTCTTCCTCTGACTTTATTATCATTCTATATGTGGTCAGTGTACTCGCATTAACTCCTGTTCTGTATCGTATGATTTCGATGACAATATGGGAAGCGTATGTCACGGTATGTTATTAGGGATTTGGACACTCCGGTCCTTTCCCCGCAGGGTCACTCTACTTTATTAATTTCTATTTCAGACGATCAAGATTAGGGTGATGTATCTGTGATGTCTTCCAACAGTGTGCCTCCGTCGTCACAATTAATGAAGGGCTAGCGGAAAAGTGCTCATGTAAATACGCCAATTGCCTAAGAGGACCCTAGTAGGTTCGACGGCCTTTGACGTCCGCTAGCTCGCCCGGTGTAGCGTCCATTCACCGAATGGTTCGGCAGCCGGGTTCGTCCGTTGCGGTCTAGAAGGAATTTTGGGGTGATGCGAGCACTATAAATTAACCTAATGCACACCCAGTGACGGCGGATCAGAGGGAGAACGGAGGAAGCCTTTTAGTCCGGTTCATAGCTCGTTCCGGTCCATCCGGACGGCAAGCGAGAGAGGTCCCTCTCTCGTTCAACAACATCTGGCCCCAGATGTTGTGGTACAAAATGTGTCGCAAGCGGAGCATACGTCCGTCGCTCGGGACGCTCCGTTGTATAGGCAGTCCGCGGAGACTGCTAAGGCTTCCTCTTCTCGTCAGCGCACACGACCGCACCTTGGCTGTGTGACCGCCGATATATTACCAGCGTCGCCGATCAAGGATTCTTCGGCGACCAGGTCACACCATCCGGTAGCCAGGGACACGAGGCCTGCAGACTCCGGACGTCCGCATAGGAAGTGTGCGGGAGTCAACGTACACGGAGCTTCCGGCGGCAATGCATCGTAAGACCGCTACTGCACAGGCCTCGGGAACGGACATGCTTTCCTTAATAGCACAGTTTATCGCAGCATCCCAGCATCAACTGAATCTGTCGCATATATTTTATCCGACGATGCTGGGTCGGGACGCTCTGCTGAAGCGGGTATGGACGTCCGAAAGTTTCATCCGGTCCGACGGGATACCGAAAGGGATTCGGAGGATTTCGAGTTTTCCCTTTCGGAACAACATATGCTGTTGTGTATGTCATCTGACTTGGTCTTCTACAGCTTCTTTTGTCGGACCAGAATGCTGCGATGCCGGATAAGAAACTGATAGCGTCGGTGGACTTAGAAATTTTTGGTTCGGTTCAGGGACATCGTCCCTCAGTTCCGACATAGTCCAATAATGTCACACAAACTTTCGAATTATTGAACGACGCTATATATATTATTATTTTATGCTTGCTAACCAAGCATTTCTGGTTTCTTGTTCGAAGAGTTATGGAGATGTCTTTCAAAAGTGTGCCTCTGTCGTCATAGTTAATGAAGAGCTAGCGGCAATAAGTGCTCATGGAATATGTCTATCGCCTACGGAGTGGCATTCGCTAGCTCACCCGGTCTAGCGTACATTCATCGAATGGTTCGGCTGCCAGATTCGTCCGTTGCGGTCTAGGAAGGAGATTTGGGTGATGCGAGCACTTTAATTACTTTAGTACTCACCCAGTGAGGGCAGATTGAGGACAGATCGGAGGAAGCCTGTTAGTCCGGTTCCTGGCTTGTCCAGGTCCGTCCGGGCTGTGAGTGAGAGAGGTCCCTCTCTCGTCCAACAACATAGGGGACCGCATGTTGTGGTTCAGATATTTTACATTCGGAGCATATGTCCGTCGGTCGGGACGCTCCGTTATATTGACAGTCCGAGAGACTGTCCTTAATGCTTCCTCATCCTCACAGCAGGGCACACGACCGCACATTGGCTACGTGACCTCGAGTATCCGACCAGTTTCGGCATTCAGTGATTCCACGGCGAATAGGTCGCGCCATCCGGTAGCCAAGGGACACGAGGCCTATACACTCCGTTCGCTCGCATATTGGTAGTATGCACGGGGTAACGATCACGGAGCTTTTAGCGGCAATGCATCGTAAGACAGCTTCTCCTCAGGCCTCAGTGACGGACGTGCTATCCGAGTTAGCACAGTTGTTTCGCAGCATCCCAGCAATTGACAGTTTCTCGGTCGAATCAGGAATTATCCGACGGCGCTGGGTCGGTGCGGTCCGCGGTTGCATCAGGTACGGACGACCGAACGCTTTATAGGGTCCGACAGGATGGCGAAAGGGATTCGAAAGATTTCGAGTTTTCCCTTTAGTAGTATCGGAAGATGCCTTTCATATCTTCTGGCATTATCATCCAGTGATTGTTATTTCGGACTTCATTGCTGCGATCTTGGATAAGAGACTTATAGCGTCATTGGACTCGGATTTTTCGATCGGTTCAGGGACATTGTCCCTGACTTACCGACGCAGTCCAATATTGTCATTACAACATGTGTTTTATTTTTCGACGCTATATATATATATATATACAAGCCTGCTACTAAGCATGATAGTTTAGTTTCTTGTCCGCGTTGCTCATTTCTGCCATTTTATCATTTATACGAATAGTTTATTTTGGCAGAGCAGGGCATACCGAGAGTTCATATGCGTCTAGACGGTGTGATTAAAGACTGCATATATTCTTTTTCGCCGTTTATGTCTTTTCCAATTTCAATGTTGGGAACGACATTATGTATAGTAGACTTAACTTAGACGCTTTATCATACGTAATCCGCCTTACTGAGGCGTTATCATTACGTCTTCAAGAAAAGATTTACGGGATATTATTCTCAATGTAATTTCTTTTGAGGGCAGTAGTTTGTTCACGTATAACTCCGCCCTTCAGTGGCTGATTGGAGTTGGTTAGACGTGACGCAGCCCTAGCTACATCCGCACGCGTGGATAGTAAGGTTAAGAACTCTCTCAGAGTCGCTTCGTTCTCGGAGGAGCTTCTCTTCGACGGCAACTTTTCGGCAATCCATGAATTGCTCGATTTACACGTTCTCTTGTCTATCTAGTGTTACAAGAGATTCAGACTGGGGCAAACATTCGGTGGTTGACTCAGAGAGTGCCACCGCAGTTCCGGACCCGAGTGTGGCTGTTATGACGGTTGCCAGTCAAACAGATTGGGATATAATACTGATCCCTATGGATTCGAAGTGCCAGGGTCTTTGGGTTCCGCAGTCTCTTAGCAATCAGTTTTCTTCCGCGGAATAATGTTTTTTAGGCTTGCTTTATGTCATTGCATGAACATTATTCAGAAACGCATGCCCAATTTCCTGTCCTTTAATTCGACAGTAGTGGCGTATCTCCGGAACCAGGGAGGCACTCTTTCGTTTCCGTTATTCAATTTAATGGAAAGAATCCGTCTGTTGGTTATAGTACACCAAGTTCAGTTTTGGTCCGTTATATTCCGGGTCGTCTGATTGTTTTATCGGACTCCCGTTCTCTTACGGGTCGCTTGTTGCTGTCAGAATGGACTCTCAACAAACAAGTATTCAATCAGATTTGCTATCTATGGGAGCGCCCAATGATGATTTATTTATGACACAGCTTGCTAATCAATTGCAGACGTATGTGTTGGCTTGTCCAGATCTCTGAGCTAATGTTGTTAACGCTCTATTGATCTATAGGACGGAATGATAGGATACGCGTATCCTCCGGCGCTGTTGTTTCAGCAGGTATTGCTAAGATAAACAACCACAATACATTTCTGTTGATAGCATCTCTATCTTCACAGAGATCATGGGTAATTTACTCTCTTGTCTACTGTGGGTCTTAACGTGAAATCTTCCTCTATGTGAGGATCTTTTTTCACTGGGTAAATCGTGTCATCTTTATCACAACCAGCAAGGTCGCAACCTTCATGTATTCCGTTGTGTGGTCCGTATTGCATTGTAAGCACTGTACTGGACGAGCTTTGGACGCGATTTCTTACTATAGGAGATCCTCTTCTTCGCTATTCTATGCGGCTAAAGTGGAGGCTCTTCCGTCGTGGTGTAGGGATCATTATGTTCATATTGTTGATCCCTCCATACTACTCATTGCTATTTTTTAGTATACTTGTTTCACAAGATCTACTGCAGCCTGTTATTATTTAGGTTATAGGTTTATGTTACCTCATACCTATGCACTCTACGATAGTTTACAATTGAGTCTTTTGTCTCTTTATCTAAGTCAGTAACTTTTTGATAAATAGACTTAGAATCTTTAGATTAAATTCCTATATGGATTTTAACTTCGGTTCTTATTTAGCTAAGTAATCATTTGAGCCTCTGGAAACAGTAGTTTTCAAATTCTGACCTTTTAGACAGTAATTCTGTTGGTTTCTCTTTTACTGTAGAGTCAGTGAGTTTCATGCACTATCGATGGATGATTTTCACTTTCGTAGTTTCGGAATCACTACTTCCGTTACTATTTAGGTTGGATTGTTGCATAAGAGTTAGGCTCCTATTATCCGGAACCTATTATTTTAAGGTCCTTCCGTCTTCGTATGGGCATAGGCCTTTACTCTTTCCGGGTACAGTTTATGTATTTATAAACAGATATCTGTTTATTACTATGGGCGTAAGCTTCTTCTGTCTTTGATGTCTAGTAGAAGGACGTTACGCTTCATTTTATTGTTAATGGATTCTATTAACTATCGGTACTGCTTATGGTATATCATTGACTTAGCAGTTGTGCTTAAGATTTCGGCTCATGAAGTAAGAGTTCTTCTACTTCTTGGGCTTACATTAATAGTGTCGCTATTATAGATTTTTGAAGGCTGCTCATTGCGCTCAGCCATCCACATTCATGAATTTTATCTCAGAAATATCGAGTCCATTTCTGGAGGCCTCTATTGTTAGGTCTATTATCTACTGCTCAGAATGTCATTCACTTAACAGTTGCTACTATAGCTAGGTAGGCTGTCTGTTTCGGCAGTGTCTCCGTTCGGCTGCCCTCTTCGCTCTGGGCTATTTGACCCAGGGCAAGAAAAAGGGGGGGGGGGGGGGGGGGGAGGGTGTTCCCTTGGGTCACCTGTTTTGCTATGAAAACAAGGGGATACCTCCTCCGGAGTTAGTAATTCTGAGCTGTTATTGGGATGGTTGTTTAGTGAGAAGTTTAGGTTTTTAAAATTCATTCAAGTCTTAGTTTTTAAAGTATAGCTTTTGAATATTGCATATGTCAACGGACATGATTATGCAATCCTCAGACACTTGTAGGAGTATAAGAGTCTCTATTCTCTAGACTTACTTTATTTATTGGCTTACTTTAAAAATTATTAGTATAAGATTATATTGGATATTAATAGAGTACATGGATGTATGAAGCTCAATTTTGGAAGGTGTTGTATCTTTCTAATTTATCATAAATAAGAAAGATACATGTAAGGCCTATTACTTCTTTTTCCCTACAGGGGATGACTCTATTTTATTTTATTGAGCGTATTCCATTTTGCTCTATGTCCTTGGCCCTCCAGCCTTTTTACTATTCAGCTATGTCTGGGTCATTGGTACAGTATAAAAATGTTAAAAAATTTATAGTAATTTATATATTTTTTATACTTACCAATGACCCAGACGGGGATGGCCCTCCCAGGAGTTGGGAACTCTTGCCTCCCCGCTGAGTACATAGCGCTTACCAGGCACTGGTTATTAGAATGATTAATGGCGCCAATTTCGGAACGTCCTTGACACTGCGCATGCGCAGCAGGGGCTAAGTGTGGAGGGCCTTTCAGGACATGTTTTCTTTGGTTTTAGATGCAAATTTTGGGGATTGGGGGGCAAAATTTGTGTTTGGCCCTATATTTTAAGAGTTAGCACCAGCTATGTCTGGGTCATTGGTAAGTATAAAAAATATATAAATTACTATAAATTTTTTAACTTTCCTCTTGTCTTGGTGTGTGTGTGTGGGGGGGGGGGGGGGGGGGGGGTCTGCCAATGCTATTCAACTGTATATCCAGGGCTCTGTGAACAATCTTCATTGTCTTCTGGATTAATGGTTCACTGTACATGTACTGCGCTATATATAATCTCATAATTTTAGAGAGAGAGGAAGGTACTTGCATTTTGAACTTTTATTAAAACTAATATTTTGGGAAAAACCCAAGTGTTTAATACTTGAATATTTTTCTCAAAAAAAAAAAAAACGAAACCAGACTCAACTCTTTTTAAAAAAAAAAAACGAGTAGAAACCGAAACCGTGGAAAAATTTCATAACCTCCCAACACTAATTGATGTATGAAACCAGACTCAACTCTTTTTAAAAAAAAAAAAACGAGTAGAAACCGAAACCGTGGAAAAATTTCATAACCTCCCAACACTAATTGATGTATCTGGCTGAAACAAAAATTGGTTACCCATATTTCTAACTGGGCGATGTCAGCTGCAAGAAAATGGCCTTCCTGCAGTTGTAATTTAAAACATTTTCTCTGTCCGATGTGAACCATTGTTGTGCCGACAGTGGTTTTCCCCTCATACCGAACCTGCCAATTTATCCCTAGCAGAAACTCTGGCTGACAGTTTGTCAAACTGAGTTTGTGCATTATAAGATAATATCACATGTAGGTAGCAGTTACAAGGCAATTCTCTAATGGGTCATTATGTTTTTACAGAAAAAACTTTTTAGGCAAGCGATTTGCTCGCCTAACTTGTTTTCAGGCAAGCGATTTGTTGCCACCCTCGATTTTTATGTGTACCCATACTATGTATGGTACACATAATGCCGGCATCCGGGGTGACCATCCGTTGTTCGTCCATCCTTTGTCCGTCCGTCTGTCCGCTCGGCGTCCGTATCCATTTCTTTGTCATTCGATAACTTGAAAAATATTGCTTGGGTTTTCAAGTTACTTTATATTTGTGTTCAGGTTACTGATGTGCCGAGCTGTATAGTTTTTGGTGTAAATCGGATAATTTGATCCTGAGATATTAACCCTTTATCCTTCAAATTGAAAATTCCTCCAATCCCTTTGACATTCGATAACTTGAAAAATATTGCTTGGATTGTCTAGTTACTTCATACATGTATTTGTGTTCAGGTTACTGATTTGCCGAGCTGTATAGTTTTTGGTGTAAATCTGATGATTTCATCCCGAGATATTAACCCTTCATCCTTCAAATTGAAAATTCCTCCAATCTCTTTGGCATTCGATAACTTGAAAAATATTGCTTGGATTATCAAGTTACTTTATATTTGTGTTCAGGTTACTGATGTGCCGAGCTGTATAGTTTTTGGTGTAAATCTGTTATTTTGATCCTGAGATATTAACCCTTTATCCTTCAAATTGAAAATTTCTCCAATCCCTTTGGCATTCGATAACTTGAAAAATATTGCTTGGATTGTCAAGTTACTTTATATTTGTGTTCAGGTTACTGATGTGCCGAGCTGTATAGTTTTTGGTGTAAATCTGATAATTTAATCCTGATATATTAACCCTTTATCCTTCAAATTGAAAATTCCTCCAATCCCTTTGGCATTCGATAACTTGAAAAATATTGCTTGGATTGTCAAGTTACTTTATATTTGTGTTCAGGTTACTGATGTGCCGAGCTGTATAGTTTTTGGTGTAAATCTGGTAATTTATTCCTGAGATATTAACCCTTTATCCCTCAAATTGAAAATTCCTCCAATCCCTTTGGCATACGATAACTTGAAAAATATTGCTTGGATTGTCAAGTTACTTTATAATTGTGTTCAGGTTACTGATGTGCTGAGCTGTATAGGTTTTGGTGTAAATCTGATAATTTGATCCGGAGATATTAACCCCCTTTATCCTTCAAATTGAAAATTCCTCCAATCCCTTTGGCATGAGAGAACTCAAAAAATATCAATCCGATTGTCATGTTACTTTATATATTTATTCAGGTTACTGATGTGCTGTGCTGTATAGTTTTTTAGGTAAATCTGATAATTTGATCCGGAGATATTAACCCTTTATCCATGAAATTAGGCACTCCAATCCATTTCTATATGTACCCATACCTTGTATGGTGTACATTATGTCAGCATCCGTGGTGGCCCTCCGTCATACAGCTTTCTACTAATTGCGCGTATGGGTACACATCTGACGATTTCATCGGCCTATTTTTCACATGACCAAGACTGGCATGCTGAAACTTTTCATTCATTCGTTCAGCACCACTTCAATCCAAAATGCATCCTTGTGAGGAGAGTAGATCCGAGGTTTGCCCAAGGCAACAGCTGTGTCTTGTGACAAATGTGAACTATGCAGCACAGAAAATGTAATATAGGGATATCATACAAAGACTATTTAGATACAAACAAAGAGTCAATAGAATTAAATTTTATCTGTAAACTATGCACAGATCATTTACTGGATTTATAAAATACTAATAATCTTGCGGACTTTGCAACAGAAGACACTGGTAATTTAAGCAATGCCTCTGATGAGATTGCAGATGACAGGTAAAATTTCTTTATCATTCTTAACAGTAAAGTTATGACTTTTTAGCTCACCTGACTGAAAATCTGGGTGAGCTTTTCTGATCACTTTTTGTCCGTCGTCTGTCATACATCTTGAAGGTGGTGTTTGGGTCATTTTCTCCCAAGCCACTGGCTGCAGTTCAATGAAAATTCACATGAGTAGCGGTTATATAGGGGCATTTGGGTTTTTCTTCAAATTGGGTTTCTGCTCATATTGTGGTGGGGTGGGGCCAAAATGCACAAAATTTAAAAAAAATTTCTTCTCTTGAACCAGCTGTAGCAGAGACTTGATATTTGGTATGCAGCTTCCATTTGAGGTGTAGACTCAAGTTTGTTCAAGAGAAGTTTGGCTGTCAATATTTGCCTTTGTTCTGAGAGGGGCAAGAATTTTAGCCCTGCCCAGAATTTCTGTTTTCTGAACCGAGAGGCCAATTTGAAACAAATTTAATGAGAGGTATTATTGGGTTATGAGTACTTGATTTATTCCAAAAAATTTTTCCTACTGCCCCATGGGAACCTCAGGAGCCAAAAGTAGAAAAAAACGAAAACGTCCATATCTCCAAAACTGCACGGCACTGAGAATTTTTATTTGGTGTGAGGCAGGGACCAGCCTATGTACCACCCCCTGCCGTCCATTCATATTTTCAGCTTGTGGTCCTCCATTAACATCTGATTAATCCAGGTCCAGTTGTCTATGATGCATCTATGCCAGGTTAAAAAATCACAAAGTAATTATTGACTGAAAATCCCCCACTGCTACCCTCTCCTTCATGACCACTCCCCTCTTCTTCGTTCCAATCCCACAGCACCCTCCTGTGGATGCCTTTCACCAAAGTCCAACTAAGCTAATAATTTCCTAAGTCTGAAAGTGTGAACAGGACCAGATGTAAGAAGGTTGCTTGGAGGGTACTTTGTTAGTTAATAAACAAAATACATTCTGGGGTCCAGTATTTTGTAAAATAAATGTCATTCCGCATCATTTTTATAGCATTCAAGTGTCTTTCCGCGTCATTTTGTGTCATTCCGGTGTTTAGGAGGACCCCTTTTTCAAGATCCTTCACATGCACACTTGTGTCCTGTACAAAGCTTTTCTTGTCATCACTAAACCTTTTTTTTCATGTGTTTCAATTCCACTCGTGTTTTTCTGGGAATAGACGGCCCAACAGTTAACAGTCGTCAGCAAAATGAAATAAAAATTCAGTGTTAGAAAATACGTCCGTTGTGTTTACATTTGCGGCATCCTAAGCGAGGTAACCTACTTTCAAACTGGGTTATTTTGTTGAATCGCTTAAGTCATCTATTTTCGTTTCGACACTTGAAGCTCCGACTGAAATGGAACAAAATAGAAATAAAAAATCCGCCAAAAGCAACAATGGAAACTGATTGTCGTGTGATTTCAAATAAATGGTTGTTCATTTGACAAACGAAAATGCCCATTTTTCACACTTAAGCACATTTGATTTGAAAATAATAGTTTTTTATGTAAACTGCGGATCACTCAGTTCAGCCGTTCCTCATTTTGGCCAATTTTTAGAGGGCGACTTGTAATCGCCCCAACTATTTTTCTAGGCGACTCTGGGCTTAGAAGGGCGACATAATCGCCCTAGTCGCCCTCACGGCTGGTCCCTGGTGTGAGGCTTCCTTGAGACCAACAGAAAGGAATGGTAAAAAAAAATTGCCATCGGTTTAACCCTTTTGTCATAAAGTACTTCTTCGGGACTTTTGAAAAAATGCTGAGTCAGCATTTTTTAACACTGTGGGCAATGGGAAAAAATTAAAGAATCGTTTGCTTCCAAACCACTGCTCCAAAAGCTTTCATATTTTACATATAACATCTTTGTAACATTGATTCACATATTTGTTCACATATTTGTTGAAATCAAATCCCTCGTTCCATATTTGGGTTTCCTATGGGAGCCCAAATGTTCAAATTAGTGCAGTATGAGGATTATTCTTTAAAAATCTTCTTCAGATCTACCAATAAGAATCTTTTGATATTTGGTATGCAGCATGCTTAGGGGGGTGAGATTCAAATTTGTTCAAGCCAAGTCCCTGGGTTCATATTTAGGCTGAAACTTTGGGGTCCAGATCCGGACTTTTTGGACCAAAATCCGGAAATTAGTTTTTTTGTTTTTTTTATGTGTTTTGATCAATTTTAAGACCAAATTTTTTTATTTTTTTTTACACTGAAAATTTGGGTCTGGGTGGGACATAGAAATTTTGGACCCAAATCCGGAAATTAGTTTTTAGCTCACCTGACTGAAAGTCAGGGTGAGCTTTTCTTATCAATCTTCGTGCGTCGTCCTGGGTGAAGGTGGTGTTTGAGCCTCTTTCTCCTAAACCACTGGCCAAATTTTAATTAAATTTCATGTAAGTAGTGGTTATATAGGGGCATTTTGATTTGTTATCCAAAATAGGTTTCGGCTCATATTGAGCAGAGGTGTGGGGGAAAAATGGCCAAATTTTTTGAAAATCTTCTTCTAATGAACCACCAGTAGCAGAGACTTGATATGTGGTATACAGAGTCCTTTTGAGGTTTAGAATCAAGTTTGTTCAAGAGAAGTTTGTCAGGCATTATTTGCCTTCATTATGGGAGGGGCAAAAATTTTGGCCACGCCTAAAATTTCGATTTTCAGAACCGTGAGTTGATTTGAACCAAATTTGATGTGAGATGATAATGGGTCATAAGTAGTTGACTGATGCAAAAAAAAAATTTCTCATTGCCCCGTGGGAACCTCGGGAGCTAAAAATAGGAAAAAACCTTAAAACTGCCATATCTCCAAAACTACATGGCGCAAAGAATTCTTATTTTGTTTAAAGCTTACTTTTATCCAGTAGAATAGAATGGTTAAAAAAAATCCCTATCGGTTTGATCACAATGTATTTTTTTCATAACTTTGAAAAAGTGTTGAGTCAGCACTTTTTAACACTGTAGGCAATGGGAAAAAGATTAAAAAATCTTCTTCTCCAGATCCAGCAGGCAGAATCTTTTGATATTTGGTATGCAACATTGTAGGGTGGATCTGATTCAAGTTTGTTCAAATCGGCCCCCTGGGTTTATATTTGGGCTCAGTATAGGAGCCCGATTTCAAACTTAGTGCATTTCAGGCAAATTTCTTAAAAGATCTTCTCCAGATCGAGCAGGCAGAATCTTTTGATATTTGGTATGCAACATTGTGGGGTGGATCTGATTGAAGTTTGTTCAAATCGGCTCCCTGGATTCATATTTGGGCTCACTATAGAAGCCCGAATTCGAACTTAGTGCATTTCAGGCAAATTTCTTAAAAAATCTTCTTCTCCAGATCCAGCAGGCAGAATCTTTTGATATTTGGTATTCAACATTGTGGGGTGGATCTGATTCAAGTTTGTTCAAATCTGCCACCTGGATTCATATTTGGGCTCACTATAGAAGCCCACATTCAAACTTCGTGCATTTCAGGCAAATTTCTTCAAAAATCTTCTTCTCCAGATCCAGCAGGCAGAATCTTTTGATATTTGGTATGCAACATTGTGGGGTGGATCTGATTCAAGTTTGTTCAAATCGGCTCCCTGGGTTTATATTTGGGCTCACTATAGAAGCTCGAATTCGAACTTAGTGCATTTCAGGCAAATTTCTTCAAAAATCTTCTTCTCCAGATCCAGCAGGCAGAATCTTTTGATATTTGGTATGCAACATTGTGGGGTGGATCTGATTCAAGTTTGTTCGAATCGGCCCCAGGGCTGGGTTTATATTTGGGCTCAGTATGGAAGCTCGAATTTGAACTTGGTGCATTTCAGGCAAATTTCTTCAAAAATCTTCTTCTCCAGATCCAGCAGGCAGAATCTTTTGATATTTGGTATGTAACATTGTGGGGTGGATCTGATTCAAGTTTGTTCAAATCGGCTCCCTGGATTCATATTTGGGCTCACTATACTATAGAAGCCCGAATTCGAATTTGATGCATTTCAGGCAAATTTCTTAAAAAATCTTCTCTAGATTCAGCAGGCAGAATCTTTTGATATTTGGTATGCAACATTGTGGGGTGGATCTGATTCAAGTTTGTTCAAATCGGCTCCCTAGATTCGTATTTGGGCTCACTATAGAAGCTCGAATTCGAACTTAGTGCATTTCAGGTAAATTTCTTTGAAAATCTTCTCAAGATCCAGCAGGCAGAATCTTTTGATATTGGGTATGCACCATGCTTAGGGGGGTGAGATTCAAGTTTCTTCAAGCCAAGTCCTTGGGTTCATATGTGGGCTCACTGTGGTAGCCCCGAATTATAACTTAGTTCAAAATGAGGAATTTTCTTTAAAAATCTTCTTCAGATCCAGCAGTTGGAATGTTTTGATATTTGATATGCAGCATCCTTAGGGGGGTGAGATTCAAGTTTGTTCAAGCCATGTCCCTAGGTCCATATTTGGACTCACTGTGGAAGCTTGAATTGTAACTTAGTTCAAAATGAGGAATTTTCTTTAAAAATCTCCTTCAGATCCAGCAGTCGGAATGTTTTGATATTTGGTGTGCAGCATTCTTAGGGGGATGAGATTCAAGTTTGTTAAAGCCAAGTCCCTGGTTTCATATATGGGCTCCCTGTGGGAGCCCGAATTATAACTTAGTTCAATATGAGGAATATTCTTCAAAAATCTTCTTTTTTTAGATCCACGGGTCAGAATCTTTGGATATTTGGTATAAGCTTTTCTTAGGAGGAGCAGATGCAACTTATTGAAATCAATTCTCTGGGTTGATATTTAGGCTACCATGTCAGGTGAGCGCCCTCAGGCCCCTTGGGGCCTCTTGTTTTGTTTTTTGTGCGTTTTGGTAAATTTTAAGAAGAAAAAAAAATTTTAGTCTGAAAATATTTTGTTCGGGACTTCGAAAATTTCCGAACAAAAATAAAAAAAATCTGTTGTTTATGCGTTTATCTCAATTTTGGGACGTAAAAGTGCAGGAACTGAACTCCTGTGTATTGTTTGGGCACAATCTCTTCATCTAGTTGGTATATGCTTTTCTTAGGAGGGGCGTATGCAGCTTATTCAAGTCAAGTCCCTGGTTTGATATTTAAACTACCATGTCAGGTGAGCACCATCAGGCCCCCCTGGAGCCTCTTGTTTTTTTCTTTTTTAAATTTCATTTTTCATGAAGAGTCATTCATCCATGCAAACATTACTTCATTTTAATTTTGATTACAGTGATAAAGCTATCGTTAACCCTTTGAACACCAGAGGCCTCTTTATTGGCCCAGGGACATGGTACGTCATACTTTCATTAAGTAGGACGCCTGCTAAGTTAAGGGTGGGGTAGTCCAACAATATTTTCAATGTGCAGCCCTAAGGCTGCACGTTGAAAATATTGATTGGTCTACCCCTAAATAATGAATATGGATTCTTCTAATTGCTGCATATGAACTGACATGGAAGATACCACCAGGGTTCAAAGGCATTCATTCATTCATTCTTACTATTTCATTCAGGTGCTGGGTTTGATGAAAGAAGCAGAGATTGTAAGAATTAAAGTGACATCAAATGAATTGGAGAAAAACAGCAAATCAACATATGTTAAACTTGAAAAACGACTGAAGGAAGATTGGAATAAATGCACTCCGGGAGAAATATTCACAACCAAGTTATTGGGATACTGTGGTGCAGACCTTTAGATCAGTCAAATTTGGGCAGAATGGCAAATATGGATGTGGCCTGCATGGTGGGAGAAAAAGCACCGATATTTTTCTTCTTCTTGGGATCTGCTTTAGGTTTTAGGTCCCCTGTCTAAAAATGCTAGTTTACAGCCCCTTGTTATAGGTCTTCACCATTATCACTGGTTCCCTCCCACCACCCTTTGACGTAAGTTTACTCGACTAACTCGAGAAGGCTTCTTAGTTTCACAGTGTCTTGACAAAGATCTATTTGAATGTAAATACGCATGGCGTTTACTGAGAAATGTCACAAACATTGAATATAATAGATCTCAAGCTTTAAGTGCATGATCTTATGAAATTTGCCACAGAAAATCAATCTCCATTGACAGTGTCGTACACGACACTGTCGAGGCCGATTGCTTTTCTATAGTGAACTCTGTCGGTTTTTAAAAAAAAAATGTTATTTATCTGTTGCATTGTTTTGATTCGAAGGTAAGCTCTAAGCAATATTGCGAGCATTAGGGAAACCTGGCCAAACCATATATTGCTGAAACACTACAAAACACAAAACATAGGAAAAAGTTTCAAACTCTGCATTATTTGGGCACAGCGTTTACCGTCATTAGTTGGGACGAATTTAAAGACCTGCTGTGATGAACTTTACACCCCCAATTCAGATACCAGTTAATGTATTAATGTACTGAGATATTTGGAATACCTTGTATATATTGTACACCCATTTCTTTCTGTATAATTATTGATTGATTATTACAGTAAAGCACTTGTTTATAATGATTATGTATCCCTGATATATCATCCAAATAAATGTATGTGCTCCGTGCCACTGATGTTACATTGTCTCCACACCCTCTTTCTACAAGGCCAAAACATCCCAGACTGAAACATCTCAAGATCAAAACATCCCAGGGCCAAAACATCTCCAGGCTGAAACATCTCGATCCCAGTGAAAAACATGTTTCTATTGAATTGTGTAGAAGGGGTTGTCTAATTCAGAAAGGGTTGTGCAAAATTATTTTGAATAACCGTTCAGGGATTATGCAAAATTTCCAATTTGCTCATCTCTGTATTTCTACATGTAATTTGGAAAAGCTTGAACTCCAAAATCGGTTTCAAATTCAAAGTTGAAGTTGGGTGGAAATTTAGGGTTAACCGTTAAAATGACCCAACCTTTGCCCCTGTAATGTAATTTTCAGAACGTGTGACATAATGGAAATATTAATAGGTGGGTCAAATATTTGTTTTGTACTGCCGTTTCTCGTTTTAGACCCATTTTTAGCTCAACTTTGACATAGTCAAATTTGACGTCTGTCTGTCATCAATTCAATACAGCTCGGGCTAGAGGCCGTATTTATGAACCAATCTTTACGAAACTTCTTGGGTGCCTTTGTTATCACCGTGGGACGAGAACGAGTGTTTTTGGGTGCGGTCCAAAATTCAAGATGGCCGCCAGCCACATTTTTGCACCAAAATTAGTGCAATCAGTTTTTTGTACAGAACTTCTGTATGAAAGTTCTGATTTGAATAAATTTTTGTAGGAATGTTTAGTAACATTGAATACATCACATATAATACAGGGTTTTTTTCTTGTGCAGAAATTATGCAAATTAGATGAACTTTGATTTGTTCAGTGCTACTTATACAAGTAAGTGCACATGTCAATACTGCTCGGGCTAGAGTCTGTATTTATAAACTGATCTTCACGAAACTTCTTGGGGTACCTTTGTTATCACCTTGTGACAGGAACGAGTGTTTTGAGTGCCTTTGTTATCACTGTGATATGAGAACAAATATTTTTGGGTTCAGTCAGACGGGCCACTCTGGGACTCAAAGATTAAGAATCTTTTCTAGTTTAGCATCTAACTGTCGCCCACCTTTACAATACTTTACCTACACATTTGTTACAGGCAACGGTCAGCATTTCTGTACAGACTGTTACAATACTTTACATGTACCTTTGTTATCAGGTCATTACCTAGATGTTTGTCATTGCCGTGTCACATACTATACATGTACATGTCTTAAACAAGTTGAGCTACAGTGTCATTGACACTTTCATTTTTAGCTCAACTTTGGCGAAGCCAAATTTGAGCTTTTGTCATGGCCTGTCGTCCGTCTGTCCGTACGTCAACAATTGGATACGGCTCGGGCTAGAGGCCGTATTTATGAACCGATCTTTATGAAACTTCTTGGGTACCTTTGTTATGACTGTGGGACGAGAACCAGTGTTTTTGGGTGCGGTCCGAAATTCAAGATGGCTGCCAGCCGCCATTTTGTACCGACGATGCAAAAATCTGTTTTTTGTACAGAACTTCCATATGAAAGCTCTGATTTGAATAATTTTTTGTATGAATGTTTAGTACCATGGGATACATCACATATAATACGGGTTTTTTTTCTCATGCGTAAATTATGCAAATTAGACTAACTTTGATGTTTTTGGGTGTTACTTTCAGCACTATAAGTGCAAATGCCAATACAGCTCGGGCTAGAGGCCGTATTTATGAAGCGATCTTTACGAAACTTCTTGGGTACCTTTGGTATCACCGTGGGACGAGAACGAGTGTTTTGGGGTCTGGTCCAAAATTCAAGATGGCCGATGAGATATTTTGTACTAAATTATGTGCAATCCGATTTTTGCGCAGAAATTCCATATGAAAACGCTGATTTGAATAATTTTTTGTGTGAATGTTTAGTACCATGGGATACATCACATATAATACGGGTTTTTTTCTCGTGCAGATTATGCAAATTAGATGAACTTTGATTTTTTCAGTGCTACTTACACACAGTTAGTACACATGTCAATACGGCTCGGGCTAGAGTCTGTATTTATGAACCGATCTTCACGAAACATCTTGGGTACCTTTGTTATCACCTTAAGATGAGAACAAGTGTTTTGGGGTGCAGTCTAAAATTCAAGATGGCTGCCAGTGGCCATTTTGTACCAAAAATAGGTCTAATCAGTTTTTTGTACACAACTTCTAAACGGCTCAGGCTAGAGGCCGTATTTATGAACCGATCTTTACGAAACTTCTTGGGTACCTTTGTTATCACCGTGGGATGAGAACAAGTGTTTTTGGGTGTGGTCCGAAATTCAAGATGGCCACCAGCAGCCATTTTGTTCCAAAATTAGTGCAATCAGTCTTTTGTACAGAACTTCTGTTTTGAATAAATTTTTGTATGAATGTTTAGTAACATGGAATACATCACATAACATTGCAATTCAGATGATACATCATATTTTACTTTGGCCTAGCTGAAAGCAGGCGCTACTTCCAAGGGCTGCTGTATAGTTTTAAGTGAATGCATGGAACTGGTTTTACAGCAGTTGGGATGATTGTATGCCAAAGACCTTCATTTTATTTTATTATTACAGGTGTGTGCTGAGATTCCCAAGTACGAACATCAAAATAGTTTTCACATCACTGATAGAGGAAGGAACCGCACCATCTACACCAATACGAGCACCAAGTCCACCAAAGAAGAAAGCAGCTCTTCCACCTCTTAAAATTAATATCCCAGAGAAACTAGAAACTTTCAACAGTCCATGTCCATCTCCTACACAAACAATTAGGTTTGTAGTTACAGTGGAAACCTGTTAATTGTTTTACAGTGGAGCCCACTTAATTGAATATCTCTGAATTGAATTTATCTTAATTGAATAGAACTTCAGACAAAAAATCATTCACTGTACCTTCAATACAAATGTAAGGCCTAAAAAAAATTAAAAATCTGTTTCTCAGGCCCTCCCGCATGGTCCTTTTGGCTGCTGCATGCTCTCTTTTTATAACCAATGTAAACTTTAAAAAAATAAAAATTAAATGGTTTATGTCTGATATTTTACCCAAGTTAAAAAAAAATTGATAAATATGTCCCTTGAGCGCAAGAAGGCTTTGCAATGCTTCAGCATTGCAAAGCCTTCTTGCTCTCAAGGGACGGAATACACCACCACCCATGCTATTCCGTACTAGATTATGAGTCCTAAAACATAAACCAAGAACATTAACTTTTAATGGCAAAGAAATAATTACACAAAATAAAAAATAAAATAAAAAACCGCTCACCCGCATGCAATTTTACAAATAATAGCCTGAGAAACAGAAGATCTACTTTGTGTGGCCTAACCTGTTATTTGAATGTAGGTTATAGAGTAAACTCTTGTTAATTGAATAAAAAATGTTGCAATATGTTAAGAAATTACTCTGACGATGTTTCTAGACCTATTGGGCCTCAGTAAGTACAATAGAGTCACTTAATCCATTATATCTCTATGAGCTCTGCCAAAACAAGCTAGAATAAAGTAAAACCTGTCTCGAGAGACCACATCTGCCAGGCACCGATTGGTTTTACTCTATAATGGACCTGCTATGGGAGACCACCTGTCTTGAGAGACCACTGTGACTTGGTACCAACTTGTATTTTTATGTCTTGAGAGATTGCCCCTTTGAGGACTGAAACCATGACAAAAACTTTTTACCTGTTCTGGAATTGGAAAATCCATTGTAGTTCTACTAACATAATTTAAAGGATTAAAAGCTCTTATTGGGTTTCAGTTGCTATTCAGTTACATAACTCATTAAAGATTAAGATGTTTTTATAAGACCCCTGTGAAAAGATTAGGATTATTGTTGAATACATACCTGAAATGTGACAAATAGGATTAAATAAATTTGTGTTGAAAATCTTCAATGTAGATTTTCAACACTAATTTATTAGCTCACCTGACTGAAAGTCAGGGTGAGCTTTTCTGATCACTTTTCGTCTGTCGTCCGGCGTCCGTCGTCCGGCGTGAAGGTGGTGTTTGGGTCTTTTTCTTCCAAACCACTGGCCGCATGTTAATGAAATTTCATGTGAGTAGGGGTTATATAGCGGCATTTTGATTTTTGGGCAAATTAGGTTTCGGCTCATATTGAGCAGAGGGGTGGGGCAAAAATGCTCCAATTCTTAAAAAATCTTCTTCTCAAGAACCAGCAATAGCAGAGACTTGATATTTGGTATGCAGCTTCCTTTTGAGGTGTAGACTCAAGTTTGTTCAAGAGAAGTTTGTAGGTCTATACTTGGCGATGTTATGGGAGGAGCAAAAATTTTGGCCCCACCCCAAATTTCTATTTTTTAAACCGAGAGGCCAATTTGAACCAAATTTTATGTGAGGGCTTATTGGGTCATAAGTACCTAATTTATGCAGAAATTTTTTTTCCTGTTGCCCCGTGGGAACCACAGGAGCTAAAAATAGAAAAAAATTAAAACGCCTATATCTCAAAAACTGCACGGCAGTGAGAATTTTTATTTGGTGTGAAGCTTTCTTGGGACCAACAGAAAGGATTGGTAAAAAAAAATTGCTATCGGTTTTATCATAGGGTACTTTTTCGGGACTCTGAAAAAGTGCTGAGTCAGTATTTTTTAACACAGTAGGCAATGGGAAAAAAATAAAGAATTGTTTTCTTCCAAACCACTGCTCTAAAAGCTTTCATATTTTACATATAACATCTTTGGAACATTGATTCACATATTTGTAGAAATCAAATTCCTCGGTCCATATTTGGGTTCCCTATGGGAACCCAAATGTTCAAATTAGTGCAATATGAGGGATATATTTTAAAAATCTTCTTCTTCGGATCCACAAATCAGAATCTTTTGATATTTGCTATGCATCATCCTTAGGGGGGTGAGATTGATGTTTGTTCAAGCCAAGTCCCTGAGTTCATATTTGGACTCCCTTTGGGAACCCAAATTGTAACTTAGTGCAATACGAGGTATATTCTTTTAAAATCTTCTTCTTCGCATCCACCGGTCAGAATCTTTTGATATTTGGTATACAGTATGCTTAGGGAGGTGAGATTCAAGTTTGTTCAAGTCAAGTCCTTCGGCTCATATTTGGTCTCCCTGTGGGAGCCCAAATTATAACTTAGTTCAATATGAGGAATATTCTTTAAAAAAATTTTTTTTTTCAGATCCACCAGTCAAAATGTTTTGATATTTGATGTACAGCATTCTTAGGGGCTGAGAGTGAAGTTTGGTAAAGCCAAGTACCTGGGTTCATATTTGGGCTCACTGTGGGAGCCCAAATTATACCAAAATTTTTATTTTCCAAACCAAAAAGTCGATTTGAACCAAATTTGATATGAGGGCTTATTGGGTCATAAGTACCTAATTTATGCCGAAAATTGTTTTCCTGTCCCCCACGGGAACTGCAGGAGCTAAAAATTTTTTTTCTTTTTAAATGCCCATATCTCCAGAACTACATGGCACTGAGAATTTTTATATGGTGTGAAGCTTCCTTAGGACCGGAAGAAAAAAATGGTAAAAATTTTATCATAAGGTTCTTTTCTAGGACTAAAAGTGCCGAGTCATCATTTTTTAACAGTGTAGCTAATGGGAATAACGTTGAAGAATCTTCTTCTCCCAAAACACTGCTTCAGAAGCTTTTATTTTTGGGCTCCCTATGGGAGCCCATGTATAACTTAGTTCAGTATGAGAAATATTCTTAAAAAATCTTTTTTTTCTGATACTCCTCTCAGAATCTTTTGATATTTGATTTTTAGTTTTCTTAGAAGCGGCAAATTGAAATTTGTTCAAGTTCTGGTTTATTGATAAAATTGGGCCCAGTAACCAATTCCTGCATTGAAAGCCCTGTAAAGTGGGCAGTAATAGGCATAAACGATTGACCAAACCTGATATTATAATTATGCCTCTGTAATGATGTAGCCTTAGAAAGTGACCTTAAATTCCAATAAATAAATAGATAAATTATTGAGTACCCAATATGGGGATCTAACATATGAACACTCTGGGTTACTAAGTAGAGAAAACACTTTTATGTTGAAAAACTGATAATAACCACAAGGCAGAATCCCTTGCTATTTTGGTGATATGACTCGGCCAGTATCAGGTGAGCGCCCTCAGGCCCCGTGGGGCCTCTTGTTTTTATAACCGTCCATTTCAATTTGTTATAAAAACTTCATAAAAAAGAACAACTACAAAGTAATTACAAAAATCCATTCTTCTCCATTTCTGAATTTTGTGGTTGGTTATTCACTGACTTGAGAAAACCTGAAACCTGTTATGAGAGACCATCTGTCTTGAGAGACCACTTTTGTGTGGCCCAAAGGGCAGTCTCTCAAGACAGGTTCTACTGTACATTATATGTTTAGTTTATTTCTAGAAAACAGGATAAGAACCTTTGTTAATTGAATACTCATGTTAATTGAATAATTTTCACTCACAAATTGGCTATTCAATCAACTGAGTTGTCTAGATGAGAACGTCCCCATTTGGTCGTGATCTGTCAACCATGACGACTTTCTGAGCCCAAAACCCCAAAACCTTTAACATAGTCTGCAGGTCGTATTTATAGAGGGATTTAATTGTAACTTGGTAGGAGACTCCATGTCTAGATGTGAATGTCCCCTTTTGGTCGCGATCGCTGTGATGGCTACAGGGACCCAAAGCCCCAAAACCTTTTGCACAGTCTACTGGTCGGTATTTATGAAGGGATTTCATTGTAACTTGGTAGGATGACTCCAGATGAGAACATCCCCTTTTGGTTGCGATCGTTTCATCCATGATGGCTGCCCCAGCCCAAAACCTGAAATCTTTTAGCACAGACTACAGGTTGTGTTTATGAGGGGATTTCATTGTAACTTCGTAGGTTGACTCCATATAATGTCTAGATGAGAACTTCCCCTTTTGGTTGTGATTGGTCAACTATGATGGCTACAGGGACCCAAAGCCCCAAAACCTTTAGCACAGTCTACAAGCCGTATTTATGAAGAGATTTCATTGTAACTTGATAGGATGACTCGTTTTAGAATAATTTCACTGTAAGTTGGTAACTGTGGTTGACATACATTAACTGTGATCGCCACATTAACCCACTCCTCAGTTCTTTAGTACAGTCCTCATTTCAAATTATTTTTATTGAAAACATAGCATACAGTGAACAGAATATGTTCTCTTTTATCACAATTCTTGTTGTATTTCATAATCCTTTCATAAACATTGAACATTATCCTTTTCATGACTGGCAATTTTACTGGACCTGAGTCAACGGAGTTTAACACTGTGAAATATGTTGAACTTATTGTTGTTCTTTTGAGTCTCGACTTATCCAGTAGTGAACGGACTGTAAACAGTGAAATATGTTCAGTTTAATGTAGTTCTTTGTGAGCCTCAACTTGTCTAGTAGTACACTGTATTACAATCTGAATCGACATCAGAATCGGCGATTGTGAGCTCAAATAACCAGTTATCAGTCAGCAGCCATTTTTGGTAATCGGTTGAACACTGTGTATACCAAAGGCTTATTATTAAGCCTTTATCTGCTAAGTATATTGTTGAATTCTCATAAAATTGAGTGTAGGTTTCTGTAGTTTTGTTTTTCAGGATTAATCTTATTCATTTTACAAGGATTGGTGAGCAAGTTGTGCAGCTCAAATTAATGCCTTTCCTTTGTGCAGGTATTTGAGGTGACATCTTCGTGGCATCGCTCTTCTTGAATACTGTGAAGGGATCTGTAATGTTCATAGAGTGTAAAGGGCAAAATATTAAAACTTATCACAAACTGCTGCGCTTATACTTTTATGAGTGTAATATGTCATCTTTGATTTGAAGATTTATCAGTTTGTTTAGAGCAATCTCCTGGAGCCATATTCTGGGTTGTCCAGATCATTAAAGTCCATGTTGTAAACTTCAACATCGATACAGAATCAATACAAACTCCATTAAATATTTTTATGCCCCACCCCCTACCCCCCCCCCCCCCCCCCCCCCCCGACGTGAGTCGGGTGGCATATAGTGATTGAAGTGTGCGTGTGTCTGTGTGTCCGACCCAATAACTTGAAAACTGTTATGGCCACAGTCATCAAACTTCACACAATTATAAAGGACCATGGGAGGATGTGTCACACACTATAGCCGGGTTCGTACCTTCAAGGTCAAGGTCACATTTCAAGGTCACACTAAAAATAGGTCAATATTCGTGCCTCGGCTATAACTCAGAAACAAATAATAGTACAATTGTTAAACTTTCTACAAATGTGAAGGACAGTCAGAAGGTGTGTCGCGTATAATAGTTTCCGCCGCATCTGCAGGGGGGGGGGGGGGAGGGGGTCATGTGTTACCTTAGTAACATTCTTCTTGTTTTTAACATTTTTTTATTGACATAAATTCAGTTGAAAAATATATAATTATTGAACAACATATAAACATAATACATAAAAGTAGAGTTTACCTCAAATAAAAAAATATATATATATATATTTTTTTGAACAAGAGTATCTCCATTGTAGGACATCATTTCAGTAACTCCATTTTTAGCATAACTTGACAGAGTCAAGATAAGCTATTGCCATCATGCGAGCGGAAGTCTGTTAGTCTGTGAGTCTGTTCACATTTTACTTTTGGACAGGCTACATCCCGTAGTTCTTTCATATGCAGATTTGAGGTCATGACTAGATGAGAATGTCCCATTTTGGTCGCGATCGGTCAACTGTTATGGCTGCTCGAGCCCAAAACCCCCGAACCTTTAGCACAGTCTCCATGTCGTATTTTTGAAGGGATTTCATGGTAACTAGGTAGGATGACTCTGTATAATATCTAGATGAGAGCGTCCCCTTTTGGTCATGATCTGTCAACCGTGATGGCTGCCCAAGCCCGAAACCCAAAAACTTTTAGCACAGTATACAGATCATCTAATATATAAATGTGAATGTCTGTATCCATATCTCTCTCTTAGTCTATCTCTCTATCGTTGTTCCGGGTGGACTCTTCCGTTTCTCAACCATTTGATCTCAAATTTTGTACACAGGGATAATTCGTCCCTGCGAGTAACATGGGATGGGTGCCGTCCCCGTGCGGGGTGACCTTGAAATTGATGACCTTGACCTTTTATTTCGAAAACGGCTGGGCTGATCTGATTTCGTATGTGCGGGTATATTGACCCATTGATCATTTTGACTTTATCAGGGTGCGGGTGACCTTGACCTTGAAATTGTGACCTTGACCTTTTATTTCAAAAATGGCTGGGCCGATCGGGCTAAAATTTCATATGTGCAGGTATATTGACCCATCAATCATTTTGACTTTATCGGGGTGCCTGCGTGGGGGTGATGTTGACGTTGAAATTGGTGACCATGACCTATTTCGAAAACCGCTGAGCCGATTATATCTGAGGGTATATTGATATAACCATCTTCTCCCGTGCAACGCCGGGTAACACCCGCTAGTATTTAATATGGAGGGATTTCATTATAACTTGGTAGGATGACTCTGTATGATGTCTGGATGAGAACTTCCCCATTTGGTCACGATCCGTCACCCGTGACGACTGCCCGAGCCCAAAACCGAAAACCTTTAGCACAGTCTACAGGCAGTATTTATGGAGGGATTTCATTGTAACTTGGTAGGTTGACTTCATATAATGTCCAGATGAGAACATCCCCTTTTGTACGTGATTGGTCAACTGTGACGGCTACAGTGGCCCAAAGCCCCAAAACCTTTAGCACGGCATGCAGGTCATATTTATGAAGGGATTTCATCATAACTTGATAGGATGACTCCAGATAATGTATAAATGAGAAAGACCCCTTTTGGTCATGATAATTCAGCCATGATGGCTGTTCAAGCCCAAAACACGAAAAACTTTAGCGCAGACTACAGGTCGCATTTATGAAGGGATTTCATTGTAACTTGGTAGGATGACTCAGTGTAATGTTTCGATTAGTGCATCCCCTTCTGGTTGCAATTGGTCAACCATGATGGTGGCTGTCCGAGTCCAAAAACCTTTAGCACAGTCTACAGGTCGTATTATGAAGGGATTTCATGGTAACTTGGTAGGATGACTCTATAATATCTAGATGAGAATGTCCCCTTTTGGTCTGTCAACTCCACTATGCCCAAGCCCGAAACCCAAAAACCCTTAGCACAGTCTACAGGTCATATTTAATATGGAGGGATTTCATTGTAACTTGGTAGGATGACTCGGCATGATGTCTAGATGAGGATGTACCCTTTGGTTTGCGTTCGGTCAACCGTGATCACTACACAGACTCGAAGTCCGTAAATCTTTTACACACTCTACAGGCCGTATTTATGAAGGGATTTCATTGTAACTTGATAAGATGACTTGTTTTGGAAAAATTTCATTGTAACTTGGTAACTTTGGTTGACATACATTAACTGTGAGGGCCACATACATTAACTGTGAGGGCCACATTAACCTACCCCTCAATTCTTTAGTACAGTCTACACCTCAAATTATTTTTAGCTCACCTGACTGAAAGTCAGGGTGAGCTTTTCTTATCACTCTTCGCCCGTCGTCCGTCCGTCGTCTGTCGTCCTACACGAAGGTGGTGTTTGAGCCTCTTTCTCCTAAACCACTGGCCACATTTTAACCCTTTACCTAACATGAAAAGCAGACGACACTTGCAAAAAAAATTCTTGAATAACTAATTTTTTTCATTTTTTGTCTCAAAAACATAGGTTATGACCCCTCGTTGGAACGAGCTCGTTCCAACGAGGGGTCATAACCTATGTTTTTGAGACAAAAAATGAAAAAATAATAAAAATTCATTGGCGATTTTTGAGAATCGCGCTGGCCGGTTTTGGCCGTTACGTTGGGTAAAGGGTTAATTAAATTTCATGTAAGTAGTGGTTATAGAGGGGCATTTTGATTTATATGCAAATTAGGTTTCGGCTCATATTGAGCAGAGGGGTGTGGAAAAAATGGCCAAATTTTTTGAAAATCTTCTAATGAACCACCAGTAGCAGAGACTTGATATATGGTATACAGAGTCCTTTTGAGGTTTAGAATCAAGTTTGTTCAAGAGAAGTTTGTCGGGCATTATTTGCCTTCGTTATGGAAGGGGCAAAAATTTTGGCCACGCCTAAAATTTCTATTTTCCGAACCATGCCCCGTGGGAACCTTGGGAGCTAAAAATAGGAAAAACCTTAAAACTGTCATATCTCCAAAACTACACGGCACAGAGAATTCTTATTTTGTATAAAGCTTACTTTTATCCAGTAGAATAGAATGGTTTAAAAAATCCCTATCGGTTTGATCACAAGGTACTTTTTTCAGGACTTTGAAAAAGTGCTGAGTCAGCACTTTTTAACAGTGTAGGCAAACATTAAAAAATCTTCTTCTCCAAATCCAGCAGGCAGAATCTTTTGATATTTGGCATGCAACATTGTAGGGTGGATCTGATTCAAGTTTGTTCAAATCGGCTCCCTGGGTTCATATTTGGGCTCAGTATAGGAGCCCGATTTCGAACTTAGTACATTTCATGCAAATTTCTTAAAAAATCTTCTTCTCCAGATCCAGCAGGCAAAATCTTTTGATATTTGGTATGCAACATTGTGGGGTGGATATGATTCAAGTTTGTTCAAATCGGCTCCCTGGGTTCATATTTGGGCTCACTATAGAAGCCTGAATTCGAACTTAGTGCATTTCAGGCAAATTTCTTTGTAAATCTTCTTCTCAAGATCCAGCAGGCAGAATCTTTTGATGTTGGGTATGCACCATGCTTAGGGGGGTGAGATTCAAGTTTGTTCAAGCCAGGTCTCTGGGTTCATATTTGGGTTCACTGTGGTAGCCCGAATTATAACTTAGTTCAAAATGAGGAATTTTCTTAAAAAATCTTCTTCTGATCCAGAAGTCGGAATGTTTTGATATTTGGTATGCAGCATCCTTAGGGGGGTGAAATTCAAGTTTGTTCAAGCCATGTCCCTAGGTCCATATTTGGGCTCACTGTGGGAGCCCGAATGATGACTTTGTTCAAAATGAGGAAATTTCTTTAAAAATTTTCTTCTTCAGATCCAGCAGTCAGAATGTTTTGATATTTGGTATGCAGCATCCTTAGGGGGGGGGGGGGGGGGGGGGGGGGGGGAGATTCAAGTTTGTTCAAGCCATGTCCCTAGGTCAATATTTGGACTCACTGTGGGAGCTCAAATTGTAACTTAGTTTAAAATGAGGAATTTTCTTAAAAAATCTTCTTTAGATCCAGCAGTCGGAATGTTTTGATATTTGGTGTGCAACATCCTTAGGGGGGTGAGATTCAAGTTTTTAAAGCCAAGTTCCTGGTTTCATATATGGGTTCCCCGTGGGAGCCTGAATTATAACTTAGTTCAATATGAGGAATCTTCTTTTTTTTTAGATCCACGGGTCAGAAACTTTGGATATTTGGTATAAGCTTTTCTTAGGAGGAGCAGATGCAACTTGTTGAAATCAATTCTCTGGGTTGATATTTAGGCTACCATGTCAGGTAAGCGCCCTCAGGCCCCCTGGGGCCTCTTGTTATTGAAAACATAGCATACAGGAAACAGAAATAAAGATTCCCAATTATCACAATTCTTGTCTTATTTCATAATCCTTTCATAAACATTGAACATTATCCTTTTCATCAAACACAACACACAATCAGGTTAAGCTACAGTGTCATTGACACTTTCATTTCCTAATACTTCCTGCCCTGCCCATTGGTTACATGTATAGAGAGTAAAAAGCAAGTGCTCTGTAGGAAGATTCTCCAGATATTTGGAGAACATGTTTGTTAATATACAAGAGATACATTTATACATGTAGCTGGAGTAAAACCCTCCCCTCCTTTTCTGGCTTCGGAGGAGCAATCAAATTTCATTAAATATTGTGCAGTTGTTGACACAAACTTTGGTATTTGGATTTTGGTGATTTAGTACTTCTCTCACAATGTCTTTCATTCAGGATGATATCACTTAACTGGTAGAGTGCTGGAAGCCCAAATTTGTGCTTTATTCTGAAGTGTTGGTACCACAACTTAAAGGCTTCATATTCAGTGGATGTTCTACATATCACCTTTGAAGTGAAATTATGTAGTCTGTTGGGATTTGTCTTGTTAAAATTTATGGGAGAGTGCCTTTTGGCACTCGCCCATAAATTGTAACAAGGCGAAGATATGTGAACAAATTTTGATGACCAAAAATAATTCAGCACTCTACCAGTTAAAGGACATCTTAGGAATTGTTTATTATTAGTTCGAACAGCGTGTCATATTTAACACTTTACCCAGTGCCAATGATATCAAAATTTATTATTTTAAATATTACTTTTTCAAATTTATCAAAAAATATCATCAAAAACATATCATGTGACCCCCTCATTGGAATGAGCTTAACAATTTCATTCCAATGAAGGATCAAATGATATGATTCTGTGCTGAATTTGTATACTATGAGAACGGACAGGGCTCATTTATGATGTAAAGGATTAACCCATGGCAGTCAATATTCAGAATTTCGCTCGGCATTAAAAGACTAATTGGAATGTTTCCTTTGATGTACAATCGTCTGTAGTAACCAAATTTACACAGAAGAGGCCTTAAAATTTGTCACGATTCAAGAGAATAAGTTTTAATTTTCGTGAATTCCTGTGGCGAGAATCAGTTTTCAGTTCCCAGATATTTAGAATTTCAGTGTATGAATTTCAGTGTTCTATTATACCCCTGTGAGCATATGTACATATGCTCTAGTAAAAAGAAAGCTTATATTTATATACATACAGAAGTTTAACCTATTGTCCTTAAAAGGCCTATTTACAACCCCACAGCAGGTGCTCTTAACCAGGCATGTCAAAGTACCGCCGGTACCAGGACAAATCAACAATTGGATGGCATATCGCAATCAGATGGGAGAAATTTGCATTCAAACTGCTCCAGTCCCCAAGATCGCAAGACAAACATGGCATCATTCCAATTATTCGGCAGCAAAATCAAAGTAATCATAAAACACGAAGATCGTGCTTTATGATTACTTTGAAGTCACTGCAGAATAATTTCTTTAAATTAGCTGATGACTGCTCTTTCGTTTTCTTTGATACGTTTGAAAAGTCAAAATGGTCGGCCTTATCGAGGTGGTCGTAAGTGTTGAAACAATTACCTGTTTTTCAAAGTCGACGGGAGTAATCGATTCAACTAGTCAGCTTTTCTGTTGAAAACATAATTGTCTCAGTAAAATAGGTGATAAGAGACAGTTACATGTAAGTTGATAACCCTTTCGTTTAATGACTCGTTTGACAGGTGTTTGATGAAGTTTCCTTGTCAAATTCATGAACGTAGCTGTTCTCTTTTTCGTATTTTGAGTTTTTTTTAACGTCATGCATATTATAGCTTTAACCATTCAGTAAAAAAATTAGGATACCTGGGAAGTGCGTGCCTCCTAGTCCTCTGTCCGTACAGTGGAAAAAGTACCCAATGATATTTAAACAGAAGTTTCATGAATTTGTAAAATGTTTGAAGTGTGCCGCCATTCTTCTGGTGCAATTAATTAAAAACTCCTCTGGGTCAAATTTTGTGACAGACAGTTTCTTCACCTTCATATCCGCTCTTCGCCAGCTCACACTCATACCAGTACAGTAATATCATAGAATATGGAGCTGTGGCATTGATGTACAACTGATCATTTACCAATGTAATATCTGTTTCTGATTGTTTCAGGCATGTATTTTATTTTTATATCAATTAAAAAGTGCGGGCGACTTGGGTGAGGGACAGAACGCTTGCATGAATTAACGGCATCTTTGAAGTTGTACATCAAAGTATTTTTCTTCAATGCGTGCCAGTGATTAGGTTAGGTGAAATCAGTGCTTGTAATGCTGCTGAATTCTAAGTTGTAACATTATCGCATCAACAAATGACTATGATTGCATTGATATCCACTTCTCAATACAATTTAAAATAGGTCCACCACGAAGCAGAAACATCTGTTGTTTGTTATCATTAACCCCCACTATTGGCATTTTACGACTTCATCTTTGAGTTTTCCGACTAGTCAACTGGCGGATTTCAGAGTCGATTTTCCGAAAATCGAATTGACTTTGATTAGTTGACTAATTGTTTCAACACTGGTGGTCGTGCAGACAGAACATGCACCTGTAGAGTGTTTTGATATGTTCATTTACAAATAAGTTAAAAGTATGTTGTGGAAGTGTGCCATACACGATTATCAGCCTGTTTACCCTCGTTCAATTAGGAATTTCCTCATAGAATAATTTTGTCCCGGTACCAGTGGGACAAAAGCTTAAGTACAGGTACCAGTTGGAGCTTGAGGGAACTGGCAGTACCGGTTCAGGTACCGGTTGACATGCCTGCCCTTAACACATCATCATGAAGAAGTACTGTTGACAATAGACAAATTACCTAGCTGTGATTTCTAGTCAAGTCTTTAGCAGCCTTAACAGGTAATTATGACTTGACGAAAAATCACTGCTAAACCATTGGAGATGAACAGACTGTAGTCAGGTGTGAATACTGTGGACCAAACATCCAAATAAATGTATTATATTTCCCTGTGAGTACCCCGGGAAATGAAACAGTGCTTGCTTACTGTGGCAAACAAACTCTGTTTTAGTGGTAAGATAGGACCCAGTAATCAATTCCTGGGGTGGAAGCAGGGACCAGCCTAGGGGGGAATTTTAGGGAGACTTCAGGTCTCCCTCCAGAAAAAAATAGGGAGACTGCAGTCAAGTAGGGAGACTTCATAGGCAAGTGGGGAAAATTAAGAATACTTATGTACCACCCCCTGCCACCCATCTATGATGCATTCTATGCCAGGTTAAAAAATCACAAAGTAATTATTGATTGAAAATTCCCCACTGCTACTCTCTTCTTCATGACCCCTCCCCCCCCCTTCTTCATGACCCCTGCCCCCTTCTTCATGCCAATTCCCCCAGCACCCTCCTGTGGTTGCCTTTCACCAAAGTCTACTAAGTTAATAATTTCCCAAGTCTGAAAGTGTGACCAGGACTAGATGTAAGGTACTTTTTCAAGATCCTTCATATGCACATTTGTGCCCTGTACAAAGCTTTTCTTGTTATCACTAAAGCTTTTTTCACATGTTTCAATTCCATTCATGTTTTTCTGGGAATAGACGGCCCAACAGTTAACAGTCCTCAGTAAAATGAAATAAAGATGCAGTGTTAGAAAATACGTCTGTTCTGTTTTCATTTTCAGCAGAGAGTTTTCGGCATCCTAAACGAAGTAACCTACTTCAAACTGGGTTGTTTTGTTGAGTCGCGTAAGTCACCTATTTTTGCTTCAACATTTGAAGCTCCGATTGAAACGGAACAAAATAGAAATAAAAATCCACAAAAAGCGACAGTTGACCATTGATTCTCCTGTGATTTCAGATAAATAGTCGCTTATTTGACGATTGAAAATGCCCATTTATCACACTCCAGCACATTCGATTCTTGAAAATAATCATTTTTATGTAAACATTTGGACAAAAATCCTGAAATTAGTTTTTTTTTTTTTTATGCATTTTGGTCAATTTTAAGAAGAAGAAAAAAAATTTTAGTCTGAAAATATTTTGTTTGGGACTTCGAAAATTTCCGAACCAAAATTATAAAAAATCTGTTTTTCATGCGTTTATCTCAATTTTGGGACGTAAAAGTGCAGGAACTGAAAATAGAAGGAAAATCCTGTGTATTGTGTGGGCACAATCGCTTCATCTAGTTGGTATATGCTTTTCTTAGGAGGGGCATATGCAGCTTATTCAAGTCAAGTCCCTGGTTTGATATTTAGACTACCATGTCAGGTGAGCACTCTAAGGCCCCCTGGGGCCTCTTGTTATAATATTATTGCGTCCGTGGAAATATTACCCACCTGTGGAAAGTGACCACTCCAAGGTGGCCGTACTGTACTTTCTGGAACGTGGTGATCAAGCATTAATTTTTAGATTGGTGTGCAGTAAATAACATATTTGTATGGTTGACATGGTTGAAACTGTTCACATTTTCCTTTAGCACAGGCTATAGCCCGTAGTTCTTGTCTGATCGTCGCAAAATTTCATATGCAGGTTTGGGGGCATGTCTAGATGAGAACGTCCCCTTTTGGTCGCGATCGGTCAACCGGTATGGCTGCCCGAGCCCAAAACTCAAAGACCATTAGCACAGTCTACAGGTCGTATTTATGAAGGGATTTCATTGTAACTTGGTAGGATGCCTCTGTATAATGTCTAGATGAGAAAGTGTAATAATAGGTGTGTAATAAGGAATAATCATTTGTTTCTGTCTATTTCTTGAGTTATGAACCCCAAAAAACAAAGGTCAAAATGTGTAAATGGGCATAATCCATCATTCCTTATAATTAAATTTGATGGGCAATAAATATAAACACTCTCTACTTTGTGGAGTGGAAATACAAACCCTGTCGTATCATGTTTCCTGGTGATAACTGAATAAAAAATGCATAGTTTTCTAAAATTCTGTTTGAAATAACGATACATTTCACTGAAACATGTTTTTTATTTTTAATCTTATTTGTTTTACAAGGATTGGCAAACAAGTTATGCAACTTTTATTTACGCCTCTCTTTTGTCCAGTGGCGTAGGTGTGTGGGATGACCTTCATAGTGGCAACTTCGTGGCCTAGCTCTTCTCGAATACTACGAAGGTATCTTTAGCCTGCACGGAGTGTGTCTCTCTCCGCACAGAGAACAGCCATTTTACGCTGCCACCCAATAGGACGGTACGCTTTGACAGCATCAACCCCACAATTGATGCGCACAGAGAGTGTTCGGACACCACGAGAACTTTCCTCGTCCGGGGATCGACCCCGGGACCTCTGGCATGACCAGTGCACTTATACACTCGGCCACCACTCTCATTACAAGAGTAATGATGTTGTTGTGTCATTACAAATTTTATTGACCAACGAATTGCGTAAGTTAAAAGGAACGTCATAGGCCACACCTACACAAAACTTCAGTCGCCTTTTCCACTTAACATGAGGGTGCTGTCATTCAAAGCAACACTGAATTAAATTTAATTCTGATTTTTACCACTTCTCGAGAAACTAAAAACACAGTTTGTAAATGTGGAGTTCGATATAAACCCAGATGACATGAAGGTGGTTGAGCTTTGTCTCAGAAAGAGTTCATTCAGACTATTTGGAAATTGGAAAGTTTTGTTGGCATGAGTTTCGTTTGTGGATTATTATGACCGGCAATTGTTTACGTTTGATTTGGGTAAAATGATGAAGGCAGATGAGCACCTATTGCCTATAAACAATTGAACATGAAATAAAAAGCATGTTAAGGATTTCATTATTTATTAAATTTTATTTTGAAAGTCTTTTTAATATGATGAGAAGTATTAATTCCCCCACGGGAACCCCAGGACGTGAAGTGGTGCTTGTTTACAGTGGTAAACAAGCTCTGTTTCACTGGTAAAATAGGACCCAGTCACTAATGCTTGGGGTGCGAGTCCTCTAAAATAGGCAACATGGGGTATAACGATTGACTGACCTTGACTTTATCTCCATGTTGTGGTCATGATTAGCCATTGTGCAGAAGTATGTGACCTTAAACACCAATAAATAAATAAATAAGTATTAATTACTTTTCATTTTGAAACAACATGAGCGTGCAGGGATTCCTTTCCATTCACACTGCAACATAATTTTTAAGACACATTGGGGGGGGGGGGGGGGGAGGAGGGGGAGGTTTAGGGCAGGCCTGAATTTTTTTTTTTTTTTTGGGCTTCGGGTAGGTAAAAACCCGTACCACGTGATTTTTTTTTTTTTTTTTTTTTTTGTTCATTGTGTTATGAAAAGAAATACTTCAGCCAATCATTTTGCCTGAAAATGCATGAACAGAAAAAAGGTTGAATTATAAGCTGATGAAAACAGTAGTTTTTAATGACGTAATTTTGTCAATTTGCAATGAGGATGCTTCTAATTGGTCAGTATTCCTAGGGAACATTTCAGAAGGAGAGAGGTTCTTATGACAAAATTAGGACTAAATGAAATTCTGAGAATTCCAGTTAATGACCTTTATGCAGAGATAACAGATACGCGATTCCCAGAGTGTGTCTTGACTACTCGCCAGCCCAGTAGAAATGTGAGGACTCAAGAAAGCAAATCTGCAGTTATGGACCACCGGGTGACCCGGTGGTCCATAACTGCAGAGTTGCTTCTTGTGTCCTCACTTTTTGATGATTGACTAGGGTATCGTGAATTGTGGGGATTGTATCGTGATATGCATCATATCATGAGAAAATGTATTATTGCAGCCCTAATATGAATTGTGTGCATTTAAAAATAAGAGCCAGACTGCTTATGAAATCCAGAGGCCAGATTTACCTCTCAACCAGTAGAGTTCTGAATTACTGCTGCTTGTCAAAATTTGTTCATGTGTTTTGCCTTGTTACAGATTATGGGAGAGTGCCTTTATCACTTTAATTCATTTACATCAAGTACACTATTATGCAATTAAATGACATGAAAAAGACGTGTAAAAGCAGACGAAAACAGCAGTTTAATTAATTTGCAATGAGGATGATTCCAATTGGTCCACATTCCTAGGAAAGCTTTCAGAAGGAGAGAGGTTCTTGTGACAAAGTGATGATGTAACTGAAATTCTGGGAATTCCAGTTCATGACCTTTATGCAGAGATGAAAGATATTTGGCTCCCTCTGTGTGTGTCCAACTGATTTTGTGCCATCGCACATATGCAGGGTGGAGGAGGTACGGTGGCATTGTGGTAACCGGTTCTCGTCAGATCACCGAAAATAAGCAAAGTCGAGCCCGGTTAGTCATTGGAAGGGTGACCGTCTGAGCGATCGATTCAGACTCTCGTGCCATGTCCTTGTGCATGATTGTCCACATGGGGGCACGATGACACCATGCACAAAGGTGTACTGCACATCGATGGTGTTCATGTCTTCAATCAATCCAACCCTGCCTGTGCTGCAGTGCGGAGTTACGATGTTGGGGAGCTGGCAGCTGCTTGTTGTTACTCAGTGGTTCTCTCCGGGTACTTTGGTTTCCTCCACCCGTAAAACTCACCGGCACGATATGACCTTGTCTGTTAAAGTGTCGTTAGACCTTAATAAATAAATTAATATTCAGGGTGGATTATAATGGAAGTTGTGGTCTGAAAGGTAAACTGAATTAAAGTACTTTTACAGTACTCTTCATTCTGACCCACCTTGAGTTATTATCTTATCTGTTGAATAAAGTGAATTTTTTGATTTGATTGGTTGATAGATACGTGGTATGAGACCATATTCATTGAAACCCACGATACGTCCGCCCAGCCACTGACAAATTTACCATACCCAGTGGAAGCCACGTTCCGAAATCTACAAATTGTCCATACCGCGTAAAAGACGTGTCATTCCAGTTTTACAGTATACATGTATTATATTTTAATTTTTTATCTCCAAAATATAGCTCATGACCCCTTATTGGAATGAGCTTGACGAGTACCCTCCAATGTGGGGTTCATAAGCTATGTTTTTGAGACAAAAAAGAAAAAAAGAAATTCAATAATTTTTTTATACTAGTCATATCGGCATATTTTCACAAAAACTCTTTTGCACAAAAATTCCACAAAAACCTGTATGGCTCAACAATGGAAGATAAAAGATCTCATGCTGTGTGTGTTCACACATGAAATGGATTGTACTTCTAAAACGGAAAGTCAATAGATAAATTCGTTACCCCGTGTCTGATCACGTGGTACGGGTTTTTACCTACCCGAAGCCAGCCGTACCCCACTTTTGGCCGAATGGGATACGGCTGGCTTCGGGTAGGTAAAAACCTGTACCATGTGATCAGATACGGGGTAACTAATAATACCCTTGTCGCTGGATCACAACTAACTCGATCATATGCACGCCAACAACCGTTATCTTAGGTATGCTCAATTTCGATGCTTGTGCCGGTAGCCCAGTGAAACACTTTCCACAAAGAGAGTGCATAAGGCATTCATCTAGAATTGGTTATATTAAGCAATGAATGTGGCATTTTAAACACAATTATAACATGTAACACATGCATGAAAATGTTTTGGAGACAGTCAGAACTTCTGATTATGAAATGGCCATTGCTGTTATCATTTGCTCCCTGCTAATCGTCCATTCAAACTGACCAATTCCAATTATCAGTTCAACACTGGTACCTTGGTCAACTTCAGCGGCAGATAGTTTTGATATTATTTTGCCCCCTTCAACCTTTTGACAAGAATGCGGTAGCAGACATTCGTATATCACTGAAGTGTACTCCCACCAGTTTGATGTCATGTCTCGAATTTGAGGGCATTTCAGCAAAATAGTTTGTTTGTTTGACCTGACTAGTATTAAAATATGTGCAAGTGTGAATCCTTGATGGAAAAATCAGTGTTTTGGGAGAACTGACTTTTAAAATGGAAACTTTTGAATCGTTTTTTATACCCCCACTTTCGAAGAAAATGGGGGTATACTGGACTACATGTGTCCGTCCGTCCGTCTGTGCGTCCATGTGTGAGTCCGTCCGAAAGTATTCATAACTTAAGTAAATTATTATTTTTTATAATATTTGTTGGTCATAGGTATGCCCGCCCACACTAGTTATTTTTTTTTTTTATTATTTTTTTTTTTTTTATTAATTGTTCACTTAGAAATTGTGTCCGTCCGAGCCAAAGTTTGTCTGTTCAGCCTATATCTCGGGTATCGAATGTTCTGTTGCAACGAAATTTGCCATAAACACTGCTTATGGTATAGGCTTTAAAAAAAACAGATTCAGCGGTATTTCTCACATTCTCCTTTTTAGAGTTATCCCCCTTTTTTGACTTAGAAATTGTTGGAAATAGACATTATTTGTCTTCAGCCTGTATCTCAGGTATGGGTTATCGGATTTTGGTGAAATATGGCATGCAGTTTGCCTATGACAAAAGCTTCTGCCTCATTGCATAAAACTTCCAAACACCAAACAATTTACCATACCTTTTGACTTAGAAATTGTTGAAAATTATTGAAAACTTTCGAAGAAAATGGGAGGGGGTGGTGCATACTGGATTGAGGTTATCAGATTTCAGTGAAATATGGCATGCAGTTTGCCTATGAGAAAGGCTTCTGCTTCATTGCATAAAACTTCCAAACACCAAACAATTTCTTTCGAAGAAAATGGAAGGGGGGTATACTGGATTGCGTCCGTCCATCTGTGCATCTGTCCGTCAGTCCATACGAGAATATTCATAAATGATATTTGTTGGTCATAGGTATGCCCACACTAGACGGTACACCACGTGGGGGTATGCACCGGACGAAAGTCCAGCTCTTGTTTGAACTGTTTTATTTTGGAAAATGTGCAAATGAATGAACCATTATTTTGTACTATATAATTTTTTTCCTTTAGGAAAAAGCCTATGTTGAATCACTTCTTTTTAATTATAGTGCTGCTAATTCATGCCCAACAAGTCCAAAAGGAGGGACTGGGAGCCGCCAGCTGGTGAATGAAATACAGGCAGCTGCTGCTGTTTATGCTGCAGCACAAATTCAAGAGGAGAAAGAAGTTCAGCAGTCTCCGTCAACACTAGACAGTCCAAAAGATGAATCAAAACCACCCTATTCGTATGCCCAACTAATCGTACAATCCATTACATCAGCTCATGACAAACAATTAACTTTGAGTGGCATTTATACCTATATCACTCAGAACTATCCATATTATAGAACAGCAGATAAAGGGTGGCAGGTAGGTTTTGCAAAAATATTGTGCTGTATTCAGTGCTTTCCATTAGACTTCTCATTTCACTTTGGGTACTGAGGGAAGAATAGTGGTTCACTTGTCTGAATACACAGGGCTTCAAATGAATATGAGGTGCAGAAAATTCATTTTTGTGAAATGCTTTAACCTTTTACCCAACGCAAACGATATCAAAATTTATTATTTTGAATATCATTTTTTCAAATTTTTCCAGAAATTTCAACAAAACCATTTCATGTGACCCCTCGTTGGAACAAGCTTGACGAGCTTGTTCCAACGAGGGGTCACATGATATGGTTTTGTTGAAATTTTTGGAAAAATAATATTATTTTCAACTGCTGAATTTGCATATTCGTTGGGTAAAGGGTTAACATTTTACCTAACCAATCGGCTACATCCGCCCATGTAATTTACAAATTGAGCGCCTAAAAAAACATATTTGTCATAAAATTTCAACAAAACTATATCGTGACTCCTCATTAGAGTCAGCTCGTTCCACTGAGGGGGGTCACGGAAATGGTTTTGTTGAAATTTTTGCAAAGCAATTTGGAAAAAAAATGAAAACAACAAATTTTAATATTAGGAGAAGGGTTAACAGATTTTTTTCTGGATTGATTATACCAGTCCTTGAAAGTGCTTGAATTTAAAACTACTGTATTTCCTGGACCTTTCAATCCTAACCAGTGGTAACTGTGTTGTGTCCTTGGGCAAGGCACTTAAAATCTTAACCTGCTCAGTACAGTGGAGCCCACTTAATTGTATATCTCTTAACTGAATAACCCTGTTAATTGAATATAATTTCCCAACACAAAACCATTTACCATACCTCCAGTACAAATTTTACCTGTTAAATGAATATAGGTTATAGAGTAAACTCCTGTTAATTGAATAAAAAATCGTTTAACCTATCGAGAAATTACCCTGACTCTCCCCAGTTTTCCTTTGTTTACAGACCTATTTGGCCTCAGTACATCCAATACATGCAATTTAATCTATTATATCTTGTTTGACAGAGCTCATGGAGTTCTTTCAAACAAGATGTAATAGAATAAATGCCAAGTTTATCTCTAGAATACAGGAAAGTGACACAATCCCTGTTAATTGAATACTCCTGTTAATTGAATAATTTTCATTGGCAAAGTGTATATTCAATTAATAGAGTTCCACTATATTTTCAAAATATTTTTCATCAGATCTAGTCAAGTCCATTCAACTTACAGAGGAGGAATTTGGTTAAAAGTGCCAAATTATACTTTTTTCAGTGGTAAAAGATTTGGTGTCCTGGTCAGCAGCATGCAAGGAGTTCATCCTGATTGCCTATATGTTGTTGGGGTGGTGGGGAGGGGGCGATTGTGGGGGGGGGGGGGGGGGGGGGGCATGGTTGCCTACATGGGGGCACATTGATGCTGTGTAGTAAAGCATACTGCACTTCGATGGTGCACATGTCTTCAACCATTGTAACCCTGCTTGAGTGGAGCTTGAACAGAGTTAGAATGTTGAGGAGCTGACAGTTGCTCGTCGATGATCGTGGTTCTCTCCGGGTACTCTGGCTTCCTCCACCAGTAAAACTCCGGTCACGATTAGCCATTGTGCATAAGTATGTGACCTTAAACACCAATAAATAAATAATGACACAAAATTAATGAAATAATTTTCAAATAAACATCAACTGCTGTCACAGACAACAAATGTTTATTATTCCTAGTCCCCTACATCTGAATCTATGATGGGTTGTGCATTACTATTTTAATGAATGGGCTTGATAAGCAGAAGGGTCAGCTCATATAATAAATTTCCTGGTCTTTGTATGGGCTTGAGAAAATCCGACCTTCTTGAAAAATGTCATGGAAGATTCTTGAAAAGTGTATTGGGGCATATGTTTTGCTCATTATACCCCCCCCCCCCCACCCCTGCACCCCCCCCCCCCCCTGCAACGATTTGTGTGGGGGGTGTACACTGGAATCATCTTGTCCATCTGTCCATAGACATAATTTTATCCAGACCAATCAGCTCAAAACTTGGTATGAACGTTCACCACCATGGGCACTTGTGCACCTGCGATTATAGTTCCAGACGGATTATTTTTTGCCAGAATGGTGCCCCTTTTCAACTTGAAATAGCAGCTGCATAGGCCTGAATTTTGTCCTGAGATTTTCTCAGATGTTTATGGGTCGATTCCTTTAAAACTTGATATGGATGGTTATTACCATGGGAACCTATGTGCCTGCGATTATAGTTTTGATCAGATTCCCAGATTTATGCATTTTTTATGCCCGAAAAAGTTTTTCGTGGACATATAGTGTTTGTCATTTCCGTCCATCTGGCCACCAGGAAGATTTTTGTGTCCGCTCCATAACTCTGAGATGCTTCATTGGATTTTGTTGAAACTTGGCATACAATTTGCTTATAGGGAGATGATGTGTTGCGCACAAAATTGCCACTTCGAGGGCATAGTTACTTCCGAGTGACAATCTCTTCTTTGTCTTGGAATAATCATGGCAGCAGAGGTATGGACAGGCCCATCTGGGACAGTCACACCTCTAGTTTGGGTCCAAGTGTCTACTTGCAAGCTGCAGTATTCTGTATTAAAAACCTGTCATATATCTCTGGCTTTTTCATATATTTTTTCCACTGAAATAATACCTACATCTTACAAAGATTCTTTGGAAGCTCTTTGAGAGAGCTTCCCAAGGATCTCTGTCAGGTGTTAGCATTATTCGATTGGATAATACTTGTATACCAAATATATAAGATGACTTGTTATAAGTATTTTGAACTGGTATGTATACAGTACATGGAGTGTGGATTACGCTTTCAACACTCGTGTAGCAGAGCTTCCACAGTGATACAATAAGACTGCCGTGGATTAGTCACTTTCCACAAGTGGGCAATATTTCCATGAACGCAATAATATTAGATTACAAACACTAATTATAAGAATAATCATCAAAAATTTAATTAATATACCTGGTGCTTCATTAATTGAAATTTTGCTGATGTTTTTTGTTACATGTTCCTAGTAAACGTATGCGTGGACATCACTGCCCATGCGTGGATTACGACCAGTCAATGGCGACTGTACTGTAACTGTTGCTTCCTTTTATAATGCATAAACAGAACAAACAAAGTTTTAGCCAGTGGACCTCCAGCTTTATACCACGATTACCTATTCTACTATATATAAAAAGCCTATGACATGAATTTTAGCTTTACACACCAACCGTGGTGAACATGCCAGCAATGGGATTTCGGTAGTTAAAATTTTCACCTACAGTGGAATTGCATCCAAGTTGACCGTTGGTGACCTCAACCTCAATGCAAACTTGTCTAATTTTATCACTCATCCCCTTGCAAAGAGTGAAATGAAAGCAACAATTATTTATTATGTTTTAAATGAGTTTACCTCAGAAGATACCAAAAATTAACAAACATGCGTTGTCTCATGTTAATAAAGCATCCATAACTCGAAATAGTATGTTATTATGTTATGAAAATGAAAAAGGCCCCCGGGATTTGTGTGTTTCTTTTTTTGCGATAAAATTGACAGTGGAAGTACCGCCTACCAGTGCACATGTAAACAAAAACAGATTCGCACGTATGTACGTCTGCTGCTCAGTAAAATCGAGAAAAAATAATAGCGACTCTTAGTAATCTTGACGATCATGGTATAAATAAAATATTCCCAAAGTAGCTTGGTGTACGAAATGTTCACCACTCGTGGTGAAGTGGTGTTAGCCACTCATCGAAGGATTGCAGTTAACACCACTTCACCACTCGTGGTGAACATTTGGTATACCAAGTTACTGTGAGTACATTCTATATTTACCTGATAGCGGGCTGGAATCCCATATTCAGGCTTTGTAAGAGTCATGGAATCCTGGAGGGAGCGTGGTGGCTCAGTTGTTGCGGCATTGAACTTCAAACCGAGAGGTCCATGGTTCGATCCATACCAGGGGTAACTGTGTTTTGTCCTTGGGCAAGGCACTTAATCCTGATTGCCCACATGGGGGCATGGTGCAGCTGTGTACTAAGGCATACCGCACGTCAATGGTGCAGTTGTCTTCTACCAATGCTAACCCTGCTTGTGTGGAGTTAGTACGTAGGGGAGTCTGACAGTTGCTCACTGTTGCTCGGTGGTTCTCTCTAGGGCTGCACGGTATTACGGTATACCGGTTGGTACCGGTATTGAAATCGTCACCGGTTAAAAAACGTCCATCAAAAATGAATACCGGTATACTGTGAGTAACGGTATACAATTTTGGGGTCCGGTATTATGATCTGAAATTCGCGTTTTCTTGAAATAAAAATATAAATAATGCGCGAAAATAGGGCAAACGCATATTAAATGCAAGGGATATCATGAATAAAAAAGATACTTCTGAAGCAATAGACAGAAGTATTACTTACTGCTCTGGGACAATGAGTGATTTGAATGGAAGAACGACAATAATCCATTTCTAAAAGGTTATTGAACCTATTGTTTGATACGAAAATAAGCCATAAAATTATCATTGGGTTTACTGGCTTTCATCTGAATCTTGGATACAAGTAAATTTGTCTTTGTCAATTTAATTCCTGTAAAAACATGGTCAACCTCTCTTGACTGATAAGCGTTTAATTACTGAGCCAGTCATTGTGCTAATTGCGTATATGTGGCTTCATGAAAAACAGTGGGAAACCAAACTTTTTTTTATCAAAACGTGTGTCCAGTTGATGGAATTCCAAGGGCCTGGTTACACAAACAACCAGTAGTAGCTCCTCCCCTTCTCCAATCTTCCTGCAGTAAACTTCCTCAGATGACAATGTCAAATGTCAGCTGTCATATGTCAGGCCAGTCGGTCTGTTGATAATAAGCACGCCTCCAAGACATGATCACTCTTCAGTTTCATGACAGTCTGCAGGTGTCAATCACAGCCGACAATGTTTTCTCCCAGTGATGGCGTCACACGTCTGTCATATTTGACAAAAATTGTTGCACATTTCGCAATTGTGAATATGTGTGATCTGAAACATTTTTTTTGTCAGATTGCCGACAAACAACGAATTAATGAACTCCAAAATTCTGTTACATTCAGAGTAAACTCAGCAGCACTTAGAACGTACCGAATTACATGAGTTGTTTTTCACCTAGGACCTTGTAGTTGTACATCACATTTATCAAGCACTTTCATAAAAGTAAGGTACATGTATTTCAGTTTTATTTTGTTTTCAATCTGAACTGTTTCACGGTATACTGGTATACCGCGGTATTGTTTTCAATACCGTCACCGGTACCAAAATCCGAATACCGTGCAGCCCTAGTTCTCTCCAGGTACTGTAGCTTCCCCCCACCCTTAAAACTGTCCAACATGAGGTGACCCTAGCTGTCGAAAGTGTCATTAAACTCAAATGAATAAATAAAATAAATAAATATGGAAACCTGGAAAAGTCATGGAAAATGAAAATATTTTTTCCAAATCTGGATGTTTTGGAAAAATAGGTGGGTTTTTTAGCTCACCGAAGGGAGCTCAACTTATCACTTGCCGTCTGTCATCCTGCGCCGTCATTGTCGTCCGTCGTCGTGAACATTTTTCAAACGACTTCTCTGAAACCACTGGTCCGATTTTCACGAAACTTCATGTGGATGTTCATTATTATATGGCAATTCATGTTTGTTCAAATGAAATGGCCACGTCCCTTGGGGGTTCTGTATGGGGCATAACTCTGATAGCACCGTATGAATGATCAAAAAAATTATTAAAAAATCTTCTTCTCCAGAACCAGTGGGCAGAATCTTTTGATACTTGGTGTGCAGCATCTTGGTATGGGTCTGATTCAAGTTTGTTCAAATCAGCCCCCTGGATTCATATTTGGGCTCACTATAGAAGCCCAAATTTGAACTTAGTGCATTTCAGGCAAATTTCTTCAAAAATCTGCTTCTCCAGATCCAGCAGGCAGAATAATTTGATATTTGGTATGCAACATTGTGGGGTGGATCTGATTCAAGCTTGTTCAAATCGGTCCCCTGGATTCACATTTGGGCTCAGTATAGAAGCCCGAATTCGAACTTAGTGCATTTCAGGCAAATTTCTTAAAAAATCTTCTTCTCCAGATCAAGCAGGCAGAATGTTTTGATATTTAGTATGCAACATTGTGGGGTGGATCTGATTCAAGTTTGTTCAAGTCGCCCCCCTGGATTCATATTTGGGCTCAGTATAGAAGCCCGAATTCAAACTTAGTGCATTTCAGGCGAATTTCTTAAAAAATTTTCTTCTCAAGATCCAGCAGGCAGAATCTTTTGATATTTGGTATTCAACATGGTGGGGTGGATCTGATTCATGTTTGTTCAAATTGGCTCCCTGGGTTCATATTTGGGCTCACTATAGAAGCTCGAATTCGAACTTAGTGCATTTCAGGCAAATTTCTTTAAAAATCTTCTTCTCAAGATCCAGCAGGCAGAATCTTTTGATATTGGGTATGCATCATGCTTAGGGGGGTGAGATTCAGGTTTGTTAAAGCCAAGTCCCTGGGTTCATATTTGGGCTCACTGTGGTAGCCCGAATTATAACTTAGTTCAAAATGAGAAATCTTCTTCTTCAGATCCAGCAGTAGGAATGTTTTGATATTTGGCACGCAGCATCCTTAGGGGAGTGAGATTCAAGTTTGTTCAAGTCATGTCCGTAGGTCCATATTTGGGCTCACTGTGGGAGCTTGAATTGTAACTTAGTTCGAAATGAGGAATTTTCTTTAAAAATCTTCTTCTTCAGATCCAGCAGTCGGAATGTTTTGATATGTAGTATGCAGAATCCTTAGGGGGGTGAGATTCAAGTTTGTTAAAGCCAAGTCCCTGGGTCCATATTTGGGCTCACTGTGGGAGCCCGAATTATAACTTAGTTCAAAATGAGGAATTTTTCTTTAAAAATCTTCTTCTTCAGATTCAGCATTCAGAATGTTTTGATATTTGGCATGCAGCATCCTTAGGGGGTGAGATTCAAGTTTGTTCAAGCCATGTCCCTAGGTCCATATTTGGGCTCATTGTGGGAGCTTGAATTGTAACTTAGTTCGAAATGAGAAATTTTCTTAAAAAAATCTTTTTCTTCAGATTCAGCAGTCCGAATATTTTGATATTTGGCATGCAGCATCCTTAGGGGGTGAGATTGAATGTATGTTCAAGCCAAGTCCCTAGGTTCATATTTGGGCTCATTGTGAGAGCCCGAATGATAACTGAGTTCAAAATGAGGAATTTTCTTTAAAAATCTTCTTCAGATCAAGCAGATGAATGCTTTTGATATTTGGTATGCAACATCCTTAGGGGGGTAAGATTAAGTTTGTTCAAGCCATGGCCCTAGTTCCATAAAATTTGTCTCTCATGACTTCATTCCTTTGTAGTGTTGATGAACCATGTCTAACTGAATGTGACCCCCAAATACTTCTTTGAACCACTTTGGCCGGTGAGCGATTAAGGCTCCTTGGGGCCTCTTGTTTTCTCATGTGTAAATTATGCAAATTAGACTAACTTTGATTTATTTAGTGTTACTTTCAGCACTGTAACTGCAAATGCCAATACGGCTCGTGCTAGAAGCCGTATTTATGAACCGATCTTTACGAAACTTCTTGGGTACCTTTGTTCATAATTACAGTGTGACGAGAATGAGTGTTTTTGGGTCCGGTCTGAAATTCAAGATGGCCACTGGCAACCATTTTATACAAAATTAGGTGCAATCAGATTTTTGCGCAGAACTTCCATATGAAAGTGCTGATTTGAATAATTTTTTGTGTGAATGTTTGGAACCAAGGGATGCATCACATATAATACAGGTTTTTTTCTCGTGCATAAATTATGCCAATTAGACTAACTTTGATCTATTTAATGTTACTTTCAGCACTGTAACTGCAAATGCCAATACGACTCGGGTTAGAGGCCGTATTTATTAACTGATCGGTGGCCATTTTGTACCAAAATTAGTGCAATCAGTTTTTTGTACAGAACTTCTGTATGAAAGTTCTGATTTGAATAAATTTTTGTAGGAATGTTTAGTAACATGGAATACATCACATGTAATACAGGTTTTTTTTCTCGTGCCGAAATTATGCAAATTAGATGAAGTTTGATTTGTTCAGTGCTACTTATACACAGTAAGTGCACATGTCAATACGGCTCGGGCTAGAGTCTGTATTTATGAAACTTCTTGGGGTACCTTTGCTATCACCTTTTGACAGGAACGAGTGTTTTGGGGTGCCTTTTTTATCACTGTGCTATGAGAACAAATATTTTTGGGTTCAGTCAGACCCACTCTTGGACTCAAAGATTTCTTTTCTAGTTTAGCATCTAACTGTCACCCCACTTTTACAATACTTTACCTGTATATTTGTTACAGGCTACGGTCAGCATTTATGTACGGACCGTTACAATACTTTACACGTACCTTTGTTATCAGGTCATTACCTAGATGTTTGTCATTGCTGTGTCACACACTATGCATGTGCGTGTCTTAAACAAATTGAGCTACAGTGTCATTGACACGTTCATTTTACTGTAGCCTGCAAAAGTTCTAGAAATGTGTCATGATAATGATGTAAAACAGTTTTAGACCTAGGTCCTGGAGAGTGTTGAAAGTCCCATGAAGAGTCCTAGAAAACCCTGGACTTTTCTTCTCTAGGGAGCAATAACCCTGAGTTTCAGTATCAATATCAATATCAATTTTTATACTCCCACCCTTGAAGAGATTGAAGGGTATGCTGGATTACATTTTTAGCTCAACTTTGAGCCAAATTTGAGCTTATGCCATGGCCATTCGTCCGTCGTAGTGTTACTGTCAGCACTGTCAGTGCAAATGCCAATACGGCTCGGGCTAGAGGCCGCATTTATGAACCGATCTTTACAAAACTTCTTGGGTACTTTCGGTATCACCGTGGGACGAGAACGAGTGTTTTTGGGTGCGGTCCGAAATTCAAGATGGCCACTGGCAACCATTTTGTTCAAAATTAGGGCAATCAGATTTTTGCGCAGAACTTCCACATGAAAGCTCTGATTTGAATAATTTTTTGTGTGAATGTTTAGTACCATGGGATACATCACATATATAATACAGGTTTTTTTCTCGTGCAGAAATTATGCAAATTAGATGAACTTTGATTTTTTCACTGCCACTTACACGCAGTAAGTACACATGTCGATACGGCTTGGGCTAGATGCTGTATTTATCAACCAATCTTCACGAAACTTCTTGGGTACCTCTGCTATCACCTTGGGACGAGAACGAGTGTTTCTGAGTGCGGTCCAAAATTCAAGATGGCTGCCAGTGGCCATTTTGTACCGAAATTAGGTCCAATCAGTTTTTTGTCACAACTTCTATACGGCTCGTATTTATGAACTGATCTTCACAAAACTTCTTGGGTACCTTTGTTTTCATCTTGGTACAGGAATGAGTGTGTTTTGGAGTGCCTTTGTTATCACTGTGCTATGAGAAAAAATATTTTGGGGTTCAGTCAGACCCCCTCTGGGACTCAAAGATTTCTTTTCTAGTTTAGCATCTGACTGTCACCCACCTTTACAATACTTTACCTATACATTTGTTACAGGCTACGGTCAGTATTTATGTACAGGCTGTTACAATACTTTATATGTACCTTTGTTTTCAGGTCATTACCTAGATGTTTGTCATTGCTGTGTTACATACTATACATGTACATTCTTGACAAGTTGAGCTACAGTGTCATTGACACTTTCATTTAGCTCACCCGAGCGAAGCTCAGTGGGAGCTTTACTGATCACATTCTGTCCGTCATCCATCATCCGTCATTGTCCGGCGTTAACTTTACTTTATCGACTTCTCCTTCAAAACCACCAGCCCAATTTTATTCGAATGTTGGGTACATGTTTATTACCTAATGCCAATTCACATTTGTTCAAATGAAGTTGCCCCTCCTCATGGGTGGTGCCATGCCCCCAAGGGGCACCAAAATCTTTGAAAATCTTCTCATGAACCAGTAGTAGCAGAGACTTGATATATGGTATGCTGCTTCTTTTTAAGGTGTAGACTCAGATTTGTTCAAAAGAAGTTTGATGGGCAATATTTGGCCTCGTTATGGGAGGGGCAAAATTTTTGGCCCCACCCGAAATTTCTATTTTCCGAACCGAGAGGCTGATTTGAACCAAATTTTATGTGAGGGCTTATTGGGTCATAAGCACTTAATTTATGCCAAATTTTTTTTCCCCATGGGAACCGCTGGAGCTAAAAATACAAAAAAATTCAAAGGCCGTATTTATGAACCGATCTTTACAAAACTTCTTGGGTAACTTTGTTATGACCGTGGGACGAGAACGAGTGTTTGTGGGTCCGGTCCGAAATTCAAGATGGCTGCCAGCCGCCATTTTGTAACAACGATGCAGAAATCTGTTTTTTGTACAGAACTTCCATATGAAAGCCCTGATTTGAATAATCTTTTGTATGAATGTTTAGTACCATGGGATACATCAAATATAATACAGGTTTTTTTCTCATGCGTAAATTATGCAAATTAGACTAACTTTGATGTTTTTGGGTGTTACTTTCAGCACTGTAAGTGCAAATGCCAATATGGCTCGGGCTAGAGGCTGTATTTATGAACCAATCTTTACGAAACTCCTTGGGTACCTTTGTTATCACCGTGGGACGAGAACGAGTGTTTTGGGTCCGGTCCAAAATTCAAGATGGTCGATGGCAGCCATTTTGTACAAAATTTGGTGCAATCAGATTTTTGCACAGAACTTCCATATGAAAGCACTGATTTGAATAATTTTTTGTGTTAATGTTTAGTACCATGGGATACATCACATATAATACGTTTTGTTTTCTCGTGCAGAAATTATGCAAATTAGATGAACTTTGATTTTTTCAGTGCTACTTACAGTAAGTCACACAAGTCAATATGGCTCGGGCGAGTGTCTGTATTTATGAACCGATCTTCACGAAACGTCTTGGGTACCTTTGTTATCACCTTGGGACAAGAACGAGTGTTTCTGGGTGTGGTCAAAAATTCAAGATGGCTGCCAGTGGCCATTTTGAACCGAAATTAGGTCTAATCAGTTTTTTTTGTACACAACTTCTATACGGCTCAGGCTAGAGGCCGTATTTATGAACCGATCTTTACGAAACTTCTTGGGTACCATTGTTATCACCGTGGGATGAGAACGAGTGTTTTTGGGTGTGGTCTGAAATTCAAGATGGCCACCAGCAGCCATTTTGTACCAAAATTAGTGAAATCAGTCTTTTGTACAGAACTTCTGTATGAAAGTTCTGATTTGAATAAATTTTTGTATGAATGTTTTTTAGTAACATGGAATACATCACATATACTACGTTTTTTTTTCTCGTGCAGAAATTATGCAAATTAGATGAACTTTGACTTATTCAGTGCTACTTATACACTGTAAGTGCACATGTCAATACGGCTTAGGCTAGAGGCTGTATTTATGAACCGATCTTCACAAAACTTCTTGGGTACCTTTGTTATCACCATGGGACGAGAACGAGTGTTTCTGGGTGCGGTTCAAAATTCAAGATGGCTGCCAGTGGCCATATTGTACCGAAATTAGGTCCAATCAGTTTTTTGTACACAACTTCTATACAGCTTGTATTTGTGAACTGATCTTCACGAAACTTCTTGGGTACCTTTGTTTTCACCTTGGGACAGGAACGAGTGTGTTTTGGGGTGCCTTTGTTATCACTGTGCTATGAGAAAAAATATTTTGGGGTTCAGTCAGACCCACTCTGGGACTCAAAGATTTCTTTTCTAGTTTAGCATCTGACTGTTACCCACCTTTACAATACTTTACCTATACATTTGTTACAGGCTACGGTCAGTATTTATGTACAGACCGTTACAATACTTTATATGTACCTTTGTTATCAGGTCATTACCTAGATGTTTGTCATTGCTGTGTCACATACTATACATGTACATGTCTTAACAAGTTGAGCTACAGTGTCATTGACACTTTTATTTCCAGAGTTATGGCCCTTTTCCACTCTTTCTACCTAGAAAATTTTGTTTGCGGTTGGGCACATTAGCAGCGCTTTGCGATGCACGCCTGTTGTTTAATTTAGGGTCCTGTTTTGAAATTTGTGGAAGGAAAAATGTTAGTCAAGCCTTGAGATTATTGAAAAAGTATAGAAATTAATTTTTTGAACAAAATATAACCCTCTCCACAGTAATATCAAAATGTCAACCTTCAAATATTTTCCACAATGCATCTAGGAATTGAACTGGTAGATTTCTAAATTATTTTTAAAGGTGATTTGTAACATGAGAATTTTTTTTCAAAGATACAATACTGCCAGCAAGATGAGCCTTAGTTTAGCAATATTTTGCTCATCAATAATTGTTAAGTTACTTTTTTATTGGAGACTGCATATTAGCACTCTCCAATAAATTGTAACAATACAGTTCTATATGAACATTTCTTTATATACTTCTGTACAAACGATGAGCTAATGCATACAGTGTAAAGCCACTATAAAGTGGCTTTTAGCACTTTCCATAGAGCACTGATGGTGGCTTCTACCAGTTAACCAATTCAGACTTATTGGAAAGAGCTCGCAGAGCTCTTGTCAAACAAGGTTACCGTATCTACTCTATGTATTGGGACAGCTAAAAATAATTATTTTCACAGGTGTCCCAATTCTTAGAAAATGGGGAAAAAACACAGCCTGGTCTTGATTTGATGCTGAATAAAGTTGTGTGTGATTCGTTTTCAATCACTATATACGAAAATCGCCATCCATTTTTAGCTCAACTTTGACGAAGTCAAATTTGAGCAATTGTCATGGCCCGTCGTCCGTCTGTCCGTCCGTCCGTCCGTCCGTCCGTCCGTCTGTCCGTCCGTCCGTCTGTCCGCACATCAACAATTGGCTATGGCTCGGGCTAGAGGTCGTATTTATGAACCGATCTTTACGAAACTTCTTGGGTACCTCTGTTATGACCGTGGGACGAGAACGAGTGTTTTTGGGTGTGGTCCGAAATTCAAGATGGCTGCCATCCGCCATTTTGTACCGATGATGCAGAAATCTGTTTTTTGTACAGAACTTCCATATGAAAGCTCTGATTTGAATAATTTTTTTGTATGAATGTTTAGTACCATGGGGTACGTCACATATAATACGGGTTTTTTTCTCATGCGTAAATTGTGCAAATTAGACTAATTTTGATGTTTTTTGGTGTTAATTTCAGCACTGTAAGTGCAAATGCCAATACGGCTCAGGCTAGAGGCCGTATTTATGAACCGATCTTTACGAAACTTCTTGGGTACCTTTGGTATCACCGTGGGACGAGAATGAGTGTTTTTGGGTCCGGTCCGAAATTCAAGATGGCCAATGGCAGCCATTTTGTACAAAATTAGGTGCAATCAGATTTTTGCACAGAACTTCCATATGAAAGCGCTGATTTGAATAATTTTTTGTGTGAATGTTTAGTACCATGGGATACATCACATATAATACGGGGTTTTTTCTCGTGCAGAAATTATGCAAATTAGATGAACTTTGATATTGCGACTTACACACATTAAGTACACATGTCAATACGGCTCAGACTTGAGTCTGTATTTATGAACTGATCTTCACGAAATGTCTTGGGTACCTTTGTTATCACCTTGGGACGAGAACGAGTGTTTCTGGGTGCGGTCTAAAATTCAAGATGGCTGCCAGTGGCCATTTTGTACCGAAATTAGGTCTAATCAGTTTTTTGTACACAACTTCTATACAGCTCAGACTAGAGGCCATATTTATGAACCAATCTTTACAAACCTTGTTGGGTACCTTTGTTATCACCGTGGGATGAGAGCGAATGTTTTTGGGTGTGGTCCAAAATTCAAGATGGCCACCAGCAGCCATTTTGTACCAAAATTAGTGCAATCAGTCTTTTGTACAGAACTTCTGTATGAAAGTTCTGATTTGAATAAATTTTTGTATGAATGTTTAGTAACATGGAATACATCACATATTCTAAGGGTTTTTTTTTCGTGCAGAAATTATGCAAATTAGATGAACTTTGACTTATTCAGTGCTACTTGCACAATGTGAGCACACATGTCAATACGGCGCAGGGTAGAGGCTGTATTTATGAACCGATCTTCACAAAACTTCTTGGGTACCTTTGTTATCACCTTGGGACGAGAATGAGTGTTTCTGGGTACGCTCCAAAATTCAAGATGGCTGCCAGTGGCCATTTTGTACCAAAATTAGGTCCAATCAGTTTTTTGTCACAAGTTCTATACAGCTCGTATTTATGAAATGATCTTCATGAAACTTCTTGGGTACCTTTGTTTTCACCTTGGGACAGGAATGAGTGTGTTTTGGGGTGCCTTTGTTATCACTGTGCTATGAGAACAAATATTTTGGGGTTCAGTCAGACCCACTCTGGGACTCAAAGTTTTCTTTTCTAGTTTAGCATCTGACTGTCACCCACCTTTACAATACTTTACCTATACATTTGTTACAGGCAACGGTCAGTATTTATGTACAGACCATTACAATACTTTATATGTACCTTTGTTATCAGGTCATTACCTAGATGTTTGTCATTGCTGTGTCACATACTATACATGTGCATGTCTTTGTCTTGACAAGTTGAGCTACAGTGTCATGGACACTTTCATTTTTTTATATTTTCATTTTTTGCTTCCAAAACATAGCTTATGATCCCTCATTGGAACGTGCGCATTGCTCTCGGTCCAATGAGGGATCATAAGCCATGTTTTGGAAGCAAAAAATGAAAATTTTTAGTTACTCAAGAATTTTCTTTATGAGTGTCGTCTGCTACTAGCGATGGGCCAACTGGAAACAAATCTCCCGAATGTCCCAAACTTTGGAGCATAAAAAAAATATAGTTTTCTGGAAAAAATGTGTGTCCCAAATCATAGAGTGTCCCAATACATAGAGTAAATACGGTATTTGGTTTAATTCCTAATTACCTTATGAGAAATGTGTTTGTAAAAGCAAAAAGAATGTTACCTTGTTACTGTCTGTTTTCATAAAATCTTCTTATAGTGGGCTTTTCATCTATGAGGTACTCAAATGGTAGGGCTTATAACTCGGTGAGAATCCAAATTCTGATTCTCGTATAGATTCTTGCAAACTGTTGGACATTCCATGGTAATGTGTAGAAGGATTCTCGTTTGGATTCTTGCAAAACTGAATGAATTTTATGCCCTGAATGGGTATGGTAAATAGGGTGACATGTCTGGAAAAAGTAAGGAACAGTGGTGTATGACAATTTTTCGAGTTGTCATTTATAATTGTGTAAAGTTTTGTGATTATGGCCCAACATTTTGTGTTCCCCAACATTTTGTCGGAAGACTATTGTAATCAGCTTCATCTGTCCGTGTGTCTGTCTGAGTGATAACTAAAGCTTGGGTCATTGAATCATGAGTCATCGAATCAAAACCAAATTTGGTTTATACGTCCCCTACCCCAATGAGATGGTGAATTTCGAATCTGAGTTCAATCCAATAATTTTTGTTGGAGTTCTGCCCGTTTTTCAACCCTTTTCGCAACTTTTCAAATTTGTTGTCTGGATGATAACTATAGCTTGTGTTACCGAATCAACACCAAATTTGTATATAGGTTTGTCTCAAGAAAATGGCGGTCAAGTTCGAATTTGGACTCTGTCCAACCAATTTTCGCTGAGTTATGACCCTTTTTCCATTTTTTTAGACTTTGAAAATTGGATGTCTGGCTGGTAACTTTAGTTTTGAGTTATTGGTTTCTCTCATGCATACTCAGGAATGTTCTAATTTGTGTTCAGTCCGACCAATTTTGGCTGAGTTATGGCACTTTTTTTTTTTGACTTTGAAAATTTGTTGTCTGGAAATATGTCCAATGTAAGAACTTTATGTTGGGGGATATAGCCCACACCTGGTGGTGCACTTGTTGAGTTTTTGCTCACACTCACTGAAATACCCATTTCAGGTTAAAAATATACCAAGATTCTGATTGTCAAGTGCCTGTTTATGCACTTTCTGTGCACTTGTGAGTTCTAATATGTTATTTTACTTGTTTTTCAGAATTCAATAAGACACAATTTATCACTGAACCGATATTTTGTGAAAGTTCCACGATCCCAAGAAGAACCAGGAAAGGGTTCCTTCTGGCGAATAGACCCTGCTTCAGAATCGAAACTAACAGCACAGGCTTTTAGGAGGCGGCGGCAAAGAGGTGTTCCTTGTTTCCGTGCACCTTTCTCTGGTGGTTTATCATCTCGGTGAGTTTTCTTGGGGTTTTTTTTTGCATTTTTACTTTGGAAAAGTCTTCTTGTTTTCCCCTTGTTTCCTTGGCAATCTTTTCACAATAAAACGTATATGTAATGAAAAACAAAAGATATTTACCCTGCTCTTCATGAAAATAAACAAAAAATTGTTTTCCAACATTCTATCTTACAATAAGTATGTATTGGGTCTGTAATTACCTGAATACTGCATGTATCAGGGACCTAGTGTTGAAACGGTTATGGGATTTTCATAACCGGTTAACCACTTGTGATAACCATGGTTAACCGATTAACTTCAGTTATCCGAAGAATTCGATTGGCCTCTGTCTTCAGTAGGTTACAGGTATGAGAATTCCCTGCAGATACGCGGTTTCCCGAGTTTGGGATGACTGCCTGGGCCATTTTTGAGATCAGCGTAAATTCGATGAGAAACTATGCAAAATAGCTTGGATAATGAATTGAGAACCAATCAAATTCTCTAGACAGTTCTTCATTTTGGGTGATACCCAATTGTGTACTTGATTCACACGCGCTCCGCAATTGAAATTTATCTTTTTAGCTCACCGAAGGGAGCTTAACTTACCACCGGCCGTCCGTCGTCGTGAACATTTTTCAAACGACTTCTCCTCTGAAACCTCTGGTCCGATTTTCACGAAACTTCATGTGGATGTTCATTACTATATGGCAATTCATGTTTATTCAAATGAAATGGCCACGTCCCTTGGGGGCTCTGTATGGGGCATAACTCTGATAGCACCGTATGAATTATAGAAAAATTATTAAAAAATCTTCTCCAGAACCAGTGGGCAGAATCTTTTGATACTTGGTATGCAGCATCTTGGTATGGGTCTGATTCAAGTTTGTTCAAATCATCCCCCTGGATTCATATTTGGGCTCACTATAGAACCCCAAATTCGAACTTAGTGCATTTCAGGCAAATTTCTTAAAAAATCTTCTTCTCCAGATCCAGCGGGCAGAATCTTTTGATATTGATAATGGTGTGCAACATTGTGGGGTGGATCTGATTCAAGTTTGTTCAAATTGGCCCCCCCCTGGATTCATATTTGGGCTCAGTATAAAAGCTTGAATTCGAACTTAGTGCATTTCAGGCAAATTTCTTCAAAAATCTTCTTCTCCAGATCCAGCAGGCAGAATCTTTTGATATTTGGTATGCTACATTGTGGGATGGATCTGATTCAAGTTTGTTCAAATCGGCCCCCTGGGATCATATTTGGGCTCAGTATAGGAGCCCAAATTTGAACTTAGTGCATTTCAGGCAAATTTCTTTAAAAATCTTCTCAAGATCCAGCAGGCAGAATCTTTTGATATTGGGTATGCAGCATGCTTAGGGGGGTGAGATTCAAGTTTGTTCAAGCCAAGTCCCTGGGTTCATATTTGGGATCACTGTCGTAGCCTGAATTATAACTTAGTTCAAAATGAGGAATTTTCTTTAAAAATCTTCTTCTTCAGATCCAGCAGTCAGAATGTTTTGATATTTGGTATGCAGCATCTTTAGGGGGGGTGAGATCCAAGTTTATTCAAACCATGTCCATAGGTCCATATTTGGGTTCACTGTGGGAGCCCGAATGATAACTTAGTTCAAAATGAGGAATTTTCTTTAAAAATCTTCTTCTTCAGATGCAGCAGTCGGAATGTTTTGATATGTGGTGTGTAGCATCCTTAGGGGGTGAGATTCAAGTTTGTTAAAGCCAAGTCCCTGGGTCCATATTTGGGCTCCCTGTGGAAGCCCGAATTATAACTTAGTCAATATGAGGAATTTTTCTTCAGTATAGGAGCCCAAATTTGAACTTAGTGCATTTCAGGCAAATTTCTTTAAAAATCTTCTCAAGATCCAGCAGGCAGAATCTTTTGATATTGGGTATGCAGCATGCTTAGGGGGGTGAGATTCAAGTTTGTTCAAGCCAAGTCCCTGGGTTCATATTTGGGATCACTGTCGTAGCCTGAATTATAACTTAGTTCAAAATGAGGAATTTTCTTTAAAAATCTTCTTCTTCAGATGCAGCAGTCGGAATGTTTTGATATGTGGTGTGTAGCATCCTTAGGGGGTGAGATTCAAGTTTGTTAAAGCCAAGTCCCTGGGTCCATATTTGGGCTCCCTGTGGAAGCCCGAATTATAACTTAGTCAATATGAGGAATTTTTCTTTAAAAGTCTTCTTCAGATCCAGCAGTCGGAATGTTTGGATATTTGGTGTGCAGCATCCTTAGGGGGTGAGATTCAAGTTTGTTCAAGCCAAGTCTTTGGGTTCTTATTTGGGCTCACTGTGGGAGCCCGAATGATAACTTAGTTCAAAATGAGGAATTTTCTTTAAAAGTCTTCTTCAGATCCAGCAGATGAATGCTTTTGATATTTGGTATGCAGCATCCTTAAGGGGGTAATATTCAAATTTGTTGAAGCCATGTCCCTAGTTCCATAAAATTTGTCTTTCATGACTTCATTCCTTTGTAGTGTTGATGAACCATGTCTAACTGAATGTGACCCCAAATACTTCTTTGAACCACTTTGTTTGAATCACTTTGCCCGGTGAGCGATTAAGGCCCCTTGGGGCCTCTTGTTTCAAAAGTGTTTGACTGTGGCACTTTTGTTCGAAATTTGTAAACAAACAAATACTGGTACTTTTCATAATGTTCAATCACCTGAGAAAAATTGATGATGGAAATGAGAACAGAATACATGAGCTTGACAAAGACGTCAGGGAAAAATTTAGATGGGAGTGGATGCAAAAGACAGTTTCTTTGACTCTGTGTGATAAAATGTATAAAGTTACTACAGAATCTGACTTATTTTAAGTGAGAGTGTTTTTGTCGTCTTTAAAAAAAAATATGAATGCAGTGAATACTTTATACCTTTTAGGTTAGGTGAGTTTTATATTTTCCATTTATTTATTTAAAAAAAAACAGGTTTCCTAATGAAATTCCACGAGAATATCTTTGCATTTTTGTGTGTGTTAGGATAGATCTGTTGGTGTCTTGAACACTTTTTTTTACACTTTTATAAATATATATCGGCATGAATTTATTTCTAAAAAACCATGAGAATTGTGTCCAGAACACCACTAAATGCACTCTGAGACTCAAAAATGCAAAAAGTTTGACTGGATCCCCCCAACGAGAGGGGTTTTCCAACCCCTCCCGTACAGCCTTTGGCTCTTGCTGTTTGGATCCAAACTTGCCCACCAGAGTTTCAAACCTTTCTCTGTTCTCGTCCCTGAGGTTACTGAAGGTGAAATCAAACTGAAAAATGCCAAAATCAGTCCTGGCAATGCACCCTTGGCAATTGACAATGCTGAGGAAAATGCTGTGTTTCAATGCACTGTAGCACATCATCATCAAAAATAAATTACTCCGGGTGTAATGTTGCAAAATGTCACGCCCCTCCCCCCAAAATAACTGTTTAGGGTAACCCAACCGACCCTAAAGAGTTCATCGAGTAAAAGTCGCTCATTTAGTTCATTGTAACCCCAAATTTCCATCAGACTTCAACTGTGAATTTGAAACCAATTCAGGAGTTCAAGCCTTCAAAATTACGTGGAGAAATAAGTCTATGAGACAGTATAAATGGGGAGCAAGATGCAAGTTCCAGTTCAGCAAAAGAAACCACATTTGATAAACTGATGAACATTTCATGTTAATTCACCGTTGGTGTAGAAAGATCATGAATATTAATCATTATCATGTTTAGTTTCGGTGTCTTGAAAATGCCATTTGTACAAGTATAATGTACAAGAATTTTTTTTTTAATTCCATTCAGATGTATACATAGAAAATAAAATTATTAACAGTGGCCAGCAGGTGCGTAGAAATTTCATTTAAGTGAAGTATGTGGTCATTGTGGTAGTTTGATACTTGTTTTATTTCTGTCAGAAACCACATGCTTTCAATATCACGCCGAATGGGGAGATTTTTATCATTGGTCATTTCACGGAAAGTTTATTTAATATGCAAATATGATTATACTGTGGAGTCCCCCTAAAAGTTACAGAGAGTAATCGCTTAACTGGACTGGTCACGTGAAATAATTCATGAGAGGTGATGGACGTTGTACAAACATGAGTGCGCGAATTCGCACAAATGTTTTACAGTATAGTCTCTCGTCTCGAATGAATTATTTCATGTAACCAGTCCAGTCAAGCGATTACTCTGTTTATTACTTTTCATTATTAACGATAATTATATTATTTAAAAAAACAAAAACAGTGAAGTCCCCATTTCACCCACGGCAAAGCATCTTCATTTACACGCACAGATACATGACCCAATTGTTGATTGCATAATTCACTTGTTAAGGCCACACAAAGTAGATCTTCTGTTTCTCAGGCCATTATTTGTGAAATTGCATGCAGGCGAGTGTTTTTTTATTTTATTTTTTATTTCAATAATTACTTCTTTGCCATCAAAAGTTCATGTTCTTGGTTCAAGTTTTAGGCCTCATAATCTACAGAATAGCTGGGTGGTGGTGTATTTCATCCCTTGAGTGCAAGAAGGCTTTGCAATGCTAAAGCATTGCAAAGCCTTCTTGCACTCAAGGGACAAATTCATCAATTTTTTTAACTTGGGTAAAATATCAGACATAAACCATTTAATTTTAATTTTTTTTAAGTTTAAATTGGTTATAAAAAGAGAGCATGCGGCAACCAAAAGGACCATGCAGGAGGGCCTGAGACACAGATTTTTTATTTTTTTAGGCCTAAGTTATAGTTTATAATCAAACCCTGAAATACCAGTAAATCACATTTTGGAAAGTAATACAAAAGAATAATTTGAATATACTAACACAGGTAACCTCATTAAACTGAATTTAAATTTCCTCAATAATTAGTCATGATTAGTACATTTTAGAATAGAGCATATATGAACCAGAGAAGCCTGTCATCATATTTAAAAACCAAACGACTGGATATCCACAGATGAACAGGGATTTTCGGGCAGTTTGAAACATGCTGTCAAAAGGGAACATTCTTGCAATCCCCCCGCAAAAGCTCCTGAAAACCCACCAGAAGACTCCATTTCATAGCACATTTCAAGGCTCCTTTTGATACCAAAACCCACCCACCCCCACCCCCTCCCCCCAATAGCGCATTTGCATATATTTTTGGCAAGAGAGCGATTGACAAATTACCAGAACAGCAAAATGGACACACAAACCTTGTATAACATTTTCAATTTCTAATCTGATAACTCTGAATAAATTTATCGTCAAGTTATCCTCAGGTGAAGTTATTATACGGAAAAATTATCCATCCTCTGTATGTATCTTTACTGTTTTGAGACTGTTAACATTATCCAAGCTGTCAAAACGTCGCAGGGGACAAAGATATAGAATGCATGCATTAGTTCATATAGCATATCCTGTAACAGCATTGATGTTTTTCGTTTGCTTCTTTACGATCTTTTACTACTTCCACTTGAGTTGATATGTTATATATGGTAACGGTTAAACGGTTTTGGAAATCATAACCGATTAACCATTTCAGCCCTACAGGGACCCCTGATACAAAATCTATATCTCGCAACTGCATAATACAACCACATGCTTGGTTACAATTTGTTTACATTGGGCCTAAAGAAGTTAAAAATCTGTTTCTAAGACTTGTCCTTTTGGATGCCACATGCTCTCATTTTATAACCAATGCAAACTTAAAAACAATAAAAATTGAATGGTTCATGTCTAATATTTTACCCAGGTTAGCAAAATTGACAAATTTGTCCCCTGAGTGCAACAAAGCATTGCAATGCGTTAGCATTGCAAAGCCTTCTTGTACTAAATGGACAAAATACACCACCATCCATGCCGAAGGCTTCGAGTTACATAAATATTATCCCTCTGCCAAAATCAGTCAAGTGCAGTTAAAATGACAGTTTGAATGCATATGCTGTTCTGTATTTATTGCATGCCTACAGTTTACTAAAAAATTATTAATCGATTTTGGCGGAGGGATAATATTGAACTCGAAGCCTTTGGCATCTTGTTCAATATTATCCCTCTGCCGAAATCGATCTCGTGCAGTAAAAAAGTACAGTTCCAACACATATGCTGTTCTGTATTTATTGCACGCCCACAGTTTACTAAAAAAAAATATTAAAAGCACAAATTATTGCAAAAAAGTTAAAAAAGAAACAGTGAAATAAGCCACGCACCTCATCCGTATTGTTCAAGGACAATATAGAAACATTTATTGTCTGCTTTGGTTTTGCAGAAAAAGCAAGTATTTTATAAAAATAAAAGCATAGGCGTTCAAAAAAGTACATTCCCTTTGGAACCCCTGGAAATGAAGCAGTGCTTGTTTACTATGGTACTGGTTAAATAGGACCTAGTAACCAATGCCTAGGGTGGAAGTGCTCTAAAATGGGCAACATACTCGAGTATAAACGATTGGCTGGACTTGACTTTATATCCATGTTGTGGTCGTGATTAGCCATTGTGCAGATATATATATATGTGACCTTAAACACCAATAAATAAATAGATAAATTAATACGAAGGAACCTACGAAAGTACTTGATTACAAGCAGGAGCATATTGGTGTCTAAGGCTCCAATCCAAATGAAAATGGCCCAACTGCAAAAATTATCACCCATAGCAATGCCCACACATTAAAAAGTCCATAAACCACTGTTCAATATTTTTGTATTGTAGGTCAGCCCCAGTGTCACCGAATCACATCTCAGGTTCTTTTACGCCAGAAAGTATATCCAGAGAAGGTAGTCCAATACCTGAGGGACCTTCTGCAGATGGAGATGCAGGTTCTTTTTCAATATCAGCTAATCGGATTATTGGTCATGTTTCCTTAGAAGAGGTGGGGTATGCACAGTCTGCTCCAGGCTCTCCAGCAGGTATATTTTCAGTAGTTGGTTTCCTTTTTTTCTTTTTTTTGGTACTGCTTTTTAGCTCATCTTGACAAAGTCAAGCTGAGCTCATCTCATCGCTCACCATCCGTCGTCCATCGTCTGTCGTCTGCCAACACCATGTTTTGATCTTCTCCTCCAAAGCCACTGGGCCAATTCAAGTGAAAGTTTGTGTGAGTGATGGTCCCAAAGGGGCATTTCATTTTTGTTCAACTCAGCATGCCCAGCCCCATAGGGAGGGAGTGGGGGGAAAATGCTCCAAAATATTTTTAAAATCTTCTTCTCAAGAACCAGTGTGTACAATGACTTGATATTTGCTATGGAGCTTCCATATGAGGTGTAGAATCAAGTTTGTTCAAACGAAGTTCGTGAAGTAATATTTGGCTTTGTAATAGGAGGGGTAAGATTTTTGGCCCTGCCCAAAATTTCTATTTTCTGAACCGATGGTCCGGTATGAACCAAATTTGGTTTGTGGTAGTATTGGGTCATAAGTACTTGATCCATGCAAAAAAAAAAATTCCCGCATCCCCATGGGAACCCTGGGAGCTAAAAATAGAAATATTTTCAAACGCCCATATTTCCCAAACCCCACGGAACAGAGAGCTTTTATTTGGTATGAAGTATCCTTATGACCAGTAGAATTGAATGGTAAAAAAAAATTGCCATCGGTTATGTTAGGGTGTTCTGTAATGGGCATCGAAAAAATGCTGAGTCAGCATATTTGCAAAAATTTAAAAAAATCTTTTCTCCAGAACCAATCATCAGAATCTTTTGATATTTGGTATACAGCATTCATAGGGGGATCAGATAAAAGTTTGTTAAAATAAAGCTCATTGGTTCATATTTGGGCTCTCTACAGGAGCCCGAAGTTTTAACATAGGGTAATATGGGGAATATTCTTTAAAAATCTTCTTCAGAACCACCAGTCAGAATCTTTTAATATTTGGTATACATCATTGTTATGAGGGTCAGAGTCTAGATTGTTCAAACCAAGTCCCTAGGTTAATATTTGGGCTTCCTATGAAAGCCCAAATTTTATCTTTGTTCAATATGGAGGGTAATTTAAAAAAGTCTTCTTCTTCAGATCCATCAGTCAGAATGCTTTGATATTTGGTATGCAACATCTCTATGGGGGTCAGATTCAAGTTTGTTCAAATCAGATCCCTAGGTATATATTTGGGCTCACTATGGTAGCCCAAATTTTTACTTATTGCAATATGAGGAAATTTCTTTAAAAATCTTCTTCTTCAGATCCATCAGTCAGAATGCTTTTATATTTGGTATACAACATCTCTAGGGGGGTCAGATTCCAGGTTGTTCAATTCGAGTGCCTAGGTTAATATTTGGGCTCCATATTAGAACATGAAATTTAACTTAGTACAAGATGAGGGAATTTCTTCAAAAATCTTCTTTTCAGATTCACTTGTCAGAATGCTTTCACATTTGGTATACAACATCTCTAGGGAGGTCAGATTCAAGTTTGTTCAAATCAGATCCATAAGTTAATATTTGGGCTCGCTATGGTAGCCCAAATTTGAACTTCGTGCAATTCGAAGAAATTTCTTTACAATTTCTCTTCTTCAGATCCAACAGTCAGAATACTTTCATATTTGGTACACAACATCTCTTGGGAAGTCAGATTTAACTGTGTTCAAATCAAGAGCCTGCGTTAATATTTGAGCTCTCTATGGGAGCCGGAATTGGCCATTTTGAGGTACTAAGATTAATCCACATAGGTTGTATCAAGGGGCTTCATAGGGGAGCTCTACATTTTGCTTATGATCAACTGAAGAAAAGGCATGATGCCCAGATTATTTTTGTCACTCCTGAGGGACTCAGGGATTGACAGTGTAGCCTATGGAGATGGCTTGCTTAATGTAGACTCATTCTTGGACTCTGTTTAAATTGTGTTCTGTACAAGATGAGCGCTTCAGGCCCCGTGGGGCCTCTTGTTATAAGTGGGTATGGCATGATTATGAAATTTTGTGATCGACTTTTGAAACAGAATTATCGATTGAAGTCGACTTAAATTGTAGACTGTGACCTCTAGAAACAAATTTTATATAGAAAACAATATTTTTGTTAATTAGTTCCTCAGGCTAGTCATTCTTTAGGCTTTTCAAGTTTGTTCAAATAAAGTTGCCACATTCCATAGGGAGGGAGGGGGTGAGAGAAAATGCTCCAAAGTTTTAAAAAAATCTTCTCTTGAACTTGTGGGTACAATGACTTGATATTTGGTATGGAGCTTCCTTTTGAGGTGTAGAAACAAGTTTGTTCAAACAGAGTTCTTCGAGCAATATTTGCCTTCGCAATGGGAGGGTTCAATGACCACCATTATCCAATGAAAATTGTCAAGAGTTATTGCCCTGCCGCCACCATGCCCCTTCCCTCTGTGCCAATTACGCAATTTTTTTTCTTTGCTGCAAAATGCATTTTGAAGGATTTAGAGTGTCTACATGCGGAAAAAAAATTTCTCCTAGACCCCCACTCTTGAAGTGTCAGATTCAAGTTTGTTCAAATCGAGTCTCTTGTTTAATATTTGGCTCTCTATGGGAGCCCAAAGTTCAACTTAGTGCATTGTGAGGAATATTCTTTAAAAGTCTTCATCAGATCCACCAGTGAAAATATTATGATATTTGGTATGCAACATCTGTTGGGGGTCAGATTCAAGTTTGTTCAAATTGGGTCCCTGAATTAATATTTGGGCTTTATTTTGGATTCAAGTTTGTTCAAATCGAGTCCCTGGGTTTATATTTGGGCTCCATATGGAAGCCCGAATTTTAACTTAGTGCAATATGAGAGAATTTCTTGAAAAATCTTCTTCTTCAGATCTTCATATCTATCAGTCAGAATGCTGTCTTATTTGGTATACAACATCTCCAGGAGGGTGCGATTAAAATTTGTTCAAATCGGGTCCATAGGTTAATATTTGGGCTCTCTATTGGAACCCAAAGTTTAACTTAGTGCAATATGAGGAAATTTCTTTAAAAATCGTCATCTTCAAATCCACCAGTCAGAATCCTTTCATATTTGGGATACAACATCTCTAGGTTGGTCAGATTCAAGTTTCTTCAAATCAGGTCCCTGGGTTAATATTTTGGCTCCCTACTTGAGCTCAAAGTTTAACTTAGTGCAATGTGAGGACATTTCTTTAAAAAGCTTCTTCAGACCCACCAGTCAGAATTCTTTCATAATTGGTATATAACATCTCAAGGGGGATCTGATTCAAGTTTGTTCATTTGAGTCCCTGGCTTAATATTTGGGCTCTCTAATGAGGTGGGGGTGGGGGTGGGGGTATGCAAGGGGGAGGTGAGTTTGTTCAAATCCATTCCTTAGTGTTTTTCCATAAAATCTTCCTTTCATGACTTCCTTCCTTTGTTGTGTTTAGGAACCATGTCTAACTGAATGTGACACCAAAGACTTCTTTGAACCACTTTGTCGTGTGAGCATGGGGCCTCTTATTTAAAAATGTTTTTAGTTTTACGGCAATAAAATCATGAGCTGATTAACTCATGCCTTGATTAATTTACCATAATTGCTGACTGGCTGACACAACACTACACTGGAAACTGCACTCAGATGTATCTGAGAAATAAATACCCAAGTAGATTACTCCCGTAATTACCCCACTGATGTAAATAGGCAGGAAATCCCCCTGATCAGGTCTAGGTTTGTCTGTGGCTTATTTGTTTCTAAATGTTTTGTTTTACTTTGATCTGGCATCTTTTATGCTTCCTACAATAATATGTTTGAAGCTTGCACATTGTTTTCTATTGTTACTAAGGTTAAATTTCCCCAAGTCAAAGTACTCTGTCCTAAATAAAATTGTAGTTGACTAATTCAGTCATTGATGATTTTATTCAGGGCAGAATAGTTTGCATAGACATTTTTAGCTCAACTTTGGCGAAGCCAAATTTGAGCTTATGCCATGGCCAGTCGTCCGCCTGTCCGTCTGTCCATCTCGCCGTCTGTCCGTCAACAATTCAATACGGCTCGGGCTAGAGGCTGTATTTATGAACCGATCTTTACGAAACTTCTTGGGTACCTTTGTTATGACCGAGGGACGAGAACGAGTGTTTTGGGGTCCGATCCGAAATTCAAGTTGGCCGCTGGCGTCCATTTTGTACAGACTTAGGTGAAATCAGATTTTTGCGCAGAACTTCCACATGAAAGCGCTGATTTGAATAATTTTTTGAATGAATGTTTAGTACCATGGGATACATCACATATAATACGGGTTTTTTTCTCGTACGTAAATTATGCAAATGCCAATACGGCTCATGCTAGAGGCCGTATTTATAAACCGATCTTTACGAAACTTCTTGGGTACCTTTGGTATCACCGTGTGACGAGAACGAGTGTTTTTGGGTGCGGTCCGAAATTCAAGATGGCCGATGGCAGCCATTTTGTTCAAAATTAGGTGCAATCAGATTTTTGCACAGAACATCCATATGAAAGTGCTGATTTGAAAATTTTTTTGTGTGAATGTTTAGTACCATGGGATACATCACATATAATACGTGTTTTTCTCTTGTGCAGAAATTATGCAAATTAGATGAACTTTGATTTTTTCAGTGCTACTTACACACAGTAAGTACACATGTCAATACGGCTCGGGCTAGAGGCTGTATTTTTCAACCGATCTTCACCAAACTTCTTGGGTACCTCTGTTATCACCTTGGGATGAGAACGAGTGTTTCTGAGTGCGGTCCAAAATTCAAGATTGCTGCCAGTAGCCGTTTTGTACCGAAATTCGGTCTAATCAGTTTTTTGTACACAACTTCTATACGGCTCAGGCTAGAGGCCGTATTTATGAACCGATCTTTACGAAACTTCTTGGGTACCTTTGTTATCACCGTGGGTGAGAACGAGTGTTTTTGCGTGTGGTCCGAAATTCAAGATGGCCACCACAGCCATTTTGTACCAAAATTAGTGCAGTCAGTCTTTTGTACAGAACTTCTGTATGAAAGTTCTGATTTGAATAAATTTTTGTATGAATGTTTTGTAAAATGGAATACATCACATACAGTAAGGGTTTTTTTCTCGTACAGAAATTATGCAAATTAGATGAATTTTGATTTATAAATTTAGTGCTACTTATACACTGTAAGTGCACATGTCAATACGGCTCGGGCTAGAGGCTGTATTTATCAACTGATCTTCACGAAACTTCTTGGGTACCTTTGTTATCACCAGGGGACGAGAACTAGTGTTTCTGAGTGCGGTCCAACATTCAAGATGGCTGCCGGTGGCCATTTTGTACCAAAATTAGGTCCAATTAGTTTTTTGTCACAACTTCTATACAGCTCGTATTTATGAACTGATCTTCATGAAACTTCTCGGTTACCTTTGTTTTCACCTTGGCACAGGAATGAGTGTGTTTTGGGGTGCCTTTGTTATCACTGTGCTATGAGAAAAAATATTTTGAGGTTCAGTCAGACCCCCTCTGGGACTCAAAGTTTTCTTTTCTAGTTTAGCATCTGACTGTCACCAACCTTTACAATACTTTACCTATACATTTGTTACAGGCTACGGTCAGTATTTATGTACAGACCGTTACAATACTTTATATGTACCTTTGTTATCAGGTCATTACCTAGATGTTTGTCATTGCTGTGTCACATACTATACATGTACATGTCTTAACAAGTTGAGCTACAGTGTCATTGACACTTTCATTCAGTGCTTATTACACACAGTCAGTGCACATGTCAATACAGCTCGGGCTAGAGGCTGTATTTATCAACTGATCTTCACAAAACTTCTTGGGTACCTCTGTTATCACCGTGGGATGAGAACGAGTGTTTTTGGGTGTGGTCCAAAATTCAAGATGGCCACCAGCAACCATTGTGTACCAAAATTAGTGCAATCAGTCTTTTGTACAGAACTTCTGTATGAAAGTTCTGATATGAATAAATTTTTTTATGAATGTTTAGTAACATGGAATACGTCACATATAGTACAGGTTTTTTCTTGTGCAGAATTTATGCAAATTAGATGAATTTTGATTTATTTAGTGCTACTTATACAATGTAAGTGCACATGTCAATACGGCTTGGGCTAGAGGCTGTATTTATCAACCGATCTTCACGAAACTTCTTGGGTACCTTTGTTATCACCTTGGGACGAGAACAAGTGTTTCTGAGTGCGGTCCAAAATTCAAGATGGCTGCCAGTGGCCATTTTGTACAGAAATTAGGTCCAATCAGTTTTTTGTCACAACTTCTATACAGCTCGTATTTATGAACTGATCTTCACGAAACTTCTTGGGTACCTTTGTTTTCACCTTGGGACAGGAATGAATGTGTTTTAGAGTGCCTTTGTTATCACTGTGCTATGAGAACAAATATTTTGGGGTTCAGTCAGACCCATTCTGGGACTCAAAGTTTTCTTTTCTAGTTTAGCATCTGACTGTCACCCACCTTTACAATACTTTACCTATACATTTGTTACAGGCTACGGCCAGTATTTTTGTACAGACCGTTACAATACTTTATATGTACCTTTGTTATCAGGTCATTACCTAGATGTTTGTCATTGCTGTGTCACATACTATACATGTACATGTCTTGACAAGTTGAGCTACAGTGTCATTGATACTTTCGTTGGATTTCCTTTTCGTGAGGGTTCCAACCCAAAATGTTTACCACATGCAGATACCCGCTTAACCCGACGATATCTCCGAGATAAGTCCCAATGAAGTCTGCACTTAACCCTTTACCCAACGAATCGGCCGCATCCACTTGCGTAATATGCAATTTCAGCAGCTGAAAAAATATTATTTTTCAAAAAAATTCAACAAAACTAAATCATGTGACCCCTCTTTGGAACGAGCTCGTCCCAATGAGGGGGTCACATGATATGGTTTTGTTGAAATTTTTTGAAAATTTAAAAAAAATGATATTTAAAATAATAAATTTTGATATCGTCTGTGGTGGGTAAAGGGTTAAAATGAGCAGATGTCTATATAATATATAGGTTGGAGCTCACAGTTATTCGGTTGAGAAAAATGGTCAACCATTTCAGCACTTTAGAAATTTAACCAAATCAACTTATTTGACAGCTCACTGAGCTCTGTCAAACAAAAATGAATTAGTTAAATTTCCAGTTGTGTTACTGTGAAAATTTACTGCTTATAATTTAGATATTTTGTCATCAGTGTGCATTGGGTAAATGAATTGTTAATTGAATATTCCTGTCAACCCTTTACCCACAGTACAGTCGCTGGGGACTGTTCGTAATCCATTTGTGGGCAGTGATGTCCACAGATGCATTTACCAGGTAATAAAAATCATCATCAGCAAAATTTTAATTAAGGAGTCACCGAGTTGTACCCGGTGCATCATTAATTAAATTTTTGATGATTATTCCCATAAATTAGTGTTTGGAATCTAATATTGTTGCTTCCTTGAAAATATTGCCCACCCGTGGAATGGGACCAGTTCACGGTGGCTGTACTATAATATAATGGCAAAAACCTGGCACTTGTCTCAAAAATCGCTGTTCAAATTTTTCTGATCACTTTTTGTCCGTCGTTCGTCCTCTGTCGTATGTCTTGAAGGTGTGTTTGGGTCATTTTTTCCCAAGCCACGGACTGCAGTTCACTGAAAATTCACACGAGTAGCGGTTATATAGGGGCATTTGGGTTTTTCTTCAAATTGGGTTTCTGCTCATATTGAGGAGAGGGGTGGGGGCCAAAATGCACAAAATTTTTAAAAATCTTCTCATAAACCAGCCGTAGCAGAGACTTGATATTTGGTATGCAGCTTCCATTTGAGGTGTAGACTCAAGTTTGTTCAAGAAAAGTTTGACGAATAATATTTGCCTTTGTTCTGGGAGGGGCAAGAATTTTCACCAAACCCAAAATTTCTATTTTCCAGATTTGAACCAAATTTGATATGAGGGCTTATTGGGTCATAAGTACTTAATTTATGCCCAAATTTTTTTTCCCGTCGCCCCATGGGAACCGCAGGAGCTAAAAGTAGAAAAAAATTAAAACGCCCATATCTCCAAAACTACATGGCATTGAGAATGCTTATTTGGTGTGAAGCTTCCTTAGGGCCAACAGAATGGAATGGTAAAAACAATTGTTATCGGTTTTATCATGGGCTACTTTTTTGGGACTTTGAAAAAGTGCTGAGTCAGCATTTTTTAACACTGTGGGTAATGGGAAAAACATTTAACACTACTTTTCTCCCAAACCACTGATCCAAATCTTCCATATTTCACATATAACATCTTTGGAAGATTGTTTCACATGCTTATTGAAATCAATTCCCTGGGTCCATATGATTAAATTAGTGCAGTATGAGGAATATTCTTTAAAAATCATCTTCAGATCTACCAATTGGAATCTTTTGATATTTGGTATGCAGCATGCTTAGGGAGGTGAGATTCAAGTTTGTTTAAGCCAAATCCCTGGGTTCATATTTAGGCTGAAAATTTGGGGTCCCAGTCCGGACTTGGAAATTTTGGACCAAAATCCGGAAATTTTTTTTGGTTTTTTATGCGTGTTGGTCAAGACAAAAAAAATGTTTTGTTTTTTTTTACACTGAAAATTTGAGGTCCGGGTGGGACTTAGAAAATTTGGGACCAAAATCTGGAAATTAGTTTTTTGGTTTTTTATGTGTTTTGGTCAATTTTAAGAAGAAGAGCAAAAAATTTTTATAGTCTGAAAATATTTTCTTTGGAACTTTGAAAATTTCCAAACAAAAATAAAATAAAAATCTGTTTTTTATGCGTTTATCTCAATTTTGGGACATAAAAGTGCAGGAACTGAAAATAGAAGGAAAATCCTGTGTATTGTGTGGGCACAATCGCTTCATCTAGTCGGTATATGCTATTCTTAGGAGGGGCGTATGCAGCTTATTTAAGTCAAGTCCCTGGCTTGATATTTAGACTACCATGTCAGGTGAGCGCCCTGTGGCCTCTTGTTTCTCACCCAACTAACAACGAAAGCATTATTTATACAAGATAGTAGTTATATGGGGGGCATAAAGCTTGATTTTCAAATCTTTTTCTCTCTACAAACATGATTTCTGTTTATTATGTAGAGTGTAATCGCACATTTGTGTTTTGCACACACCAAAAAAATTCAATGTGAGGTTTCATTTTTTTTTCATCACACAGGTTCAGCAGTGCTAACACCAATAAGTTCATCATTAAACTCGACGGCCAGTAATATCATTTCTTCCACAGCTGCTATTCATCAGTTGCCATCTGTGATTACCAAACCAAAAATGATAGTAACAAATGCTGGCCAGGTGACTCCAACACAAGTAATTTTAAACGGGCCTGCAGGACTGACTGGTGCAACTCTTGCCAATGGTACTCATATAGAACTTAAGAAAGAGAATGGCACAAGCACTCAAGGTATTTTGTTTGTTTATTTTCACTAAATATTCATCTATAGATACAAAAGATAAATTCTTTTATCTTACAAGAAGTGTGTATTGAGACTGTAATTACATGGATACATCATGTATCAGCCATCTCCCCCCCACCCCCACCCCATCCCATCCCCCTCCTTGATTCAAATTCTGTATGCTGATACTACCGTATATTAGCCTGTGTTTTGATTTGTAAACATTTATATTTGTAGAACATTACAAGCTGTCAAAAGGAGGTTGTGAGAGACTTATACATTTCTATATATGAAAGGGAAGAAAATACTTTTCAAAAGTAGACTTAATAAATTATGAAACCAAAACATATCTTTTGGCTTTCTGTATATGATCATTAGAAGCATTCAAGTTGATAAAAACATGCATTTACAGCACATTCTTTTCAGAATGTTGAACAAACAGACTCATTAAGTTTACTTGGGTATCTGCACACCGTGTCCAACCAAAACGCCCAATGTTTTATGACTCTGAAAATAAAATCTGAAATTAAATTTGCGTTCCTTATGGGAGAGGCAATAATTTTCGCTCCGCCCAAAATTTCTATTTTCCAAACCGTGAACCAAATTTGATATGAGGGCTTATTGGGTCATAAGTACTTAACTTATGCCCAAAATGTTTTTCCTGTCTCCCCATGGGAACTGCAGGAGCTAAAAATAGAAAAAAAAATTAAAACACCATATCTCCAAAACTACATGTTACTGAGAATTCTTATTTGGTGTGAAGCTTCCTTAGGACCAACAGAATGGAATGGTAAAAAAAAAGTGCTGAGTCAGCATTTTTTAACACTTTGGGTATTGGGAAAAACATTTAACACTACTTTTCTCCCAAACCACTGCTCCAAAAGCTTTCAAATTTCACATATAACATCTTTGGAAGATTGTTTCATGTGTTTATTGAAAACAATTCCCTGGGTCCTATTTGGGCTCTCTATGGGAGCCCAAATGTTTAAATTAGCGCAGTATGAGGAATATTCTTTAAAAATCTTCTTCTTCAGATCTACCAATAAGAATCTTTTGATATTTGGTATGCAGCATCCTTAGGGAGGTGAAATTCAAGTTTTTGCAAGCCAAGTCCCTGTGTTCATATTTAGGCTGAAAATTTGGGGGCCCGGTCTGGACCTAGAAATTTTGAACCAAATCCGGAAATTAGTATTGGGTTTTTTTTATGCATTTTGGTCAATTTTAAGAAGAAAACATTTTTTTTTTACACTGAAAATTTGGGGTCCGGGTGGGACTTGGAAAATTTTGGACCAAAATCCAGAAATTAGTTTTTAGCTTAACTTGACAAAGTCAAGATAAGCTATTGCTATCACGCGTGCGGAAGTCTGTTAGTCTCTGAATCTGTGAGTCTGTTCACATTTTCCTTTAGCACAGGCTACACCCCGTAGTTCTTGTCTGATCATCACGAAATTTCATATGCAGGTTTGGGGTCATGTCTAGATGAGAACCTCTCCTTTTGATCATGATCGGTCAACCGGTATGGCTGCCCAAGCCCAAAACCCCAAAACAGCACAGTCTACAGGTTGTATTTATGAAGGGATTTCATTGTAACTTGGTAGGATGCCTCTGTATAATGCCTAGATGAGAACGTCCCCTTTTGGTCATAATCTGTCAACTGTGATGGCTGCCCAAGCCCAAAACCCAAAAACTTTTAGCACAGTCTGCAGGTCATATTTAATATGGAGGGATTTCATTGTAACTTGGTAGGATGACTCCGTATGATGTCAAGATGAGAACTTGTCGTGATCTGTCAACCGTGACGACTGCCCGAGCCCAAAACCTGAAAACCTTTAGCACAGTCTACAGGTCATATTTATGGAGGGATTTCATTGTAACTTGGTAGGTTGACTTCATATAATGTCTAGATGAGAACGTCCCCTTTTGGACCTGATTGGGCAACTGTGACGGCTACAGGGGCCCGAAGCCCGAAAACCTTTAGCACAGTCTACAGGTCATATTCATGAAGGGATTTCATTGTAACTTCGTAGGATCACTCCAGATGATGCCCAGATGAGAATGTCCCTTTTTTGTAGCGATCATTCAACCATGATGGCAGCCTGAACCCGAAGCCTGTAAACCTTTAGCATAGTCTAGAGGTCATATTTATGAAGGGATTTCATTATAACTTGGTAGGTTGACTTCATATAATGTCTACATGAGAACGTCCCCTTTTGGACGTGATTGGGCAACTGTGACGGCCACAGGGGCCCAAAACCTGAAAACCTTTAGCACAGTCTACAGGTCATATTTAAGAAGGGATTTCATTGTAACTTCGTAGGATCACTCCAAATAATGTCTTAGATGAGAACGTCCCCTTTTGGTTGCAATCATTCAACCACGATGGCTGTCCGAAGCCCGAAAACCTTTAGCACAGTCTACAGGTCATATTTATGAAGGGATTTCATTGTAACTTGGTAGGTTGACTTCATATAATGTCTAGATGAGAACGTCCCCTTTTGGACGCTATTGGGCAACTGTGACGGCTACAGGGGCCCAAAGCCTGAAAACCATTAGCACAGTCTACAGAGCGTATTTATGGAGGGATTTCATTGTAACTTGGTAGGATGCCTCTGTATAATGCCTAGATGAGAACATCCCTTTTGGTCATGTTCTGTCAACCGTTACGGCTTCCCAAGCCCGAAACCCAAAAACTTTTAGCACAGTCTGGAGGTCATTTTTAATGTGGAGGGGTTTCATTGTAACTTGGTAGGATAACTCCGTATGATGTCTAGATGAGAACTTCCACATTTGGATGGGATTGGGCAACTGTGACGACTGCCCGAGCCCAAAACCTGACTCCAAATAATGTCTAGATGAGAACGTCCCCTTTTGGTCACGATCATTCAACCTTGATGGCCGCCCGAGCCCCAAAACCTTGAGCATAGTCTATAGGTTATATTTATGAAAGGATTTCATTGTAACTTGTTAGGTTGACTCCCTATAATTCCTAGATGATGACATCCTCTTTGGGTCGTGATTGGTCAACTGTGACGGCTACAGGGGCCCGAAGCCCAAAAACCTTGAGCACAGTCTACAGGTCATATTTATGAAGGGATTTCATTGTAACTTGGTAGGTTGACTTCATATAATGTCTAGATAAGAACGTCCCCTTTTGGACGCGATTGGGCAACTGTGACGACGACAGGGGCCCAAAGCCTGAAAACCTTTAGCACAGTCTACAGGTTATATTTATGAAGGGATTTCATTGTAACCTGGTAGGATGACTCCAAATAATGTCTAGATGAGAACGTCCCCTTTTGGTCGCGATCATTCAGCCTTGATGGCTGCCCGAGCCCAAAAACCTTTAGCATAGTCTATGGGTCATATTTATGGAAGGATTTCATTGTAACTTGTTAGGTTGACTCCATATAATGCCTAGATGATGACATCCCCTTTTGGTCGTGGTTGGTCAACTGTGATGGCTCCAGGTGCCCGAAGCCCAAAAACCTTGAGCATATTCTGCAGGTCATACTGATGAAGGGATTTCATTGTAACTTTGAAGGATCACTCCAGATGATGCCCAGATGACAACGTCCCCTTTTGGTCATGATCATTCAACCATGATGGCTGCCCGAGTGCAAAGCCCGAAAACCTTTAGCACAGTCTTCAGGTCATATTTATGAAGGGATTTCATTTTAACCTGGTAGGTTGACTTCATATGTCTAGATGAGAACGGCCCCTTTTGGACACCATTAGGCAACTGTGACGACTACGGGGGCCTGAAGCCCTAAAACCTTTAGCACAGTCTACAGGTGATATTTATGAAGGGATTTCATTGTACCTTGGTAGGATGACTCCAAATAATGTCTAGATGAGAACGTCCCCTTTTGGTCGCGATCATTCAGCCTTGATGGCTGCCCGAGCCCAAAACCCCAAACCTTTAGCATAGTCTATAGGTCATATTTATACCCCCCGCAAACAAAGTTTGGGGGGTATATAGGAATCACCCTGTCCGTCCGTCTCTCCGACTGTCCGTCCGTCCATCCATCCTTATAAGCGTAACTTCCCCTAAACCGTTTGAAGAATTTTCATGAAACTTTACACAATGGAAGAGCTCCATATGAAGATGTGCATGAAGCAATATAATTCCGTTCTGACATTTCCAACTTATACATTTCAGGCGCGGGGGGGTATCACTTTGTGAGCTTTCTCACAGTACCTCTAGTTATGAATTTCCATTAAAAAAAACCATTGCCACAAGCAGTGACCTTCTACTTAGTGCGTTTGTGCATTAACATCTTCCTTTGGCATGCCTCAGAGGGCACATTAATTATCAGGTTGTTTTGAAACTTTGTATGCTTCTGCAGGGTGACAAAGATAGGAGCTATTAATTTTCTTTTTCATTTCCATCAAAAACTGTTGCTGTTAGCAACAATCTTTGAATTTATTGCATTTGTGCATCAACATTCTTTGACATGGCCTACAGGCCACATTTATCATAGGATTGTTTTTTAACTTGGTGTTCTCATTAGGCAAGAACTTTAGATAAGAGCTGTAGATTAGCATTCATATCTGTGAAAAAAGTTGCCATTTACAATAACCTCTGAACATACCGCATTTGTGTATCAACATTCTTCCTTTAGCCAGTCTTACAGTTTACATTTAAAAATGCATGGATTACTCTGACGTTGTGCACACACAATGCTGTTATGTTGAAATTTCATCAAATAAGATTGGTACCAATGATCTTCAATTTTGCCATTTCATTTATAACTTACTAAGTTCAAGTTTGTCAAGTTGAGCTACAGTGTCATTGACACTTTCATTTATTTTTTATACGCCCGTTTGAAAAACGGGACGTGTTATAGTATGGCGTTGTCCGTCCGTCTGTCCATCCGTCCGTCTGTCCGTCCATCCGTCCATCCGTCCGTCCGTTTGGTTTCCGAACAATAACTTTAGTATTTGTTTTCCGATCGGCTCCAAATTTGGTATGTGGTTTAATCACAACAAAATACAGATCAAGTTCGAATATGGGGTCGGTCTGAACAATTTTTGCCTGAATTATGGCCCCTGTTGGACTTAGAATTCGTCAAATATTTGGTTCCGGATGATAACTTTAGTATTTGTTTTCTGATCGGCTCCAAACTTGGTATGTGGTTTAATCACAACAAAATACAGGTCAAGTTCGAATATGGGGTCGGTCTGAACAATTTTTGCCTGAATTATGGCCCCTGTTGGACATTATATGATGTATAAGATAAAGTAATTCTTGAAACCTCTTGCACTGATACATAATCGTGAAACCACTTCGGCTTCCTTTATAATTTTGCGGCATGACAAATCACTGTCAAGTGAAGCTAGAGAGGTCGAACAGGTTCACAGTGTGATCATGGGGTCTCAACCATATAAATCTAATACTCACTTCAGATATATTGCAAAACTACCATGAAACGTTGGAAAATGCAAATAAAAATGTATGAAGTTCAAAGAAAACACACCAATATTGTGTGACTTACTGCGTCAAATAATTAATTGGTCAAATAATTACCCAATTAACAAACTGACTAGTCAAATAAATCTCATGGTTTTGATGTGTTTTATTTGAACTTTATATCTTTTTCTATACACATGCCTCTATGTAAACCACAGGAAGTGAAACAGTACTTGTTTTCTTTGGAAAACAAATAAGATTTTACAGTCCAAATAGGATTCATTCACCAATGCTTGAGTTGGAAATCCTCTAACCTTAAACACCAATAAATAAATAACTAAAGATAGGAAGCTTCAGTGTTTCTAATATATATATATCTGTATAAATATGTTACAGTCAAACTGTGAAAGCAAGAATTTTTTTTTGAAATTATTAAATTATTGAGTCCTTTTGTGAAGCTATTGTCCTTAATTTTTAGTCTTTTTCTCAAATGACTGAAAAATTTAGTCATTTCACAAAATCACTGATTTCAAAAGTCTGACCGTAACATATATATATATGCCAGTATAAATTTCTCGCACTCTAAAAAAATTGCAAATGTGTTAAAATGGTACAAATTGAACAGTTCACGGGCGTATGATGCAATGCCCAGCGGTGCTCTTGTTGTGTCATTGTGACAGCTACCAAACGTTTTTTGTCATCCCAACCTTGGTTCCTGTCACAGGGATGAAGACCAAGTAGTGTGGTGTACCATTATAATGACAAACATTATGTATTTCTGTGGTAATCATACTGGGAGTGGTGGATGGGAGGTGAGTGTAAATCAAGCCTCCAAATAGAATTTATTTGGTGCCTGGCATTGTGACAGGTACCAAAAGTTTTCTGCCTTTCATCCCAATCATTGTTCCAGTCACAGTGATTAAGACTAGGTAGTGTGGTGTACCATTTCGATGACAAACATATATTTCAGCGAAGAAGAATGAAGCAGCATTATTCTTGTTCCCTATGCCTTGTAGTAAGTTTGGTTTGCTTCATTAAAATTCAGTGAAGCCTAAAAATATTTTTCTAAGGTCCATATGCTGCCAGTGGAGGCAAAGATTAATTTGTGAACGTCAAATTGTGCTTACTACTTTCTCTTCCTGTATTGCAAGGGAGAATTCTATGTCATGTTAAGCTTACAATATGCCTATGGATCCTCTGGGGGGACCCCTGGAAGTGAAACTGCTTGTTTAATGTGGGGGGGGGGGGGGGGGGGAGGGAGGGGGGAAGTCATCTAAAATGAGTGCTTGACCGTCTCTATGTTGCGGTCACGATTAACCATTCTGCCTTAACCCTTTAACTAACATGAAAAGCAGACGACACTTGCAAACAAAATTCTTGAATAACTAATGGTATTCATTTTTTGTCTCAAAAACATAGGTTATGACCCCTCATTGGAACGAGCTTAATAATGAGAATTAATTGGCGATTTTTGTGAATAGTGCTGACCGGTTTTGGTCGTTATGTTGGGTAAAGGGTTAAACACCAATAAATATGTGAATAATATGCCTGTCTATATGTATATTAATTGTTTATGCAGATTGGGCAATAATGATTACTTGTTATCATTTATTGGAAAACTCTCTGCAAAAGAGCTTTCCAATAAATAATATGGTGAGTCATGCATTTAGTATTGGTAAAATCAACTAAAATTATATGTTTTTAAGTTATATGCTTAGACTACCTTTCAAGAAATTGTACTGGTCATTCTGTCAGGCACAACTGAAATGGGGTCTGTCCAACTGGCAAGTTGTGCCTGTCAAAATGATGACAGGCAGCTTGTATGGAGGAGTGAGATGATTTGGGCTAGGAGAAATATGCGAATGAAATAACTGATGGCTGGGGAAACCAAGCTGTGATGTGAATGAAATATATTTTGTGAATTTTGAAGTTGTTACTGTTTTGATCATTAGGATGTGGACTATTTTTCCATTGATCACAAAAATGTTGTATGTTTATATAAAGTCTTCACTTCTTTGACTTACAGTTACAGTTAAAACTTGAAGTCATGTCATGAAATGCACACAAATAGTATGTCGATCTGCTTATTAATCTACACGTTATGACCATAGTAAGCCTATCAAATTCTGTACATATGGCCTGTGCACAAGTGTTTCAGCTAGTGTTCAACCGATTACTGAAAATGGTCGTTGACCGATTACCGGTTATTTGAACTCACAATCAGTCAATTCCGATGCTGATTCCGATTGTAATACCATGCACTAGGACAAGTCGAGGCTCGAAAGAACTACATTAAACTGAACATTTTCCGTTGATAAACTTCGTTGACTGGGGTCAAAATAAAATTACCAGTCGCGCACACTTAGGCGGTAAACGTGGCTCTCAGAGCCACGTTTACCGCCCAAGTGCATGCGACTGGTAATTTTACTTCAGCCTGAGTCATTGCAGTGTAACCGTCACTTTTCCGATATGAACTAGCGATTTTGCTCAGTTGTAAGCTTTGCATGTTGTTTAACTTGTATGTCCCGTAACGGGGCATCTGGAGAGATTAAGAATACACATTGTGATTGTTTCTCAACTTTATTGAATGGTATCATTTTACTTTAACAATTAAACAATTGCAGAAGAGAATAAAATGCAGTTAATGAATCATCTCAAAATGCTTGGCAACAATCGGTTGAACCGATATTCCAGGAGCCGTTGCCGTTGTGATCCGTTTGCCCACAACCGGCCGATTGTAGTGGCCGGTTCCAACCATCGGTTGAACACTAGTTTCAGCCAATGGACCTCTGGGTAACCCAGAGGTCCATTGGCAGAAACATTGCCTGTGTTTGCTATGAGTAACCAGGAGAACTTGCTGTGCATTGGATGCCATTCGATATGTCAATTGCGTGCAAATTCTTAGGCACAATTAAGCCTAGATAAGTGCTCAGTTCGTGACAGGACTCTAATTTTAACTGTAAAGACAATAATGTGAGATTATATTTTTGCAGGTACTGTAATGGCTACCTCAGACAAAGTGTCTACCTTTATAACCAATCAGCAAGGTATGAAGCCAGTAACATTGGTTAGGAATTATGGATTACCATTACAGACTCAATCTGTTCAAGTTTCTTCAATTCCCACTACAATTAGTAATGCCCAGATACTGACTGGGCAAACTATCACAAGTCAAACACAGACTCAAAACTCACAGCCCATCACACTTTTATCCCAGCCTGCTGCTGTTCATCTCATCCAGCAAGTCACAGTACCACAATCAGCATCAAATCAACCATCAATGGCTAGTCAACAGCATGTTCTAACCACCAGTCAACAGCAAGCACTTGCTAATCACATCCTTGCAGCTCAGCAGACTGCTGCTTCTGGAGGTAACCAGCAGAATCAGCCACAGAATATTTCATCACAGCCTCAAAGTGTGTCACTGCAACAGCAGATGTCGAATATGACACAGTATTTAAACCCGCAACAGTTCATTTCCAGTCAGATTCAACAGTTGCAAGCCGGACAAAATCATGTTACCAGTGGGCAGCCTCAGGTAGGAATATGACCACATTTCAACTCGACAAAACAGTCATATGTGTTTGTTGTAGAGCTGAAACGGTTAACCGATTAATCAATGATCAACATCTTGATCGATCCAAAAAGTAATTGTTCGATTAACTGTTACTTTTGAACTACTCTATTATATGGGTCAACAAAGGAACAAACTTGCTCCAAAACACACATCAACTATATAAGACCGAGAAAAGCATGCAAGTTACTTGCTGACATACTCGTTTACTTGCATGATCATCATACTGTATCAGTAGCTGGAAATGGTCATTCTTAACCCTTTACCCATTGTGGGTAGCAGACGATACTTAAAAAATAAATTGATAAATTACTAAAAAAAATCAGTTTTTGTCTCAAAAAACATAGCTTATGACCCCTCATTGGAACGAGCTTGTTCCAATGAGGGGTCATAAGCTATGTTTTTGAGACAAAAATTGAAAACACAATAAATTTGAATGGAGATTTTTCTATATAGACGTAATCGGTTTTATTTGTTATGTTGGGTAAAGGGTTCATGCTGTAAATCATCAGCGGTATGGCGATTATTCAGATATCAATTTGGACAAGTGATTAATCGGTTAACCAAGGTTAATCCACGTGATTAATCGATCAAGAAAACCCGTAACCGTTTCCGCTCTAGTTGTATTTTCTGTTCCCACAATAAAAGTTGCATTGTCAGGGCTCCCATGTGGCCTTGGATTCAAGGAATGGCCTTGAATTTGACCAAGGATCATTCAAGGACTTGAAATCCTGGAAAATGTGCCAGTAGGCCTTGAAAATCCTTGAATATTCATGAAATGAAAATGCTGATGAATCACATGATTATCACAATATTGTTAGCTCAACTTGACAATCACTTCTCGTCCGTCGGCGTCCGTACATACGTCCACAATTTTCTTTGGCACACCTCACAGGTCACATTTATGATCAGATCACTTTGAAACTTGGTATGCTTGTTTGGGGTGACCTCTAGATAGGAACTATCGATTTTCTTCAATTTCCATAAAAAAATGTTGCCGCGGCCAACATTCTTAGAACTTAGTTTAGTCAAACCACAATATTTCTCTTTGGCACAACCTACAGGGCACATTTATGATTGGATTGCTTGAAACCTGGTATGCTTATTTAGGGTGACCTCTAGATGGAAGCTATCGATTTTCTTCAATTTCCGTCAAAAAATGTTGGCATGGCCAATGTTCTTAGAACTTAGTTTAGTCAGACCTCAATATTTCCCTTTGGCACACCCTACAGGGCACATTTATGATCGGATTGCTTTGAAGCCTGGTATGCTTGTTTGGGGAGATCTCTAAATGGGAGCTATCGATTTTCTTCCATTTCTGTTGAAAAATGTTGCCGCTGCCAACGTTCTTAGAACTTAGTTTAGTCAGAAGACCTTGATATTTCTCTCTGGCACACCCTACAGCCTACAGGATACATTCATGATCGGATTGCTTTGAAACCTGGCATGCTTGTTTGGGGTGACCTCTAGATGAGAGCTATCGATTTTCTTCCATTTCCATCAAAAAATGTTGCCAAGACCAATGTTCTCAGAACTTAGTTTAGTCAGACCTCAATATTTCCCTTTGGCACACCCTACAGGGTACATTTATGATCGGATTGCTTTGAAGCCTGGTATGCTTGTTTGGGGAGACCTCTAAATGGGAGCTGTCGATTTTCTTCCAACGTTCTTAGAACTTAGTTTAGTCAGACCTCAGTATTTCTCCTTGGCACACCCTACAGGGCACATTTATGATTGGATTGCTTTGAAACCTGGTATGCATGTTTGACTTGGTGTGCTCATTAGACAAGACCTTTCGATAAGAACTATTGATTAGCATTCATTTCTGTGAAAAAAGTTGCCATTTACAGTAACCTCTGAATGTATCAACATTCTTCCTTTAGCCAGTCTTACAGATTACATTTAAAAATTGATGGATTACTCTGATCTTCAATTTTGCCATTTCATTTATAACTTACCAAGTTCAAATTTGTCAAGTTGAGCTACAGTGTCATTGACACTTTCATTTTACTAGCGGGTGAATACCCGGCGTTGCACGGGAGAAGATAGTTATATCAGATTGGTCAAGAAAAGGAGGAATATATCAAGGTCACCAGTTTGAAGGTTAAGGTCACAATGCACGGACACCCCGATAAAGTCAGAATGATCGATGGGTCAATATACCTGCACATATGAAATTTTTGCCCGATCGGCCCAGCCGTTTTCGAAATCAAAGGTCAGGGTCATCAATTTCAAGGTCAAGGTCACCCCGCATGGGCATGGCACCCATCCCCTGTTACTCGCAGGGACGAATTACCCCTGTGTACAAAATTTGAGATAGATCGGCCGAGAAACGGAGGAGTTCACCCGGAACAAAGATAGAGATTTATAGACATTCGCATTTATATATAAGAATATGCCAGAGTTTGCGAAGACATAGTCTTAAGACCCTCCAGTCATTTTCTCCCCCCACTATACGTGAAACATACGCATGTCCCGTGTGAGACAACAGGGTGGGATATTTCTATCCCACCCACTCTACGTGACGTAACTCATTTGCATATTTTATTAAGTCGCCAGAACTATTTCATCATCGTCGGCATAAAAAACGCTTCTTAAATTGTGTTTGTTTATTACCTATTTATCTGTTCCTTGTTGATATAAACTCAATATTTAATTATTATTTCTCTGTTTCTCTGCAGATTTAATAATACCACTGTGCAAATTTATCGAACGATCAATAATCTCACAATGCCCTTTACATTAGAGTTTGACACGCGCAAATTCATTAACCCCTTAACGAACAGTGTTACAAATCAATTTTTTAGCTCACCTGAGCGAAGCTCAAGGGGAGCTTTACTAATCACTTTCTGTCCGTCGTCCGTCGTCGTCCGTCCGGCGTTAACTTTACATTATCGACTTCTCCTCCTAAACCACTAGCCCAATTTTATTCAAATGTTGGCTAAATGTTTATTACCTAATGCCAATTCAGATTTGTTCAAATGAAGTTGCCCCTCCTCCTGGGTGGTGCCACACCCCCAAGGGGCACCAAAATCTTTGTAAATCTTCTTCTTATGAACCAGCAGTAGCAGAGACTTGATATTTGGTGTGCAGCTTCCTTTTGAGGTGTAGACTCAGATTTGTTCAAGAGAAGTTTGTGGGGCTATACTTGACGTTGTTATGAGAGGGGCAAAATTTTTTGCCCCGCCCAAAATTTCTATTTTCCAAACCGAGAGGCTGATTTGAACCAAATTTTATGTGAGGGCTTATTGGGTCATGAGTACTTGATTTATGCAAAAAAAATTTTTCCCGCAGCCCCGTGGGAACCGCAGGAGCTAAAAATAGAAAAAATTTAAAACGCCCATATCTCCAAAACTGCACGGCACTGAGAATTTTTATTTGGTGTGCAGCTTCCTTAGGACCAACAGAAAGGATTGGTAAAAAAAAATTGCCATCGGTTTTATCATAGGGTACAGTTTTGGGACTTTGAAAAAGTGCTGAGTCAGCACTTTTTAACACTGTAGGCAATGGGAAAAACATTAAAAAATCTTCTTCTCCAGATCCAGCAGGCAGAATCTTTTGATATTTGGTATGCAACATTGTAGGGTGGATCTGATTCAAGTTTGTTCAAATCGGCCCCCTGGGTTCATATTTGGGCTCAGTATAGGAGCCCGATTTCGAACTTAGTGCATTTCAGGCAAATTTCTTAAAAAATCTTCTTCTCCAGATCCAGCAGGCAGAATCTTTTGATATTTGGTATGCAACATTGTGGGGTGGATCTGATTCAAGTTTGTTCAAATCGGCCCCCTGGGTTTATATTTGGGCTCAGTATAGGAGCCCAAATTTGAACTTACTGCATTTCAGGCAAATTTCTTTGAAAATCTTCTTCTCCAGATCCAGCAGGCAGAATCTTTTGATATTTGGTATGCAACATTGTAGGGTGGATCTGATTCAAGTTTGTTCAAATTGGCTCCCTAGATTCATATTTGGGCTCACTATAGGAGCTCAAATTCGAATTTAGTGCATTTCAGGCAAATTTCTTAAAAAATCATCTTCTCCAGATCCAGCAGGCAGAATCTTTTGATATTTGGTATGCAATGTTGCGGGGTAGATCTGATTCAAGTTTGTTCAAATCGGCCCCCTGGATACATATTTGGGCTTACTATAGAAGGCCGAATTCGAACTTAGTGCATTTCAGGCAAATTTCTTAAAAAATCTTCTTCTCCAGATCCAGCAGGCAGAATCTTTTCATATTTGGTAAGCAACATTGTGGGGTGGATCTGATTCAAGATTGTTCAAATCGGCCCCCTGGGTTAATATTTGGGCTCAGTATAGGAGCCCGATTTCGAACTTAGTGCATTTCAGGCAAATTTCTTAAAAAATCTTCTTCTCCAGATCCAGCAGGCAGAATCTTTTGATATTTGGTATGCAACATTGTAGGGTGGATCTGATTCAAGTTTGTTCAAATCGGCCCCCTGGGTTCATATTTGGGCTCAGTATAGGAGCCCGATTTCGAACTTAGTGCATTTAGGCAAATTTCTTAAAAAATCTTCTTCTCCAGATCCAGAAGGCAGAATCTTTTGATATTTGGTATGCAACATTGTGGGGTGGATCTGATTCAAGTTTGTTCAAATCGGCTTCCTAGATTCATATTTGGGCTCACTATAGAAGCTCGAATTTGAACTTAGTGCATTTCATGCAAATTTCTTAAAAAATCTTCTTCTCCAGATCCAGCAGGCAGAATCTTTTCATATTTGGTAAGCAACATTGTGGGGTGGATCTGATTCAAGTTTGTTCAAATCGGCCCCCTGGGTTTATATTTGGGCTCAGTATAGGAGCCCAAATTTGAACTTAGTGCATTTCAAGCAAATTTATTAAAAAATCTTCTTCTCCAGATCCAGCAGGCAGAATCTTTTGATATTTGGTATGCAACATCGTGGGTTGGATCTGATTCAAGTTTGTTCAAATCGGCTTCCTAGATTCATATTTGGGCTCACTATAGAAGCTCGAATTCGAACTTAGTGCATTTCAGGCAAATTTCTTAAAAAATCATCTTCTCCAGATCCAGCAGGCAGAATCTTTTGATATTTGGTATGCAACATTGCGGGGTGGATCTGATTCAAGTTTGTTCAAATCGGCCCCCTGGATTCATATTTGGGCTCACTATAGAAGCTCGAATTCAAACTTAGTGCATTTCGGTCAAATTTATTCAAAAATCTTCTTCTCCAGATCCAGCAGGCAGAATCTTTTGATATTTGGTATGCAACATTGCGGGGTGGATCTGATTCAAGTTTGTTCAAATCGGCCCCCTGGATTCATATTTGGGCTTAATATAGAAGCCCGAATTCGCACTTAGTGCATTTCAGGCAAATTTCTTCAAAAATCTTCTTCTCCAGATCCAGCAGGCAGAATCTTTTGATATTTGGTATGCAACATTGCGGGGTGGATCTGATTCAAGTTTGTTCAAATCGGCCCCCTGGATTCATATTTGGGCTTAATATAGAAGCCCGAATTCGCACTTAGTGCATTTCGGGCAAATTTATTAAAAAATCTTCTTCTCCAGATCCAGCAGGCAGAATCTTTTGATATTTGGTATGCAACATTGTGGGGTGGATCTGATTCAAGTTTGTTCAAATCGGCTTCCTAGTTTCATATTTGGGCTCACTATAGAAGCTCGAATTCGAACTTAGTGCATTTCAGGCAAATTTCTTAAAAAATCTTCTTCTCCAGATCCAGCTTCAGAATCTTTTCATATTTGGTAAGCAACATTGTGGGGTGGATCTGATTCAAGTTTGTTCAAATCGGCCCCCTGTGTTTATATTTGGGCTCCGTATAGGAGCCCAAATTTTAACTTAGTGCGTTTCAGGCATATTTCTTAAAAAATCTTCTTGTCCAGATCCAGCAGGCAGAATCTTTTGATATTTGGTATGCAACATTGTAGGGTGGATCTGATTGTGATTCATGAACGTATTTATTTGTAAAGTTGATAGAATCTTAGACAAAATTTGCAGAAAAGATCTACTATAGAAGGGGTGGTATCCAGGGTGAACCGTTTACCCAAATCTAGCAGTACTAATGCATTATTCACACAAATCTTCGTTCAAATTTTATGACCCCTCATTGGAACACACGCATTCAGCTCATTCCAACAAAGGTCATATGCCATGTTTTCGAGACAAAGGAATAAAAATTTGAGTTATTCATGAAATTTTTAGGCAACTGTTGTCTGTTATTCACATTGCTTCATGAAATTTCAGTACTTTTAGAAGTTACCTCAGTAATCAAGGGTTAATTCCCCTTAATTAAATGTCGCCTCTAAAAAACAACCACTTTGCATATCTTACCTTTTTACCAGCATAACTGCCAAAACTTGTCAGCATTCTTCGCAAAAATCGCTATTCAAATTTTAATTTTTGTCTCTTAAACATACATGTACTTATCGCTTGTAAATACCCCATTGGAATGAGCTTTTTGAGCTCATTCCAATGAGAGGTCGCACACCATGCTTTTTGAGTCAAAAAAGCAATTTTTTTTAGTTATTCCAGAATTTCGTACGTAAAACACAGCTTTATGACTTCACATTAAAATGAGCTCTCTAAGCTTGTTCCAATCAACATTCACGCACTATGTCTTTCACACAAAAAATAAAATTTTCCATTTATTCAGGAATTTTGTTTGCAAGAACACTCTTACCCCCCCCCCCCCCCCCACACACACACACACAAACACACACACACACACACACAAACACAGACACACACATCTAAAAGTTCGTCAGCAAAAAAACAGTTACTTCAATTTTTAAATGCATTATAGGAACAACTTGCCTAATCAAATTTAAATACTTTTGCATCATTCTGTATCTAGAACAAACCATTTACCATATCTTTACGCAAAATTCTCCAGCATCATTCACAAAAAAACACCATTATTTATATATTCACATTTCTGTCTCAAAAATATACCTGATCTTCCCATACCCCTATTGGAATAAGCTGTTTGAGCTTGTTCCAATGATGATAAAAAAAAATAAAATTTGTGAAAATTTTTGTTTTCTTGCATGCAAATATATACATGTAGCACATGGAAGATATCCACAGTTGGGGAGAGATGTCCAAGGCTATCTCTTCACATTCCTTGTTTGTGCTTCATGCTAAACCAGTTTGTCTGCAGAGATAAATTTGCTTTATTAAAAATCATTGGAGATTGGCCACACACCAATGATTTTAAATAAAACTAATTTTAGGTAACAAATGTTGAACTTCAAACAAAATCTATCACTCAACCAGTTAATGTTGATGAGGCATGACATGGTGAAGGTGACCTAAAATACTTCTTAGAGTCACTTTGTCAGGTGAGCGATTAAGGCCATGTGGGGCCTCTTGTTTATATATACCTTTGGTATATACCTAACTTTTGTACGATCTATCCGATGAAATTGTTCGTTTTTCGAAAGGACTACGACTTGATAAATTGGGTATGTCAGCACATGACTGCCAATTATCTGTAATGACGTAATCCTCGTATGTGGGGAGAAAATCATCCTCGATGAGTCTGAAGGTGGGAATGGGGAAATCTCACCCTCGGGGCAAGATATTTGAACCAGACCCTCGGCAAGCCTCAGTTTCTGATTCAAATATCTTGGCCCTTGGGTGAGATTTCCCCATCCCACCTCCAGACTCATCGGTGATCATAATAATCCCCACTTTCCTTATAGGGAAGGACTAATGAATGGAGGGCCTTTAAAATCCTGGAATTTGACTATTGTTGGGCCTTGAAAAAATGCTGAAATATATCGAGAAACAGCCTTTAATTTTATGAGTCCTTGCCAACAAGCTCTGTTTTTCTGATAAAATAGGGTCTTGTACCTAATGCTTTGGGTGGAAGTCCTTTATACTACCTGACTAAACTTGACTTTATCGCCATATTGTGGTCACATTTGCCCATTGTGTGAAATATGTGACCTTAAGGCCACACAAAGAAACAAAGTAGATCTTCTCTTTCTCGAGCCATTTTTGGGGGTAAAATTGTATGCAGGCAGGCGTTTTTAGCCTGACTGTTTACAGTGAGGGCTATAGTAATGACTTTTGTCCGTCCGTCTGTCCGTCTGTTAACATTTAGAGTTTTGGTTAAAGTTTGTGGTTAAAGTTTTTTACTGAAGGTTCAAGTGTTTTTTTTTGTTTTTTTGTTTTTTTCTTTCTTTTCCTGTTTTGTTGACATTTGGAGTGTTGGTTAAAGTTTGTGGTTAAAGTTTTTTATTCAACCTTCAAGTACAGGCTATACCCGGTAGTTCTTGTCTGATCATCACAAAATTTTATATGCAGGTTTTCGGTCATGTCTACATGAGAACGTCCCCTTTTGGTCGTGATCGGTCAACCGGTAAGGCTGCCCGAGCCCAAAACCCCAAAACCATTAGCACAGTCTACAGGTCGTATTTTTGAAGGGATTTCATTGCAACTTCATAGAATGCCTCTGTATAATGCCTAGATGAGAACGTCCCCGTTGGGGCATCATCTGTCAACCGTGATGGCTGCCCAAGCCCGAAACCCAAATACCTTTAACACAGTCTGCAGGTCATGTTTAATATGGACAGATTTCATTGTAACTTGATACGATGACTCCATATGATGTCTACATGAGAATTTCCCCATTTGGGTGTGATCTATCAACCGTCACGACTGCCCGAGCCCAAAAACCAAAAACCTTTAGCACAGTCTACAGGTCATATTTATGGAGGGATTTCATTGTAACTTCATAGGTTGACTTCATATAATGTCTAGATGAGAACATCCTCTTTTGGACATGATTGGGCAACTGTGACGGCTACAGGTGCCCGAAGCCCGAAAACCTTCAGAACAGTCTACAGGTCATATTTGTGAAGGGATTTCATTGTAACTTCGTAGGATCAATCCACATGATGCCCAGATGGGAATGTCCCGTTTTGGTTGCGATCATTCAACCATGATGGCCACCCGAACCTGAAGCCTGAAAACCTTTAGCACAGTCTACAGGTCATATTTATGGCGGGATTTCATTGTAACTTAATAGGTTGACTTCATATAATGTCTAGATGAGAACGTCCCCTTTTGGGCAACTGTGATGGCAACAGGGGCCCGAAGCCCGAAAACCTTTACAATATTCCACAGGCCACAATTAAGAAGGGATTTCATTGTAACTTGATAGGTTGATTTTATATAATGTCCAGATGAGAACGTCCCCTTTCGGACAACTATGATGCAACAGAGGCCCGAAGCCCGAAAACCTTTAGAATATTCCACAGGCCATAATTATGAAGGGATTTCATTGCAGCTTGGTAGGTTGACTCCAAGTTTGTGGTTAAAAACCCAGACACACACCACCACCCCTACCCCCCCCCCCCCCCTCCCCATTTGGCTTTTTTCCCCTTCTTTTCTCCAATATGCATTTTGAACTATTTACAGTCACTACATGCAGAACTTTTTTTTAAACTTATGTTACCCATCCCCTGACCCCCCCCCCCCCCCTTACCCCCCCTGCCGTTAGGCACTTTTTTTTTCTTTCGTCAAAAATGCTTGTTTACAGTTTTGCTTAAAAATCCAGACAACCCCCCCCCCCCTTTTCCCCCCCAATTAGGCATTTTTTTTCTTTCCTTGAATATGCATTTTGAACTATTTACAGTCACTACATGCAGAACCTTTTTTAACCTTACTTACATTACCCCCCCCCCCCCACCACCCACCACCACCTCCCAGCCCCCCCCCCCCCCCCCCCAGGCCAATTAGGTACTTTTTCTTTTCTTTCGTCAAAAATGCTTTTTTACAGTTTGGGTTAAAGTTTATGGTTAAAAACCCAGACAAACACCACCCCCACCCCCATGGTGCCAGTTAGCCCGAAAACCTTTACAATATTCCACAGGCCATAATTAAGAAGGGATTTCATTGTAACTTGATAGGTTGATTTTATATAATGTCCAGATGAGAACGTCCCCTTTCGGGCAACTGTGACGCAACAGAGGCCCGAAGCCCGAAAACCTTTAGAATATTGCACAGGCCATAACTATGAAGGGATTTCATTGAAGCTTGGTAGGTTGACTCCAAGTTTGTGGTTAAAAACCCAGACAAACACCACCACCCCTACCCTCCCCCCCCCCCCCCACCCCCATTAGGCTTTTTTTCCCTTCTTTTCTCCAATATGCATTTTGAACTATTTACAGTCACTACATGCAGAACTTTTTTTTAAACTTACGTTACCCATTCCCCCCCCCCCCCCCCCCCTCCACCGCCCTGCCGTTAGGCTCTTTTTTTTTCTTTCGTCAAAAATGCTTGTTTACAGTTTTGGTTAAAAAATCCAGACAACCCCCCCCCCCCCCCCCACCCTCCCCCCCCCCCCCTCCAATTAGGCATTTTTTTTTCTTTCCTTGAATATGCATTTTGAACTATTTACTGTCACTACATGCAGAACCTTTTTTTAACCTGAAACTTGATATGTAGGTGTATCAACACAATCAATTCAGGTCAAGTTCGAATCGGGGTGTGGTCTGACAATTTTTTCCAGAGTTATGCCCCTTTTTTTTACTTAAAAAATTAATTTTTTATATTCCCGTTTGAAAAACGGGACGTATTATAGTATGGCGTTGTCCGTCCGTCCGTCCGTCCGTCCGTCCATCCGTTTGGTTTCCGAACAATAACTTTAGTATTTGTTTTCCGATCGGCTCCAAATGTGGTAAGTGGTTTAATCACAACAAAATACAGGTCAAGTTCGAATATGGGGTCGGTCCGAAAATTTTTCGCCTGAATTATGGCCCCAGTTGGACTTAGAATTCGTCAAATATTTGGTTTCCAGATGATAACTTTAGTATTTGTTTTCCGATCGGCTCCAAATGTGGTATGTGGTTTAATCACAACAAAATACAGGTCAAGTTCGAATATGGGGTCGGTCCGAACATTTTTCGCCTGAATTATGACCCCAGTTGGACTTAGAATTCGTCAAATATTTGGTTTCCGGATGATAACTTTAGTATTTGTTTTCCGATCGGCTCCAAATATGGTATGTGGTTTAATTACAACAAAATACAGGTCAAGTTCGAATATGGGGTCGGTCCGAACATTTTTCGCCTGAATTATGGCCCCTGTTGGACTTAGAATTCGTCAAATATTTGGTTTCCGGATGATAACTTTAGTATTTGTTTTCCGATTGGCTCCAAATTTGGTATGTGGTTTAATCACAACAAAATACAGGTCAAGTTCGAATATGGGGTCGGTCCGAACATTTTTCGCCTGAATTATGGCCCCTGTTGGACTTAGAATTCGTCAAATATTTGGTTTCCGGATGATAACTTTAGTATTTGTTTTCCGATCGGCTCCAAACTTGGTATGTGGTTTAATCACAACAAAATACAGGTCAAGTTCGAATATGGGGTCGGTCTGAACAATTTTTGCCTGAATTATGGCCCCTGCTGGACTTAGAATTCTTCGTCAAATATTTGGTTCCCGGATGATAACTTTAGTATTTGTTTTTCGATTGGCTTCAAACTTGTTAGTCTTTTTCTCAAATGACTGAAAAATTTAGTCATTTCACAAAATCACTGATTTCAAAGTCTGACCGTAACATATATATATATGCCAGTATAAATTTCTCGCACTCTAAAAAAATTGCAAATGTGTTAAAATGGTACAATTTGAACAGTTCACGGGCGTATGATGCAATGCCCAGCGGTGCTCTTGTTTTACTTTCCCGATGATAACTTCAGTTATAGTTTGCCAAATCAAATGAAATTTGGTATGTAGGTGTATCAACATAGATACTGATCAAGTTTGCAAACATTCATTTTTAGCTCACCTGAGCGAAGCTCAGCGGGAGCTTTACTGATCGTGATCCGTCCGTCGTCCGTTGTCCATCGTCCGTCGTCCATCCGGAGTTAACTTTACATTATCGACTTCTCCTAAACCACTAGCTCAATTTTATTCAAATGTTGGCTAAATGTTTATTACCTAATGTCAATTAAGATTTGTTCAAATGAAGTTGCCCCTCCTCCTGGGTGGTGCCACGCCCCCAAGGGGCACCAAAATCTTTGTAAATCTTCTTCTCATGAACCAGCAGTAGCAGAGACTTGATATATGGTATGCACCTTCCTTTTGAGGTGTAGACTCAGATTTGTTCAAGAGAAGTTTGAGGGATAATATTTGGCGTTGTTATGGGAGGGGCAAAAATTTTGGCCCCGCCCCTAATTTCTATTTTCTGAACCGAGAAGCCGATTTCAACCAAATTTTATGTGAGGGCTTATTGGGTCATGAGTACTTGATTTATGCAAAAAAAAAATTTCCCGCAGCCCCGTGGGAACCGCAGGAGCTAAAAATAGAAAAAATTTAAAACGCCCATATCTCCAAAACTGCACGGCACCGAGAATTTTTATTTGGTGTGCAGCTTCCTTAGGACCAACAGAAAGGATTGGTAAAAAAAAAAATGCCATCGGTTCTATCATAGGGTACAGTTTCGGGACTTTGAAAAAGTGCTGAGTCAGCACTTTTTAACACTGTAGGCAGTGGGAAAAACATTAAAAAATCTTCTTCTCCAGATCCAGCAGGCAGAATCTTTTGATATTTGATATGCAACATTGTAGGGTGGATCTGATTCAAGTTTGTTTAAATCGGCCCCCTTGGTTCATATTTGGGCTCAGTATAGGAGCCCGATTTCGAACTTAGTGCATTTCAGGCAAATTTCTTAAAAAATCTTCTTATCCAGATCCAGCAGGCAGAATCTTTTGATATTTGGTATGCAACATTGTGGGGTGGATCTGATTCAAGTTTGTTCAAATTGGCCCCCTGGGTTTATATTTGGGCTCAGTATAGGAGCCCAAATTTGAACTTACTGCATTTCAGGCAAATTTCTTTGAAAATCTTCTTCTCCAGATCCAGCAGGCAGAATCTTTTGATATTTGGTATGCAACATTGCGGGGTGGATCTGATTCAAGTTTGTTCAAATCGGCCCCTTGGGTTTATATTTGGGCTCAGTATCGGAGCCCAAATTTGAACTTAGTGCATTTCAGGCAAATTTCTTTGAAAATCTTCTTCTCAAGATCCAGCAGGCAGAATCTTTTGATATTGGGTATGCAACATTGTGGGGTGGATCTGATTCAAGTTTGTTCAAATCGGCTCCCTGGGTTTATATTTGGGCTCAGTATAGGAGCCCAAATTTGAACTTAGTGCCTTTCAGGCAAATTTCTTAAAAAATCTTCTTCTCCAGATCCAGCAGGCAGAATCTTTTGATATTTGGTATGCAACATTGTGGGGTGGATCTGATTCTATTTTGTTCAAATCGGCTCCCTAGATTCATATTTGGGCTCAATATAGAAGCTCGAATTCGAACTTGGTGCATTTCAGGCAAATTTCTTCAAAAATCTTCTTCTCCAGATCCTACTGGCAGAATCTTTTGATATTTGGTATGCAACATTGTGGGGTGGATCTGATTCCAGTTTGTTCAAATCGGCCCCTTGGATTCATATTTGGGCTCACTATAGAAGCTCGAATTCGAACTTAGTGCATTTCAGGCAAATTTCTTCAAAAATCTTCTTCTCCAGATTCAGCAGGCAGAATCTTTTGATATTTGGTATGCAACATTGAGGGGTGGATCTGATTCAAGTTTGTTCAAATCGGCGACCTGGATTCATATTTGGGCTCATTATAGAAGCCCAAATTCAAACTTAGTGCATTTCAGGCAAATTTCTTCAATAATCTTCTCCAGATCCAGCAGGCAGCATCTTGTGATATTTGGTATGCAGCAACCTTAGGGGGCTGAGATTCAAGTTTGTTCAAGCCAAGTCCCTTGGTTCATATTTGGGCTCACTGTGGGAGCCTGAATGACAACTTAGTTCAAAATGAGGAATTTTCTTTAAAAATCTTCAGATCCAGCAGATGAATGCTTTTGATATTTTTTATGCAGCATCCTTAGGGGGGTAAGATTCAAGTTTGTTCAAGCCATGTCCCTAGGTCCATATTTGGACTGATTGTGGGAGCTTGAATTGTAACTTGGTTCAAAATGAGGAATTTTCTTTAAAAATCTTCTTCTTCAGATCCAGCAGTCGGAATGTTTTGATATTTGGTGTGCGGAATCCTTAGGGGTGTGAGTTTCAGGTTTGTTAAAGCCAAGTCCCTGGGTTCATATATGGGCTCCCTGTGGGAGCCCGAATTATGACTTAGTTCGATATGAGGAATATTCTTTAAAAATCTTTTTTAAGATCCACTGGTCAGAATATTTGGATATTTGGTTTCAGCTTTTCTTAGGAGGAGCAGATGCAACTTGTGGAAATCAATTCTCTGGGTTGATATTTAGGCTACCATGTCAGGTGAGCGCCCTCAGGCCCCCTGGGGCCTCTTGTTTTGTTTACCAATGATAACTTCAGTTATAGTTGGTCGAATGAAATTAAATATGGTATGGAGGTGTATCAACATAAAATACAGGTCAAGTGCAAATCTGGGTGTGGTCCGACAATTTTTCCCAGAGTTATGCCCCTTTTTTGAATTCAGAAGATTGTGTCGTCATACAGTACAGTTGCCATGGACTGGTCGTAATCCACACATGGGCAGTGATGTCCACGCATGTGCTTACGAGGTAGTAAAAATCATCAGCAGCAAAATTTTAATTAAGCACCAGGTTGTACCCAGTGCTGCATTAATTAAATTTCTGATGATTATTCCTATAATTAGTGTTTAGAATCTAATATTATTGTGTCCCGGGATATATTGCCCACCCATGGAAATTGACCAGTCCACGTCGGCCATACTGTAACTATAATTGCTGGGTAGTTTTCCGCAAAATTTTGTCCAAGGGTAAATAAAATAGGCACTTGGGGCATGGGTTGAGGGGCATCAGTGGCCAGGTGCTCACTGTTTGGCTTTGTTTCCCTCAGTTAGAATACATAGAAAATATCTATGCTGTGTTAGTGAATATCGGGAATTATCTCATGAGTGTGGACCTGAAAGTTTTATTTTTCGCAAGCGCTTGCGCAAGTGAAAAATAAAACTTTCAGGTCCACACTCATGAGATAATTCTCGATATTCACTAAAATAGTATAGATTTTCTTTTTATTGTATGCTACGTGACACTTTACTGCGCAATATTCAGCAGCCCAATTCAACTGCAAATGTTTTCAAGACAATAACAAAGTTCTGTTTATTGTTCCTTCAAGCATAACGTCATTTAGGAAGCTATTAACAAAATTCATCATGTGAACCTGAAAGTATTTTTCACTCTTGCAAGTACTTGCGAAAAATGAAACTTTCAGGTCCACACTCATTAGATTAATCCCGCTACTGACTTAAATAGAGTAGATTTTCTTTTTAGTCCCCTACTGGCATTGCCGGAGGGGACTATAGGTTTGCATTCCGTCCATCCGTCAGTCTGTCTGTCTGTCAGTCTCACTTTAGTTTTCCAGAGTTTTTTTTGGAAACACTTCAACAGAATGATTTCATTTTTGGTAAACTACTGTAGAACGATGACTTACAGATCAAGTTTGAGTTTCATGCTGATTGCAGTATTCTTGTGTGAGTTACGGCCCTTGGAAATATGGGAAAAAGCACCAAAATATCAGTTTTCCGGAGTTTATTTTGGAAACGCTTCAACAGAATGATATCATTTTTGGTAAACTACTATAGAACGATGTCTTATAGATCAAGTTTGAGTTTCATGCTGATTGCATTATTCTTGTGTGAGTTACGGCCCTTGGAAATATGGAAAAGCACCAAAATATCAGTTTTCCGGAGTTTTTTTGGAAACGCTTCAACGGAATGATTTCATTTTTGGTAAACTACTATAGAACGATGACTTACAGATCAAGTTTGAGTTTCATGCTGATTGCATTATTCTTGTGTGAGTTATGGCCCTTGGAAATATGGAAAAGCGCCAAAATTTCAGTTTTCCGGACTTTTTTTGGAAATGCTTCAAATGAATGATTTTATTTTTGGTAACCTACTATAGAAGGATGACTTACAGATCAAGTTTGAGTTTCATGTTGATTGCCTTATTCTTGTGTGAGTTATTGCCCTTGGGAAATATGGAAAAGCGCCAAAATATCAGTTTTCCGGACTTTTTCTGGAAACGCTTCAACGGAATGATGTCATTTTTGGTAACCTACTATAGAACGATGACTTACAGATCAAGTTTCATTTACACTCTGTCCATCCATCCATCCATCCATCCGTCAGTCTGTCAGTCAGTCTGTCTGTCATACTTCAGTTTTCCGGACTTTTTTTGGAAATGCTTCAACCGAATGATTTCATTCTTGGTAACCTACTATAGAACGATGACTTACAGATCAAGTTTGAGTTTCATGCTGATGGCATTATTCTTGTGTGAGTTATGGCCCTTGGAAATATGGAAAAGCGCCAAAATATCAGTTTTCTGGACTTTTTATGTGTACCCATACTATGTATGGTACACATAATGCCATCATCCGGGGTGGCCATCCGTCGTTTGCCCATCCTTTGTCCGTCCATCTGTCCGTTCGGCATCCGTATCCATTTCTTTGTCATTCGATAACTTTAAAAATATTGCTTGGATTGTCAAGTTACTTTATATTTGTGTTCAGGTTACTGATGTGCCGAGCTGTATAGTTTTTGGTGTAAATCTGATAATTTAATCCTGAGATATTAACCCTTTATCCTTCAAATTGAAAATTCCTCCAATCCCTTTGGCATTCGATGACTTGAAAAATATTGCTTGGATTGTCTAGTTACTTTATATTTGTGTTCAGGTTACTGATTTGCCAAGCTGTATAGTTTTTGGTGTAAATCTGATGATTTGATCACGAGATATTAACCCTTTATCCTTCAAATTGAAAATTCCTCCAATCCCTTTGGCATTCGATAACTTGAAAAATATTGCTTGGATTGTCTAGTTACTTTATAATTGTGTTCAGGTTACTGATTTGCCAAGCTGTATAGTTTTTGGTGTAAATCTGATGATTTGATCCCGAGATATTAACCCTTTATCCTGCAAATTGAAAATTCCTCCAATCCCTTTGGCATTCGATAACTTGAAAAATATTGCTTGGCTTGTCAAGTTACTTTATATTTGTGTTCAGGTTACTGATGTGCCAAGCTCTATAGTTTTTGGTGTAAATCTGATAATTTGATCCTGAGATATTAACCCTTTATCCTTCAAATTGAAAATTCCACCAATCCCTTTGGCATTCGATAACTTGAAAAATATTGCTTGGATTGTCAAGTTACTTTATATTTGTGTTCAGGTTACTGATGTGCCGAGCTGTATAGTTTTTGGTGTAAATCTGATAATTTGATTCTGAGATATGAACCCTTTATCCTTCAGATTGAAAATTCCTCCAATCCCTTTGGCATTCGATAACTTGAAAAATATTGCTTGGATTGTCTAGTTACTTTATATTTGTGTTCAGGTTACTGATTTGCTGAGCTGTATAGTTTTTGGTGTAAATCTGATGATTTGATCCCGAGATATTAACCCTTTATCCTTCAAATTGAAAATTCCTCCAATCCCTTTGGAATTCAATAACTTGAAAAATATTGCTTGGATTGTCAAGTTACTTTATATTTGTGTTCAGGTTACTGATGTGCTGAGCTGTATAGTTTTTTTTGTTTGTCCGTCCGTCCGTCTGTCTGTCCGTCCATCCGTCAGTCTGTTCATCCAGCGTCCGTATCCATTTCTTTGTCATTCGATAACTTGAAAAATATTGCTTGGCTTGTCAAGTTACTTTATATTTGTGTTCAGGTTACTGATGTGCCGAGCTGTATAGTTTTTTTTGTTTGTCCGTCTGTCCATTCATCCGTCCATCCGTCCAACCGGCGTCTGTATCCATTTCTTTGTCATTCGATAACTTGAAAAATATTGCTTGCATTGTCAAGTTACTTTATATTTGTGTTCAGATTACTGATGTGCCGAGCTGTATAGTTTTTGGTGTAAATCTGATAATTTGATCCTGAGATATTAACCTGTTATCCTTCAAATTGAAAATTCCTCCAATCCCTTTGGCATTCGATAACTTGAAAAATATTGCTTGGATTGTCAAGTTACTTTATATTTGTGTTCAGGTTACTGATGTGCCGAGCTGTATAGTTTTTGGTGTAAATCTGTAATTTTGATCCGGAGATATTAACCCTTTATCCATCAAATTGGAAATTCCTCCAATCCCTTTTGCATTCGATAACTTGAAAAATATTGCTTGGATTGTCAAGTTACTTTATATTTGTGTTCAGGTTACTGATGGGCCGAGCTGTATAGATTTTGGTGTAAATCTGATAGTTTGATCCTGAGATATTAACCCTTTAACCTTCAAATTGAAAATTCCTCCAATCCCTTTGGCATTCGATAACTTGAAAAATATTGCTTGGATTGTCAGGTTACTTTATATTTGTGTTCAGGTTACTGATGTGCCGAGCTATATTGTTTTTGGTGTAAATCTGATAATTTGATCCTGAGATATTAACCCTTTATCCTTCAAATTGAAAATTCCTCCAATCCCTTTGGCATTTGATAACTTGAAAAATATTGCTTGGATTGTCAAGTTACTTTATATTTGTATTCAGGTTACTGATGTGCCAAGCTGTATAGTTTTTGGTGTAAATCTGTTATTTTGATCCTGAGATATTAACCCTTTATCCTTCAAATTGAAAATTCCTCCAATCCCTTTGGCATTCGATAACTTGAAAAATATTGCCTGGATTGTCAAGTTACTTTATATTTGTGTTCAGGTTACTGATGTGCCAAGCTGTATAGTTTTTGGTGTAAATCTGATAATTTGATCCTGAGATATTAACCCTTTGTCCTTCAAATTGAAAATTCCTCCAATTCCTTTGGCATGAGATAACTTGAAAAATATCAATCCGATTGTCATGTTACTTCATATATATGTTCAGGTTACTGATGTGCTGTGCTCTATAGTTTTTTATGTAAATCTGATAATTTGATCTGGAGATATTAACCCTTTATCCATCAAATTAGACACTCCTCCAATCCATTTCTATATGTACCCATACCATGTATGGTGTACATAATGTCGGCATCCGTGGTGGCCCTCCATCATACAGCTTTCTACTAGTTGTGCGTATGGGTACACATCTGACCATTTCATCGGCCTATTTTTAGCTCAACTTTGACGAAGTCAAATTTGAGCTATTGTCATGGCCCGTCGTCCGTTTGTCTGTCTGTCTGTCTGTCCGTACGTCAACAATTGGCTATGGCTCGGGCTAGAGGTCGTATTTATGAACCGATCTTTACGAAACTTCTTGTGTACCTTTGTTATTACCCTGGGACGGGAACGAGTGTTTTTAGATGTGGTCCGAAATTCAAGATGGCTGCCAGCGGCCATTTTGTACCAATGATGCAAAAATCATTTTTTTGTACAGAACTTCTGTATGAAAGTTCTGATTTGAATAAAGTTTTGTATAAATGTTTAGTACCATGGGATACATCACATATAATACGGGTTTTTTTCTCGTGCGTAAATTATGCAAATTAGACTGACTTTGATTTATTTAGTGTTACTTTCAGAGCTGTAAGTGCCAAGCTGCTATGGCTCGGGCTAGAGGCCGTATTTATGAACCGATCTTTACGAAACTTCTTGGGTACCTTTGTTATGACTGTGGGACGAGAACGAGTGTTTTTGGGTGCGGTCCGAAATTCAAGATGGCTGCCAGCTGCCATTTTGTACCGACATTGCAGAAATCTGTTTTTTGTACAGAACTTCCATACGAAAGCTCTGATTTGAATAATTTTTTGTATGAATGTTTAGTACCATGGGATACATCACATATAATACGGGTTTTTATCTCGTGCGTAAATTATGCAAATTAGACTAACTTTGATGTTTTTTGGTGTTACTTTCAGCACTGTAAGTGCAAATGCCAATACGGCTCGGGCTAGAGGCCGTATTTTTGAACCGATCTTTACGAAACTTCTTGGGTACCTTTGTTATCACCGTGGGACGAGAACGAGTGTTTTGGGGTTCGGTCCGAAATTCAAGATGGCCGATGGCAGCCATTTTGTACGAAATTTGGTGCAATCAGATTTTTGCACAGAACTTCCTTATGAAAGCGCTGATTTGAATAATTTTTTGTGTGAATGTTTAGTACCATGGGATACATCACATATAATACAGGTTTTTTTCTCGTGCAGAAATTATGCAAATTAGATGAACTTTGATTTTTTCAGTGCTGCTTACACACAGTAAGTACACATGTCAATACGGCTCGGGCTAGAGTCTGTATTTATGAACCGATCTTCACGAAACGTCTTCGGTACCTTTGTTATTACCTTGGGACGAGAACGAGTGTTTCTGGGTGCGGTCCAAAATTCAAGATGGCTGCCAGTGGCCATTTTGTATCGAAATTAGGTCTAATCAGTTTTTTGTCACAATTTCTGCACAGCTCATATTTGTGAACTGATCTTCACGAAACTTCTTGGGTACCTTTGTTTTCAACTTGGGACAGGAATGAGTGTGTTTTGGGGTGCCTTTGTTATCACTGTGCTATGAGAACAAATATTTTGGGGTTCAGTCAGACCCACTCTGGGACGCAAAGATTTTTTCTAGTTTAGCATCTGACTGTCACCCACCTTTACAATACTTTACCTATACATTTGTTACAGGCAACGCTCAGTATTTATGTACAGACCGTTACAATACTTTATATGTACCTTTGTTATCAGGTCATTACCTAGGTGTTTGTCATTGCTTTGTCACATACTATACATGTTCATGTCTTTGTCTTGACAAGTTGAGCTACAGTGTCATTGACACTTTCATTTATTCTCTAATTATTTCTTTGCCATCAAAAGTTCATGTTCTTGGTTTATGTTTTAGGCCTCATAATGTACAGAATAGAATGGGTGGTGGTGTATTTCGTCCCTTGAGAGCAAGAAGGCTTTGCAATGCTTTAGCATTGCAAAGCCTTCGTGCACTCAAGGGGCAAATTTATCAATTTTATTAACTTGGGTAAAATATCAAACATAAACCATTTACTTTTTATTTATTTTTTTTTACATTTGTTATAAAAAGAGAGCATGCGGCAGCCAAAAGGACATTGCGGGAGGGTCTGAGAAACAGATTTTTAAAATTTTTTTAGGCCTAAAATAAGTATAGGTTACAGCATAGAAAACGAGTGATATTGAATACACAATCGCGAGAGTTAGTTAACGAGGACTTGTCCGAGTAACTAGCTCGAGCGATTGTATGTTCAATATCACGAGTTTTTGTGCTGTAACCGACTTGTCACATTGATGTTTGCACAAACAATCAAAACACGAACAATCAAACACTCCACTGAACCCTTGTCTGACACGTGTCCATTCCCGTTTAATTAGTTAATTTCTTAAGCCAAACTTGCAAGACACATGAAGATTGATGGAAAGCAAGTGATATTACTTCATTTTTTCCGTTTTGTCATTGCGCTCAAAAGGTTGAGCGAGAAATTAAACTTTCCATTTATCATTTACACCCGGGTGTGGATTTCTTTCTTTAACTCTTTCAATAAAATCAAAAGTCAGGTAAATTCTCGTTTCTCTGTTCAAAACATTTTAGCACAGGTGCTCTTAATCTTTCCTCTCGGCTGTGTTTGTATTAGAACTGACGGGTTACACAATCACTGTCTATTGTTCCTTGATTGGTAAAAGTGTGGCGATATATGTTGAATATCACACATGCTCTAACCAACTCTTCGAAATATATCACACACTTTTAACAAAGGCATGACGTCATAACTATGTGACAATTATTTATTAAGAACATCTTGTTAAAGTGAGGCTCCCCTTGCTGATGACATGGTATCTTTAAAAAAAAAATAATTGTATCACAAATCACCTTTAACCCTTTATCTAACATGAAAAGCAGACGACACTTGCAAAAAAAATTCTTGAATAACTATTTTTTGTCTCAAAAACATAGGTTATGACCCCTCATTGGAACGAGCTCGATGAGCTCGTTCCAATGAGGGGTCATAACCTATGTTTTTGAGACAAAAAATGAAAAAATAATTAAAATTAATAGGCGATTTTTGAGAATAGCGCTGGCCGGTTTTGGCCGTTAAGTTGGGTAAAGGGTTAAAAAATAATGTAGCTTGCTACCAGTTTGTGTGTGGCCAGAGGGTGGGTGGGTGGGGGGTGTGGGGTTGGTTAGGGTCGGCACTTCTTTTGTGACAGTATTGTTAAGTATTCATTGTTGGTTTGTGGTATCCACTTAAACATTGATATGTCCATTTCATTTGCAGGTTACTCTTGTGTCTGATGGTTCACATCCTACAGTAACTATGGCCACAAAGCGGTCAATAGACACCGATGTTGGTGAAAATTCTGAGGATTTGGAGGCAAAGAGACTCAAAGTTGATCCGATTGAGGGCTGATATATTTATTTGTGTTAGTTTTACTAACTGGATGGATATTTTATAAAAAAAATTGGAATGAAAAACAATGAAGGAATGAAACAAAACAATGACCAGTAATACCTTCCTGACTGATTGTGTTGTAATTTTTGTGGGTATTCACTGTTGATCATGAGGTTATGGAAGTCGCTGACAATTAAGAACCAGTTTCCTGACTGACTATTTATGGATAACTATATTAGAAATGATGTGTACAGTTACTGCTATAAAATAAATTGCCATGTACCACATTTATTTACAGGTTTCCCAAGCTTCCATTTTTTTACCGAGCTGATCAGACTGAATTGATGTCAATCTGAAGAAGATCTCATGCTATATAGGGCCATGTTTAATATTTAAACATGCGTAACATTTGTATCATCAATTTCATTTACATTTGACGCATATCAGAACTGACCTCATAATTCTCTATCTATATTCAGGGTTGTCACTCAAGAATGAAAAGTCCTTGAGTTTTGGCCCCTTCCTTGAGAAGTGCTTGAAATTGTTTCTAGCCTTGAAAAGTACTTTATTTTCCATCACTCCCTTTGAAAAGTACAGTGGAACCCTGTTAATTGAATAGCCACTTTGCCAATGAAAATTATTCAATTAACAGGAGTATTCAATTAACAGGTATAGTGTCACTTTCCTGTATTCTAGAGGTAAACTTAGCATTTATTCTATTATATCTTGTTTGACAAAGCTCCATGAGCTCTGTCAAACAAGATATAATAGATTGAATGCCTGTATTGGATGTCCTGAGGCCAAATAGGTCTATAAACAAAGGAAAACTGGGGAGAGTCAGGGTAATTTTTTAATAGGTTGCCAGATTTTTTATTCAATTAACAGGAGTTTACTCTATAACCTATATTCAGTTAACAGGTCAAATTTGTACTGGAGGTATGGCAAATGGTTTTGTGTTGGGAAATTATATTCAATTAACAGGTTGATTCAGTTAAGAGATATCCAATTAAGTGGGCTCCACTGTACATACATTCAGTTTACCTATAACCTCAAAGAAAATATGTCTTAGGATAACCCTCCCCACATACATGCGATGTCACAAAATCGGTCAGGAATCACGCATTTATTTGATTTCTATATTGTCTCTTGAGTGCAACAAGGAATCATCTGCAATGCTTTAGCATTGCAGATGGCTCCTTGCTGAACTCAAGGAATGATATATATCTAGCTTGTTGGGTTTTCCGGAGATCAGGTCTTAAAGACTGAAATTCTTTTGAGTTGCTATGGTGTACCTTCATATCAATATTATAACAGTCCTTGAAAGTCATGGTCAGAGTCCCTGAAAAGTGCTTAAATTGTGCTTACATTTGGTTTTCTGATATCGGTGGGAACCCTGGTATTCTCATAGAGGTTGAGTTTGCAGTATGTGATAACCACATATACTCTCAACCCTGTCAGTTAGCATCGGCTGTCAGCAGTGCCGAGGCAAAAGTCAGAGAAAAATAAATTTTCTGATGCACTTGAACTGCCGACGGAAAAATATAAAAAATATCGTCTTTGCTGTTAAGTGAACATTCAGGTTTGGTTTTGGTATTAAAGTATTACCTCAGTCTATGGCTCAATATCGTTATGGTGTTACAGTGTCAGACATAGAGCAATGGCCCTTTAGTGAATTAATAAACTTTACTTGTGTTCATCTGGGTCCTGTCCATAATTTTTTCGATTGCTGAACAATAACAGACCGGGGGGGCTTCTCTGTGATTGGCATGGTGAAGAATTAGTAGTGGTCAAAACAACATTTTTCAACCGAGGTATTGGTCAGAAATGAAAAAGTGTCCGATTCGCCTGACCAGCACTGACTGACTACTGTGAGCTTACCCCTGGTTCATACCCATGTGATGATCTCCAGGTGTTCCTTTTGTGATTGTGTTGCAGATGCTTCATTAGAAGCATCTTCTGCTCAATCAATGAATACTTGAATCTAAAATGCTGGTTCAAAACTACAGAAGCAAAAGGTGTTTATGTCGAGGCACAGTCATTTTACCATGGCAATTGTTTTACTGATGCAAATTTGTTCAGTTAGCAGGCTTGTATTATATATATATCTATATAAATAAAAACGAGAGGGTTACAACTCTCAGAATTCAGAAACACACCCCAGTCGGAATCAGATGTATACTTTTTCATAAGTTGGATTTTAAATGCGTCCAGTATTTATTTGATATACAGTTGGCTATCATACGATACTATTTTCGGTAAATTAGTTTCAACTATTGTTGAGTTATTAAAAAAAAATGTTTGAATAGATACCAAGTTTTGAGAAATGTTGTTCAAGTTGTCTAGCCAATCTGTCATTTTTTGCCCCAAAATCAACTACAAAACGGTATTCAGAAGACTGTTGGACACATGTTAATTTTGTTCACATCTTTTGATATCATTCCAAACTGAGTTGGAATATAATTCAGTCGAACTTCAATTCAGGTCCCTTCTTACACCACCGACTTGAAAAGTCGAAGGAGTATCTAGTGGAGACCTCCGTTCGTCTTGCTATCTGTCCATCCATCCATCTGTCTATATCAACATCATCCCTTGTATCTCAGCCACTGCTTCTCCGATTTGAATGCTATTTGGTGTGGTGATAGAGCATCATGGGGGAATGATACCTGTGTAGCGTGAGTTTCTTCCACACATTTTTAGCTCACCTGACTGAAAGTCAGGGTGAGCTTTTCTGATCACTTTTCGTCCGTCGTCCGGCGTCCGGCGTCCGTCGTCCGGCGTGAAGGTGGTGTTTGGGTCTTTTTCTTCCAAACCACTGGCCGCATGTTAATGAAATTTCATGTGAGTAGGGGTTATATAGCGGCATTTTGATTTTTGGGCAAATTAGGTTTCGGCTCGTATTGAGCAGAGGGGTGGGGCAAAAATGCTCCAATTCTTAAAAAATCTTCTTCTCAAGAACCAGCAATAGCAGAGACTTGATATTTGGTATGCAGCTTCCTTTTGAGGTGTAGACTCAAGTTTGTTCAAGAGAAGTTTGTAGGTCTATACTTGGCGATGTTATGGGAGGAGCAAAAATTTTGGCCCCACCCCAAATTTCTATTTTTTAAACCGAGAGGCCAATTTGAACCAAATTTTATGTGAGGGCTTATTGGGTCATAAGTACCTAATTTATGCAGAAATTTTTTTTCCTGTAGCCCCGTGGGAACCACAGGAGCTAAAAATAGAAAAAAATTAAAACGCCTATATCTCAAAAACTGCACGGCACTGAGAATTTTTATTTGGTGTGCAGCTTCCTTGGGACCAACAGAAAGGATTGGTAAAAAAAAATTGCCATCGGTTTTATCATAGGGTACAGTTTCGGGACTTTGAAAAAGTGCTGAGTCAGCACTTTTTAACACTGTAGGCAATGGGAAAAACATTAAAAAATCTTCTTCTCCAGATCCAGCAGGCAGAATCTTTTGATATTTGGTATGCAACATTGTAGGGTGGATCTGATTCAAGTTTGTTCAAATCGGCCCCCTGGGTTCATATTTGGGCTCAGTATAGGTGCCCGATTTCGAACTTAGTGCATTTCAGGCAAATTTCTTAAAAAATCTTCTTCTCCAGATCCAGCAGGCAGAATCTTTTGATATTTGGTATGCAACATTGTGGGGTGGATCTGATTCAAGTTTGCTCAAATCGGCTCCCTGGATTCATATTTGGGCTCACTATAAAAGCCCGAATTCGATCTTAGTGCATTTCAGGCAAATTTCTTAAAAAATCTTCTTCAGATCGAGCAGGCAGAATCTTTTGATATTTGGCATGCAACATTGTGGGGTGGATCTGATTCAAGTTTGTTCAAATCGGCCACCTGGGTTTATATTTGGGCTCAGTATAGAAGCTCGAATTCGAACTTAGTGCATTTCAGGCAAATTTCTTAAAAAATCTTCTTCTCCAGATCCAGCAGGCAGAATCTTTGGATATTTGGTATGCAACATTGTGGGGTGGATCTGATTCAAGTTTGTTCAAATCGGCCCCCTGGATTCATATTTGGGCTCACTATAGAAGCCCAAATTCGAACTTAGTGCATTTCAGGCAAATTTCTTTAAAAATCTTCTTCTCCAGATCCAGCAGGCAGAATCTTTTGTTATTTGTTATGCAACATTGTGGGGTGGATCTGATTCAAGTTTGTTCAAATTGGCCCCCTGGATTCATATTTGGGCTCACTATAGAAGCCCGAATTCGAAGTTAATGCATTTCAGGCAAATTTCTTTGAAAATCTTCTTTTCAAGATCCAGCAGGCAGAATCTTTTGATATTTGGTATGCACCATGCTTAGGGGGTGAGATTCAAGTTTGTTCAAGCCAAGTCCCTTGGTCCATATCTGGGCTCACTGTGGGAGCTTGAATTGTAACTTAGTTCAAAATGAGGAATTTTCTTTAAAAATCTTCTCAAGATCCAGCAGGCAGAATCTTTTGATATTTGGTATGCACCATGCTTAGGGAGTGAGATTCAACTTTGTTCAAGCCAAGTCCCTAGGTCCATATTTGGACTCACTGTGGGAGCCCGAATTATAACTTAGTTCAATATGAGGAATCTTCTTTAAAAATCTTCTATTTTTTTTTTAGATCCACTGGTCAGAATCTTTGGATATTTGGTATAAGCTTTTCTTAGGAGGATCAGATGCAACTTGTTGAAATCAATTCTCTGGGTTGATATTTAGGCTACCATGTCAGGTGAGCGCCCTCAGGCCCCTTGGGGCCTCTTGTTTCTAGAGTTACCGCCCTTTTCACTTTTGAATTAGAAAACTTTTGGCAGTTGGGGGCATAAGCAGCACTTTGCAATGCAGCCCTCTTGTTCAGACATTTATCATTCATGTTCATCGTCGTTCTCTTAAGAATTCTCAGTATTCATATTTCCAAACTTTGAAGATCATGTGACCTTTCTTCTTAACTGTCAATCTCTTGCTTCAATGGTTGGAGCCCACACGGAGGTGTCTGCTTGTAAAGGCTGTTTATATGTTGACATGATGTGTGCGCCAGAAATGTGAGATCACAAAAGTCATATTACTGACTTTAAATAAATGTCAAGTGCACTAAAAACTTTAACACAGTATAAACCATGGATATGTAAGTGGGGATTTGGCATTAACTTTGGTGCAAAAAATGACCGATCAGCTGGACAACTTGAAATGACATTTCCCCAAATCTCAGTATTTTTATTACCTGCGTCGCCAGCGGCAGAGCAGGTCTAGTAACCGCTCGACTCCGTCCGTCAGTCCGTCCAAAACACTTCTTCCGTCAAAGTTTTCTTCACTTCTATGAAAGGGAATGATTTTATATTTTGGTCTGCTACTTCATAATGATGAGTTGTATCGTGTATCTAATTTTCAGATCTGCCATGCAGCCACGTCCTGTTTGCCGATACTTCGAAATTTGACTGTACTCACTGAACATTGAAATTTTTTGTCACACTTTTCTCAGCTTCTATGCGACGGATTCATTCAATATTTCACCTGGAGCTTGATAATGTTCAGTTGTATCGTGTATGCAATTTTCAGATCTGCCGTGCAGCCACTTCCTCTTTGCCGATAATTTGAAATTTTACTGTACCCACTGAACATTGAAATTTTTTGTCACACTTTTCTTGGCTTCTATGCGACGGATTCATTCAGTATTTCACCTGGAGCTTGATAATGATCAGTTGTATCGTGTATGCAATTTTCAGATCTACCGTGCAGCCACTTCCTCTTTGCCAATACTTTGAAATTTTACTATACCCACTGAACATTGAAATTTTTCGTCACACTTTTCTCGGCTTCTATGAGACGGATTCATTCAATATTTCACTTGGAGCTTGATAATGTTGAGTTGTATCGCGTATGCAATTTTCAGATCTGCCGTTCAGCCACTTCCTCTTTGCCGGTACTTTGAAATTTTACTGTACCCACTGAACATTGAAATTTTTCGTCAAACTTTTCTCAACTTCTATGCAACAGATTGATTTTATATTTCATCTGGACCTTGATAATGTTGAGTTGTATCGTGTATGCAATTTTCAGATCTGCTGTGCAGCCACTTCCTCTTTGCCGGTACTTTTAAATTTTACTGTACCCACTGAACATTGAAATTTTTCATCACACTTTCCTCACCTTCTATGCGACGGATTCATTCAATATTTCACCTGGAGCTTGATAATGTTGAGTTGTATCGTGTATGCAATTTTCAGATCTGCTGTGCAGCTACTTCCTCTTTGCCGGTACTTTTAAATTTTACTGTACCCACTGAACATTGAAATTTTTACCTGCGTCGCCAGCGGCAGAGCAGGCCTAGTAACCGCTCGACTCCATCTGCCAGTCAGTCCATCCATCCGTCAGTCTGTCTGAAACACTTCTTCCGTCAAAGTTTTCTTGGCTTCTATGAAAGGGAGTGATTTTATATTGGGTCAGCTGCTTCATAATGATGAGTTGTATTGTGTATCTAATTTTCAGATCTGCCATGCAGCCACTTCCTGTTTGCCGATACTTTGAAATCTGTTCATCTCTATAATCAATTGCATGCAGCGACACTGGTCCAGACCTGGTATTGGTCTTGGCTTGTTTCCAATATTAAATTGAATATCTCATCAATAGTTGAAGCTGTTCGACTGAAAATAATATTGTATATCAAATAAATTTTGATCCTAATGGGAATCCCGGAAAGTGAAGCAGTGCTTATTTACTGTGGTAAACAAGCTCTGTTTTACTGGTAAAATAGGAACCAGTAACCAATACCTGGGGTGGAAGTGATCTAAAATGGGCAACATGGATATAAACGATTGGCTGCCTTTGACTTTATATCCATGTGATCATGATTTGCCAGTGTGCAGAAATATGTGACTTTAACCCTTTACCCAACGCAGACGATATCAAAATTTATTATTTTAAATATCATTTTTTAAAATTTTCCAAAAAATTTCAACAAAACCATATCATGCGACCCCCTCACTGGAACGAGTTCAATGAGCTCGTTCCAATGAGGGGGCCACATGATATGGTTTTGTTGAAATATTTTGAAAAATTAAAATTTTTCAACTGCTCAATTTGCATATTATGCGGGCGGATGCGGGTGATCGTTAGGTAAAGGGTTAAACACCAATAAATAATAAATAGATTTTGAATGCATTTAAAATTCTAATTTTTAATTTATTATGAAAGATATTAAATATACATTTGATTCTGATGGGAGTCAGAATCAAATGTATATTTAATATCTTTCATGATTAAGTGTCCGAGTGACCTGCCCAGCACTGACCAATACCTGGGGTGTCCGATTCACCTGATTTTGAGAGTTGTAACCCTTTCTTTAAAATATATATATATATATTGACTCCCTTCAAGGCCGCTTTCATTGTTGACTACTCTAATTTCCGTTGGAGTGCTGTTCCAAAATATGGCACATCACCAGGACATTAAAATTGTGCTACACTGTTTATTAAAATTGGTATGGCACTCCACAATAATTTAGAGTACTCAAGAATGGACGCTGTTGTGAAAGGTGTCATCTCCCAAGCATTAACCCTTTTACCTGACATGAAAAGCAGACGACACTTGCAAAAAAAATTCTTAACTAATTTTTTTCATTTTTTGTGTCAAAAACATAGGTTATGACCCCTCATTGGCACAAGTTTGATGAGCTCATTCAAAAGAGGGGTTATAACCTATGTTTTTGAGACAAAAAAATGAACAAATAATGAAAGTGAATTGGCGATTTTTGTGAATAGCACTAGCCAGTTTTGACCGTTACGTTGGGTAAAGGGTTAAGGCAATTTTGACAAATTTGTATATATTATTTGATGAAGAATATACAGTATATATTATACGTTTCCAGACACCTGTGGTTACAATCACAATATGATCAAAACCATTTTTTTTTAGCTAAGGATAAGGTATTTTGGTTGGTAGAATGATTTTGCTAGTTTATTCTCTAAACATCAATATTTTGTTTTCATAAATTCATGAAACCATGGTATGAACAACCATTATCTTACAAATTTATAAAGAAATATCTTTTACGGTATGCATTTTCATTTTTATGAATCTGTGTGTCTCGATCCATATATCCATTTTTAGCTCACCTGAGGAAAGCTCAAAGGGAGCGTTACTAATCACTTTCTGTCCATCGTCCGGCATTAACTTTACATTATCAACTTAATCTCACAAACTACTCAACCAAATTGAACTATATCTGGTGTGCATGCCTGTTCCTTATCATATGTCAGTTCAAGTTTGTTCAAATCAAGTTGACCCGTCCCTTGGTAGGGCCACCCCCAAAGAGTGAACCTAAATCTTAAAAAATCTTCTCCTCATGAACCAGCAGTAACAGAGACTTGATATTAGGCGTGCATCTTCCTTTTGAGGTGTAGACTCAGATTTGTTCAAGAGAAGTTCTAGGGGCTATATTTGCCATCGTTATGGGAGGGGCAAGAATTTTTGTCCCGCGCAAAATTTCTATTTTCCAAACCGAGAGGCTGATTTGAACCAAATTTGATATGAGGTTTTATTGGGACATAAGTAGTTAATTTATGCAAAAAAAAAATATCCTGTCGCCCCTTGGGAACCGCAGGAGCTGAAAATAGAAAAAAATTTGAAACGCCCATATCTCCAAAACTGCATGGCACTGAGAATTTTTATTTTGTGTGAAGCTTCCTAAGGAACCAACAGAATGGAATGGGGAAAAAAAATTGCTATCGGTTTTATCATAGGGTACTTTTTTCGGGACTTTGAAAAAGTGCTGAGTCAGCATTTTTTAACACTGTGGGTAATGGGGAAAACATTAAAGAATCTTCTTCTCCCAAACCACTGGTCCAAAAGCTTTCATATTTCACATATAACATCATTGGAAGATTGATTCACATATTTGTTGAAATCAATCCCCTTGGTCCATATTTGAGCTCTCTATGGAGCCCAAATGTTCAAATTAGTGAAATATGAGGAATATTCTTCAAAACTCTTCTTCTTGACATCCACCAGTCAGAATCTTTTGATATTTGGTATACAGTATCCTTAGGGAGGTGAGATATAAGTTTGATAAAGCCAAGTCCCTGGGTTCATATTTGGGCTTCCTGTGGGAGCTCGAATTGTACCAAAATTTCTATTTTTCCAACTGAGAGGCCAATTTGAACCAAATTTGATATGAGGGCTTACTGGGTCATAAGTACCTAATTTATGCCAAAAACATTTTTCCTGTCACCCCATTGGAACTGCAGGAGCTAAAAATAGAAAAAATTTAAAACGCCCATATCTCCAAAACTACAGGGCACTGAGAATTTTTATTTTGTGTGAAGCTTCCTTTGGAACAGCAGAAAGGAATGGTCAAAAAAAAAATTGCCATCAGTTTTATCATAGGGTACTTTTTTCGGGACTTTGAAAAAGTGCTGAGTCAGCATTTTTTAACACTGTAGGTAATGGGGAAAACATTAAAGAATCTTCTCCCAAACCACTGGTCCAAAGGCTTTCATATTTCACATATAACATCATTGGAAGATTGATTCACATGTTTGTTGAAATCAATTCCCTTGGTCCATATTTGGGCTCTCTATGGGAGCCCAAATATTCAAATTAGTGAAATATGAGGAATATTCTTCAAAAATCTTCTTCACATCCACCAGTCAGAATCTTTTGATATTTGGTATACAGTATCCTTAGGGAGGTGAGATATAAGTTTGTTAAAGCCAAGTCCCTGGGTTCATATTTGGGCTTCCTGTGGGAGCCTGAATTGTACCAAAATTTCTATTTTTCAAACTGAGAGGCCAATTTGAACCAAATTTGATATGAGGGCTTATTGGGTCATAAGTACCTAAATAATTTATGCCAAAAAACATTTTTCCTGTCACCCCATTGGAACTGCAGGAGCTAAAAATGGAAAAAATTTAAAATGCCCTTATCTCCAAAACTACACGGCACAGAGAACTTTTATTTTGTGTGAAGCTACCTTTGGAACAGCAGAAAGGAATGGTCAAAAAAAAAATTGCCATCAGTTTTTTTTCATAGGGTACTTTTCCAGGACTTTGAAAAAATGCTGAGTCATCATTTTTAGTCCCCTACGGGAACCGTAAGGGGACTATAGGATTGCACTCCATCCATCTGTCCATCTGTCTGTCCGTCTGTTTTTATGTTACCACCTCTCCCTCCAACATGCTTTAAGCTACACCTTTCGTATTTGATACATGGATAAATGGTTCTGAGGGGATGATGCACGCTCAAAATCTTTGTTTCAAAATCCAAGATGGTGGAAGGGCGGCCATTTTTGTTGTGTTTTTTTTAAGCTTTCTTCTCTATTTTCATGTTACCACCCTTCCCTCCAACATGGTTCAAGCTACACTTTGCATATTTGGCACATGGATAGAGGGTTGGGAGGGGATGATGCACGTTCAATATTTTTTTTTCAAAATCCAAGATGGCGGCATGGTGGCCATTTTTGTTGTGGTTTTTTTTAAGCTTTTTTCTCTATTTTATGTTACCACCCCTCACTCCAACATGGTTCAAGCTACACTTTTCATATTTGGCTCATGGATAGAGGGTTGTGATGGGGTGATGCACGTTCAATATTTTTTTTCTCAAAATTCAAGATGGTGCCATGGCAGCCATTTTTGTTGTGTTTTTAAGCTTTTTTCGCTATTTTATGTTACCACCCCTCCCTCCAACATGGTTCAAGCTACACCTTTCATGTATGGTACATGGATAAAGGGTTGTGAGGGGATTATGCACGCTCAATATTTTTTTTTCAAAATCTAAGTTCTGTCTGTCTGTCTGTCTGTCTGTCTGTCTGTCTGTCTGTCTGTCTGTCTGTCTGTCTGTCTGTCTGTCTGTCTGTCTGTCTGTCTGTCTGTCTGTCTGTCTGCCTGCCTGTCTGTCTGTCTGTTCATCTGTCTGTCTGTCTGTTTTTATGTTACCACCTCTCCCTCCAAAATGCTTTAAGATACACCTTTCATATCTGGTACGTGGATAAATGGTTCTGAGGCGATGATGCATGCTTAATATTTTTTTTTCAAAATCCAAGATGACGGAATGGCGGCCATTTTTGCTGTGTTTTTTAAGCTTTTTTTTCTCTATTTTTATGTTACCACCCCTCCCTCCAACATGGTTCAAGTTACACTTCTCTCAATTCTCAATTTTTAGATTCCATTCACATTTGAAATCCTATCTGATAACCTGTATTTTACCCAAACCACCCCCCAGATCTGACACTCCTGTTGACTGTTGTCATGAAACCCGAATTGTCCCCAAGCCGAACCGTCCCCTATTAATTTACCAAAACTGCCCCCCCCCCCGCCCCCCCCCCCCCCCCCCCCCATTTTTGTTCAACTGAACATGCCCAGCCCCATAAGGAGGCGGTGGGGGGAAAATGCTCCAAAATATTTTTTAAATCCACAGGGGGGGAGGGGGGGGGGGGGGTCAGATACAAGTTTGTTAAAATAAAGCCCATTGGTTCATATTTGGGCTCAATACAGGAGCCCGAAATTTTAAGGGGCAATATGAGGAATATTCTTTAAAAATCTTCTTCTTCAGAACCACTAGTCAGAATCTTTTAATGTTTGGTATACATCATTGTTATGAGGGTCAGATTCAAGATTGTTCAAACCAAGTCCCTAGGTTAATATTTGGGCTTCCTACGGAAATTTTAACTTTGTTCAGTATGGGATATAATTTTTAAAAATATTCTTCAGGTCCACCAGTCAGAATGCTTTTATATTTGGTATACAACACCTTTAGGGAGGTCAGGTTCAAGTTTGTTCAAATCGGATCCTTAGGTATATATTTGGGCTCCCTATGGTAGCCCGAATTTTAACTTAGTGCAATATGAGGAAATTTCTTTAAAAATCTTCTTCTTCAGATCCACTTGTCAGAATGCTTTCATATTTGGTATACAACATCTCTAAGGGGGGGGTGGGGGGGGGGGGGGCAGATTCAAGTTTGTTCAAATCGGGTCCGTAGGTTAATATTTAGGCTCACCATGATAGCCCAAATTTTAACTTTATGTAATATGAAGAAATTTCAAGTTTGTTCAAATCGGATTTTTACGTATATATTTGAGCTCGCTATGGTAGCCCAAATTTGAACATAATGCAATATGAGGAAATTTCTTTAAAAATCGTCTTCAGATCCACCAGTCGGAATGCTTACTTATTTGATATACAACATCTCTAGGGAGATCAGATTCAAGTTTATTCAATTTGAGTGCCTGAGTTAATATTTTGGCTCCATTATGGAACCTGAAATTTAACTTAGTACAATATGAGGGAATTTCTTCAAAATCTTCTTCAGATTCACCTGTCAGAATCCTTTCGTATTTGGTTTACAACACCTCTAGGGGAGTCAAATTCACGTTTGTTCAAATTGGTTCCCTGGGTTAATATTTTGGCTCCCTATGGTAGCCCGAATTTTAACTTTAGTGCAATATGAGGAAATTTCTTTAAAAATTTTTCTTCTTCATATCCAACAGTCAGAATACTTTCATATTTGGTATACAACATCTCTAGGGAGGTCAGATTCAACTGTGTTCAAATTGAGATCCTGGGTTAATATTTGGGCTCCCTGTGGGAGCCGGAATTGGCCATGTAGCTGAAGAATTAGAAATTTTGTATTCAGAACCCTCTTGAGGGGGGTGTAACTAAGATTAATCCACATAGGTTGTATCAAGACTCTTCCTAGGGGGCTCCATATTTTACTTTATGCTCAACTGATGAAAAGGCATGATGCTCGGACTATTTTTGTCACTTCTGAGGGGCTCAAGGATTGACAATGTATCCTATGAAGTTGGATTGCTTAATGTAGACTCATTCTTGGACTCTGTTTATATTGTGTTCTGTTCAAGGTGAGCACTTGAGGTGACCCAAGGGGCCTCTTGTTTTTTTTCCATGTCAATATGTGCCTTTTGGTAGTTTGGATTTAGAATTTTGTCCATTTTGGACTTGGAAGGGTGGGGGGGGGGGGGGGGGGGGGGGGGGGGGGGTGGGGGGTAATATTTGGATTTGAAACTTTCTTCAAACTTGCTTACTCTGAGACTCACTGAGCATATCTTCAACACATCTTGGGGATATAGAGACTCCAAGCTCGGTGTGCATCCTTTTTATATCTGGTTTGAAATTTTGGATTTTTTTTGCAGCTTTAAGTTTGTTTTTAACTTATTCATACAGATTTTAATCCCGACTTGTTTCCCAGAGCGAGCATGTTTTGGAACCTGTTAAAGATATGGATTCCAAATTGGGTATGCTTGAGATGTTCCTTTCATAACGTTTCAGGAGTTTAAATTCGGTCTTCCACTTTCTCCAATACATTTATATTGGCGCTTGCTTCTTGAGCATGTTTTTTAAAAACTGATGATACAGATTCCAGACATTGTATGCTTCTTTTCTTTGATTTATTCATGTCTGAATGTGCCATTTTGCAAGCTTGCAAATAAGCAGCCTGTCATCGTCATTGACAGTCATTCAGTTGTGCCCATCATAATGAGCAGTACAGTTTCTTGGAATTGAATAATAGCATGTAACATGTCCAAATTTAGTAGGATTTACCAAAACCCAAATCTTGTCTTCCTATGCCCCCGACCTCCAAAGGAGGATTCAGGGTATCTAGTGAAGCCCTCTGTCCATCCACCTGTCCTTTGTCTGTCTGTCTGCACAAACATTTTGCATTGTAATTTCAAAGCCATTGGTCGGATCTGGATCTCCTTTAGTATGTTGATAGACCTGCATGGGGGGAACGGATATGCACAAGGAATGCGTTTCGTCCAATAATGTTTCCCAGAGTTATGACCCCTTTTCACTTTTTGGACTTGGAAAATGTTTCTGTTTTCACTCTTTTGACTTGGAAAATCTTTTGGACCCACAATACCATTAAGGCTACTTCGAACACGGAACAGGGGCAGTGGCCCATGCTTTGCACAGCCCTTGTTATTATTTGTGCAAAAGCTCTCTTTTGAATGATTTGATAACAAGGCAAGATTATCATCAAATCTGTATAATTCTATAATTAACATGTACATGTATATGCAGATTGTAATTTTAACATGTTATAGAATTAACTTTTGTAATTTATCTTGATCATATGCTCCGAGCCGCAAATCTCAGACCATGTTACTGTCAATTCATCACAATAACGTATATGTTTCCATAAGACCCTACCCAACACCCAAAATCCACATTGGGAAATGAAATGAATAAACAAGAGTACTTTAACAATAACAAATTTAGTAAAGAACTACAACCCCACAACATCACTGGACAACAAAAAATCAATAACTTAAAGTTGAAGTTACAACATTTCAGTTCAAATTAACAAGTTCGTGATTTGAACTGAAGTGGAGTAACCTTGACTTCGACTTCTTTATAAGTGGGTTGTGAGTATACATTAATAAAATGATCACTGACCTGAAAAAATATATTTTATAGGCAGTATGCACTTTGAATCTCTTCCCATTGTTATCTGTTCAAATATTTCACTTGGTGACGACAGACAGTAACATATGCCAATGGAGCCGTAAACATAGAAAAAACTAAGCAACTGCTCGTCCAATCAGAGGATTTTAGTCTTATTGGAATATCAACATATATAACAATGATCATAGAATTAAGTGGTGGTGTCAGGATTGCTCCAACATTCTGCTCCCTGACAAGGAGTGGGGAGCCAGGGTTTCCCCTGACAAGCCCCCAATAAAGGAGGCAGTTTCCCTGGGGGGGGGGGGGGGGGGATTCTAGACAAGTAAGCCTTTCTGCCCCCCCCCTCCCCCCTGGTAATCTTGAGCTGAGTACTGCATCCTGATTCCTGTGACAGGTACCAAGTTTGGGGGTGACAGGCACACAACTCTTGTTCCTGTCACAATGACAGACTCCAAAAAAAGATAATTTTAGACTTGCCCTTTTGTGGTCTGGATTAAGAATTTTTCCAGATTTTAGAAGGTTTGAATTTGGACTTCACTTTTATGTGTGGATTTGTAAAACTTAGCATTTCTGTTGCATATCTTGGTAAGCATTATTGACGTCAAAGTTCAAACTTCTTTTTAGTTCACCTGACTGAAAGGCAATGCAAGCAAAAGCAAAAGCCATAACATAATTCCATCACTGCATCCATCATGAATCTTCTCTGAAAACCAATGACTCGATTTCAGGAAAAATGTGCGTGATGGTTGGAGTGAAGCATTTCGTCTGTTCAATCAAGTTGCTGTGCCTAATGGGGAGGAGACTGGGGGAAAATTCACTCAATTTTTTTTAAAAATCCTCTTTTCATGACCTGATGAAGGCATCGACTTGAGATTTGAAATCTTTCTTACTTTTGAAATATATTAACCCTTTACCCAACATAACGGCCAAAACCGGCCAGTGCTATTCACAAAAATCACCAATTAATTTTCAATATATTTTCATTTTTTGTCTCAAAAACATAGGTTATGACCCCTCGTTGGAACGAGCTCGTCGAGCTCGTTCCAACGAGGGGTCATAACCTATGTTTTTGAGACAAAAATTGAAAAAATTTACTTATTCAAGAATATTTTTTGCACGTGTCGTCTGCTTTTCATGTTACGTAAAGGGTTAACAAATATGCTCAAAGACTGAGGAGTAATATTTGTAGTTGACCTAGGAAGGGCAGTATTGTTGGCTCTATTCAAATTGTTGCACAATATATGTGACTTAACATTTACTTGATTTTTGTTACACAATTAGCTGGCACCTCTAGGAGGTACCATTTAAGTTGAAAATGGATATCGAACACTATTTTGTTTTTCACTGAACTGCACACCAATAGTTGCTGATGTTTGAATGCAGCATTCTTAGGAAAAGTACAAGAAAGCCTGCAAAATATATACAGATCAGATTTAACATGGAGTCCTGTATGCAGGGATTCTGCTGCCCTTGTCCATGCAGTTGGGAAATTTGCATCATGAAGACTCATTTGGGAATTACTTTTGGATTGGATGAGAAGAAACACACAAAAAGAAGAAATACTACATTCAAAATGAACTGAGAACACTTTAACTGGTAGAGTGCTGGAAGCCCATATTTGGGCTTTACTGTGAGGTGAAGGTACTGCAACTTGATGTGCTTCGTATTATCTTTGAAGTAATATTATTTAGTCTGTAGGGACATGTCTTATAATTTATGGGAGAGTGCCTGTAGGCACTCTCCCATAAATTGTAACAAGGCAAAGACATGTGAACAAATTTTGATGGCCAAAAATAATTCAGCACTCTACCAGTTAACGGCTTCATTCTGTAGCTTTGCAGTTGTGTCTTGGCAAGTCTTGGCTAGCTATATAAGCAGACATGCTTAGAAACAACTGACAAGATTCTTAAAAATGTAACTTAGATCTAACAATTGCCTGTAGGGGCACCTGTTGTTGCAGTAAAATGTGACCAAAATCTGAATTAGTTTTTTAAGGGTAAAGAAGAACCCGGGAGCACGGTGGCTGAGTAGGTAGAGGTGCAGGCTGCAAGCCGAGAGGTCCTCGGTTCGAATCCCACCTGCGGCAACCGCGTTGTGTCCTTGGGCAAGACACTTCATCTCCATTGCCCGCGTGGGGGCATGGTGGCGTTGTGTACTAAGGCGTACTGCACATCGATGGTGCACTTGTCTTCAACCAATGCTAGTCTGCTTGTGTGGAGTTCGTATGTTGGGGAGCTGACAGTTGCTCGCCGTTGCTCGGTGGTTCTCTCCGGGTACTCCGGCTTCCTCCACCCGTAAAACTGTCGCGGTCATGATTAGCCATTGTGCATAAATATGTGACCTCAAACACCAATAAATAAATAAATAATAAGAAGAACCCTGTTTGCGCTTGAATTCAGGCACTTTTTTATGCTTCATTAGGTTGCTAAGTATTGATTCTTTGAGGACTTATGGCCACTCAGATCAGAATACCAATTGTAAATTAACCCTTTACCCAACGAATCGCCCGCATCCGCCCACGTAATATGCAAATTCAGCAGCTAAAAAAATATTATTTTTTGAAAAATTTCAACAAAACCATATCATGTGACCTCTCTTTGGAATGAGCCCATCGAGCTCGTTCCAAAGAGGGGGTCACATGATATGGTTTTGTTGAAATTTTTTGAAAAAATTTAAAAAATGGTATTTAAAATAATATATTTTGAAATCGTCTGCGTTGGTAAAGGGTTTAAAGTGTTTTGGTGAAAGGGAAATGAGATTGTGAGAAATTTTGGTTTGAAATGGGAAAGTCATGCCCAAATGCCATTGGGGAAAACCAGCCCATAATCAGCCCCTGTAGATGCCCAAAAGAATCTCTACATATGAGTTCTCAGTTTTGAATACATGTGCAGTGGTACAGTTGAACCCTGTTAATTATAATAAGCTACATTGGAAGTGAAAATTATTCAATTTACAGGAGTATTCAGTTCACAGAGATTTAATCACTTTCCTGTATTCTCGAGATAAACTGAACATTTATTCTATTACATCTTGTTTGACAGAGCTCATTGTCAAACAAGATATTTAAGAATTGAATGCAATTTTTATAATCTTTATTGGAGTATGAACGTGTGGGAATGGGTACAAATTATGTATGAATCCCAAATTCGTACATAATTTGTACCCATTCCCACACGTTCATACTCCAATAAAGATTATAAAAATTGCATTCAATTCTTATAATTACATTCCGTAACTGCTTAAACTACTTTTTACCAAACAACAAAGCAGAAAGACGAAATAAAACATGTACGAACAAACGAGGCGAAAAACCACCCTCACACAAAAGACAAAGCGCACAACTCTGATTTTTAATTTTCACAACTTTAGAAATTGAAACGAGTATTTTAGTAACTGGCTTTATGCCACAGTTGGGAAAAGAAACAGCAGCGGAGTTGATCATTGCGAGGGGCGCTAAAAGTTAAAAACCCACCCAAACACCGCCGGAATTACATTCTGCCAAATGCACTCTGCCGTAAATGCGGGTCAAAGTTCGACCAAATGTATTCATTGGAAAATGAATTACATTTGGTCATGACGTTTTCATCCAGCTGACCAATAGGAATTGAGTATTTGGACCCAAAATGTATAACTACATTAACAATGTAATTATAATAGATTAAATGCCTGTATTGTCTGTACTGATGCTAAATATGTCTATAAACAAGTGTAATTTTAAGACTGAGCATTTATTCTGTTATACAGGATGGTCGCCGTGGACTGGTCACTTTCCACGGTTTGGCAAAATTTCCATGGATGCAATAATTTTAAATTACAAACTCTAATTATAGGAATAACCATCAAATAACTAAAGTAATGAAGCACCAGGTACAACCTGGTGCTTCATTAATTAAAATTTTGCTAATACAGTACAATCCTCTTAATTGAATATCCATTTTGCTAGTGAAAATTATTCAATTAACAGGAGTATACAATTTAACAGGGATTTGGTCAGTTTCCTGTGTTCTGGAGGTAAACTGAGCATTTATTCTATGATATCTTGTTTGACAGAGCTCATAGAGCTCTGTCAAACAACATATAATAGAATAAATGCCTGCATTGGATGTAGTGAGGCCAAAAAGGTTGATAAATAAGGGAAATTTGGTGCGTGTCACAGTAATTTTTTCAACATATTACAAAAATTTATATACAATTAACAGGAGTTTACTCCACAACCCATATGCAATTAACAGATCAAATTTGTACTGAAGGTATGGTAAATGGTTTTGTGTTTGAAAATTATATTCAATTAACAGGGATATACAATTAAGAGATATCCAATTAAGTCGGCTCCACTGTACTTGTAAAATCTCACTTTTCTGCGTGTTTTGGGCCAAACTTGTAGGACGAAATGTCTCTTAATTTCTCCTTTTTCATCCACAGTGGCAACCTTGTCATCTGATTCAACAGCAAATGAACAATTCCTGCAGGACAGCCTATCTTAGCATTTTTTCTCAGAAACTCTCCTGACCTGTATAAGAATAAATGTACTTATCCAATAAGAAATTTCCATGAATTTTGGGGGCGAGGGGGGTATTGCAACAGTTGATCCTCTTTGCGATACCTTGTTGTATATGAAGCATGATCAGTGTATTGCTGGGTTTTTGGTTCAGTTTTTTTCAAAAACTTGACATATTACTTGAAGTCACTGCTTGGGCAGGCAGATGTTACCATTCTCGTTGGCGCGATAACTTGGAACAAATATCAATGGATTTGTTCAATATTTGGTATGTGAGACTTTTTAATGTCTTGAAGGAGTTTGAAAATTGGTACGGTTTAGCTTTTTTGAGTGGAGTTTTGGCCCTTAATTAGTTAATTTTTGCCTGCAATGACTTGAACAAATATCAGTGGGTTCGGTCAATATATGGTATGTTAGACTTTCTTAATGTTTTGAATGAGTTCGTAAGCTGGTACAGTTCGGCCATACTGAGCAGAGTTATGGCCCTCATGATAACTTGGAACAAATATCAATGGATTTGGTCAATAATAATTGGTATGTGAGACTATCTTAACATTGTCTTAAAAGCAGTTCAGCCACAATGAGCCTTTAATTAGTTAATTTTGGCCTCTCTTCAGTTTGTCAGTGTGATGACTTGAACAGATATGAATGGATTTGATTTTCTTACAATGACAACCCTTGCAGATGCAAAAAAACATGCCGTAACATCGGAGATGTGTAATCCTTATTAAACTATTATAAATTCTGTATCAGAACAGGTTGTTTCAGTTTAAATTTCCCTTGACTTTTATAAACAAGATTTTTTTTTCAGAAACAACATTTATTTTCATTAAATAAGTCTCATGATTTGTTTATATTTTTTAGCTCACCTGACTTAAAGTCAGGATAAGCTATTGTGATCACTCACCATCCGTCACCTGTTGTCTGTCATCTGTGAACATGGTGTTTGCACCTTCTCCAAAACGCTGAACTGATTTCAGTTAAATTTGAGGTGATTGCTTGTTCTGACATCGCATTTTGTTTTTGTTTAAATCAATTTGCCCAACCCCATAGGGAGGGGGCGGGAGAAAATGCTCCAATTTTTTGTAAACATCTCGTGTACCAGTGGATGCAATGACATATTTGGTATGAAACTTCTTTTTGAGATGTAGAATCAAGTTTGTACAAGCATAGTTTATGGAGCAATATTTGCCTTTGTAATTAGAAGGGCAAGATTTTGGGCCCCGCCCAAAATTTCTGTTTTATGCACTAATGGTCCAAATTTGGTATGTGATATTATTGAGTCATGAATACTTGATTGATGCGAAAAACATTTCCTGTGTTGCCGTGGGAGCCCTAGGAGCTAAAAATAGAAATATTTCCAAACGCTCATATTTCCAAAACCACATGGAACATAGAACTGTTGTTTGGTACGAAGCATCCTCAGGACGAGTAGAATGGAATGGTAAAAACAATTGACAGCAGTTGAGTCAGGGTGTTCTTTTGGAAGGGGGTGGGGGGGGGGGGGGGGGGGGGCATTGAAAAAATGATGATTCAGCATATTTCCAAAGATTAAAAAAAAATTCTTCTCTGGAGCCACTAATCAGCTTTTGATATTTGGCATACAACATGGGAGGAGGGGGGTGTCAAATACAAGTTGTTGTTTTTAAATTAAGCCCCTTTGGTTCATATTTGGGCTCAATACAGGAGCCTGAATTTTAATTTGAGGCAATATGATGAATAATCTTTAAAATTTGCTGCTGTAAAACTACTGGTTAGAATCTTTTGATATATGTTGTTCAAATCAAGCTCACCGGTTAATAACTGGACTCTCAATGGGAGCCCAGATTTTAACTTAATGCAATATGGGGAATAATCTATAAAAATCTTCTTTTTCAGATCCACTACTTCAAATCTATTGATATTGAGTATGCAGTATTCTTACGGTGGTCAGGTTCAAATTTCTTCAAAGCAAGTCCCTCAGTTAATATTTGGGCCATATTCCCTATGGAGGCCAGAATTTTAACTTAGTGCAATATGGGGAATAATCTTTAAAAATCATCTTTAGATCCACCAGTCAGACTCGTTTGATATTTGGTATATAGCATCCTTAGGGAGGTTAGATCTAATTTTGTTCAAACCAAGTGCCTGGGTTAATATTTGGGCTTCCTATTGGAGCCTGAATTTTTACTTAGTGCAATAAAAGGAATAATCTTTAAAACTACTCTTCTTCAACCAGTCAGAATCTTGTTCAACTCAAGTCCATTGGTTAATAATTGGGCTTCGTAAGGGAGCCCAAATTTTAAGTTAGTGCAATATGTGGGATAATCTTCAAAGCAAGTCCCTCAATTCATATTTGGGCTCCCTATGGGGGCCCGAATAATTTTCATCTTAGTGCAACAGGGGGAATAATCTTTATTATTATTTTTTTATTGGCGTTTAAGGTCACATACTTATGCACAACGGCTAATCATGACCGTGACAGTTTTATGGGTGGAGGAAGCTGGGAGTACCCAGAGAGAACCTACAAGCAACTGTCAGCTCCTCAACATTCTAACTCTGTTCAAGCTCCGCTGAAGCAGGGTTAAGTGGTTGAAGACGTGCACCATCGACGTGCGGATACCTTGGTAACAGCATCATCATTGTGCCCTGATGTAGGCATCTGGGATGAAGTGCCTTTCCCAAGGACACAACAAGGGTCGTCCTGAAAGGGGATCGAACTCAGGACCTCCAGTATAGAAGTCCAACAGTCTACCACAGAGCCACCAGAATAATCTTCAAAAATCTTCTTCAGTCCCACCAGTCAGAATCTTTTGATAGTTGGTATACAGCATCCTTGGGGAAGACAGATTTAAGTTTGTTCAAATGAAGTCTCTGGGTTAATATTTGGGCTTCCTACTGGAACACAAATTTTAACTTGGTCCAATTTGAGGAATAATCTTTAAAAATCTTCTTCTTGTGATCCAATCAGAATCTTTTGATATTTTGTATACAGTATCTTTTTAGGGTTTAGAATCAGTTTGTTCAAATAAAGTCCCTGGGTTGATATCTGTGTGTTCTGGGGGGGGGGGGGGGGGAGGGGGGGTTGGAGGGTGTCAACTTTTAACATAGTGCAGAATTGGTAATATTCTCAAAAACATCATCTTCAAAACCACCAGTCAGAATATTGTGATATATGTTATACAACATCCTTCAAGTTTGTTCAACAAGTCCCAAGGTTGATATTTGGACTCCCGAGATTTGCAATACTGAAAATCTGGGCATTATTTCAGTTGTAGCATCCCAATACTAGAAAAAAATGTTCTGGTGTGGACAACAGAGTTAAATAATTAAATAACTTCATTCCTCTGTTGTGTTAATCTGCCATAGATACTAATTAAATCCTTCTGTAAATAACTTTGGTCACGTGGCGCCTACGGCCCAATGGGCCTCTTGTTTAACATATTCTTCAGCATATCTGTTGCTTTGTCATTGGTGTGCAAGCCAAACTTGAAGAAAATCTTTGATCTGAATTATATGGCATGGCCTTGATGCTACAAATTGATTATCTAAAAAAACATTTTCAGGCCTGTGAACCACTTGATAAATTATTAATTCTTCACTTTTATCTGAAGAAGTAAAAAAAAATTTATCAATTGTTCGTTCAATTTTTAAATATTTAAAGGGAGTAAAAACTACCAATTATTCGACCAAGAAAAGTACTAATCAATTTTGCTGTGGTCGATTAATAGTCAGTTGATCAAATATTCATATCGGCCCAACTTTAAACATAAATAAATAAAGGAGGTGTTTAAATTGGTCAAATTTGGGGACAATGCAGACTTACCAAATCAGTTGCTGTTGGGTCCCATTGAAGAAAATGTTTGTTATACTAACTGTCTGATATGCCATATTTTTCTACTTTCCAAGGCTTGAATGGTGTCGCATGATAATACTATTAATAATAATAATAATCTATAGAGGCCTAATTCCAGATATGATAACTTTTTACTGAATCAGAACAGGTGTCTCCACATGCAATCTCTCAGTAAACTTGAAAGTTTCATTATGAGTACCTTGGTAGTTGTTCTTTGGCAAGTCTTGGCTGCCAATACAGTGGAGTCCACTTAATTATATATATATATATATCTCTTAATTGTATATCCCTGTTAACTGAATATAATTTTCAAACACAAAACCATTTACCATACCTTCAGTACAAATTTGATCTGTCTAATTGCATATGGATTGTGGAGTAAACTGTTAATTGTATATAAATTTTTGTAATATGTCGAAAAAATTACTGTGACACGCACCAAATTCCCCTTATTTATGAACCTTTTTTGGCCTCACTACATCCAATACAGGCATTTATTCTATTATATCTTGTTTGACGGAGCTTTATGAGCTCTGTCAAACAAGATATAATAGAATAAATGCTCAGTTTACCTCCAGAACACAGGAAACTGACCAAATCCCTGTTAATTGTATACTCCTGTTAATTGAATAATTTTCACTAGCAAAATGGATATTCAGTTAAGAGGATTCTACTATATAGGCATATAAGACTTGCCAAGAAACAACTGCAAAGTCACAGGATACAGTTATCAGTGTCTAACAAAAAATGTTTAGTAATCTTTAGGCCTTTAACCCTTTACCCAATGCAGACGATTTCAAAATTTATTATTTTAAATATTTTTTAAATTTTTCGAAAAATTTCAACAAGACCATATCATGTGACCCCTCTTGGGAACGAGCTCGACAAGCTCGTTCCAAAGAGGGGTCACATGATATGGTTTTGTTGACATTTTTTGAAAAATAATATTTTTTCAGCTGCTGAATTTGCATATTACGCGGGCGATTTGTTGGGTAAAGGGTTAACTGGTTGAGGGCTACATTATTTTTGATGGTCTGAATTTGTACATCAAAATTTGTATTATTACAAATTATTGAAGAGTGCCCTTATTTATACAGTGGAGCCCTCTTAATTGGATATCTCTTAACTGAATAACCCTGTTAATTGAATATAATTTCCCAACACAAAACCATTTACCATACCTCCAGTACAAATTTGTCCTGTTAATTGAATATAGGTTATAGAGTAAACTTAATTGAATAAAAAATCTTGTAACCTGTTGAGAAATTACCCTGACTTGACCCAGTTTTCTTCGTTTATAGGTCTATATGGCCTCAGTCCATCCAATACAGGCATTTAATCTATTATATCTTGTTTAACAGAGCTCATGGAGCTCTGTCAAATGAGATAGAATAAATGCTAAGTTTTTCTTTAGAATACAGGAAAGTGACACAATCCTTGTTAATTGAATACTCCTGTTAATTGAATATTTTCATTGGCAAAGTTTCTATTCAATTAACAAGATCCCACTGTATAAACAAAATTTTATTTGTGTTTGACTGAATATGAAACATGAGCAAGGAAAACGTTGGCTTTTGCTATGGTGCCCTCATTTTTTTCAAAGCCCTGATAGTAGCTTCTAGCACTCAACCAGTTAAGGGAGTGGTTCCCAAGGATCAATGCTAGATGTATGTATTGTTGATTTGGAATACACATGTCTGGGAATTGTTAACCCTTTCCCTATTGAATCGAACGCACCTGCCCACATAATATACAAATTTAAATTTCAAAAAAGACAAACTATTTTTAACAAAATGTCAACAAAATCATATGTGACCCCTCATTGGAACGAGTTCATTCCAATGAGGGATCTTATGATACAGTGTTGAAATATTGTGATACATGTATATTTAAAAAAAAAAACAGCTGAAATGAATTTTGATACCATGTGCATTGGGTGATGGATTAATAAGTCTCTGCACAGCTACAAACTGCCACTTTTATATTCAGCACTCAACCAGTTAAGGGAGTGCTTCCTAAGGATCAATGCTAGATGGATGTATTGTTGATTTGGAATACACATGTCTGGGAATTGTTAACCCTTTCCCTATTGAATCGAACGCACATGCCCACATAATATACAAATTTAAATTTCAAAAAAGACAAACTATTTTTAACAAAATTTCAACAAAATCATATGTGACCCCTCATTGGAACGAGTTCATTCCAATGAGGGATCTTATGATACAGTGTTGAAATATTTTGATACATGTATATTTAAAAAAAAAACAGCTGAAATGAATTTTGATACCATGTGCATTGGGTGATGGATTAATAAGTCTCGGCACAGCTACAAACTGCCACTTTTATATTAAGTAGTGCCAATTGCATTCTTTATTGAGAACTCTACTGGACACTGTATTTATGTTGACAATGTTTTTACATCATTGTTGGCTGTCTGTACAGGCAACCAACAATGAATTTGAAACACTGTAAAATCATCCGCTGCTATGTACATGTATATTAGATGGTTATTGTTGTCAAATTAATATGAGAATTTAAGGATAAGTTGGTGTTTTTGTCCATTGAAAAATGCATGCACATGGCACGTGATTTTTAGGAAGATTCTGAGACTGCTTCGCAAGGATCAATCTTAGATGCAGACTGAATGCCCGTTTTTTTTTTATTATTATGTTTAACAAAATTTTTGACAGCCCAGGGTCACCTTGTGTCGGGCTGTTTTATGGATGAAGCTGGAGTACCCAGAGAGAACCACCAAGCAGTGGTAAGCAACTCAGAATCTCCAACATAATAACTCCACACAAGCAGGGTTAGCATTGGTTGAAGACAAGTGAACTGTTGACGAGCAGTATGCCTCAGAGCACAGCACCACAGTGCCCCTATGTGGGTAATCAGGATCAAGTGCCTTGTCCAAGGACACGAAGCAGTTACCCCCTGCTGTGATCGTGCTGAATGACTGTATGGGATTAAGTGGTATGGCTACACCAGAAATGTTTTACCCTTCTCCAAATGTAATAGCTATATGTTGCCAGCACTATTGACAAAAATGGCCATTCAAATTTTATAACTTTTGCCTCCAAAATATAGCTTATAATCCCTCAATGGAACAAGTACATAGAGATTTTTCCAACGAGGGATCATACTGTGTACCCTTAAGGGCTTAATTCTGGTTTTGCTCACTTTTTACTGCAGCTGAAAAGTGCCTCAACATGTGATCTCTGGGTAAATTTGAAAGTTATATTCTAAGTATCTTGGCAGGTGTTTCTTGGCAAGTCTTGGCTGCCTTTTTAGGCAGCCAAGACTTGTCTAGAAACAACTGCAAAGTCACAGAATGTAGACTATCAAAGTGTAGCAAAAATGCATAAAAATCTCCAGGCCTTCAAGGGTTAAGCTAAAATTTAAATTTTTAGCTGAGACGAGCAGCTCTATATGTGGCAATGTCGGTCGGTCTGTCTGTCTGTCTGTCTGTCGGTCGGTCTGTCTGTCACCAACGAGTTTAAAAAACACCATAACTTCTAAAATACTTGATGGAATGACACGATACTTGGTATGCAAGTGTATCTTCATGATGTCTACACCCTCTCAATAGTGCATGTCATTCAGATAATTTCTGTCACATTTATGGACTTGTCACAAACAAGTTTTTTTAACACCAACAAGTTTATTTTGTCACCAACGAGTTTTAAAACATCATTGGCGTTGCACAAATCGTCGCAGCTTTGGCACTGTGATAGTGCGCTCTAGTTATAGTTATTCAAGAATTTGGGGGGGGGGGGGGGGGGTATGAACCATACCATGCTTATAAATTGGCAAGTAATGGTAGGAATGGTTTGAATCCATTGCTTGATCAAGTTTCAGAAGACCCTCTGTTAACTGTTCATAGATTGGTGTGGATCATGATGACAGGGTGAAATGTGTTCAATAGTAATGCCCAACCCTAGAAGAGCTAACGATTTCGATCTAAAATACTTAAGACAGTTTTCCAGAAGTACTTGTTTTAAAATCTTGAAGAATAAAGCAGAAATAACAGATTTTAGATGATAACTTGCTTTCCAGTGTTGAATGTACGTGATTTGATGAGATAAATTTTTCTTTTTGCAAGTTTATATCACCTTTCTTCTGACTTTAATGTTTCTGTAAATTATTGAACTTATGTTTGCATGTTTGTAATGTAATTTTTGTGTAAAACCAATGACCTTTTTTGGAGTGTCTGTCACTATTTCTTGTGAAAATTTACAAAAGCATTTTTGTCTACTATGTAAGTGTGGTAGATGAGACTTTTAGTGGAGTTTTAAAGTCCCAGTCCTGTCATCTGGAGATGAGCAATCGCCCTTGCCGTTATATGTCCTGTCTGATTCAAGTAGCAAATATGCACAAAGATAAATCTTGATAAGCTAAGGGATTCTAAAAGATGTTTTTACCTAGTCTAATGAATCCAGTCTCTTTTAACCCATTTTTGGGCTGGGTAATTTTTCAGAGATTGGCAATATAACGAAAAAAGGAACTGATACCGATATCACGGGGAAACCGAAAAATTGAACCGAACTAATCATTGAATACCGGTTCATTTTCATAAAAGAAGTGACTGTTTTCAGGTTTGTTAACCCTCATTGGACTGGGCAGCTGTCCTGTATTTCCATTAGATTACAACCTGTACATATCCAATTGCTTCGCAGTGATTTCTAGTCAAGTCTTGGTGTATATTCAGGCAGCCAAGACTTGAAGAGCAATCACAGTCCAGGTGATTTGTCTATTGTTAGCAGGACTTCCTAAAGATGGCATGGTCAGGGCACCTGCTCTGAGATCGCAAAAGCCTGAAATGTTTTTTTTAAACATTAAGGTGTGTTTACATGTAGAACAAGTCACAAAAAATTACTGTAGATATAATTTGTGGTCGTAAAAGATTGCCACTGTTGAGCTCAATGACATTGGCATTATAGTGTTGTGGTAGAATGATACAACAACAACTTACTCTGTTTTTCCTGATGTAAATTCCTTTTTTGTACTATCAACAAATCCCAGTAAATAGATGATATGGAATGAGTGCTTTTCTCATAATATTTATGAAACGAGTCTAAGAATTTTCCGTTTTGTCGAGCCTCTGGCGAGCCCAAACGCAATATTTGTACGAGTTTTAAAAATATCATATGAGAAAAACACTTATTTCATATTCTATTTATCATATGACACACACATACACACAAATTAGCCACTTAGTATGATTTTTAACCCATCACCTAACTTGAGTTGCAGACGGCACTTGGAAAAAACATCCTTGTATAACTAAAAATTTTCATTTTTTGCTTCCAAAACATAGGTTATGACCCCTCATTGGAACAAGCTCGTTGAGCTTGTTCAAATGAGGGGTCATAACCTATGTTTTGGAAGCAAAAAGTGAAAATATAAAAAAAAATGAATGCGTTTTTCTTGTAGGTAAAAGATTAATACAATATAACCCACCCTAAATAGGACAGATAACGTAAATTCTCCCTACTGAAATTATGCAAATGTTACCCAGTTGTATTTTGTTTAGCCAATCAAATTGTCCAGTTTCGAAATTGACCAATGAAAGCTCCCAACTCTAATTATGAAAATGTGGCCCAGTTGTATTTTGTTCAGCCAGTCAAATTGTCTAGTTTTGAAATTGACCAATGAAATTGACGGAAGGCTTTATTTTTCACTGATTAATATGAAAACAAAATATCAAATATTTTAAAGTGAACAAAACAGACGAGTCATATGATAAAGTTAGATACCGAATACCCCCCTAAAAATACCAAAATCGATACCAAGCTCAAAATTCCAAAACCACCCATCTCCAGTAATTTTCCAGAATTTTTACGACATACCACACCTTGTAAATTTAGCACCTTATCAGTGATTTCTAGCCAAATCTTTGCTGCTTCAAGGGAAAGCTAAAATTTCACTAGAAACCACTGCTACGGTAATCTAACTAATATTCACATGACCTCTTATTGATTGTATGTTAAAGCATCTGTTTTGAGCCCATAGAATTTGTCAGAGTGGGATAAAGAACTTTTGATGATTAACAGTTCTCAATGGATGGTATGAACTGGTTGAGTGCTTGAAGCCACTATCATGGCTCTATTGAAAAGTGCTGAAAGCCACTATAGTACACTGTACACGATAACTTTTTTTCCCTGAACTTTGAAAGTGGGCAGCATTTGTTTAAATGATTGACTAATCTTGATTTTATACATGTATAGCAGTCAGGATGCATAAAGTGGCCTTAACCACCCAATAAATACGCAGAACAAGATGCGTGCAGAACAAGATGCACGTGTGAATGGGTTAATCAATACAGTTAAAACTAGAAGTCTTGTCACGAAATGTGCGCTTATCTAGGCTTAATTGTGCGTAGGAATTGCGCGCAATTGCCATATCAAATGGCATCCAAAGCACGGCCGGTTCACCTGGTTACTCATGGCAAGCACAGGCAATGTTTCTGCCAATGGACCTCCGGGTTACCCGGAGGTCCATTAGCAGAAACATTGCTTGTGCACAGGCCGCATGTACACAATTTGATAGCCTTACTATGGTCATAACGCGTAGATTAACATGCAGATCAACGTTCTAAATGTGCGCATTTCAGGATAGGACTTCTAGTTGTAACTGTATGAGTGCTAACATGGAAGATAAAACAACAGGCCATAGGCCTCGAGTTTTATACTTCCATGATGGCATAAGTCCCATATCGATTAACCCAGGGCTGGGAGGAGTTAAAATTTCCCTTAACACGTTAACGTGTTAAATATATCTGCGTTAACGTGTTAAATGACGTTAAATGTTAAAGTGAACAAAATTGTAGTATAACAGACCAATTCCGGCTATTTTTGCTGACTTGATCTTGAATCTGATTGAACTTACGTACACTATTAACCCTTTTAACTCCAGTGGTATCTCCCATCCCAGTTCAATGGCAGCAATTAGAAGAGTCCATACTCATTATTTGGGGTAGACCAATCAATATTTTCAACGTGCAGCCTTGGGGCTGCACGTTGAAAATACTGATTGGTCTACCTCGCCGATTCACTGAACAGCCGACCTATAATGTAATGGCGTTATGAAGTGTCATGTTCCTGGCCGGGAAAGTGGCCGCCTGGATTCAAATGGTCAATATAGTTCTCTCGACAATGCGGCACAGTTTCAGTTAACTGAGTGAGACGAAAAAGTAGATGCCCTATTCAAATACATTAGATGACTCACAATGAGTACAAAATCATTCCTGATGCACCCTAACAAACTTCAAAGTTATAAATGTTAATAACTTAGTTAAAAAATTTTTAACTTTGTTAAAATAATTTAACACGTTAACGTTTGAAACGTTAACTGCTCCCAGCCCTGGATTAACCCGTTCACACACGCATGTCATTCTGTGTTTATTACATGCCTTCACGCCTATAAAAGCAATTATTAGAAGGACACTCATTAATTCATTTGCCAACTTGTCCCCTGAGTTCCAGTGAGTGCTATGTGCCAGTGGGTACATAGAACACATTGGAACTCTGGAGACAAACTATCAACTAGAAGAACACATTTTATCGCCAACCAAATTTGCGAGCAAAAACCTATGTTACTATTTTTAGCTATTATTAGCGATTCAGATTGTAATTGCGGTGCATGATTTGTAGAAAATTCCAGTGAAATTTTGCTTCTATTTAAAAAATAGTCCGTGAACGATTTTCGTTCGACACAAGTGTGCGGAACGGATTTTCATTTTCCTCATGGTTTAGTGTTGCTGTAGTTGGAGATTTCATAGAACAGGCATGTAATAAATAATAAAGGGAGTTCTAGTGAGCACACTCCCTCCAAGGTTAATGATCCAAGTTTGGTGAAACTTCTCATACTTGATTATTTACAAATGATGTAAAAAAACATGAGTTTTTTTGTGAGTCGAAATAATTTTTGTGTATTTATAAAAAAAACATTCTGTTAAGAACAGTCAAGTGAAAATCATGTATAAATCTGTCTTACATTGAGAGGCAAAAACATAATGTGTGTAAATATTGCTCATTTATTTCTAGTACTTGAGGAGCATGTCTGTAGCAGCACTTTTGTTTCTTTATGTTATTGTAGCAGGGTTTAATCCAAGCTCTACCTGAGAAGAACCCCAGAAATGAAGTAGTGCTTGTTTGCTGTGGTAAACAAGCTCTGTTTTACTGGCAAAATAGAACCCAGTGATCAATGCTTGGGGTAGAAAAGTACACAAAAATGGGCAACATGGGTATAAATGATTGGCTGGACTTCACTTTATAACAAGCGATTAATTGAAAATAGAATGTTTTTATTTTTGGAATTCACAAAAAAAATCCCAACAAGTGGTCTTAAGCTGAGTTTGAATAGTACTGGCTGGTTTTCACCATTACATTGGATAAAGAATTGATTTTGATGAGATTTACTCTAAGGCTGTACAGTGCACAGGGTTAGTTATTCTGTTAGAAATGAAATTATTTTTATAACACAAAAGTGTGACTAACCCTGTGCACTGCACAGGGTTAGTCACACTTTCGGGTTATAAAAAATTGGTAACTGCCATATCACATGCTACATGAAAATATATAATGACTAAGACCGTAAAGATGAATAGGGTAAGTTGGTTGTATGTTGTCGGGTGCAGGATTCAAGGAACTGTTGGAAATACTTGTACTGGATTGTGGAAATTTTTTTTAAAGTGAATTCAAAAAATGAAAACATATTCTATTTTCAATTAATAGCGTGTTTTTATATCCATGTTGTGATCACAATTAGCCATTCTGCAGAAATATGTGCCTTCAGACAGCAATAAATAAATTATTGAAGGGCTTTTAGAGGATAAATTTCTTCCCCATTCCAAGTGTAAACGAGGCAGTAAAATTCCAGACTGAATTGATCATCTTTTACCTATCAGTTATTTAATCCAATTCGCAAGGAGTCCCAAGCCTTCAACATATGATATGCATCGCGTACCGTTCTGACCTGGGTTATAAGTCCATAATCGAAAATAAGCAGACCTACCAACTTTTCAGATTTCAGCCAATGACAGCCATGCTGGTATATGTAAGTTGTTACAGTGAAAAAGAACACCTTACCCAACTCACAATTTGTTAATTTAATTATTTTTTTTTCAAATGTTTCAAAACGTTTCAACAAAACCATATCATGTGACCCCCTCATTGGAACGAACTCGTTCCAATGAGGGGGTCACATATGGTTTTGTTGAAATTGTTTTACAGTTTTTTTTTCAACTGTTCAGTTTGTAAATTACGTCGGTGCATGCTGCCAATTCGTCAGGTAAATGGTTAATGCATCTTTGTATGATATTGACCAAGCCACCTAAATTTGTGTAAACTTTGCATCCAAATTCTTTGCAGGCTCAACCTCTCATAATAAGTCCACCCATATACTTTTGCCATCTTTTACTTCATGCACCCACCCCCTTGTTTCTCCTGGGTCTTCGCAGAAGGCATGAAACTACCATAGATTATGTTTTTAAATGTAGGGAGGGTGTTGCCAGGGCTGCTTTAAGAACCTCAATTCCAGGAATCTCATTAGATCTGTATTGCCTTCTAAAATGGCAGGCACAACAGATCTTTTGTGGAATTTGGAATTATGATGTAGCTTGCTCTTACGTGACAGGTTTTGGTGAACCTAGCTCCAAACAAGACCTTTCCTCATTTCCATGGATTAAACCCTGTTGTAGCTGTTACTTAATGTAGCTTGACCCATGTCTTGCCACACTTTTATCATACAACTGCCACCAAACCATCTATTTTCAACAGATGCAGTGTGCAACTTCATGTGTAAGTCTTTGACTGAATAGTCATCAGACAGCAATTTTTTTTCATTTGTGATATTCTTGACGCAGATGCTGTTTTGGGGTGTTTTTTTTTCAAAATGTTTGTTTGAAACATGTCTCAAAAGGTAGCCAACTTTTTTGCATTTTCTGAATTTCGTTGAAAAACATGGCCACCAGTGGCCATCTTTAATTTGGCTCATAAATTGTCAAGAATTTTATTTGCACACCGTACAGCTGCACCTCTCACCCGATCCTTTTCAAATTTTATATGTAGCTTTAGGTGTAATATCTAGATGGGTGCTATCAAATTTTCTGAATTTCATTGGAAAACATTGCCGACCAGTGGCCATCTTGGATTTGGCATATAAATTGTAAACAATTCCATTAGCACACCATACAGGCTGCATCCCTCAACCGATTTTTTTCAGATTTCAAATGTAGCTTTGTTGTGATGTCTTTTGTGTAGAAACTTGAGTGAATGATTTGGCATTACTTGAACTTTCAGTTCCTTCTTGGTCAAGTTGAATTACAGTGTCAATGACACTTTCATTAATTTATCAAATGTCTACTTGTGCCATACAGAATAAGTTATTTGATAATCTCAGATAGGGCCGCACGATATTCAAAACTGAATTCTGGTATCGGTATTCAAAAACACCGCAGTTTACCGGTATATTGAAAACTTCTCAGATATATGAACATAGGTACCACAATCGAGACTTGAGACATCACAATCGGAATGAATCAATATGCCTTGATGATGCAGTTCGAAAAATATTTACCCAACACAGACAATATCAAAATTTATTATTTTAAAAATCAGTTTATCGGATTTTTCCCAAAAACTTCTGCAAAACAATATCATGTGACCCCCCTAATTGGAATGAGCTCAACGAGCTCGTTCCAATGTGGGGTCACATGATATAGTTTTGTTGAAATTTTTAAAAATGTTTTTTTCAACTGTGAAAATTTGTATATTACGTGGGCGCATGCAGACGATTCCTTGGGTAAAGAGACAATATTCTTCATTTGGGGCTACAGTTAAAAAACTCAAGTCATCTTGAAAATTAAATTGTGGGTAAATAAATAATGACGATAAATCGATATTTTAGTCGAGTTGTGACAAAGTCAAACTCTACTTATAGTTTGATGAATGGCAGGCGGTTGGGCGGGCGGGCGTAAACAATTGGTTTCTGGATGATAACTTGATAATGGTTTGACCCACGTTCATGAAACTTCATAGGTTGGTTGGACTAGGTGAGTGGAAGACCCCTATTTATTTTGGACTCGCTAGGTCAAAGGTCAAGGTCACAGTGACCTTGAACATAATAAATCGTAAACAGTTTGTTTCTGGATGATAACTTGATAATGGTTCCACCCACGTTCATGAAACTTCATAGGTAGGTTGGCATTGGTGCAAGAAAGAGCCCTGTTTATTTTGGAATCACTAGGTCAAAGGTCAAGGTCACAGTGACCCTTCACATAGTAAATTGTAAACAACTGGTTTCCAGACAATAAGTTGATAATGACTAAACCCCACTTTTGTGCTGTCACAACTTGACATTGGATCTGTGATCCTATCGGCATTTTTGTAATTACACCGGTATTCAATCGATATTGGTTTAAATACCAGTATATATCGGTTTATCAATATACCGTGCAGCCCTGGGGGCGCGGTGGCTCAGTTGGTAGAGGTGCAGGCTGCAAGCCGAGAGGTCCTCGGTTCGAATCCCACCTGCGGCAGCAGCGTTGTGTCCTTGGGCAAGACACTTCACCCCGATTGCCTACATGGGGGCACGATGACGCTGTATACTGAGGCATACTGCACGTCGATGGTGCGCATGTCTTCAACCAATCTAACCCTGCCTGTGCTGCGGTGCAGAGTTCAGAGTTACGATGTTGGAGAGCTGACAGCTACTCGTCGTTGCTCGGTGGTTCTCTCCGGGTACTCCGGCTTCATCCACCCGTAAAACTGCCACGGTCACGATTAGCCATTGTGCATAAGTATGTGACCTTAAACACCAATAAATAAATAAATAAATACGTGCAGCCCTAATCTCAGACCTATTTCTTGTTCTCTTGTTTATTCTTTCATTCATTGCTGATGTAAGTTCTGGACATTACTTCTTGGAAAAAAGCACTGACGTCAGGAATTACAGTGGAACCCTGATAATTGAGTAGTCTCCCTGTCAATGAAAATTATTCAGTTAACCCTTTACCCAACGTGACTGCAAAAAACGGCCAGCACATTTCACAAAAGTTGTGAATTAATTTTTATTATTTTTTTCATTTTTTGTCTCAAAAAACGTAGATTATGACCGACCCTTCTTTGGAACGGGCTCATTGAGCTCATTCCAATGAGGGGTCGTAACCTATGTTTTTGAGATAAAAAATGAAAAAAAATTAGTTACTCAACAATTTTGTTTGCATTTTGTTTGCAAGTGTTGTCTGCTTTTCAGTTAACAGGAATTTGGTCACTTTCATGTATTCAAGAGAGAAACTGAGCTTTTATTCTTTTCTGTCTTGTTTGACAGAGCTAATTGTCAAACAAGATATAATAGACTGAATGTCTGTATTGGATTTAGGTGAATTGAGGGACCGTCAGAGTACTTTCTCAACATATTTCAAGATTTTTTATTCAATTAACAGTTGCTTACTATATAATTTGTATCCAGAGAAGAGCGAGTTCAGTTAATTAGCTGATTCCCCTCTGGGAACTCTGGGAATTGAAACAGTGCTTGTTTACTGTGGTAAACTATTCCTGTTTTACTGGTAAAATGGGACCCAGTCGCCAATGCTTGGGGTGGAAGTCCTCTAAAATGAGCAACATTGATATAAACAATTGACTGAACTTGACTTTAATCTACATTTTGTGGTATCAATTAACCATTATGCTGAAATATGTGACCTTAAACAGCAATAAATCAATAAATAAATTAACTCATTTTTGTATAATTTATTGTCAGATTGCTGAAATATTTATGCCCGTGATAGGGAGGCATCTTAAATCCGGGGTTGTCTGTCCATCCGATTTTATTTGTCCATCCGGAGCCATAACTCTATAATACTTGGGCGGATTTCCATGAAACTTTACACAAGGGTAAAGACCAATGGATGGATGATCGTTTGCACACAACAGCATGTTCTAATGACAAAGGTCAAGGTCACAGGAATGAGACAACTTAATTCTCTCACAGACTGTATTTGTCCACCTGGAGCCATAATTCTATAATTGGCTGACAAAAGTTGTCACCTGCTTACACACTTTCATCATTTACGGTCCCTGTGTGAAGTGTTTCATTGTTTAACCCTTTACCTAACCTGAAAAGCAGACGACACTTGGAAACAAAATTCTTGAATAGCTAATTTTTTTCATTTTTTGTCTCAAAAACATAGGTTATGACCCCTCATTGGAACGAGCTCGTTCCAATGAGTGGTCATAACCTATGTTTTTGAGACAAAAAATGAAAAAATAATGAACATTAATTCTGATTAATTGGCGATTTTTGTGAATAGTGCTGACTGGATTTGGTCTTTACGTTGGGTAAAGGGTTAAAAGGTTAATCTAGATCAGTTAACCCTTTATCCAAGAAAGTTAGTTTTTTTTTAAATAAACTAAATTCCACTCATGGGGGGAGGGGGGGGGGGATTTTTTTCCGCTATTTTCCAATAAAACCATTCAGATATCATTGTGAAGAGAACTTGCACATTACAGTACAAGTTGAAATAAGTTGTAATATAACTGCAATAAACTGAGTACACAGCTGCTTGTGTACTAGGAAGGCAAGAAACTGACATCATTTTCTGGAAAGCTCTTTGTTAGTTTCAGGTCTTAACAGTGTTGGAAGAGAAGGTTACATAGTTTTCAGCAGTGCTCGCCTTTTGTCTCATCTGTGAACATGGTGTTTGCACCGGCCCCTCCTAAAGCATTGAACCAATTTTCGTTAATTTAAGGTGATTACTTGTTCTGACATCACATTTTTTTTTCAAATCAACTTGCCCAGCCCCATAGGGAGGGGGTGGGGGAAAATCCTCCATTTTTGTTTTTTAAATCTCATGAACCATTGGGTACAATGACTTGATTTTTGGTATGCAGCTTCCTTTTGAGGTGTAGAATCAAGTTTGTTCAAACAGAGTTCGTGGAGCCCTGCCCAAAATTACTATTTTTTGAACCAATGGTCTGATTTGAACTAAATTTGGTGTGTGATATTATTGATAACAAAAAAAATATTTTCAAATGCCCATATTTACCAAACCACACAGAACAAAGAGCTGTTATTAGGTATGAAGCATCCTTAGGACCCGTAGAATTGAATGGTATAAAAAATATTGCCTTCAGTTGTGTCAGGGTGTACTGTAGGGGGGGGGGGGGCATAAAAAAAATGCTGAGTCAGCATATTTGCTAAAATTTGAAAAAAAACCTTCTCTTCAGAACCACCGATTAGAATCATTTGATATGTGGTGTGCAGCATCCGTAGAGGGGGCAGATACAAGTTTATTAAAATGAAGCCCCTCGGTTCATATTTGGGCTCAATACAGAAGCCCAAATTTTTAACATAGGTAATATAGGCAATAATCTTTTAAAAATTTTCTTCAGAACAACCAGTCAGAATCTTTTAATGTTTGGTGTATATCATTGTTATGAGGCTCAGATTCAAGATTGTTCAAATCAAGTCCCTCAGTTGATATTTAGCTTCCTGTGGAAGCCCAAATTTTAACTTAGTGCAATATGGTGGATAATCTTTAAAAATCTTCTCCTTCGGATCTCTCAGTCAGAATCCTTTCATATTTGTTATACATTATCTCTAGGGGGTGAGATTCAAGTTCGTTCAAACTGATTGCTTGGGTTGATATTCGTGCTCTCAAATTTTAAATTAGTGCAATATAATGGAATTTCTTTAAAAATCTTCTTCAGATTCACCAGTTAGAATCCTTTCATATTTGGTATACAACATCTCTCATTTGTTCAGATTGGGTCTATGGGTTAATATTTGGGCTCCCTATGGGAGCCCAAATTTTAACTTGGTGAAATGTGAGGAAATTTCTTCAAAAATCTTCTTCAGATCCACTTGTAAGAATACTTTCATATTTGGTATACATTTCTATGGGGGGGTCAGATTCAGATTTGTTCAAATCGAGTGTCTGGGTTAATATTTGGGCTCTCTGGGAGAGAGCTCCGTTCAAGCTCCGCTCAACCAGGGTTGCAGCAGTTGAAGATGTGTGTACCATCGATTTGCAGTACGCCTTAGTACACAGTGTCATCGTGCTCCCAGGTCGGCAACCGGGATAAAGTGTCTTGCCCAAGGACACAATGCGGGTCGTACTGGACGGGGATCGAACTCAGGACCTCTAGCATAGAAGTCCAAAACAGTCTACCACTGAGCCACCATGCTCCCTATTTATAGAAATAAAATACCTCAAGGTTCCACCTTAACTTTGTCTCCACTTAGTTTTTGAAGAAATATCATTTTCGTAGATTTTTATTTTCACAGATTTTCGGCTTTAATTAATGAGAGTTTCTGTTTATTTCAGATAATTCCGATATCTTCCACTCTCATCCCTGTGTATCAATTAGGTTGAATATGTACTGAAGGTATGTTAAATGGTTTCAGGTTTTGAAGTTATATTCAATTAACTGGGTTATTCAATTGAGGGATATCCAATTAAGAGGTTCCATTGTAATTCAAATCCTGGCTTTATCAGTGAAGAGAAATGAGAATTTGAATTTTTTGTGCTTTATTTTCTATTTATTGAACTCATAAAGTATATATAAAGTTTGTAGAGTCTTCTAGGAGTTTACTGAACCTCACATCACAGATGAATGGGATATTGTTTTATGTTTACTAGTCCAGAAATGTGAATTGTCCTCTTCTGTTGCCAATTTGTAAAGCTACAGTTCAAACTAGAAGTCCTGTCATAATTAGTGCAGAAAATGCTCGTTGGTTAGCAAGCCAGAAAATAAGCAGACTGTCATCTGCAAAATGAGGCCCCCAGAGGGTAAATTTAGAGATGCCACCCTGCACAGCAGGGTAGCATCACTAAATTTACCCTCTGTAAATCTCAATCTAAATCAAGATCTCAACCTGAACAGAAAGAGGCATCAGCAAATTCTCCTTCTGGGGACCTCATTCGGCAAATGACAGATTGCTTATTTCAGGCTTGTTGGTTAATGTGCTCCTTACTGCAAAAGAATACACCAGCATTTGTGCTGTACAGTGCAAAATATGTTCTATTAGTGAGGTCGGTAGTTAAATCACAAACTGAACAGATTATTTTATTTATTTTTATTTTATTAGGTAGGGTTTATGACACTTTAACAGCCAAGGTCATGTCGTGTCGGTGACAGTTTTATGGGTGGAGGAAGCCGGAGTGCCTGGAGAGAATCACCGAGCAGCTGCCAGCTCCCCAACATCATAACTCCGCACTGCAGCACAGTCAGAGTTAGATTGGTTGAAGACATGTGCACCATCGACGTGCAGTACGTCTGAGTATATGACGTCATCATACCCCCATGTGCACTGTCGGGTTAAGTGCGAATCGATTGCTCAGATGGTCACCCATCCAAGGATTAACTGGGCTCGATGTTACTTAACTTCGATCTGATGAGAACCAGTTACCGCAACGCCACCACACCCCCAACTGAAAAGATCAAACAAAGAAAATTTACAATTTCTGAGGACAAAACACAAGAAGCACTTTAAATTTTCATCATATGGACCATATGATGAATGTTTACAAGTGTTTCAGGCACGTCGATGGTGCACATGTCTTCAACCTCTGTAACCCTGCTTGCGCGGAGCTTGAGCTGAGTTAGAATGTTGAGGAGCTGACAGTTCCTCGTCAATGCTCGGTGGTTCTCTCTGGGTACTCTGGCTTCCTCCACCCGTAAAACTGTCACAGTCATGATTAGCCATTGTGCATAAGTATGTGACCTTAAACACCAATAAATAATAAATTACAAGTGTTTCTTATGCTGTTATGAACAATTATAAATACTTCTCGAGTGGAAAATATGTGACGCTGTAATTAAGTTGTAATCCACGCTCTTCATTCTGTTTATGTAATCGAATTTTAATATCTATTTACATCATTACATATACATGTATCCCAGGAGAGGAATGATGTTAATGATCTCTATTTAGTAGAATAGAATTGTTGGGCACGCTGTTTTTCTACAGTATTTGAATTATGCTAATGGGGCAGTTTGAGTTTGATAGGGACAAAAAAAGTATACTTACTTGGCATGCTATTACTTCAAAATAGTGCACAATACAGTGACAGGACTTCTAGTTTTAACTGTATGTTCTCGTAATGAATAGTTTTACTGAATACTTATTCTGCTGAGAATTGAATTGATCACATCATTATGGACAGTGTTCGCCAAGCTCAGTCAAACAAGATTTTATTGGTTAAGTACTCAGTATTATAGGTGGAGATGATATCGTTAAAGAATAATGAGGGACACAAATTGCAAGATTGCCCATAGGAACTCTGAGAATTGGAGCAGCGCTTATTTATTGTGATGAGCAAGTTCTGCTTTACTTGTTAAATAGGACATGGTAACCAATGCGTGGCGGGAAGTCCTATAACGTGGGCCGCATAGGATAAACGATAGACTAAACTTGACTTCATACCTCACGGGCGAATCTAGGGATTTGGAATAAGGGGGTGGGGGGGGGGGGGGGGGGGAGGCACACCAATTGATCATATAATGCGAAGCATCATCCGAGCCATGAAGTGGCGAGTAGGGTGTCCCCCTCTCACTGGTGTGGGTCCGGAGAAAGTTCACAATGCTGTATTATGACATGGCTCTGGTATGGCCCCTGGGAAAATTTCACAGTGCTGTAATATGACATGGCTCTGGCAACAGATTAGAGAAGGTGTGGAGACATCAAGACAAATATATAGATTCTATGTTGCCTCTTCCACATTTGAGAATAACTTCCATCATAGAAACACAAGGAAAGGTATGGCAATAATGGATAAGACTGTTATTTCTGCTTTTAATGTACCCAAATTAGGGTAAAACGGTGTGCCCAAAATAAATGAATTTAACTGGTTGCGGGCTGGATAATGTTTGGAGGTCTGAATTTGTTATTCAAAATTTGTTCTATTACACATTATTGGAGAGTGCCTATAGGCACTCTCCAGTAATTTGTAAAAGAACAAATTCATATAAAAAAAAATGTTATTTGGGTTTGAGTAAATATGAAACATGAGCAAGGAAAATGGCGTTTGCTCTGGTGCCCTCATTTTTTTGAAAGCTCTGATAGTGACTTCTAGCACTCAACCAGTTAAAGGCCTGAATGATGTTAATAATCTCTATTCACTAGTATAAAATTGCTGGGCATTCTGTTTTTCTACAGAAATTGAGTTATGCTAATGGGGTAGTTTGAGTTTGAAGGGACAAAAATTGCACTTACTCTGCACTATTACTTCAAAATATTGCTCAATATAGTGACAGAACTTATAGTTTCAACTATAGTTGCATTCAGATGTAATCTGGAAAATTATACCACAGGTGCTGTGTGTCTTTAGCATTACCTGATACAAGCCGGCTCGTTGAGATGCCATTCTGGACACCATTTCGAATCTGATACAAATCACAGGACATGCACATTATCATGATAATCTGTATATTTCAAATATATCCATTTCATCCACTTGATTCAAGTTTTTTTTATTTGTGGTATAAGTACAGAACACAACTCGGGTTGAGTATGGGGACAGGTATCAACTCTCCTTGTTGGAGTTTTTCCTGTTATTATCTTTCGTGCACATGAATGCATAAAAAACTCCCACCTTGGATGATTTATTCCAGTCCCTCGTACTCCCCCCTCCCCTCATTGTGTTCTGTCTTAGAAATGTGTTTTGTGGGGGGTTATTTTACTGGCGAGTTGGACTTTCCACTGTGGGAGCAGATTTTGCCCTTTGGAAGAATTAGCCCCATAAAAGAATGGGAGATGTGTTAGTTAACTGGTAGAGTGCTAAATTACTTTTCAATGGTCATTTGTAATGCGAGCATTTTTTTTTTTAAATATCACACTACAAACAAAAGGAGCCTTAGTTCAGCAAGATAATGCTCATAATAATTGTTTTGTTGCAACTTATTGGAGAGTGCCATTTGGCACTCTCCAATAAATTGTAACAAAACAATTTTATATTAATATTTTTCTTCCACTGCTGAGCCCACAACAAATTAGTGCAAACAGTGTAAAGCCACTATAGTGGCTTTCAGCACTTTTCAGTAGAGCCCTGATAGTGGCTTCTAGCACTCAACCAGTTAATATTGAAGTTTTCATGGCAACTGTATTTACTTAATTTATTCCTTATTTTTGTTTCATTCACTAATTGTAATAGAAACAAAATATTAGAGTATCAAGTGTAGAAACAAAACATTAAAAAAAATTAGATGATTAGTGCTATTCTACATGCAGCCTTTTTCTGTGCACCCATTTTCTCCTCACAAAAATACATTTTGCAGAGCACTGCTAGCCTACAGTTACAGACTGGGTTTGCTTTGTTTGTGAAACAGGACCTGGTAGCCAGTGCTTGAGGTTCTCTTAATTGTTTATCCCTGTTAATTGAATATAATTTCCCAACACAAAACCATTTACCATACCTCCAGTACAAATTTGTTCTGTTTATTGAATATAAGTTATAGAGTAAACTCCTGTTAATTGAATAAAAAATCTTGTAACATGTCGAGAAATTACCCTGACTCGCCCCAGTTTTCCTTTGTTTATAGACCTACTTGGCCTCATTACAACCAATACAGGCATTTAATCTATAATATCTTGTTTGACAGAGCTCATCGAGCTGTCAAACAAGATATAATAGATCAAATGCTAAGTTTATCTCTAGAATACAGGAAAGTGATGCAATCCCTGTTAATTGAATAATTTTCATTGGCAAAGTGGCTATTCAATTAACTGTATACAGGTCATATCCCTGTGATGCATCGTGATACGTTTTTTCCTGTATGAAACAGTCATGTCAAATGCCAAAAATAGTTTCACCCTGAACACGAGCAATGCTTCTTTACTGTAGTGGGCATGCTCTGTTTTACTGGTAAAAGTGGTAAAAAATTCCTAGGATAAAACTCCTCTAAAATGAGTAGCATACATTTGAGTGATTTGCCAAATTTTCCTATGATAAAAGTCCTCTAAAATGGGTAGCATAGGTTTAAACGATTGGCTAAACTTGACTTGGTATTTAGTGACAATATAGCCTGAAAGTGACCTCAAGTACCACGAAACAAAAAGAAATACTTTGAATATTTTCTGTGGCCAAAGGTGGTATTCAGTAATTAACGTTACCTTTTACTCCGTCATTGCATGGAAATATGCTTTGAATCGTGAATGAAGTTGATCATATTTGGATTGCATATCAATTCACGTTTTCACACAAAAAAAATTCTTGAATGACAAAATATTTTCATTTTTCGTCTCAACAACATTGCTCATGATTCTCATTGGAACGATCTTGTTCCAATGAGGGGTCATAAGCTATGTTTTTGAGACAAAAAATCAAAAGGTAAAACTTGAATGACAATTCCTGTGAATAGCGCTGGCTGTATATGGCCGTTACGTTGGGTAATGACAGGTAGGCATAACTAGAAGTGTGATGTGGTGGAATGATGACATTACATAATTATGGAATATTGACTTGTAAGGCTTGTACATGTATGTGAACAACGTTGGTTTGGCAAGACTGGGGTTAAAACCGGTGCATTATGTAAATTCTTGTGGCCATTAAAATTGTTACATCATTTTGTTAGCTGTTTGTTCATGCATTATTCACAATGAATACTGTGTGAAAGCAATATAATAAATTTTTAACCAGGGTTTTGTTGGCTCATTCTTTCAGTATACCCACATTTGTATAGAAACTGAAGACTGTAGTTTGGAGATGCGCGAACACCATGTATGGTCTGCCCTTTTTATGTGTACTCATACTATGTATGGTACACATAATGCCGGCATCCGGGGAGGCCATCCATCGTCCGTCCGTCTGTCTCTGTCCATCTGTCCGGCATCCGTATCCTTTTCTTTGGCATTCGATAACTTGAAAAATATTGCTTGGATTGTCAAGTTACTTTATATTTGTGTTCAGGTTACTGATGTGCCGAGCTGTCTAGTTTTTGGTGTAAATCTGATAATTTGATCCTGAGATATTAACCCTTTATCCTTCAAATTGAAAATTCCTCCAATCCCTTTGGCATTCGATAACTTGAAAAATATTGCTTGGATTGTCTAGTTACTTTATATTTGTGTTCAGGTTACTGATTTGCTGAGCTGTATAGTTTTTGGTGTAAATCTGATGATTTGATCCCGAGATATTAACCGTTTGTCCTTCAAATTGAAAATTCCTCCAATCCCTTTGGCATTCGATAACTTGAAAAATATTGCTTGGATTGTCAAGTTACTTTATATTTGTGTTCAGGTCACTAATGTGCCAAGCTGTATAGTTTTTGGTGTAAATCTGTTATTTTCATCCTGAGATATTAACCCTTTATCCTTCAAATTGAAAATTCCTCCAATCCCTTTGGCATGAGATAACTCAAAAAATATCAAACTGATTGCCATGTTACTTCATATACGGTTCAGGTTACTGAAGTGCCGAACTGTATAGTGTTTGGTGTAAATCTGATAATTTGATCCTGTGATATTAACCCTTTATCCTTTAAATTGAGAACTCCTCCAATCCTTTCTTCGGCATTCGATAACTCAATAAATATTAATCTGATTATCAGGTTACTTTATATATGTATTCAGGTTCCTGCTGTGCTGTGCTGTATAGTTTTTTATGTAAATCTAATCATTTGATCCGGAGATATTAACCCTTTATCCATCAAATTAGGCACTCCTCCAATCCATTTCTATATGTACCCATACCATGTATGGTGTACATAATGTTGGCATTCAGGGTGGCCCTCTGTCATACAGCTTTCTACTAGTTGCGCGTATGGGTACACATCCGGCGATTTCATCGGCCTATTAGTCGAGTTATGATGAAATCAAACTCGACTTATAGTTTGATGAAATGAAGGGCGGGCGTAAACAATTGGTTTCCGGGCAATAACTTTAGTTCTATTTGATGCACCTTTACCAAATTTATACCAGAGGTTACCCTATAAGAAAGGAAGACACCTATCGATTTCAGAGTCTCGCGCCCCAAGGACAAGGTCACTGTTACTATAAATAGAATAATATTTTGTGAGAAATTGGCAATAACTTTAGTTCTGTTTGATGCACATTTACCAAACTTATACCAGAGGTTACCCTATAGGAAGGGAAGGCACCTATTGATTTTGGAGTCTGGGACTCCCAAGGTCAAGGTCACTGTTACTATAAATAGAATATTTTATGACAAATTGGTTTCCGGGCAATAACTTTAGTTCTATTTGACGCACCTTTACCAAACTTATACCAGAGGTTACCCTATAGGAAGGGAAGACACCTATTGATTTTGGAGTCTGGGACTCCCAAGGTCAAGGTCATTGTTACTATAAATAGAATATTTTGTGACAAATTGGTTTCCAGGCAATAACTTTAATTCTATTTGAAGCACCTTTACCAAACTTATACCAGAGGTTACCCTACAGGAAGGGAAGACACCTATTGATTTTGGAGTCTGCGACTCCAAGGTCACTGTTACTATAATTAGATTATTTTGTGACAAATTGGTTTCCTGGCAATAACTTTAGTTCTATTCTGTGTATCTTCACCAAACTTATACCACAGGTTACCCTATAGGAAGGGAAGACACCTATTGCTTTCGGAGTCTGGGGCCCCAAGGTCACTGTTACTATTAATAGAATATTTTGTGACAAATTGGTTTCCGGGCAATAACTTTAGTTCTATTTGACGCACCTTTACCAAACTTACACCAGAGGTTATCCTATAGGAAAGGAAGACACCTATCGATTTCAGAGTCTCGCACCCCAAGGTCAAGGTCACTGTTGCTACAAATAGCTTATTTCTTCAGAATTTAGTGTCAAAACTCGACTTCTGGATCTGTGATCCTCTTTATCTCATCTTGACAAAGTCCAGCTGAGCTAATCTCATCGCTCTCCATCTGTCGTCCGTCCGTCAACACCATATTTTGGTCTTCTCCTCTAAAGCCACTGGGCCAATTCAAGTGAAAGTTTGTGTGAGTGATGGTCCTGAAGGGGCATTGAATATTTGTTCAACTCAACATAGGGAGGGAGTGGGGGAAAATGCTCCAAAATATTTTTAAAATCTCAAGAACCAGTGTGTACATTATGACTTGATATTTGCTATGGAGCTTCCTTTTGAGGTGTAGAATCAAGTTTGTTCAAACGAAGTTCGTGAAGCAATATTTGGCTTTGTAATGGGAATGGTAAGATTTTTGGCCCCACCCAAAATTTCTATTTTTTGAACCGATGGTCCGGTATGAACCAAATTTGGTATGTGGTATTATTGGGTCATAAGTACTTGACCCATGCAAAAAAAAAAAATTCCCGCATCCCCATGGGAACCCTTGGAGCTAAAAATAGAAATATTTTCAAACGCCAGTATTTCCCAAACCACAAGGAACAGAAAGCTGTTATTTGGTATGAAGTATCCTTAGGACCAGTAGAATTGAAAAGTAAAAAAAAATTACCATCGGTTATGTTAGGGTGTTCTGTAACGGGCATCGAAAAATTGCCGAGTCAGCATATTTGCAAAAAATTTAAAAAATCTTTTCTACAGAACCAATCATCAGAATCTATTGATATTCGGTATACAGCATTCATAGCGGAGGGGGGGGGGGGGGGGGGTTCAGATACAAGTTTGTTAAAATAAAGCCCATTGGTTCATATTTGGGCTCAATACAGGAGTCCGAATTTTTAACATATGGTAATATGGGGAATATTCTTTAAAAATCTTCGTCTTTAGAACCACCAGTCAGAATCTTTTAATGTTTGGTATACATCATTGTTATGAGGGTCAGATTCAAGATTGTTCAAACCAAGTCCCTAGGTTAATATTTGGGCTTCCTATGGAAACCCAAATTTTGACTTTGTTCAATATGAGGGATAATTTTTAAAAATCTTCTTCAGATCCACTAGTCAGAATGCTTTCATATTTGGTATGCAACATCTCTAGGGGGGTCAGATTCAAGTTTGTTCAAATCAGATCCCTGGGTATATATTTGGGCTCCCTATGGTAGCCCAAATGTTTACTTAGTACAATATGAGAAAATTTCTTTAAAAATCTTCAGATTCACCAGTCGGAATGCCTTCATATTTGGTATACAACATCTCTAGGGGGTCAGATTCAAGTTTGTTCAATTCGAGTGCCTGGGTTAATATTTGGGCTCCATATGGGAACCTGAAATTTAACTTGGTACAATATGAGGGAATTTCTTCAAAATTCATCTTCTTCAGATCCACTAGACAGAATGCTTCCATATTTGGTATACAACATCTCTGGGGGGGGGGGGGGGGGGGGGGGTCAGGTTCAAGTTTGTTCAAATCGGATCCATAGGTTAATATATGGGCTCACTATGGTAGCCCAAATTTTAACTTAGTGCAATATGAAGAAATTTCTTAAAAATTTCTCTTCATATCCAACAGTCAGAATGCTCTCATATTTGGTACACAACATCTCTAGGGAAGTCAGATTCAACTGTGTTCAAATCGAGAGCCTGTGTTAATATTTGGGCTCCATATGGGAGCCGGAATTGGCCATGTTGCTGAAGAATTAAAAAATTTTGTATTCAGTCCCCTCTAATTGAGATTAATCCACATAGGTTGTATCAAGGGGCTTCATTGGAGAACTCTACATTTTACATTATGATCAACTGAAGAAAAGGCATGATGCCCGGATTAATTTTGTCACTCCTGAGAGACTCAAGGATTGACAGTGTATCCTATGAAGATGGATTCCTTAATGTAGACTCATTCTTGAACTCTGTTTATATTGTATTCTGTTCAAGATGAGCGCTTCAGGCCCCGTGGGGCCTCTTGTTAAATGTAAACTGTAAGACTGGCTGAAGGAAGAATTCTGATACACAAATGCAGTAAGTTCAGAGGTCAAACTTTTTTCACAGAAATGAAGGCTTATCTGGAGGTCTCACCTAATGAGCACACCAAGGTCAAAACAATCCTGCGATAAATGTGCGTTGTAGGCCATGTCAAAGAAGAATGTTGATGTGCAAATGCAATAAATTGTTGCCGTCGTTTTGACGGAAATGGTAGAAAATCGATATCTCCCATCTAGAGGTGACCCGAAACAAGTTTTCCAAGCGATTCAATCATAAAAGTGCCTTGTAGGGTGTGTCAAAGGGAAATTTTGACGCATAATTGCACTAAGTTCATCAAAGGTCGTTGCCAACGGCAAAATATTTTGACGGACGGAAAAGGAAGAAAATGAATAGCTCCTATCTGGTGGTCACCCCCCAACAAGCAATCCAAGTTTCAAAGTGATCCGATCATAAATTAGCCCTGCAAGGTGTGCCAAAGGGAAATATTGAGGTCTGACTAAACTAAGTTCAAAAGTCATTACCAACGGTCACACTTCTCGACTGAAATCGAAGAAAATCTATATCTCTCATCTGGAGGTAACCCCAAACAAGCATATCAGGTTTCAATGCAATCCAGTCATAAATGTTCCCCGCAGGGTGTGCCAAAGGGAAATACTGAGGTCTGACTAAACGAAGTTCAAAGGTAGTTGCCAGCTGCAACATTTTTGACGGAAATGGAAGAAAATCGATAGTTCCCATTTAGAGGTCACCCCAAACAAGCATGCCAGGTTTCAAAGAGATCCGATCATAAATGTGCCGAAAGGAAATATTAGGGTTTGACTAAACTAAGAATGTTGCTAACGGCAACATTTTTTGACGGAAATTGGAAGAACTCCCATCTTGAGGTCTCTCCGAACAAGCACACCAAGTTTCAAAGCGATCCGGTCAAAAATGTGCACTGCAGGGTGTGTAAAAGGCAAATGTTGATGCATAACTGCACTAAGTTCATCGATGGCCGTTGCCAGCGGCAACATTTTTTGGTGGAAATCGCAGAAAATTGATAACTTTCATCTAGAGGTAACCCCAAACAAGCATACCATATTTCAAAACGATCTGATCATAAATATGCCATGTTGGGCATGCCAAAGAAATATATTGATGCCAGACTAAACCTAGATTAATTGTCGTTGCCAGCGGCAAGATTTTTTGACGAACATTGAAGAAAGTCGATGGCTTCCATCTAGAGGTCACTCCAAACAAGCATACCAAGTTTTTCAAAGCGATCTGATCATAAATGCGACCTGCGTGGTGTGCCAAAGGAAAGTGTGCACGAACGTACGTACGTACGCCGATAGACGAGAAGTAACGGCAGCAGCTCTGCTTGATTTTATCAAGTTGAGCTAATAAACGATTGTCTAAACCCAACTTCGTACATATGTTGTGGCCACAATATAACTCCAGATGATGGAAAGTTATTAAATACCAATAAATAAATGCCCAGAAGGTTTTAAGATATCTTGGCTGTTTTGAAGTTGGCTGTATCTACAGACAGCTCGGGGGCGCGGTGGCGTTGCGGTAACCGGTTCTCGTCAGATCACCGATGTTAAGCAACGTCGAGCCCGGTTATTCCTCGGATGGGTGACCGTCTGAGCGATCGATTCGCGGGACTCCCGCGTTGTGTCCTTGGGCAAGGCACTTAACCCCGATTGTCCACATGGGAGCACGATGACGCCGTATACTAAGGCGTACTGCACGTCGATTGTGATGTCTTCAACCAATCTAACCCCACCTGTGCTGCAGTGCGGAGTTACGATGTTTGGGAGCTGGCAGCTGCTCGTCGTTGCTCGGTGGTTCTTTCCGGGTACTCCGGCTTCCTCCACCCGTAAAACTGTCACGGTCATGATTAGCCATTGTGCATAAGTATGTGACCTTAAAACACCAATAAATAAATAAATAAATACAGACAGCTAAGACTTGGCTACAAACACTACCACGGTAATTTAATAATATATTCATGTACTTGTTCTAAGACCGCAAAGTTTGGGAAAGTGTCGGGTATATGCCTTCAGTGACTGCCGGGAAGGAGAGTGATCGCTCTCACTCGCCATCACTTTCTTAAACGTTTCACTTAGGGAGCAATTAATTACTCGCCTTCATGATCTGTGTGGAAATTATGTCTGAATATGAAGTTATATATTGCATTGCAATCACTCGTTATCTGACCCAACTCGGAGACGATGCCTGCAAAACATCATCTCGCATAACTCAAGTCTTTCATATTTTGTTTAAAACATAGTCTGACACCTCAGTGGAACGAGCTCAATGAGCACGTTCCAATAAGGTGCCATAACCTTTGTTTTTAGGGCAAAAATGTGAAACAATTAAATTTGTATGGCCATTTTCAGCTTTACTTGACAAAGTCAAGATAAGCTATTGCCATCACGCGTGCGGAGGTCTGTGAGTCTGTGCCCATTTTCCTTTAGCACAGGCTACCCCCGTAGTTTTTGTTCAATCGTCACGAAATTTCATATGTTAGTTTGAGGTCATGTCTAGATAAGAACGTCTCCTTTAGGTCGTATTTAATATGAAGGGACTTCACTATAACTAGGATGACTCCGCATGATGTCTGGATGAGAACTTCCCCATTTGGTTGCGATCTGTCAACCGTGACGGCTGCCCGAGACCAAAACCCGAAAACCTTTAGCACAGTCCACAAGTCGTATTTATGGAGGGATTTCATTGTAACTTAGTAGCATGACTCCATATAATGTCAACATGAGAACGACCCCTTTTGGTCGCGATCAGTCAGCTGTGACGGCTACAGGGGCCCGAAGGCCCGACGATCCCAGATAATGTGCAGGTGAGAACGCCCCCTTTTGGTCACGATAGTTCAACCGTGATGGTTGCCCGAGCCCAAAACCCGAAAACCTTTAGCACAGACTACAGGGCGTATTTATGAAGGGATTTCATTGTAACTCTGAAGGATGACTCAGTATAATGTCTAGACGAAGACGTCCCCTTTCGGTTGCAATGGGTCAACCGTGATGGTCACACAGGCCCGAAGTCCGAAAACCTTAAGCACAGTCTATAGTACAGGCCTATGTATGAAGGGATTCCATTGTTACTTGATAGGATGACTCATTTTGAAATAATTTCACCTTAACTTGATAACTTGGTTGACATACCGTCCCCTGAGTTCCAATGAGAACACATTGGAACTCAGGGTACGTTACATTAACTTTGAGAGCCACATTAACCCACCCCTCAGCTCTTTAGTAGAGTCTACACCTCAAATTATTTTTTATTGAAAACATAGCGTTCAGGGAACAGAAATTAACATATTCTAAATTATCAAAATTCTTGTATTTCATAATCCTTTCATAACCATTGAACATTATCCTCTTCGTCAAACTTCAACACACAGTCAAGTTAAGCTATAGTGTCATTGACACTTTCATTGTGTTTTGTGCTGGCCAGTTTGGGCTGTCATATTAGGTACAGGGTTAAAATCACTCTCCTGAATTTTCACTCTCACAAAATCACAATGAGGAGAGTGATTATTCACTGGTCCGCATTCTCTTCCAGACAGTCACTGTGCCTTTAACCCTTTACCTAACGAATCGTGCGCATCCGCACGCGTAATATGCAAATTGAGCAGTTGAAAAAAATTTTCAAAATATTTCGACAAAACCATATCATGTGACCCCTTCATATTGTATGGAGTGGGGATGTGCTTCATATCTTTGAAATGAAAATATTTAGACTGCCGAGATTTGCCTTGTTATAATTTATAGGAGAGAGCCCCTGGGCACTCCCATATTTGGGCTTTATTCTGAAGTGCAGGTACTCCAAATTAAAGGCTTCATATTCTGTGGGTGTGGTCCATATCTTTGAAATTAAATTATCTAGTATACCGGGATTTGCCTTATTACAATTTATGGGTGAACAGGCCTCTCGAGGAGCAAATCGGTGGCGAGAGATATGTCACTCGCCTATAATTCAGATTAGGCGAGTGATGGCGAGTGATAGTAGCTGCATATTCATTTCTTTGAATTTACTTTTATACATGCTATGCAGTTTTGACATATCTAGGCACTTAACTGGTAGAGGGCTAGATTATTTTTTCCTCTATTTTACCCATGTAACAAGTCTGGACATTATGAGGCATAGAGTTCATAACTATTAAATTGTTTCAGTTTACTGGAGAATGCCTATAGGCATTCTCCGGTAAACCGAAACAATTTAATATTTATGAACAAAGGGCATTTTAATATTGCTTAATCATCTGTAAAACAACTGCTGAAGACAAAGGCCAATGCTGTGGCATGCAGCTGTCAACCAGTTAAGAGACGAATGATCAATCGCTCGCCACTTTAGGAATTTAGACGATTATCGTGCGAGTGATCACTCACCATTCCTTGGGAGCCCTGGGTGAAACATTGAAATTATCCTTTTCATCAAACACTACAACAGTCAAGTTAAGCTACAGAGTCATTGACACTTTCGTTGTGTATAGTGCTGGCCAGTTTGGGCTGTCATGTTAGGTACAGGGTTAAAATCACTCTCCTGGATTTTCACTCTCACAAAATCAAAATGAGGAGAGTGATTATTCACTCGCCTGCATCCTCTTCCCGGCAGTCACTGTGCCTTTAACTGGTTGAGTGCAGGAAGCCCATATTTGGGCTTTATTCTAAAGTGTAGGTTCTCCAAATTAAAGACTTCATATTCTGTGGGTGTGCTCCATATTATCTTTGAAATGAAATTATCTTTATCTATTGACTAAAGTGAATTTTTTGATTTGATTGGTTGATTGATACGTGGTATGAGACCATATTCATTGAAACCCACGATACGTCCGCCCAGCCACTGACAACTTTCCCATACCCAGTGGAAGCCTCGTTCCGAAATCTACAAATTGTCCATACCCCGTAGAAGACGCGTCATTCCAGTTTTACAGTGTACATGTATTTTATTTTAATTTTTTATCTCCAAAATATAGCTCATGACCCCTTATTGGAATGAGCTTGTCGAGTACCCTCCAATGTGGGGTTCATAAGCTATGTTTTTGAGACAAAAATGAAATTCAATAATTTTTTATACTAGTCATATCGGCATATTTTCACAAAAACTCTTTTGCACAAAAATTCCACAGAAACCTGTATGGCTCAACAATGGAAGATAAAAGATCTCATGCTGAGTGTGTTCACACATGAAATAGATTGTACTTCTAAAACGAAAAGTCAATAGATAAATTCGTTACCCCGTGTCTGATCACGTGGTACGGGTTTTTACCTACCCGAAGCCAGCCGTATCCCATGAGGCCGAATGGGATACGACTGGCTTCGGGTAGGTAAAAATCCGTACCACGTGATCAGACACGGGGTAACTAATAATACCGGGATTTACCTTATTACAATTTATGGGTGAAGGCCTATGGACAATCTCTCCCATAAATTGTAACAAGTCAAGTACGTGAACCAATAATTCAGTACTCGACCAGTTATGGGCAAACAACCCTAAAGAGATATTTTAAAAAGGCCCAGGGTTTCCCATCACAGCAACTACTAAACTAAAATTTAAAAATTCCTGCTCTATGTTAGTTCTTCACCATCTTCCTACCTGTCCCTTTGTCATAAAAGTCATCAGATTACTAATTAAGCGTTTTCTGTTCGCTATGGGGAATCCTGGTCAGTGGAGCAGTGTTTGTTTACTGTGGTAAACAAGTTCTATTTTATTTGTAAAATACTCGCCTGGGAACATCTGGAAGTGGAGTGGTGCTTGATTACAGTGGTAAACAAGTTCTGCTTTACTGGTAAAATAAGACTCCGTTACCAACACCTGAGATGGCCGTCCTTTCATATGAGCAGCATAGGTATAAACAAGTGGGTAAACTTGACTTCGTATCTATGTTGTGGTCATGATATAGCCATAGATGCTAAAAGTGACCTTAAACACCAATAAACACTGGTAAAATAGGATGCAGTAACCACCATTTGGGGTTGAAGTCATTTAGTATGGGCAGCATGGGTATAAACAATTGTTTAACGGGGACTTCATATCTGAGTTGTGGTCATGCTATAACCATAGATGCTGAAAGTGACCTTAATCACCAATAAATAGCCTTGTCTGTGATTTTATTATGTAATGGTATCTTCTGTTTCTGTCAGGTATATTAAGTGACTGATTTGAACACAGCAGACCTTGACGGGAGAGAGGGAAATATATATTCCTCTATTTTACATATATATATAATAACTTTATATTGAGGAAAGTTACAATGATACCCCTTCATAAATATGATTCATCGACTTTGCTAAAGGAATCTGGGCCATGTGCCGCTCCGGCGGTCACGATTTACCAAAATAGGAGTTTCATCTAGATATACCACGTTATCCTACCAAGTTACAATGAAATCCCTTCATAAAAACAACCTGTAGACAGTGCTAAAGGAATCTAGGTCACGTGACTAGGCGGTGGTAACGGCTGGCTGGTCGTGACCAAAATGGGAAGTCTCATTTAGACATCATACCGAGTTATCCTTCCAAGTTACAATGAAATCGCTTCATATATATGAACTGTAGACAGTGCTAAACAAATCTAGGTCACGTGCCTGTGCGGTCGTCACGTTTGACCGTTCACGGCCAAAATAGAACGTTCTCATCTAGACATTATACAGAGTCATCCTACCAATTTACAATGAAATCCCTCCATAAATTCAAGCTGTAGACTGTGCTAAAGGAATCTAGGTAACGCGCTCCTGTGGCCGTCACGGTTGACTGAACCCAACCAAAATAGCACGTTCCCATCTAGACATTATGCAGAGTTATCTTATCAACAAGTTACAATGAAATCCTTTCACGGATACGACCTGTGCTAAAGGTTTTCGGGTTTGGGGTCCGCGCAGCCATCGCAGTTAACCGATCGCGACCAAAAGGGGACGTTCTCATCTAGACATCATATGGAGTCAGCATCTCACGTTACAATGATATCCCTTCACAAATACGACTTGCAGGCTGCTAAATGTTTTCGGGCTCGCGTAGCCGTCACGGTTGACCGATCGCGACCAAAAGGGGACGTTCTCATCTAGACATAAAACAGAGTGATCCTACAATGTTACAATGAAATCCCTTCATAAATATGACCTGTAGACTGCTAAAGGTTTTCGGGTTTCGGCCTCGTGTAGCCGTCACGGTTGATCGATCGCGACCAAAAGGGGGCGTTCTCATCTAGACATGACCTCGAACCGGCATTTGACATTTCGTGATGGGACAAGAACTACGGGGGTGCAGTCTGTGCTAAAGAAAATGTGAACAAACTAACAGACTCTCAGAATTTTGCACGCGTGATGGCAATAGCTTATCTTGATTTTGTCAAGTTAAGCTAAAAATTCAACTTAGCAATGTTTCCGTTTCTCGATAAAGGTGTGTGTGTGGGTGGAGGTAACACGTTTTAGTCGAATAAATCAGCTGAAAACGGACCAACGGCCAATCAGTTCGGAGTTTACTCTCGGCCAGTTACGAACGGTCCTTGCACAAGGATGTTTATAAACTTACGCAAAATGTAATGGTCGAGAATTTCAATGTTTAAAGATCGTTTCGCCACAATGTTTGCGTGACATTATTCGATAACGGGTGGATTTGCGGGGGAGAGAAATACTGTTTGAAACTACCGGGAAAGCCACCAAATTACTTGTTTTAATCATAATATTTCTCCCTCTCGTGCTCTACTCCGGGCGTCGCGTTGCACCGTCTCTTTGTGATGGATACCCCATAGTTCCTCCACTAGAAAGTACCTCCACCAAAATAAAATAAATAAATAATTTTTTTTTAAATTCTTGGTACGCCCTGTCTACTTGGGGCACGTGGACTTTTTCTTAGTTATAGACTTCTTCTTGGGACTAGTTGACTTCTCGTCCCCTGAGTTCCAATGTGTTCTATGTGCCTACTGGCACATAGAACACACTGGAACTCAAGGGACGTTCTGTTTGACGAGTCATCTTCAGTTTGGGTCAAGTGGACCGAGTATAGTAATAACACTTCAGCCGGCCGCAGTTATCAGGCAAGAAGGCCTTGGTTACCCCTGTGCTACCAACTGCCTCTCTTTTCCAAAGCGTCTTCTCTCCTCCCAACACTCGGAGACGAACTGCTTGATGACATCAATTGCCCCATTCTTCCCAATCTCTCCGATTACCGTTATTAACCCTCTCCTTTGAATCACTCACTGAATACGTGTCCTTCATTCTCCCATCCCACTTTCCCATTAAAGTAACAGTGAATATTATTCTTTTAGACTGGTATTTTGAGCATTCCAGAAGAAAGTATTCCAGGGTCTCCATCACGCCTAAATTACACATCTGACACTCCTCTTTACTGTTTCTCCCCTCAGCTCCATGCAGGGGCCGCAACCTCAGCTTGAACAACAATGACCACCCCCCCCCCCCCCCCCCCCTCAAAGGTACTCTTCAAATCCGGACTTCTCTTTCTCACACAGGCCACCCAAAGACCTCTTTGATTTGACCCCCCCCCCCCTCGCCAGTTAAGATTACCATCCTCCATGACCCTTTCTCTGACGATTTTGTTACCCTGGGTTGCCCCTACGTCTAGGTCCAAGATCTCCAAGGAGTAGTTCTCTATTAGCTCCCTCACTTGGACCATCCGCCTAGTCTTGATACACACTAAAAACTAAAGTGTTAAAACTGACACTTTCAAGGTGTTAAACCCATTCTAACTCTTAGGGTTTGATTTTAACACTCAACGTGCAATGCTTTAAGCACTTAGACATTACAATCGTCAGACATCTGGAACTTGAATGGATGGCACTTCCCATGTGCCTAGCATTGGTGGTTCTTCCAAAATCGTCCATAATTTGATTTGCGCTTGGTGGGTACATTATTAAAAGGACACAACGCAGATGACGCGGATCAGGCTCGAGAGTTCGAGCCTGATCCTCGTCATCTGCGTTGTTTCCTTTTAAGTGTCGCGACATTACACTTGTCAAGTGGTATTATTGTAACACCTGTCAAGTTCTAGGATATCTACACTTGAACAAAGTGCTAGTTCAGCACTTAGTAAGTGTTAAATACAGCACTTCAAGTGTAGTTTTTAACACTTTAGTTTTTAGCGTGTATTTGAGTTGAAAATATTCCGGAACATCACTTTACACAATCGGCTGTCGGGGAGATTTACCAAATAATTAAGATAAATAGTTTCAATAAGTCATATCCTGTCCTCGATCCTCATTCACCCAGACTCAATCCTAATTGCTTCTTGTGTTGTGGCATTACTCCACCCCGTTATCCATCGGCCTCATCGTTCTGCATGGTTTCAAAGCTCTTTACAGCCGTTTGGTTTAGGAGTACCACTTCCGTACCATATGTTATACTTGGCAGACCCACCTTTTTCCAAATGGTTTTCCCCGCGAAAACCTTATCGAAACTGTTTCTCCCTTTAAGTTTCATTTGGTTAAGGATTCGCCTCTCCTTCAGAATCAATTTTTATTTGTGTGGTGTCGATAGATGCCTCTTCTTGTGGTGTTTATATTTACCCCCGGATACTCGCAGTCACCTGTCTCTCCTAAACTATGAAGTTTGTTGCTACCTTCCGGAATACAAAACTCCCCACTCTCCACCTTCGAGTAGGGTCCACTTTACGGCCCACGGGTATAACTTTGCTTTTGCTTTCATTTAGTTCGAGTCTCCATTTGTTCCCATATTTCCCCAACAATTCCCAGCATTTTCGCTAGCCCCCTCTGACACTCGCACCATATCGTCTGCAATAAATAGCTCTGGGGATCTTCAAGTTCTCAACTGCTACCCCCTCGTCGCTACGCAGGAGTTCATCTCCTAAACCTGTGTGTACAATGCAAAAAGAACTGGCGAAAGGATACACCCCTGTTTTAGGCCTATCTCCATAGGCTCACGTTTTGTTATGTTACCCAGGCTAAGTTCACTCTGTACCTCTTTATATAATGCTTTTAGAATTCCAACAAACTCGCCTCCCTATCCCAGAGCCTCAAGCTTTCGCCTCCATACTCTATCGTATGCCTTTTTAACATCCAAAAAGGCCATAAACAGCCTTTTCTTTTTTGCTTTCGCGGATTCCATCATTTGGGATAGCGTGATAAGACGGTTAGTGACTCTCCTTCCCTTCCTGGAGCCATTCTGAATCACTCCCCAAAAAACCTTCTCCTCAATCACCTCCTCTACTCTCCCACACGGGACTTGACAGAAAACTGTTCCAATGTTGCTACTGACAGAGAACCCTCGAAAATTATCCAAAACGTCTTTTTCCCCCTTTTTGTGAATAAATGTCACTTTGCTTTCTCTCCACTCTTTTGGGACCTCTTGTTTTTCTATGGCTAGATTGAATAGGGCAGTTAGGCTTTCACAGAGTTCCTCTCCCCCGGCTTTTTTGAGAAACTCGTTAAGAATTTCGTCCACCCCTGCCGCTTTTCCATTCCTTTGTTTTGAGATCACCTTTCTCACCTCATCGGTTTTAATTTCTCTGCACACGAAGTTCGATACATTTTCCTCGCCCTGGTTCGGACACTCCGGTAGTTCCCCATGCCCTGAAAAGTTTGATTACCGTATGAAAATAGAATTGGCTAGCTGATTACACACTCTCGGCCAGCTGATTACACACTCTGAGCCCGTGAGTTTGTGAAGTTGTTTCAAAACCAACGCAAAGTTGTTTTTTTATGTTTTTGTTTTGTTTTGAGTTTTTTGTTTGCTTGCTTGTTTTATTATTTATTCTTCAACTTGAATAGATCTGACAGATAGAGGTCCAAATTTGTAATGTTGTTTTTTTTAGCTTAACTTGAAGTCTGTAGGTCTGTGATGTCTGCGAGTCTCTTAGTCTGTTCACATTTTCTTTAGCACCGGTTGCAGCCAGGATTTCTTGTCCGGTCATCACGAAATGTCATATGCAGGTTCGAGGTCATGTCTTGATGAGAACATTCCCTTTTGTTCGCGATCGGTCAACCGTGACGAATGTGATTCCGAAACCCGAGACCCTTTTGCACACTGCACAGTCTACGGGTCGTATTTATGAAAGGATTTCATTGTTACTTGGTAGGATAACTCTGTATAATGTCTAGATGGGCACGCCCTATTTTGGTCGGGTCAGTCAACCGTGACGACCGCAGGGGCACTTTAGCTAGATTCCTTTGGCACTATCTACAGGTTGCATTTGTGAAGGGAGTTCATTGTAAATTTGTCGGATAACTCGGTATTATGTCCAGATTAGAACGTCATATTTTGCCATGATCGGTCAACCGTGAATATCGTACAATCACCTGACCTAGATTTGTTTAGCGCAGTCTACAGATCATATTTATGAAGAGATTTATTTGTAACTTGGACGGATAATTCGGTATAATATCTAGATGTGACTGTCTTATTTTGATCACGATCGGTCAGCCGTTTCCGCCGCCTGATCACGTAACCTATATTTTTCCACTATACCAATGGCCCAAACTAGCTGGTGCAACCCAATTTATTTCCAGGGCCAAACACAAATTTTGAATCCCCCAAACCCCCCAAAATTTGCCAAAAAACGCAAAAACGAGAAGACCAGTATGGTCCTCCATACTTTGCGCAATGCGCAACTTGTTGTCAAGGACAACAATAGGCTACCGCCATCATGTCATTCTGTTGTTTGGCCCATGTCAGATCAACACGTATCCTGACTTTTGTGCTATAAAACCCTACAGTATAATGTAGCCAGACAGGATTTTGAAGTGGAATGGTGGAATAATTGCAGCAGAATGCAGCTGAATATAGACATTGAGTTTTTGAACATCAGGGCTATAACTTTATTGAAATTAAAATAATATTTCTTGTTCTTCCCGTTTTCGGGATATGCACCTGATTTGTTCATTCTTTGTTTATCATATTGTGTGTTCAATGTTCACCTTTTTCCCCTTGAATCCTCTCATTAGATTTTTAAGAACTAATTGCTGTTAGCGAATTTGTTATTAATTAAAATTCTTCTTAAAAATCTTAGATAATGTATGGAATGTGGATTATTCGTACCCCCTTTGTCGCGTACCGGTTATTTTTGACTTAGTCGGACGTGTCTGTTTGCCATTACCCTTCTCTGTGGGGAATCTTCTGTGAAGTTTCTCTACTGTTAAGGGTATTATTGGGATACCGGTTGTCTGACCTGGGCCTTTGTTGTGCCTGTTTTGGACTTGGTTACCGGCTCCTATTCAGTTTAAATTTTTGCCTCGGGCGTGTGGGTATTATGAAGTCCTCATGTTCGAAATGTAAGAGGAAGAAGTCCTCTCTTGATTCTCATTCTTCATGTTTAGCTTGCACTCGTTGCTCGAAAGATGTTACCTGTGCAACTTGCTGTTCTTGGGATTCCAAGCGATGGAATTCTCTCTCTACTTATGTATGTGTTGGCGAAGCGCCGACTTCGGTGCTTTCGCCTAAGGTAACTAATCAAAATTTAGTTTCCATTTCAGAGGAACAAGAACATGGTATTGGTCATGGTATAACATCAAGTTCTGTGCTGCCGTCGTCTTCAGACACAGAGCGTGTTAACTTACGAGGTATCGCAGAATACTCGGTACCTCGGGCAAGCAGACGGTCAACTAGCTCGACCGGTGTAACGGAGCCTTTAATTAGTGCTTCAATACCGGGAAAATCCGTAGCGGTCCAGGATACGGAGGATGGAAGACAGTCCTCTGTTCAGACGACGGCACGTAAGGGGAAGAGGCCAGTCAAATTGAAAGGTGCATCAGTAGCGAAGCATTCTTCTGTTTTAGGGACAAAACAGAAAGATTCGACTTTTGTTGCCAGTTCCGCTGGTAGTCCGGTAGAAAATGCTTCAGAGCCAGTTGTTTCTGATGTACCTTTCTCTGCCAGTGCGGCTGGCAGTAATTTTGATATAAGAGCCTCTTCTTCGTCCGTTTCCAGGACTCAGCACAGTAGACCGCATGCTAGCCGGCAAGATCCAGAGGTAGAGAGTCAGAGCCAGGATACGGCTCTCTCTACGGCTAGCATTTCGAGGCAAACGTCTTTTTCAAAAAGACGGACACAGGGCGATGTGTCAGATCACCTTCCGGAACCTAAAAGGCGTAGAACGGGGGTGAACATAGCCTCGAATACGGAATTGCTGGAGCAAATTGCCCAGCTAATTGCAGACTCCCAGCAGCATAATATGCGGCCGTCATCGATCTCCGCTTCGGATGATTCGGACGGTGCTGGATCGGCAGAAAGAAGGGTTTCCTCAAATAATCAGTATGCCGATAATAGACCAGACCAGGAACCTCTAGTTGGTAGTGTTAGGGAGTTTGATGAAGACGAGACTGACACTACATCTTTGGCTGAGCAGCATATGGAAACTATGAGGTTCCTGCAGGATTTTTCACCTGAATTAATTCCTTCTGGTCAGAGTTCTGCGCCTTCTAGAGCCAAGCGACTGTCTTCTTTAGGCAGGGAGGTCATTAAGTCGAAGGAAAGTATCCTTCTGTATCCGTCTCAATCAGTCCAAGCGTCAGATGCGTTTGATTGTTGTGACGAGGCTATTGCTGACCTGGCTCAGGCTAGAAAAAATTCTTTCCTTTCGGAAAAGAAGCTTGACCTACCGTTTAGAGGCAATACCTTCTTAAATACGGTAGGCGAGAATAAGATTCCAAGAGCTCCTCTGCGATTGGATGACGGAGCTAGGGACATGGGTATGTCTCTTCCGTCATCGTGTAGCGTCAGTTCTTTTGTTATAGATACTTGCATTGAATCTAGCAGAAGTATTTTGGACGCTATGTCTTATGCAGATCATATTTGCAGGGCATTGGCCGGCAATCTGGAATCTGAGAGCTTACAGGAGTTGTTATCTCCTTTGAGAGTGCTCTCTCGCGCCATAATGTATACAACATCCCACTCTGCTATTTCAGTAGCGAATTTAGAGTTGGTCAGGCGCGATGCTGCCCTTAAATCTACGTCATTTATTGACGACAGTGTTAAGAGCTCTCTAAGGGCCGCTCCCGTTTCGGGCTCTTCATTATTTAATGATAAGCTAAAAGCTGTCTTTGAAGATGCTTCTAAGAAAGCTACAAGTCAGCTTTTGTTGCGCTCAGCTTCGCAACCTCAGCCTTCCACAAGTGGTACTCCTCGGAGAGGTAAATTTTTCTCCAAGAGAGGCTCAGCCCGTGCTGCTTCTAAAGCTAATCGTGGGCGTGGTGGCTCGAAACAGGGGGGCGATTTCAAAAAGGGGATGGCGCAGTTGGATAATAACGAAACGCGTAACCCCACACCGACGTCACAGAGGGGTGCGAGAGCTTCACGAGGTTTCTCCTCGTATAAGCCTCGTAAGTCCTACAAATGAAGATTTCGACCTCTACTGTTCTCCGGATGGCGGAAGGCTTTCAAAATTCGCAAGCAACTGGAACAAAATAACTCAGGATCTTTGGGTTCGAGACGTTGTGAAAAATGGTCTACGTCTTTCGTTCCGGAGAATACCTCCATTAACGCGGATTCCGCGATTTGTGAGCCTTCCACAAAATATAACAAAGAGAGAGGCTTTGATTTCAGCAGTAGACTCTCTCCTACAAAAGGAGGCAGTGGAGGTCGTAGAGAATCCCAATTCAAAGGGATTCTACAGTCATCTTTTTCTTGTGCCGAAGCCAGACGGCTCGTACAGACCGGTCATCGATCTCAGTTGGATAAACAAGCTAATAATTGCTCCAAGATTTTATATGGAGACAATTCGATCAGTGAGAGGCAGCATCCGAGTGAACGATTACGCCGCAAGTATAGATTTGAATGACGCGTATTTTCACATCATGATTCATCCGGCTTTTCGGAAATACCTCCGTTTCGCGGGTCTAGGAAAGGTATACCAGTTCAGAGCAATGTGTTTTGGCCTGAACCTTGCTCCGTGGGCGTTCACTCGGGTGATGAATGCAGTAATGAGCCATTTCAGAGCGCACTCGGCTTCGATGACGTCGGCATATCTGGACGACATGCTTCTCTGATTCCGGGCGATCAAGTGTGTCACGGTTTATGGGAGAGTCAGTTTCTTGTGTCCCATATAAACTACAAAGAAATGAGGGCAATTTGGTTAGCTCTAAATCATTGGCTCAGTCAAGTAATACACTCACATGTTCAAATTCTGTCGGACAATTCAACAGTAGTTGCCTATATTCGGAATCAGGGAGGTACTCATTCCGTCCAGCTGATGAATCTTACTGAAAAGATTCTTCTTTTCTCTCAAGAGAATCAGATTCTGATATCGATTCGTCATATTCCAGGTCGTCTCAATGTAATAGCAGACTCTCTATCGAGAAAGGATCGCCTGCTACCTTCAGAATGGATGTTAAAAAAGTCTGTCTTCAATCAGATTTGCTTCCAGTGGGAACGTCCAATGATCGACCTTTTTGCCACGAGTCTGAACAATCAGTTACAGACGTTTGTGTCTCCATGCCCGGATCCTCAGGCTTATGCAGTAGACGCTCTGTCAATTTCTTGGAACGGGATCATAGGGTATGCTTACCCTCCAGCTCCCCTCATTCAACAGATCTTGCTAAAGATAAAACAGTCTTCTTGCAAGATTCTTCTGGTTGCAAGTCTGTCGGCTCACAGACCATGGATAAATCTTCTCCGGGAACTTCTTTGGGACGTTCCACGGAAGTTACCACCTCTCCGGGATCTTCTGACGCAGGGGAAACTCCGTCGGCTTCATCACAATCCGGAAGGCCTCAACCTTCACGTTTTTCCGTTGTGCGGTCCTTCTTGCACGGAAAACAGTTTTCCAGACGAGCAATGGACGCAATTTCTAACTGTAGGAGGACCTCCTCTTCATTAAATTATGAAGCGAAGTGGAAGGTTTTTGTTCGTTGGTGTGAATCACAATTGATTGATTTTTTCAACCCAACTATTCCTCAATTAGCTAACTTTTTTATTTATCTTTTTGATGAAGTTAAGCTACAGCCAGTCACTATTAAGGGCTATAGGTCTATGCTTTCTGACACCTATGCACACCAAGGGAAATTAAACATTGGGTCAGATTTATCTTTAAATAAATTAATGAGGAACTTCTCTGTGAATAGACCTCGCACCTTGAGACTAGTCCCTAAGTGGAATTTAGCTTGGGTTCTTCTGAAACTTCAGGAAGCACCTTTTGAACCGTTAAATACTGTTGAGTTTAAATTTCTTACTTATAAAACGGTTTTTCTCTTAGCATTTGCGTCAGCTAGAAGAGTTAGTGAGCTTCATGCTTTGTCTGTTGAAGACTCTCATTATCGTAGTGTTGGTAATTCTATTACCCTCACTACGAAAGTGGGATTCTTAGCTAAGAATCAGGTTCCGGACAAACGGCCTAGTCCTATTCTGATTAAAGCATTACCGTCTTCAGATGGTCAGAGACCTTTGTTGTGCCCAGTAAGAGCGCTTAGGATTTATAAGGAGCGTTCTAGTTTTATTAGAAGAAGTAGGAAGAGGTTATTTCTTTCTCTTCTTCCTAACAGAAATGATATTTCTGTTCATTCCATATCTAGATGGATTCAATTAGCTATTCGGTCGGCTTATAATGCTTTGTCTGTGAATCAGAGAATAGCTTATAAGATTTCAGCTCACGAAGTTAGAGCTTTAGCTTCTTCTTGGGCTTATGCTAGTAGTACTTCTTTGAAGGATTTGATGCAAGCAGCTTACTGGACACAACAGACGACTTTTACCAAATTTTATCTTCGAGATTTAGAATCAATTTCGGATGATCTCAGATCTTTAGGACCGTTATCGGTAGCTCAGAATGTCGTCCATTCTAATTAGAATTTTCATTCTGCTCTAGCACTGTCTCCAGTCTGCTACCCTCTTCGTTTTGAAGTGCAGTTACTTTCAAAACAAGGGGAAGGGGGGGGGGGGTGGTATTTCCAAATAGTCATCTGGCTTTATAGTGAAAAGTATGGACATACCTCCTTCAGTGATAGTATCCTGGGGTCGGTGCTATGGTAGTTTTAATGTGTAGCTTGGTATGAAGCAATTTTCAATGTATTATATGCTTTTAATGTGTAGCTCGATGTGAAGCGTTATTGTATATGTCATGTGTCAAGACGAGCTTTACTATACAATACTCGGACACTTTTAATGATTTATAAAGAGTCTCATTTCTCTGGACTTCTTTATATTTTGACTTCCTTTATCAAATTAGCATAATGGATTATGCTAGGCCTTAAATAGAGTTACACCTATATTTCATTGTTTTTTCTGTGATAAGAGCAATGAATATCAAGTACTGGGCCCGCCTACCTGTTTACTATTCTCAGCTAGTCTGGGCCATTGGTATAGTGGAAAAATATGAAAAATTTATACCAATTTTAATATTTTTAATACTTACCAATGGCCCAGACGGGGATGGCCCTCCCTGGAGTAGACACTCCTTCCTCCCCGCTGAGTTATATATTACAGTTCTTAATAACATTTAACAGGCACAACAACAAAGAATGACATGATGGCGGTAGCCTATTGTTGTCCTTGACAACAAGTTGCGCATTGCGCAAAAGTATGGAGGACCATACTGGTCTTCTCGTTTTTGCGTTTTTTGGCAAATTTTGGGGGGTTTGGGGGATTCAAAATTTGTGTTTGGCCCAGGAAATAAATTGGGTTGCACCAGCTAGTCTGGGCCATTGGTAAGTATTAAAAATATTAAAATTGGTATAAATTTTTCATATTCCAATAGCACTGTCTACATGTTGTTTTACAAAGGGATTTCATTGCAATTTGTTAAGATAACCCGGTATGATATATAGATGAGACTGTCATTGTCAACCGTGACCGCCACTCCGGCGCGTGACCTAGATTCTTTAGCAAAGTCTACGAGTCATATTTGTGAAGGGACTGCATTTTAACTTAGTATGATGACTCGTTTTGGAATGATTTTACTGTAACTTGGTAATTTCGGTTGAGATACGCTATGTGACAGCCACATCAACCCAGGCCTCAATTATTTAGTGCAGTCTACTCCTCAAATTATTCTTATGGAAACCATAGCATGTAGGGAACAGAAATTAACATTATCACAATTCTTGTCTTATTTCATAATCCTTTTATAAACATTGAACCTTATCCTTTTCATCAAACACTACACACAGTCAAGTTAAGCTACGGTGTCCCTGACACTTTTATTACCTTAAATTTATTTGGTTTGTCTCTCATTTTAACTCAAGTGCAGCTCTAAGGGCAAATTTCAATATAAGTGCTATGAACAGAAAAATAAATTTAAAAAAAGAACACTAACTCAGAACAAAGCTGACGACACATATTGTAAAATCGTTGCAGAGTACAAACTTGTGCCACAAAATTAATGAAAAATTTAATTTTTTAAGACATAAGTAAAAAGAGAAGTGTGGGAAGTTCAGAAATAAAAACAAAACTGACTGTCTCCATTCGGTATCGAAAATTGTGCTTTCTGCCATGTTCCAGGCCCGCAAAAGCGCCAGTAAAAGCAATGGACCGAGAAGCGCGAAACGAAAAGTGGTTTGAAAGGTAAGATTCGAAGAGTTGCAGTAATTTCGTACCCAAAACGATTTCGTACCCGAAATTTTGAGTAATTTCGTACCCATTTTAGTATGTAATAACCGTACCCAAATATTATTTCATACCCCCAAAAATGTTATTGATGCTTTGTATTTTTACAGCTAAAATTTAACATTTGGGGGTAAAATAAAGTTGAAAACTTAATATTTAAACGATATTTACCGGATTAATGCAAATATGGATCTGTAAGAAGAACTTCGGTCACTGTATGAATGATGAATAGTACTTGTGCTGTATGAGTTATAATGTTGTGTAAACATGGAAATTAAATGACACGATGAAAATGAACTGCGGAACGAAATGATTTTTGCGCGCCGAAGGCGCGCAGGGACGGTATGTGGAACAAGACCCTTTCGACCCTCGGTAACTGTATATAATTGGCTGTCACATGTCTAGGCGTGTTGAAGGAGGAAAAGGTTCCGGTACTCGGCAGGTGTCTCCTGTTGCGGCGTGGCGGTCTCGTTGGCTGATGTCGGTTGAACCCTCGGGTGAGGACACGATGAACTCCTCACAGCTTGTATTAATATTAACAATTACACTTTGGTCGGACTCTGATTTGTCAATAGGAACTTCATGTTTTAAATCAGGACCAATTAGTTGCACACATAAGTAACAATCCTCCCCATCTCTCAGATATCCTCAACCTAATTATTGTTAGTAACTCCCTATAATTAACTTTACGATCGACTTCCGATATCTGTTTAGACAAATTTATAGTAGAGATTAAACTTAAGCAAAATGACACCCCCAATGCGGATAAACTCCAAGCCGTCTGTACGAACCTAAGTGACAGCATTAATCAGACGCTCGATGAATTGTGCAGCGAGAAAACATTCCACCTCGAAAGAACTGCATCTCAGCTGAAACGACGGAAATTATAACACACACAAAAAAGGGGGAAAAAAAAACAAAGCCTTTAGAACCTATAATAGGGAACCTAATAAAAAAGTCGAACTTAGAACCATCTATAATCGCCTTCACTGTGAAATCAAGGGTCTCATTTGTCTTCAAACAGGTTAATTACAATGGGGCTGTGTTGGCTTTATTCAAGGTTTGCTATGGTTCGATTCTAACTCTCCTCCAATTGAGCGTAACCAATCCATACAAAGTAACAATCGAACATTATTCTTCACTTTTGAAAATTTTTTGATCGGGACGGTTGAAAATATCAAATTTTCTTTTTCCCACCCCACCCTTTCTTTTTCCATCAACCTTCGGTTTCATTATTCTAATTTTTTTTTATATATATATACTCCGGGGGGGGGGGGGGGGGGGGTTAAAATAGACTTTCCTTTTTTTATTCACAAACATGATAAATAGACTGCGATGAATATTGCCACTGACATCCTATCTGCCCATAAGTGTTTTGAGGGTACGAAATTACTTTTTTAGGTCATCAGGATAAAGTCAAACTGAGCTAATCTGATCGCTCTCCGTCCGTCGTCCGTCCGTCGTCCGTCAACACCATGTTTTGGTCTTCTCCTCCAAAGCCACTGGGCCAATTCAAGTGAAAGTTTGTGTGGGCGATGGTCCCAAAGGGGCATTGCATTTTTGTTCAATTCAACATGCCCAGCCCCATAGGGAGGGAGTGGGGGAAAAGCTCAAAAATATTTTTGAAATCTTCTTTTCATGAACCAGTGTGTACAATGCCTTGATATTTGCTATGGAGCTTCCTTTTGAGGTGTAGAATCAAGTTTCTTCAAACGAAGTTCGTGAAGCAATATTTGGCTTTGTAATGTGTGGGTTAAGATTTTTGGCCCCGCCCAAAATTTCTATTTCCTGAACCGATGGTCCGGTTTAAACCAAATTTGGTATGTGGTATTATTGGGTCATAAGTACTTGACCCATGCAAAAATTCCCGCATCCCCATGGGAATCCTGGGAGCTAAAAATAGAAATATTTTCAAACGCCCATATTTTCTAAACCACACAGAACAGAGAGCTGTTATTTGGTATGAAGTATCCTTAGGACCAGTGGAATTGAATGGTAAAAAAAATTGCCATCGGTTCTGTAATGGGCATCAAAAAAATGCTGAGCATATTTGCAAAAAATAAAAAAAAATTTTCTCCAGAACCAATCATCAGAATCTTTTGATATTCGGTATACAACATTCATAGGGGGGGGGGGGGGGGGAGGAGGGGGGGGGGGTCAGATACAAGTTTGTTAAATAAAGCCCATTGGTTCAAATTTGGGCTCAATACAGGAGCCCAAATATTTTACATAAGGTAATATGAGGAATATTCTTTAAAAATCTTCTTCAGAACCACCAGTCAGAATCTTTTAATGTTTGAAATACATCATTTTTATGAGGGTCAGATTCAAGATTGTTCAAACCATGTCCCTAGGTTAATATTTGGGCTTCCTACGGAAGTCCAAATTTTAACTTTGTTCAATATGGGAGATAATTTAAAAAAAAATCTTCTTCTTCAGATCCACCAGTCAGAATGCTTTCATATTTGGTATGCAACATCTCTAGGGGGGGGGGGGGGGGGGGGGTCCGATTCAAATTTGTACAAATCAGATCCCTAGGTATATATTTGGGCTCGCTATGGTAGCCCAAATTTTTACTTAGTACAATACGAGGAAATTTCTTTAAAAATCTTCTTTTTCCAGATCAACCAGTCGGAATGCTTTCATATTTGGTATACAACACATCGGGGGGGGGGGGGGGGGGGGGGTCAGATTCCAGTTTGTTCAATTCGAGTGCCTGGGTTAATATTTGGGCTCCATATGGGAACATGAAATTTAACTTAGTACAATATGCGGGAAATTCTTCAAAAATCTTCTTCAGATCCACTTGTCAGAATGCTTTCATATTTGGTATACAACATCTGTAGGGGGCCCAGATTCAAGTTTGTTCAAATCGGATCCATAGGTTGACATTTGGACTCGCTATAGTAGCCCAAATTTTAACTTAGTGCAATATGAAGAAATTTCTTTAAAGTTTCTCTTCTTCAGATCCAACAGTCAGAATGCGTTCATATTTGGTACACAGCATCTCTAGGGAAATCAGATTCAACTGTGTTCAAATCGAGGGTCTGGGTTAATATTTGGGCTCTATGGGAGCCGGAATTGGCCATTTTGCTGAAGAATTTAAAATTTTGTATTCAGTACCCTCTAGAGGTGTGTAACTAAGATTAATCCACAAAGGTTGTATCTAGGGGCTTCATAGGGGGCTCTACATTTTACATTATGATCAACTGAAGAAAAGGCATGATGCCCGGATTATTTTTGTCACTCCTGAGGGACTCAAGGATTGAGAGTGTAGCCTATGGATATGGATTGCTTAATGTAGACTCATTCTTGGACTCTGTTTATATTGTGTTCTTTTCAAGATGAGCGCTTCAGGCCCCGTGGGGCCTCTTGTTTTTTATTGAATGTGGAACAACCAACCAATGAAATATAAGTACCAGGAAAATCTACAAATAAAGGGATCTCACTTAACATGCGAACACAATGACAATATAGATGAAGATCAATCAGAAGAGCTGAATTCAGAGGCCATCGGCCGGCGTTCAGAATCGATATGAGTGTAGTAAGTAAGTAAATGGTTTGGGGTACGAAATTACACGGGTACGAAATCCTTTAGTGCACGATATTGCATGCACCCAGCTTCGAATGGTTTCTAGACAACTCGTGCCCACGGCAACTCGTACCAGTCAAGTCGTACCCAAAATTGGACGACTCGTACCCATTTTCGGCTGGACAATTCGTACCCACAATTGGACAACTCGTACCCATGGTTGTACAACTTTACCCATGGCTGGTCAACTTGTACTTGGTGTTTGATTGTATGGGCGAAGGCAGTTAATGGCCTAAGAACTATAGAAGCGGGGTTTTTGCTTTTGTTTGATCCGTTTAAGGTGCTATAATAGCAATGGAAGTCAGTTTACTTTGAAATTCCTTCGTCAGATATTCCACGAATATGAATGAAATATGCACAAATTTTACGTCTAAATGACGGCTGTGATACACAGAACAGGAAACATATATTCATTGACCGTACTTTGTTGATAGCAGGCACCAGTGGTTCCTGGAAGTCTGCAACTGGGGTGAATGACACCCCCCCCCCCCCCCCAACCCCGACACCCGGTTTCTGCGCTTCAATATTGGGAAATAGAGTACTGGAAAAAACTAAAAGGCCCTGCATCTAGGCCTAGGCTCTGCAAATTATCCGGGTGAAAACCATAGCCTTCGTCGCATTAACTCTTGCCTTTCCTAATTAATAATGCCGCTCTCCACCTTTAGATTATTTTTCGTGTGGCAAAGTTACATCACTGGTGAGGCGCCACTCCGGTCAGGCGAGAAAGGATTTCATTGTAAATTGAGTCCAGTCGGATTTTGTACTTGAAGCGTAGCACATTTACCCGCTCGGATGAAAAACGGCAAACAATGACCAGTGATAGACTGAATCAAGAAGATCACAAATGATGTTCATTTAAAAAAAATCCGAGTAAAAAGCTTCAATACATCTCTCTCTATGAGTCCACCAGCTCGCATCAACTGAAAACTCAACAGTCATTTAATTTAGACTTACCCGGCAGTGACAGGTTTGAGATCGTGAAGAATTATTTCCTATCATCTATTACCTTATAGTCGATTGGTGTTTAATTTTCTTCCAATTATCTGTGCATATTATTATCGCCAATTAAGTTAATCTTCCAGTTGGGAGGTATGTTTTTCGAACAATTATCTTCCATGACAATCATGAAAATTGAATGATAATTAGCATTTTTGTAAGGTTTGCAATTAGACTATAAAAGTGACTAAAAGTGAGTCATTCACACAATCCTCCGCTCCATCTCAAAAAATGGTCAACCACTTTAAGGGAGGCGAGCGTTGGTCCTGCGTCCCGCCTCTGCCCCTTTTTGTAAGCGCATTGCGCACCTTTTTGTCCCAACCCAATAGGATTACAATGCAGGCCTGCCCGCGAACCAGGGAAGTTCGGGTCTTCTTCTTGGTGGCCCCGAAAGGGGTCGTTGTTGTTTTCCTTCAAAGAGTCCAACTATAACAGAGACAGCCTGAGGCAGATTATACTTGCCAGTGATGGCCATCACTCATTATCATCCTCGAAGCGGCAGACTATACTTGCCCGAAAATCCAGATCGACTGCACCCTCGGGGAGAGGTAGTACCTTTGTGAGAGGACCCAACCTCCCACACTGGTCCTCACCCGAGGGTCCAACCGACATCAGTCAGCGAGACCGCCTACCCACAACTGGAGACACCTGCTGAGTACCGGATCCTTTTCCTCCTTCGACACGCCTAGACATGTGACAGCCATCATATGCAGCTACAGAGGGTCGAAAGGGGCTTGTCCCCCATACCGTCCCTGCGCGCCTTCGGCGCGCGAAATCATTTCCTTCGCATTCACACATCTGACTGGAGTCATTCACACATCTGACTTCAGAGCGTGAACATCACCTAGATAGCCATGGAACTACCAGATAGACTAGTGAAAGCCATTTCAGCTCTGGGCGTCTCATGCCCTGTCTCCTGGACTATCCAGGAAATAGGCTTGAGCGTCCACCTGAAAGTGGAGTTTGAAATTGAGAAGCCAACAACAACACCAACCTCTTCGGGGAGAGGTAGTACCTTTGGAGAGAGGATCCCCTCTCCCACTGGTCCTCACCCGAAGGGGCACGGAGGCCCTGAAAAGAGACAGCACAAGAAGAAGAGGAAGAGCCCATCGACCAAGCGCAGGGACGCCCGGCGCTTGGAGGCCTTCCGGGATAGGAAGAAAGAGTTGAGTGAGGGGGTGGAGGCTCTGGAGGCAGCCGCCAGTTCCCCTCCTAGTCCCACTGGTACACCCAATCAACTGCCGGCTCCTGAGCCGGTACAGTTGGATGAGGAACATCCAGTGGAGACTGAGGAGGAACTGGAAGTTGCTTTTTCACCGCCTCCCACCCCTCACTCCCCCCTTCCTTCACTACCAGAAAGCCCGGGAGCGGAACAACCACTAAACCCTTATGAGGAATTAATGAGAGAATTAGAGCTGGCAAGAACAGAACGGTTAAAATGCAGAGAGTACCGGGAAAAACTTAACGCGAGCACCTCTACACCACCACCACCACCACCACCAGCTTCACCTTCACCATCACCAAGCCAACGTTCACCCAAAAAGAAGAGCCGCAAGAAGGGCAGAAAGGGCTAAACCTCTTTCCTCCTTCCTTTTCCTCCTTTGACACGCCTAGACATACGAAATCATTTACAGTCACTGAGGGTTGAAAGGGGCTTGTCCCCCATATCGTCCCTGCGCGCCCTCGGCGCGTCAAACCATTTCGTTCGGCTGTGAGAGAACAGAAGAAGAAAAAGAAGAAGAGTCCATCAACCAAGCGCAGGGACGCCCGGCGCTTGGAGGCCTTCCGAAATAGGAAGAAAGAGTTGAGTGAGGGGATGGAAGTCCTGGAGGCAACCGCCAGTTCCCCTCCTAGTCCCATTGGTGCACCCAATCAACTGCCGGCTCCTGAGCCGATACAGTTGGATGAGGAACGTCCAGTGGAGACTGAGGAGGAACTGGAAGTTGCATTTTCACCGCCTCCCACCCCACACTCCCCTCTTCCTTCACTACCGGGTAGCCCGGAAGTGGAAATCGCAACCGAACAGCCACCTCAATCCTCAGCCACCACCTACATCGACTGGGAATCTGTAAACTCTCTCTCTCTCTCTCTAGGCACCTGACTCTCGTGCCTCGACCGATCGAAACAAAAATTGGCACAGGTCGAAATAGATGTAATTTGACCAGGTAAGGGACTTCTGATGGGCCCCGATCACGTCCGGCATCGCGTTAATCCTTCAACCAATGAAGGAGTGGGGTAGGGTGGGGAAATGAGCCCCGATCGCATCTGCTTTTCCGTTAACCCCTCAACACGTGACATGCTGGGTATGAATACCAGTACAACGAAATATTACGTAGAAAAGCCCTCAGAAGTTTAACGAAGAGCCAAAGATTACCCGATTTTTTTTTGGGGGGGGGGGGAGGGGGGTCGTCTCCCGTATTTCCTGTTTCCTTCGAATTACTCTCTTTATAAAATGTTCATGCCGGCGAAATTGACTTTCGGCGAAGTCTGTTCAGACTGTTCTGCTGAGATAAATGCTAAAAAATGGAAAGTTTTTGCCTTTACGCACACCCATTGAAAGCAGACACTCATCTTCTCAAGTCCTTCAGCCAATATTCGCCTTCGCCCATACAATTACAGACCAGGTACATGTTGACCAACTGTGGGTACGAGTTGTCCAACCTTGGGTACGAGTTGTCCAACTGTGGGTACGAGTTGTCCAACTGTGGGTACGAGTTGTCCAGCCGAAAATGGGTACGAGTTGTCCAATTTTGGGTACGACTTGACTGGTACGAGTTGCCGTGGTTACGATTGTCCTGATACCCTTCGAATATATCAGTCATCTCCCTTGAATTCAACGAGAACGTCGACAGGCGTCTCTTGTTGCAGTTTCTCTGAACGGAAGTTTGTAAATCCATAGCGACTGTTTAACAAACGGTCGTTGCCTTGATGAGGACTCTATATAACAGTTGCTCTCCTCACCATCATTCCCTTTTCGCTGACTTCAACAGCTGCATTTACTGAGATCTCCTGGCTAGAAAGAAGTAATAAAACCTCAAAATGGCAACCGGAGCGGTTTTGGAGAGCAGGGAAGTTCCCCCAGAAAGACCGGTGTTGAATTCATACTCTGGATCACAAGACGAATCGATGGAAATGCAGTACACTGGTAACACTGGACACGATATGGGTATTTCCACCATGGGCTTCAGATCGGCAAAATACAACCCGTCGGAATGGCATGAAAGTAATTATGCAAAGTTTTACCAGTCCTTCGCAGATAGGGATAATGCTGAAAGAATCGGACATGAAGCAAATCGCATAATTAACGAAACTGCGGCAACAACAAACAAGACACAAGCCGAGGTTACCAAAAAGCTAGGGGAACGGATACAAGACATAAATTTTTGGAAATTTGAGTTAGAAAGAGAAATAAATGATGTTATATCAGAAACAGATTTGCTACTAGAACAGAAAAAAAGGTTGGAGAATGCACTGCGTGCAACTGAGGTTCCACTCCATATTGCCACAGATAATCTGAACTGTCGACAGAGACGTCAAGGAGTCGATCTGGTCCAAGATGAACCAGAATTGGCACTTTTAAAGGTAAAGATATCAGCTATATATTTTTTATATCTATTTTTTCATTGTCCATTCATTTAATTTTTATTTCCTTTCACATTGAGCTGAAGAAAATTACCATCCGTAATTTCCAAAAATTTCGAACCTGAACTTTCCTCCAGTCCTACACATGTTACAACCTACTACCATAATGGCATAAGTGAACGTAGTCTTTGTAAGACTGTGACCCAGGGCCCCCCCTGGCCCCCACAGTCTTTGAGCAACCCGTTCAAATTTCATCTGACTAAAACTGAAAGAAACTGGCCGCATTTGGGTCGACTCAGTTCACGCTTCATATCGAAGACAAAAATCACATAATCAACATACTACTTGTCGTACTCAGCTCAAATATTATTTATTTACGTGTCTGCATCATTATTTAACACAAACACAACATCAAATTCAAGAAATGTTGAAAAATATCCAACTTAATTACGTTAAAAAACATCGATTTCAAAGATAAACAAATTCTGTGCGCATGCGTAGTACAATTTGTTTATCTTTGAAATCGATGTTTTTTAACGTGGTGGAGTCGGATATTTTTCAACATTTCTTGAATTTGATGCTGTGTTTGCATTAAATAATGATGCGGACACGTAAATAAATAATATTTGAGCCGAGTGTGACAAGTAGTATGTTGATTATGTGATTTTTGTCTTCGATATTAAGCGTGAACTGAGTCGACCCAAATGCGGCCAGTTTCTTTCAGTTTTAGTCAGATGAAATTTGAACGGGTTGCTCAAAGACTGTGAGGGCCAGGAGGGCCCCAGGTCACTGTCTTACAAAGACTAAAGTGAACGGATCATTCATTGTGACTCTTTTCTCACCTTCGCGGTTTGGATTGTTCCAATGAATGGCACCCGTGGACGGTTCGGCCTTGGGACGGATCGGGTTCCATCAATCAACTGGAGCTTCAGGCCTGGGGGACGGTTTGGGTAAAATAGTTGGGGACGGTTTGGGTGGATCCCGTTCCAATGGGGTCATTCAAGTGTGCAAGACCAAAGATTCTATTTACCTTACAGTCAGCAAAAACTTTTCAAATCGCAGATTTATACGGTGCGACGATTTTATTGATTTACCACATAGAATTACATAGATACCACTGTAAGTAGCATTAGATACAGATATCTAGCATGTCCAATACAGCCAGTGCATAAATAGAAAAAAATGAATATCTTGCATCACTTTCTTACTATTGTAAGTATCATTACATAGGACTACGTTACTCAAACAGAAATTTAAGGTGCTAGATAAGTAATGGAATAATTTTGTTTGTTTTGAAATTCCCACCTCTGATATTCCTTAAATTCAAATTAAATATACACAAATTATGCATCAAAATGAAGGTTGGGAGGAATAGAACATGAAAAATATGAAATCAACTCATAGAGTTGACTGGTTCCCGGAAGTCTGCTACCGTATACGTACCAGAACTGATAAGTAAATAATATTTCACGAGAACAACTTGTGGCCAAATGTGTTTCACATATCCAAGAACAAAGCTAGGGCATAAAAATTTTTTCTCACTGCACAGTTACCATATTCTATGCAAGGTATCATGACACCTGTTGAAATTTCTTGTAATAACGGTTTTGTTTTTCGATGGAATTCGTGGTATCAAGTGATTTGCGCATGTCTGTCGACCATGGAATCCATGTTCAATAAAAAATGCAGACAGTGTTGTCCTTTTCCCAAATGCAGTCCTATCGTTGCATTCGAAAGTGTTTGGAATGCCTAGCTTTGTTATTGGATACCTGAAGCACATTTAGCCACAAGTTGTTCTTGTGAAATATTATTTTATTATCAGTTCTGGTACGAATACGGTTGCAGACTTCCAGGAACCAGTGGTGCCAGGCTGTTGTCAACTCTTTGAGTTGATTACATATGTGTTTTGTAGAGCTGGACGATATTGAAATTTAGTATTCGATAGCGATATCGATATTTTCGTGCAAAATACCTCGGTTTCAGTATCGATACCGCTATCAGATAATGCATGCTTAAATTGTGTACTCTGAACTTCACCTCATAAGTTTTAACCCTATATCATGACCCTGAAAGTCAACCTGCATTTTAATTTCGCAGCTGCCGAGTTGAAGGTAATTTCTTCAAAAAAATTGAAATTTTTTTGGTGATGATTGTGCATGTGAGACTGTAAATTGGTCGTGTTGGCTGTTGATGCAATTACAAAGTTTACACCTGCAAGACTTCCTTCAATTCCTTCAAAATGCGTTGCCAATGCACTGTTGTAGACTTGCGTTCTGCCATGTTTTTAGCGTGTTATGAGGAATTCCCGCATTATCCTCGATGAGCTTGCACAAAATCTAAATATCAAAATTTCAGTAAAATTCATTTGCATTCGGTACGATATTCGATATCGAAGAAATATATAAACCATACCAAAAATTTGGTATATCGCCAAGCTCTAGTGTTTCGTGTTCTGTGCATCCCAGTCTTCATTGTGATGTATAATTTGTGTATATTTAATTTGATTTTAAGGAATATGAGAAGTGGAAATTTCAAAATAAACAAAATTCTATTGCTTATATAGCATCTTAAGCACAATTGGTGTCCTGAACTGGGTAGTCACCATTGGTTTTCTGAGGCCTTAAGACCACCCAGTTTAGAACACCAATTTTCCATTAAATTAAGTCCTCCTGTTGATCAGAAGTTTCCCTGAGTTTTTGGGTAGATCTAACTACCACTGCTGGATCGGACCACATAACCAAGTGCTCTCTATTGTCTTTTTGGAGAATTCTTTAGTAAGTGTCTTTGTAGTTTCTTGTGCTTTCTAGTCTCTAGTTCTGTGTGCTGTCTATGTAGTTCTATGTACTTCTGTTTGATGCTATGTGGTTCCATGTAGTTTTATGTGGTAAGTCGTTGCACCCAATTATTCAGAGGTTCACTGTTTGAACGATACTCTTTAGTATTGATTAGCAGAGTGCTGATTAATACTACAGTGTACAGAGCTTGATGAAATGGCAAGGATCAGTGTTAAAATTACATTGTTGCACAATTGTATGGAAAACAAAGGCAATGGGATATTACCGGTGACTAACACTAACTATGGAACATCTCAAGGGTTAATAATCTTACTGTTCATTCACCTCATTATACAGTACAATTTAAACCCGACTTGTCCCACTTCAAAAATGACTGACAATCGAATAAAAACAAAAACACTGACTACCAAAACATGTGATGGTTTGTCAACTTATCAAATAATCGTGACAGCTCCAGTAACTATGCACAGTGTTGTGAGTGTGACTGTGGTCATGAGAAGCGGGTAGAAAATTTCAAAATGATTGCAACAGTGTCATGTTCCAATAAAAGTTATCCTTTGGTTTCTCTCCCAACAGCACTGCAAAACACTGGAAAAGAAATGCAAAAAACACCCAATCATGTTATGTTTGTTTGGGTTTTGTTTTTTTGTTTTTTGTTTTTTTTGGGGGGGGGGGGGGGGGGGGGGGGGGTGTGTGCTGGGGATTAAAATGAGATTTTGTTCCAATAGTTTTGAAAAAAAACAGAGGCTCAGGTGAGCCTAAATGCTCACCTGGCTCAAGTTGTCAAAAGAGATGATTGTATCAGTAAGTGACAAACATACAGAGCCCAAATATCAACACAGAGACTCAGGTTGAACAAACTTGATTCTGACACCCCTAGAGATGTCACACACCCAGTATGTAAAGTTTCTAACTGGTGGATCCGAAGAAGACTTTTCAAGAAATTTTCTTACATTGTACTGAGTTAAATTATGGGCCCCGACAAAGAGTCCAAATATTAACCCAATTGCCCGATTTGAACAAACTTGAATCTGACCCTCCCCCTCCCACCCCCTAGAGATGTATATTAAATATGAAAATGTTCTGACTGATGGATGTGAAAAAGAAATTTTTTAAAGAAATTCCCTCATATGGTACTGTGTTACAATTTGGGCTCCCATAGGGAGCATAAATATTAACCCAGGGACTTGATTTCAACAAACCTGAATCTAACCCCCTTAGAGATGTTGTGTACCAAATATGAAAGAATTCTGACTGGTGGATCTGAAGAAGAAGATTTTAAAAGAAATTTTCTCATAATGCACTAAGTTCAACTTTGGACTCGAATAAAGAGCCCAAATATTAACCCAGGCATCCGATTTGAACAAACTTGAATCTGACCTCCCCAGAGATGTTGTGTACCAAATATCAAAAGAATCTGACCGGTGGATCTGATGAAAGATTGTTCCCCATATTGTATTATGTTAACAATTCAGACTCCCATGGTGAGCCCAAATATTGACCCAGGGACTCGATTTCAACAAACTTGAATATTGCACTAAAGTAATATTTGGCACAAAACCATTTACCATACCTCCAGTACAGATTATATTATAAATATCTGGGCAAGTTTTGGCTGGCTTAGAAACAACTGCAAAGGCACAGGATATAGACAGCCATTATGTAGAAAAATGTATAAAAATCTTCAGGTCTTTCAGTACTAAAACTGTTTTCATGAAATTGTACAAAAGCGTAAAAACAAAGCATACTCTCATCTACTCTAATTTAGGAAAATTCCTGTCATTTAGGAATACTGGTTGCTGGTGTGAGTTTGATGGAATTCAAAGGTCTGCTTATGACAGAATGACATGCACATATAAGTTCTAATTTTAATTCACAAAATCCTGCACTCAACCCTTCCAGAGGTGGCAGAGCCAGTGGGCAGAGGGGTCACATGCCCCTCTACTTTTTTCCACAGATATGTTTCGCAGTTACACAATGAGTTAAAATGGACGCATGCAAACATGTCAATATACAGGCATTCCAGCAACGTTTGCTAATCCAAATAATATCTAGCCAAAGAATCCCACTGTCGGTCACTTCAGTTTGCTTCTTCTACTTCAACTGTCTTCCATCCTGAAGACTGGTCTTCGGGTTGGAAGATGGTTGAAATGGAAATGGAAAGGACAGTGACCGCACAGCAGCATATTCATCTAAACAAGAGACTATAGCAAGTCATGGTACATTTAACGACATGCGATTGTAACTTTTCTCACATTGGATCGAACCATGGTAGCACTGTAAATTTGTGCCCCTCCACTTTTATTGAGTTTCTTTCGCCCCTGACCCTTTCACAAATATTAATAACAAGAAACCTATGAAAATTATTGTCATGAGATGAAGGTGTACACTTGTTTATATTTTTGTCTGTCACTGAATATCAAAACTTTATCTTTCATTGAATCAGTTTGATGGTTTGAGGAGCCATTGTTATCAGCCTTTATCAGAAACATAGGAAGACGGTGACACATAATTCATTTAATGTTGGAAGATCAGAGATAATTAATTGCGACTAATTGAGAAATGGATTTTACAATAAAATACACTTGTAGTCTGACTGTTGCAACAGCTATGGCATTGCATTTGTTTGCCCATCTGTATATCATCAGGAGGTGTTCGGCCATCAAACTTCAATAGATGTTCCTTACTGAGAAAACAGGCACTTACTGATTTTAGAGACAATCTGTGTTATTTAATTATTAATTCAATATTTCCTTTTCAGGAAGTGGAAATAATAAATAATGTGAGGGATCTGGTGAAGAAAACAATAAATCAGGCTGAAACACAGATCAAGTAAGTCTATATTATTGAGATCACTGCAGCAAGTAAAAAGCTAAAATACCATAGATGAACTTGCACATCCGTTTTTTTTTTACAATTATAAGCATCTCTTACCCAATTCTTATTGATTACCAATGCAGTCTGGTAGTCATTGATTTGAAAGTTTGCTGGGCTTGCTTAATGCCAATTGGATTTTTTCAATACAGTGGAACCCTGTTAATTGAATAGCTACTTTGCTAAAGAAAATTATACAATTAACAGTAGTATTCAATTAACAGGGATTGTGTCACATTCCTGTATTTTAGAGAAGAACTTAGCATTTAATCTATTATATCTTGGTTGACAGAGCTCCATGAGCTCTGTCAAACAAGATATAATAGATTAAATGCCTTTATTAGATGTACTGAGGCCAAATAGGTCAATAAACAAAGAAATACTGGGGAGAGTTGGGGTAATTTCCCAACAGGTTACAAGATTTTTTATTCAATTAACAGGAGTTTACTCTGTAACCTATATTCAATTAACATGTCAAATTTGTACTGGTGATATAGTAAATGGTTTTGTGTTGGGAAATTATATTCAATTAACAGGGTTATTCAATTAAGAGATATCCAGTTAAGAGGGCTCCACTGTATTGGAATTTTGAGTTTGGTATCAATTTTATTATATTTAGGGGGGTATACCACAGTGTGCATTTGGTATTCAATGTTTAAATTAACAGAGATACAGGCCTGGCATTCTGAAAAATGCAGGAGGGCAAAAAATGGCTCTCCTCAATCAGCTTAGGAGAGCAATTAGCTTTACACAGCATTTTAAGTATCCAATTGAACGAACTCATTGAAACTGAAACCAACAGACTATTACATCAGTGATTTTATTAACTTTCCTAAGGTAAAGCGAAATCTCTTAGACATCTAGATGTCTCACTCAACAACCGAACACACACTTGACAAGACCTGTGTGTGTACACAGACCTGTTGTCCAAGAAAGTCATACCACTACCACCTTCAACCCCCCAAGGGGGTTGAATGTGGTAGTGGTAGGCATATGACTTTCTTGGACAACAGGTCTGCTTGAATCTACAGTCACATCCTGGTGCAAGTGCTTCAAGTGACAGGATAGTAGTAATGGTAGTATATTATAGTGTCAATATTCCTTGAATAATTACCCCTCAAACTGTGATGTTAGTTGTTGAACTTAAAACTGACAGAAAAAAAAATATTGCTGTGACCCATTTTGCTTCAAATGATTGCAACTGTGTTTGGGTATGGTTGCAGCCATTACCTTTTACCACTAAACCACTTTCAAAATGAAATTACGTGATGTTATGTGATTTCGAAGTTAAATTACATTTTTGCTTTACAACAAAAATTTAATGTGAGCATAATACATGTAATCTCAATCATCCCAGACCAAAATATTTAGGAGGGCAATTTTTCGCTCTCCTTAATTCTTTCAGGAGGGCAGTAAGGAGAGCTAAAAAATCGCTCTCCTGAAATTGCCAAGCCTGGAGATATACTGATAGTACCAAAAGGGAAATTACAACAGGAAACTACAGGATTAGTAAGTTGTTCTTGTATCAGTTGACAACAATGTTACAAATGACACTGCCAATGAGCTCCAGGCCTGGTCATTTGAGGAGAGCAAAAGCTCCCGCCCTCCATGGCTCCTGCAAAATCACTTTGTGGAGAGCCATAATTGCTCTCCTTAAGAGCTGTAATAGCTCTCCTTAAACCTTTAATTCCCTTATTAATAACAGACTAAAGTGTAGAATAGCTCTCCTGGAACAGGTTTAGGGGAGCCGTAGCAGCTCCCCATGATTTTTCAAAAGGCCAGTCCTGGAGCTCAACATTTTGGGGCATTCTTTTGCCAACACAAATCTACAGTAATTTTGTTACTTATAACCTTTAACCCTTTACCTAACATGAAAAGCAGACGACACTTTGCAAAACAATTCTTGAACAACTTATTTTTTCATTTTTTGTCTCAAAAACATAGGTTATGACCCCTCATTGGAACGAGCTCAACAAGCTCGTTCCAATGAGGGGTCATAACCTATGTTTTTAAGACTAAAAATGAAAAAATAATGAAGAATTTTGTGAATATCACTGGCCGGTTTTGGCCGTTACGTTGGGTAAAGGGTTAAAGGACTATTTCTGGCTTTTGTGATCTCAGAGCATGTGCCCTTAACCCTTTACCCAACATAACGGCTAAAACCGGCCAGCGCTATTCTCAAAAATCGCCAATTAATTTTCATTATTTTTTCATTTTTTGTCTCAAAAACATAGGTTATGACCCCCTTTGGAACGAGCTCATCGAGCTCGTTCCAAAGAGGGGTCATAACCTATGTTTTTGAGACAAATAATGAAAAAAAATAGTTATTCAAGAATTTTTTTTGCAAGTCTCGTCTGCTTTTCATGTTAGGTAAAGGGTTAAGATGCCATCATTAGGAGGTCCTGCTAAAATAGACAAACCAAGACTTGACTAGAAATCGCAGCTTAGCAACTGGACATGTACAGGTTGAAGTGGGAATTCAGAACAATTGCCCAGGCCCATAAGGGTTAACAAAACTGAAAAGAAAATCATTTACTTCTTTCATGAAAATAAACACTTCAACTGCTACCAAGCCTCCGCGGGGCTTTTTTAATAGCGAATATAGGAAAATTCGAAAATACAGTGTTGAAATTCAATGATTGGTTCTGTTAATTTTTTCCCATGAGCTTTGAACAAAATATAACCACGGCATGTTTCTCAGTTTGGTTCATCATCCATTTACATGCTATTAAATATTCTGATATCCAAGTAATCTCATCTGCCTAATAATAGTGTTGACACCGTTATTCATTTTGGAGAAAAAAAAATCCCGGCAATTACTATTATCAGGAATAGAGGGAAAATGTCATCACAATCATTTTTTCCAAGCAAATGTCCTGACCATCACTATTATTAGGCAGGTAAGAGTACTGAACAGACCTTTAAGTACCTCCCCCCCCCCCCCCCTCCCTGCATAGGGACAGTACATGCTGGGTCCAATTAATGTAATTCTGCCCAGATTGTGTGGTGTTTAAAAAACAATTTTCAAAGTTTTAAAATGTTTTGGTTACATATAGTTTGGTCAAGTTTCCCTGATGCACACAGTTTAGTTTAGGGCCTACCTGTCGACTCCAACAATGCAACAGATAAATCCATTTAAAAACTACAGAGTTCTCCAGTGCAAAGTAATATGCAATGACCGTGTTGTGTACGACACAGTAAAACAGTTTTCTTTTTACTGGTCGAACTGGGGGCGCGGTGGCTCAGTTGGTAGAGGTCAGGCTGCAAGCCGAGAGGTCCTCAGTTCGAATCCCACCTGCGGCAACCGCGTTGTGTCCTTGGGCAAGACACTTCACCCCGATTGCCTACATGGGGGCACGATGACGCTGTGTACTGAGGCGTACTGCACGTCGATGGTGCGCATGTCTTCAACCAATCTAACCCTGCCTGTGCTGCGGTGCAGAGTTCAGAGTTACGATGTTGGAGAGCTGACAGCTGCTCGTCGTTGCTCGGTGGTTCTCTCCGGCTTCCTCCACCCGTAAAACTGTCACGGTCACGATTAGCCATTGTGCATAAGTATGTGACCTTAAACACCAATAAATAAATAAATAAATACTGGTCGAACTATGTATGAGCTGGTACTCAAAGCTTGATATCTAATATATTAATATTTGTGGCATTTCCCATTAAACAACATGCTTAACCCTTTACCTAACATGAAAAGCAGATTCTTGAATAACTAATTTTTTTCATCTCAAAAACATAGGTTATGACACCTCATTGGAACGAGCTCGTTCCAATGAAGGGTCATAACCTATGTTCTTGAGACAAAAAATGAAAAAATAATGAAATTTAATTGGCGATTTTTTTAGAATAGTGCTGGCTGGTTTTGGCCGTTAGTCACGTTACATTGGGTAAAGGGTTAATTTACATTTAAATTTGATTGGCACTAGAAAACTAACAATCCTTCTTGGAGTAAACATTAGCTTAGGAGAAGAACCAAAAATAACGATGTAGATCTATAGCAAGAGGCTATAAACTATGATTCTATGAGCTACAAGATACAGTTAAAACTAGAAGTCCTGTCACAAAGTGTGCGCTTATCTAGGCTTAATAGCACGTAGGAATTGCGCGCAACTGCCATATCGAATGACATCCAAAGCACAGCAGGTTCTCCTGGTTACTCATAGCAAACACAGGCAATGTTTCTGCCATTGGACCTCCAGGTTACCCGGAGATCCATTGGCTGAAACATTGCTTGTGCACAGGCCATATGTACAGAATTTGATAGCCTTACTATGGTCATAACGCGTAGATTAACATGCAAATTGACGTTCTATTTGTGCGCATTTCATGACAGGACTTCCTCGTTTTAACTGTATAGATAGGCAGTATTAGAATTTTAAGTATCGGTTTTGTTTTTTTTAGGGGGGTTTACGTCTGTGTCGGTTCGGTGTTCAGTATCTAACTTGACTGAAAGCTGCTGGGGAAATTCACATCAGGAAAAACAGAATATGTTGTTCTTGTATCACTCTACCACAACGCTATAAATGACAGTCAATGAGCTCAACAGGGCATTCTTTTATGAACACAAATCATGTCTACAGTAATTTTGTGACTTATTCTAAATGCACATCAATGTTTAAAGACCTATTTCAGGCTTTTGCAATCTCAGAGCATGTGCTCTGACCATGCCATCTTGAGGAAGTCCTGCTGACAATAGACAAATCACCTGGACAGTGATTTCTAGTCAGGTCTTTGTTGCCTTAACAGGCAGCCAAGACTTCGCTGGAAATAACTGCTAAGCAATTGGATATGTACAGGGTGTAGTCTAGTGGGAATTCAAGACAATTGCCAGACCATTGAGGGTTAACAAAACTGAAAAGAAAATCAGTCACTTCTTTCATGAAAATGAATTTTTCAACTGTTAAGCCTCAACAAGGCCTTATAAATAGGAAATGTAGGAAAATTGTAAAATTCCGATGGTCTTGGTATTCAATTATTAGTTCGGTTTGATTTTTCAGTATCCCCATTACATCGGTATCTGTTTGGTTTTTCGATATATTTCCCGTCTCCAATAAAAGGCCAGAAAAGTATATGAAATAGATGGCAAGAAGGTGTGAATACATATGCATTTCTCCCAACGAGGTCACATTTGAGTGGATCTGTATTTACCGTTGTGCCCAAATTGGACTAAACTAAAAGTTTGAGTCCCATCTTACTGAAACTTGAAGCACCATATTTTCCCATAATGGAACTGGGAATGTAACCAGTTCTGTCTTATTTGACAGTTCAATGAGCACTGTCAAGACTGAACAGTTTAATTCCAAGTTGCCCTGCGGGAAAAATTGGCAGGTTGAAATCATGATGCATAACAACACAGAGGGTTAACACTTCACCTAACAAATCAACCAAGTTGGGCTATTGAAACAAAATTTTTTTTCAAGACATTTCAGCAAAACCATACCACATTACCCCTGATTGGAACAAGCTCATTTCATTGAGTGGTCACTAGATATGGTTTGTTGAAATTTTTTGAAAACTTTGAGAAAACCAAATTAACCCTTTGAACCCTAGTGGTATCTCTCAGATCAGTTCAATGGCACCAGTTGGGTGGGTCCTTATTCGTTATCTAGGGGAAGACCAATTAATATTTTCAATGTGCAGCCCAACGGCCGCACGTTGAAAATACTGTATGTTGACAGTGACAAATGGGAGCAAAATGGAGACGAGTGGAAAATCGCTCAGCTCAAATAAAGTTTACGAGAGTGAAAACTGTGAGGAAAGTGAATTTGATTGAATGTTGATTTCAGTGTTTAACTTCAACTGACAAGCGTCCTTCAAAACAAATGTATGAATACAACTGAACACGGATGGAAATTTTGACGGTGAAAATATATGTAACCCACTAAAATTAGTTCTGGATTTTAAATGGCAGATTATTAAAATCTCGGAAAATGGATGCATAAATTCCAAATCGGGCACATTAATTCATGTCACTGGTGAATTAGAGCGGCAGGTGTTGCATGTATAAAAGAAAACAAGGAACGGGGCAGCATTCCACATGTCTTTGATAAAAAAAATACGAAAGTATTAAAACGTTTCTCAGATCTCCGAATGGTCACCATTTTTTTGTTATCTGAACATGCATGTTCATTTTGTGGCGTGAGTGAGCTTTGGGCGAGGTGTCAGTGTACAACCCTCTTACTGTTTGCATGGCGTGTGTGGATGTATAAGCGAACTACTGTGTGTCATGTTCATAATGAAGGAAAGGAAATTGTTCAGAATTGTACTTTAAATGCATCAAATTGTGAGTGATTCTTAAACATTTCCCAACATTAGAACTTAATTGAATGTTTCTGTTGATGCAACTCAGAAGGATGAAAACACACCCAAGAATAGAGGTGAGCGATTATTTGAGCTCCGTGGACAATTTTTGCGTGAGCGATGGTGCACCTTTCCCATATGTCACTGCGTTGAAAATACTGTTGGTCGTGAGCATTGAGTAAATGGTTAATAAATATATTTCTAAAAATTTAGTCAAGTCTGTATTAATTTCTCCAGTAAAAGATCAATAAGAGTTTTTCTTTCCAAACCTAGACTTGACCACTCATACACATCTCTGACTGGAATGTTAATTTTACTAGAAAGGCAACCCAATGTATACTGAGTCTGTTTAAATTAATATGCAAAACCTTCAGATGTTTCTCAGTCTGAGAGGGAATAAATAGTTTGCCTCATCCACATATGTTGAAGGACTGGAATAAGTAGGCCAGCTGAAAATTATTTGAATCAGCTGATCCCTGCTGAAAGTCAAGAGTAAATTTTACTGTATTCAATATTTTGGAAGCAAATTACAGTAGATGGTTGTTTTTGTTTCAGATCAAACAGAGAGGCCAAGCAGAATCTTGAAATGGACTGGAGTGACAAGAAGGACGCATTAGAAATTGATACAAAGTCAGGTGCTCTGAAAAACCATCATACAGACAAGCAGTTTTATCCAGGAGCTGCTAAGTTTGAAGAAATGTAAGAACTGGATTATAATTGATCTTTTTCACTGCTTGAAACAGCACAGATTTTTATTACTGTCGACAGGGCTGGATATGAGCCCCATAGTGATGTTTGGCACACATTTTCCTAATATTCTTATATTCGACTTCCCAGCTGGTGTCCAGAATCAACTTGGTGAATAACCCTTAAAAGACTTTTTGAAAAACATCTCTGTGTGGAATCACAGAAAACTTTTGTGTTATAGCAGTTGTTTCTAGTAAAGCCTTGGCTGCCTATATACGTAGTCAAGACTTTGCTAGACATTACTGCAATGGTACTGTGGCCTGCAGGTTTATATAAACTGCTAAAGGGTTGCAGACTGAAACATTTTTTGTTACACAACCATTTACCTCAGGCCCCCCAAAATTAATGTTGTGGTTTGGGTTACATGCCAGAAAAAATAGGGTTGGTAGGTAGTCATTTTTTTGTTTTGTTTTCACTTTAAGATAATTTTGCTGGATTAACCTTGCAGCATTCCCACTATGAGAAATGTAGAACAATGGGGATTATTCTACTTAATAAGCCGGCTAGTTATAGAAACAGAGCAGATATTAAAGCAAATGTGAGGTAGGGCATAAAATTGAAACTTTTAGATATTAACCTATTTTCCGTTTTAATACAGTCTTCATCGAACCATGCCTTGCCGGTCCCTTGCATCAGGTTTATCATCGGCACATGAAATATGAACATTGCAATTGTGCTGATTATCTGAAGTACAGCTAGATTCTCAGTGCAAATCTGTAAAAATCTCCCCAAAAGTCCAGATTGGAATTTCTTTATTTCGACCTGTCTGATTGCATTTCCATTTTATTAAAACCAAGATTATTGACATCGTTCAGACGAAAATTGGCAATACGACAAATTAAAATCACGAAATGTGCAGGGTTCTGTTTCAACAGAGAAACATACTCGGTAAAATCCATATTGATTAAGCAACGTTTTCAGGTTTATGGTGCTTGATAAAGATCGCGATTTCTGAAAGGCTGATAAAATTTCTGGAGTTGCATGCTTAAAATAGGGTTGGTCGGGCAACCCAAACCAAAACATTTTTTTTCTTTGGCCTTATCCTTATCGCAGATCTGACCAGCTGATTGCGTTGGTTTTGGAGTAAATCCCTGTTAACTGGTTGAGTGCTAGAAGCCACTATCAGTGCTTTTCCAAAAAATGGGTATTTTTAAAATGGGTTTTTATAAATTTGTTTTATCATAAATTACTGGAGAGTGCATGTGTGCACTCTCCAATCATTTGTTAAACATATTTTGAACAATTAATTCTGACCACAGAAAATAATCTAGCCCTCAACCAGTTAATTGAATGAGAAATGTTTATCCATAAAATATTTATACAGATGTAGGACTTAACTGGTTGGGTGCTAGAAGCCACTATCGAGACTTTCAGAAAAATGAGGGTACTGGAGCAAAAGCCAACTTTTTCACTGCTCATGTTTCATATTAAGTTAAACCCAAATAATATTTTGCTATAAATTTGTGTTATTACATATTATTGGAGAGTGCCTATGGGCACTCTCTAATAATTTGTAATACATCAAAATTTTGAATAACAAAGTCAGACCACCAAAAATCTAGCCCTCAATCAGTTTAAAAACTGCTGAGGCCAGTCCATGTGGAAAATCAAGATTTGATACAACAGAAAATCTTCTTTGCATGGCAAACACACTGATATGTGCAATGCAAATAATTTCTTTGTTTTATCAATGCAGAAGGTTGGGGGGCACGTGGGCAGCACATGCCCTTTTTTGATAGAAGTCCACTAGTGGAAAAGACTTTCCTTTCTGGGAACTAACTGGTAATATTTTGCGTATGCCAATGCCAATGGGGAAGGGTGGGGAGGATCAGATGTAATGACAGAGACTGGGCAAATATGATTAGAAAAGGCAAATTGACACAAGGGGTTGGATTAATACAATTCATGCCAATCTAACTCATACCCAAAATTGAGTGCTCTTGTTTGCACCTCTGCCCCCAAGAAGTTAAAATGAGGGGTCACATGATATGGTTTGGTTAGAATTTTTTTTAAATATATTTTTTCAACTGCTTAATTTGTATATTACATGGGCAGATGTGGCCGACCCGTTTGGTAAAGGTTAAACTGTTGAATACATTTTTCATTACAGCCAATCTACTCCAGAATCATGGGCTCAGTTTTCTCATGATAATATTGTTCGAGCTGAACATGAACGCATGTCTTCAAACCAGTTAAGACAGTTGGTAGACGGTATATTGGAAGATACATCAAGGGATATGTTAGAACAGTGTGATGCAGTAGATACTGCTTTGAATAAGAGAGTTCAGGAAGCTGAGGATGCCAAGACGAAACTGGAAGACAACTTAAAAAAGGTACTTTTATTACAGTGAAACCCCCTTAATTGGATGTCTCTTTATTGGATAACCCTGTTAATTGAATATAATTTCCAAACACAAAATCATTTACCAAACCTTCATTACAAATGACCTGGTAATTGAATATAAATTATAAAGTAAACTCCTGTTTCCTTGAGCAAGACAATTCACCCAGGCCTGGTATTCTAATAAATGTAGGAGGGCTAAAAATCGCTCCCCTTGCATGGCCTGGGGGAGCGATTAGCTCTCTTTAAGCTTACAAAAGCTAAAGTGCCAAAATGAAGTTTTACTATTAATGAATTCTGCCTTGAGGGCTTTGTACATTTTATTTAGTGTTGCTAACAAGGTAGTCTCTGTGAGACGGCTACACTGCCCCTCCCACACCTCCGGGCCTCGGTAAGGCCCGGAGGTATTGGAGGGGCAGTGTGGCCATCTTACAGAGACCACTAACATGGCAGCAATCTGAAAAGATGTGTGCTTTAGGAATAAGCTGTTATGGTAATCATCAATTTCTAAGGCCAGGAGGGCTAGTTTTCGCCCTCCTTAATTTTTTAAAGGCGAGCAAATAAATCGCTCTACAGAAAATGCCAGGCCTGTTCACCCTTTTTGCTTGAGGGTGGATGGGGCCTGGCCTTTTGTGTGTGAATCAGACCCAGAATAAATGCAACAAATACTACCATCTGCAGTTTTGGGGTCGGTGCATTCAAACTTGACACTATTAGTTAACATTTTACCTAGCAAATCGGCCACATCCACCACATAATTTACAAATTGAGCTGGTGAAAAAAATATTTGAACAAAACCGTATCGCATGACCCTAATCGGAACAAACCCATTGGGTACATTCCAATGAAGGGTCACATGATATAGTTTTGTTGAAATTTTGTGAAATATTGTTTTTTAACCCTTTTCCCAACGTAACGGCAAAACCCGCCAGTGCTATTCACAAAAATCGCCAATCATTTTTCATTATTTTTTCATTTTTTGTCACGAAAACAGGGCTTGCCTTGAGTCGGGGCTGATCAGCCCAGGCCCCGAGATCAGCCCCGAGGAGCACTTGCTGGGGGCTTTTTTTCAAGCCCCGACATTTTCCACAAAAAAGCACTAACAGTAATGGACAAAATGGAAAATCAGCCCCGAAAAGGCCCCGACCTCAATATGCGGGGTACTTTTTTTAGGCCCCGACCATTTTACTCAAGGCGAGCCCTGGAAAACATAGGTTATGACCCCTCTTTGGAACAAGCTCATCGAGCTCGTTCCAAAGAGGGGTTATAGCCTATGTTTTTGAGACAAAAAAATTAGTTATTCTAGAATTTTGTTTGCAAGTGTCGTCTGCTTTTCATGGTAAGTAAAGGGTTAAAAAATGATTAAAATGACATTTTGATATTGTGCGTATTGGGAAACGAATTAACCTTTTACCTACCATTACTAGAGAACAACATTTACAATAGATAAAAAAAACAATTTTGGGAGAATAACTAGAACTGTTTGAGCCTAAAAAATATTGCTTATGACCTGCGGGAATGGACTTGAAACTCTTGTTCCAGTGAGGTGTTATAAGCTAGTTTGAACCCGAAAGGACACTTTTCCAGGCTAGGATCATGATAAGACTTGAACCCATGAAGTAGATAGTTGCTCAGTGAATATGTACGGTAAACTAATCAAGATTTTCAACATGCAGCCACAAGGCTGCACGTTGAAAACATTGATTGGTCTTCCCCCGAGTAATATAGACTGTACTAGTTGATGGTTCTGAACAGGCGAGGAATATACCACCAGGGTCCAAAGGGTAAATTTGTTAAAAAAAAATATAACATCAGCTTGAAATCACAGAGATAAACAAAATGTCTTTGTAAGTAGGATAAAGACCTACGAATTGTTGTAAAATTTATTTCTGAAACTATGGCTTTGGAAAATACCGGCATTCCAATGACGAAATAGGACTGGGAATGTGAACAAAGTTGCAAAGGAAACAACTGAATAAGTGGCCTTCATAGCAGAATATGCTGAATTATGTAGATATATAAATATTTCTCTTCCCCATTCTTATTACAATTTTTTTCAACACTGTTATTCTTGCATTTACAAATATCAAATTTAATCTTGATGACGTTAACCCTATACCCAATGCAGACAATATCAAAATTTATTATTTTAATTTTTATTTTATCGAATTCGAAAAAAAAATTTCAACGAACTTGTTCCATTGAGTAGTCGCATGATATGGTTTTGTTGAATTTGTTTTTTTTTCAACTGCTTAATTTGTAAATTACACAGGCTGGTGTGACCAATTCAATAGGTAAAGAAATAATATCTGCTGGTGGCTGCAATTTGAAAATATTGAAGGGTCTTCCCCCAAGTAATGAATATAGACTCTACCAGTTGATGGCTCTGAACTGGCATGGAATATACCATCAGGATCCAAAGGGTCAGGGCGAAAATTTAAAAAAAAAAAAATTTAAATGTCTGTTTTTGTGAATGGCACTGGCTGGATATGGTAATATCATTAGAAAAGGCTATTGGCTTTGTAGAGTAGAGGACATTTTTCAAAAAATTAATGCAAAAACTATCCATGTTATGTTACTCAATATGGAGATCTCATTTCATCACTATCACATATTAAACATTAGAAACATGTAGTTGAAAAAACTTATTTCTGAAAACTGTAGCAGGTATTTTTGTAAACATGGACAAAAATGTTTTAGAAAACCTACAGAATTCATTAATGTACATCATACGAAGGAAAGGATTAATATGAATTTGAGGGCTGAAGTGATCGAATGTGATGAGAAGTATTATTCATTTCATTATATTTTCTTGTATTTTTATTTCTATAATAAGGTTTGAACTGAATCATTTGGATAACTTTTAATTTTTCTTTTTTTCAGATCTGTGGAGAAATAGCATCAACAGAGAAAAATATTCAGGCTCTCAGGGATGCGATCCGTGCTAAAGAGAACCCAATGAAAGTTGCTCAGACACGTTTACAGAACCGATCATTCAGACCAGGAGTAGAGCTGTGTAGAGATCCTGTACAATACAAGTAGGTTGATGTATTTTACAAAGATGTGAGATGTTTGATGTATCTTAACTCATAGAGTGCTAAAATCAACTACCGTATTTACTCTATGTATTGGGACACTCTATGATTTGGGACACACAAAAGATGGTGTTGACATGTGTACCGTATTTACTCTATGTATTGGGACACTCTATGATTTGGGACACACATTTTTTCCAGAAAACTATATTTTTTTTATGCTCCAAAGTTTGGGACATTCAGGAGATTTGTTTCCAGTTGGCCCATCGCTAATAGCAGACGACACTCATAAAGAAAATTCTTGAGTAACTAAAAATTTTCATTTTTTGCTTCCAAAACATAGCTTATGATCCCTCATTGGAACGTGCGCAATGCGCACGTTCCAATGAGGGATCATAAGCTATGTTTTGGAAGCAAAAAATGAAAATATAAAAAAAAATTGGATGACGATTTTCGTATATAGTGATGGGAAACGAATCACACACAACTTTATTCAGCATCAAATCAAGACCAGGCTGTTCTTTCCCCATTTTCTAAGAATTGGGACACCTGTGAAAATAATTATTTTTAGCTGTCCCAATACATAGAGTAAATACGGTATCATGGTTCTTGGGCTGCACGGTATTATCAATAAACCGATATATAGAGGATATTCACGAAAATTTGATGAATACCGAAAATATCTCGTGAGTGGCTACAAAGAAATATGAGGATCTTCACGAGCGACGCAGTCGCGAGTGAAGATCCTCATATTTCTTGTAGCCACGAACTTCATCAAATTTTCGTGAATTTTCTTTTTATTTAATGCTCTACGACTACAAACTCTCCAATTTGTGGCCTTTATTTGCCATTAAGGCGCAAAATTTATGTGCCGAACCGGCGTCCATACAAAAATTACAACAACCAAACTCCAACCATTGGAATGTGTGAATATCCGCACAAAAAGTAGTCCCGTCTTATTTCTCCCCTAACTTTACGATTTACCAAGGCTGGCGAATTGAAATAATCGCAATGTGTTTCGAAGAAATAGAACAATAACAAAAAACACCACTTTCTTATTTTCAATAACAAGACACGTCATTTTATTTTTTTTGAACTCAATGCACTGAAGACGTGTGAAGTTGAACTGAAGAAATTTGAAAGTGATTTCGGCTTTTCGCTGGAAGGTGAATGAGAAAGTCAAACTTTGAAACCGCTGATTTAATGAATTGATTTAGTCACTGTCACTATCAATTATTCGAATTCGTTTGTATTTGGGACTCTGGAATTCATTACTGATGTGCTGACTCGTTTAAAGTACATGTGATTCGTCATCCGAACCTACGATGAAATATCAATTTCTAAATATCATTTTGATATTTCGTTTTGCCGACCGACAGGGGAATATGACTTAATTTTTCAGCGTGAATTGATGCCTGAGCATTAAATAAATACTGGTATTCAAACCAATATCGATTGAATACCAGTGTAATTACAAAAATATCGGTTTATCGTTGTTATTTATTTACCCACAATTTAATTTTCAAGATGTCTAGTGTTTTTTAACTGTAGTCCCGAATGAATAATATTATCCCTTTATCCAAGGAATCGGCTGCTTGTGCCCTAGAAAAATACAATTTCAGCAGTTGAAAAAATAATTTTCAACAATTTCAACAAAACTATATCACATGACCCCTCATTGGAACGAGCTCGTTGAGCTCGTTCCAATGAGGGGTCACATGCTATATAGTTTTGTTGAAATCTTTGGGGAAAATCGTATAAACTAATTTTGAAAATAATAAATTTTGATATTGTCTGTGTTGGGTAAAGGTTTTTCGAACCGCATCATCAAGGCATGCTAATTCGTCCCGACTGTGATGCCTCGAGTCTCGATTGTGGTACTTGTGTTCATATATCTGAACAGTTTTTGATATACCGGTATACCGCGGTACTGTTTTGAATACTGATACCTGTATTCAGTTTTGAATTTCGTGCAGCCCTACATGGTTCTATTGAAAAGTGTTGAAAGCCACTTTAGTGGCTTTTACACTGTACGTAAACATGTTGTTTGCTCGGCAGTAGAAAAAAAATGTTTATATAAAATTGTTTTGTTATCATTTATTGGAGAATGTCAACAGACTCAATGAGCTCATTCCAATCATGGGTCATAAGGCTATTTATTCAAGTGTCAGTTCGAGTAAACCGTTACCATGAAAATGACCTTTCAGACATTTTTAGCTGTGAAAAATGGCTCAACATATGACAATGTCAGTCGGTCTGTTTTTTAAACTCAGTATCTTTAAAAATACTTGTTGGAAATGACATCATATTTGGTATTGAAGTGTATCTCATTGATGAGCATTGTTTATTTTGAAAAAGGTGTTGAGATTTTCAACTGGTAGAGTGTTAGAAGCCCATATTTGGGTTTTATTCTCAAGTACAGATACCCCAGATTAAAGACTTAATACTCAATGGATTTACTTTGTACAGTAGAACCCTGTTAATTGAATAGCCACTCTGCCAGTGAAAATTATTGAATTAACAAGAGTATTCAATTAACAGGGATTTGTCACTTTCCTGTATTCTAGAGATAAATTTACCATTTATTCTTTTATATCTTGTTTGACAGAGCTCCTTGAGCTCTGTCAAACAAGATATAATAGATTAAATGACTGTATTGGATGTACTTACGCCAAAGAGGTCTATAAACAAAGGAAAACTGTGGAGAGTCAGGGTAATTTCTCGACAGGTTGCAAGATTTTTTTATTCAATTAACAGGAGTTTACCCTATAATCTATATTCAATTAACAGGTTAAATTGTGCATTGGAGGTATGGTATATGGTTTTGTGTTGGGAAGTTGTATTCAATTAACAGGGTTATTCAGATAAGAGATATCCAATTAAGTGGGCTCCACTGTATTATCTTTGAAGCAAAAGTATTTAGTCTTTCAGAATTTGCCTTGTTATAATCTATGGGAGAGTGCCTGGTGGCACTCTCCCATAAATTGTAACAAGACAAAAAAACTTGATCTAATTTAGATTTATTTATTTATTGGAGTTTCACTCCCCGCGGGAACGCTGGGACATGAAGTAGTGCCTGTTCACTGCGGTAAACAGGCTCTGTTTTACTGGTAAAATAGGACCCAGTCACCAATGCTTGGGAGGTGCAAACCCTCTCTAAAATGGGCAACATGGCTTATTAACACTCACCCCTGATCTTGAGTTGATACTCATGTTGTGGTCATGATAAGCCATTGTGCAAAAATATGTGACCTTTAACACTAATAAATAAATATTGGAGTTTCACAACGCTTTCAGCAGCCATAGTCACCTTGTGTCAAGACAGTTTTATGGGTAGAGGAAACCAGAGAGAACCACCGAGCAATGGTGAGCAACTGTCAGACTTCTCAACATACTAACTCCACACAGAGTTAGCATTGGTCGATGACAGGTGCACGGTCGCTGTGCAATACTCCTTAGTACACAGGGCCATGGTGCCCCCACTTAGGCAATCAGAATTAAGTGCCTTGCCCAAGGACACAATGCAGTTACCCCTGGCAGGGATTGAACAACAGACCCCTTGGTTTGAAGTTCAATGCTGTAAGCACTTACCCACTGCACTCCCAAGCAAATTTAGATGACCAAAAATAATTTAACATGCTACCATTTGAAGGACTTGAAATTAATTTTCTCCCCTATATCACTTGTTAGTCTCATAGCTGTTAAAGTGATTGTTTCTAGCTTTTACAATAATGTTTTCTTTTTTGTATATTTTCAGACTGGTTGGAGAGGTTAATGAAATTTGTCAGTCAATGGATGCTCTCCAAGCTAAGCTCAATGAGGCTGAGAACTCACTGAAGGATATGCAAGACAACAGAATGGCTCTAGAAAAAGAAATCTCCAACAAAAAGAACAGCCTGTTCATCGACAGAGACAAGTGCATGACCGTCAGAACAAGATATCCCACCACACTGAAATTACAAGGATATCAGTAATCACCAGACTATTGAAATATTATCCCAGTATTATGCTTTGTTTTTCCAGGTCAGTAATCAGAGCTCCAGATAAGTTCCGTATTGGCATAAAAGCCTGTGCATTTTTAGCAAAAATGCTTCAGAAATAATTTTGGGATATACAAATATGTTTGAACCCTTTATTCAACCTGCACGAATATCAAAATCTGTTATTTTAATTTTTTTGGCAAAAAAATTCAACAAAACCATATCATATGATCCCCCTTGGGAACAAGCTTATTGAGTGTCATGATATGATTTTGAAATACTTCAAAAAATACTTTTTTCTCAACTACTCATTTTGGAAATTATATGGGCAGATGCAGCTGATACGATGGTAAAGGGTTGCCCCATTCATCAAATTATATCATTTTTTCAATTTTTGCCTCAAAAACATACCTTATGACCCTCATCAGAATAATCCCATTCCAATGAGGGGTCATAAGTTATGTATTTTAGGCAAAAAATTCAAAAATGTTTCTGTAAATATCGTCTGCTATTCATGTTGGCTAAAGCAGGGTTCCTGCAGGCCTTGGATTCAAGGAATGACCTTGAACTTGACCAAGGGCCATTTAAAGCCTTGCAATCCTGGTAAATGGGCCAGGAGACCTTAAAAGGTTCGAATATTCACAAAATAACAAGCACATTATCATAGCTATGCAGTCCTGTAAAACAGTTTGTGAAAGTATAGTCCAAAAACCCCAGGCATAAATACTGTTTATATCAAAAATCTTATCTGGAGCTCTGAGTAATTATGAGTATAGTTCAATGAGTGCTGTAACTTAAAAGTTACAATCACATGAAGCTCGCCTTATTTAAGCAATTAAAAAAAATTCTTGTTTCTCCGTCATCTCCCTCATCATAGAAAATCTGCCTCAACATCCTTTTTTTCCCCTGGAAATCTCTTCCATGTCACTATTTTGCACTTGTAGAACAAATGTTTAAACAAATATATCTTGTTTGACAGATCTCACAGAGCTCTGTCAAACAAGATATAGTTGGTTAAATTTTCAACTACATTATGGGTAATTTTCACTGCTGAAAACATTGGTTTGCCACTTAATAGTGCAAGTAGTTAAATTTTTGATTCCAACCATTTTCAGAACTATTTTGTGAAAAAACAAAGCCTCCCTCTCATCATAAAATTGAGGAAAAATTGCCTGAGAAACAAGAAGTTCTTTTTTATAGGCCTTAGCTTTATTTTTTTTATCCATCCCAAAATATTCAAAGAATACATTTTGTTTTGAAGCTTGATTGTATTGGCATTATAATACACTTTGAAATAATTATTTCAAAATTGGTGTATTTTCTGGTCTTCTGGCCACATGCGACTTGTATATACCAAAGTGTTTATCAAGGCTGCTGTCCAGAATTAACATTTTCAACTTCCAGATTTGGTGGTAATATTGCTCAAGTTCATTTGAATTGTGGCACATTCATTTTTTTTTTATCACTTAATAAAAATTCTTAATATTCAAAATGGCAGGTGTACAATTTTTTGTGGAGTGTATTTGCTATTAATGAACATGACTTACTGCACCATCATTTTCTCAACTCAGTTTTAATATTATAATTAATTTGCTGCAGTTTATTGGAGAAAACCTCAAGGCAGTCTTGGATAAAATGCAACTAAATATTATTTTGTGTTAACCCTTCACATAACATATTTTTGGATTAACCCTAAATTTTTATTTTTTGTATTTTTTGTATCAAAAACATTGCTTCTGCCCCCCGCATTGGACTGAGCTCAATCTTGTTAGGGGTCATCAGCTATGTTTTTGAGACAAAAATTTTAAAAATAATAAAAAATTTTTAAGAGATTTGTGCGAATAATACTGGTGGTATATGACCATTCCTATGGGTAATGGGTTAAAAAGTGACTTCTAGAAAAGCTCTTTCCATTATCTGCTGAATAATGCAGAATATAATTATGTAGTTCATTATGGCCTTTACCCTTGACAGAAAGAAAGAGGCTTCAACTACAAAGAGCTTGTAGCCCCCTTTTTTGGCTTATAAATTCTGTAACCAATTTCCTATTACAGCCCTTCTTTTTCTCTCTCCCCCCCCCCCCCCCCCCCCACTGCATGTGTAACAGACGTCTGTCCAGGGTGAGATAGCAGGGAGAAACAGATGTATCCCCCCCCCCCCCACCCACCCATGTGACGTTATACATTTATAACGTTATTATGACGTTATGCATATCAAATCAGTTTATTGCTACCAACTAATTCATATTGACGTCATCAAAATGCCGTGTGATCAAAGTTTTATGCTCTAAAACTCTTTAAACCCCAAGATAGTTCCTTATTGATTTCGTGGTATATACCTTTGGTATATACATAACTTTTGCATGCTCTTTCCGATGGTGTCATTAGTTTTTCAAAACAATGAATACCAAATGAGTTGATTATATCAGCACATGACCGCCGATTACATCTGCTAACGTAACCACTGTATGGTGGGGGGAGAAAAATAATCCCTGATGGGTACGGGTGTGGGATGGGAAAATCTCACCCTCGGGACAAGATATTTGGGCCAGACACTCGGCAAGCCTCGTGTCTGGCCCAAATATCTTGCCCTCGGGTGAGATTTTCCCATCCCACACCCGTACCCATCAGGGATTATAATAATCCCAGTTTGTTCCTAAATTTTGAACCTGCCGAGTATTTTCAAGATATTTTTCTTCAAATGTAGTCATGCCTGATTTCATAAAAATTCATCTAAATTTGACTCAATAAATCATTGGAAAACACACATTTCAGTGACACGAGAAATCATGTCCTGTGCAGGATAATCCATCAGCAGCATGCCATAGAAATTCCTTTTTAAAATATAGCTTATGACCATTAATTTGGAAGTTCTCAATAAGCTCATCCCAATGTGGGTTCATTAGTTGAATTTTTGATAACAAAAATGGATTGTTAACAAAGTGTACATCAGATTGGGTGATTTGTTGGGTAACAGCTTGATCTGTTCTTAAAATTACATATTTTGAATGAGTGGATCATGAATAAAAGAAAACTCAACTAACATGACATTCATGTCTCATTTTTTACACGTAACAAGTAAATTGGGCATCCATCTAAGAGTTGACTGCCTATACAGTACAAGTCAAAATAAGTTGTAGCATAACTGCAATAAACTCATTATGCTGCTGCTCCTGCACTGATAAGATCAGAATCTGAAATCATTTTCTGGAAAGCTCTGTGCGAGCTTTCCAGAAAATGATGTCAGCTTCTGGTCTTATCAGTGTAGGAAGAGAAAGATACATAGTTTATAGTGGTTATCCTACAACTTATTTTGACTTGTACTGTACTTCTTATTGACCTAAAAATCATCATGGCCTTTGATCAGACTTTTAAGCATGCTTCATTGAGGTGCTGCATACTATGCTGATACGAATTTGAAGATGAGTTTGCTGAGGTAATATGTTCCCAATACTGGGTGGATTCTGTTAGGTTGGTTGGGTAGAGGAAAACAAGCCAAACCTCCGCTTTTTATGTGAAAAAACACATCATAAATAATGCTGGGAATTGTGATAGCAGTATTTAGGAGGTGATTATGATAATAAAGTGACAAGGAGAGTTCGCTTCAAAGTTCTTAACTGTGATATATCTTAAGAGTATGGCTGTAGTGTGTTTTTATGAGCAGCAGTTTTAGAATTGTACATATCTGAAGACAGAATTATTTATTAATTAATTTGGTCACTTAAATGCATGAATAACAGCCTCGACTACTCAAGTTTGACATACTCTTATCCTCATTCTGTGTGTCGACACAAATTTCTACAACTTCCAATGACATTACTTATGTTCACCAGAAGTGTCTATTTCTGACTTTGACAAGGTTTGTGATTTCAGAAAAAAAGATTGCCTCCCCATACAGTTGTGACAATACTGAACTTACTCTGGTTGTGGTTTGTAGTAAAGTCTTTGGCACCACCTCTGCAGGCAGCCAAGACTTGAATAGAAATATCTGCTGAGCTTTTAGACTGACAGGCTTTGTTGTGTTGAAATTTGGGACAATTACTCAGGTTCCTAGGGAAGGGTTGGTTTGGAAATCACCCACATAGCAGACTGAAATTAACTGTCACTGTCTATGTATAGCATCAAAGATAGGGAGCATGGTGGCTCAGTGGTTATGGAATTGGACTTAAGACCAAAAGGACCAGGAATGATCCCCACCAGGGTCAGCTGTGTTGTATCCTTGGGCAAGGCACTTAATCCTGATTGCCCATGTAGGGGCATGGTGGCGCTGTGAACTAAGGCATATTGCACTTCAATGGTGCACCTGTCTTCAACCAGTTGATTGATCTTCCCCCAAATAATGAATATAGACTCTACTAGTTGATGGTTGTGAACTGGCATGGAGTATACCATCAGGGCTCAAAGGGTTAATTTGTAAGAAAATAAATAACATCAGCTTGAAATTACAGAGACAAATAAAATGTCTTTTTAATTAGGATAAAGACCTGAGAATTGTTGTAAAATTTATTTCTGAAACTGTGGCTTTGGCAAATACCAGCATTCCAATGATGAATTAGGACTGGGAGCGTGAACAAAGCTGCAAAGGAACAACCTTTCTACAGTACCGTCGCCGTGGACTGGTCGTTATCCATGCGTGGGAAGTGGTGTCCATGCATGCATTTATCAGGTAATAAAAATCATCATCAGCAAAATTTTAATTAATGAAGCACCGGGTTATACCCGGTGCTTCATTTATTAAATTTTTGATGATTATTCTTGTAATTAGTGTTAGGAAACTAATATTATTGCACCCGTGGAAATATTGCCCATGCTGTGGAAAGTGACTAGCCCACGACGACCATACTGTAAGTTGCCTTCATTACAGAATATGTTAAATATGTTGATATTATTTCTCCTTCTGTTCTTATTACTTTTTTTTTTTAAAACACTGTTATTCAAGCATTTACGGAGATCAATTGAAATTTAATCATTTATCATGATGAAGTTAATATCTGCTACAAAATGCAGCAAAAATATTTTAATGTTTTGTTCAAGCTCATCACCATGATAAAATGATAAATGTAATGTTGAAGATTTGTTTTAACTTAATTTGTTCTTTAAATAAAAAAATCACAAAACATAATTTTCAGTTTTGCTTATTTTCACAAAGCTCTGTCTGTTATTTCATATCAGAAGTTAACTGTTTGCCTTACATGATGAGAAGATAACACTTGTAAAAAAAGGTCTTCTGTGATGAAAAATATTCATTTTTTGCCTCCAAAACATAGCTTAGGACCTCTCACTGTAATCAGCTCATCAAGCTCATTCCAATGATGGCTTATTAGCAATATTTGGGGGGCAAAAAGAGAAACATTTTCAGTTGAGCTATTCAAAAAAATATATTCTCGTTTCTCAGGCACCTCCCACATCATTGAAAATCTGTTACCAAAACTGAAACAATTGCAGAGAAAGCTAGTTCAGCGATCTGAACGTTGTGGCTACCCCTCTTCGTTCAGATTCTTCCCATTCAGTCCTATAGAAAAAGTTCCCATCAAGTTTCTATGGGAACTCCAAACTTGAAAATAGGAATATATATCAAGCTTTCGCCCATATTACCGGCTGCATTCGACAGTACACGTATTTCCTTACATTTGGGCAGAGTTTATTGATCCAAACTATGTTTTATCCTTTAATTATCGTTATTTGAATACTCGCGATGCGTCGACAAATGTTTCGATATCGTCCATGTTTTTGTCTAAATATAAAACAGTAAAAACAATAACCTGGTAATGGCGCTGAAATGAATAGACCTTTTCATTGATGTGGAATAACCTCCTCTGCGCGAATGTGATCAAGATTCCGATTCAATTTCAGTGTTGGAAAACTGGAATCAGGTCTTCACTTATCAAATAAAGAGAGAAACAACCTAAAGTTAACTTTGTTTTCAAACTTCAGAGTTGCAATACCCTTTTTCCAGAACAGCTGCAGTAATTGGTATTGCTTTGGAGGGTGGCATTTACCGCGATAATGGGTGACAAAATTACTTCTTACGCATTGTGTTTTAAACATTCATCTGTTTATCAAATGCGATTTCCTTTGCAGAACTGGAACTTGTCACTTGTTCCACATTTATAATGACAAATATATTATATATATTTTATTTAGGGTTACAATGACCTATATGAGCGACTTTTACGCAAATTTTTTTTTATGGTGGGCATAATTTTTCAGGGGTGTGTCGGGTTACCCAAAATGCAGGTATTGGGGGGGGGGGGGGGGCTAATTTTGTAACAAACTCTAGGCAAAAATCATTTCAAACTCCTGAGATAATTTATGCTCAGGTAAACAGACTACCGGTACAGGCTATTGCACAGGTGCGTTGCCCTGGAAAGGGAGCCCCTGTGCCATTGACTGGCGCCAAATACATCTTAAATGCAAATGCAATGTATTGTTACGTTTGTACAATGAAAATTGAAACCGAAAACCCAACTCTTTGAATGAAAGGAACCGACATGAAATTTGAAAACCGTCCATCTCTACTGACTATACCGATGAAAAAAAAAGAAATGCAACGTATCCTCACCCAGCAATTTGGGGTCCATGAGTCGACGATAGCTAGTTTAGTTGGGCATCTCAGAGCCACAGGAAGATTAGCTGACTGTCCAAGGAACTGACGTCTGTGCATTAGGTCACCACATCAAGATAGAGGCATACATCTCTCACACCTCCGCAACCAATTTCAGATGGCAATGAAGGCAACGAATCATGTTGTTGGCACTCATGGTCGCCAAGTGGTTCCAAGAACAATTAGGAATCGGTTGCGAGAGTTCAGTTTAAGGCCACGTCCCTACGTTGGTCCACTGCTTACACTCAAGCGATGTCAGAGTCAATTGCATTGGCTGCAGGCACATGCACCAAATCGGTTTCACTTGGCCCTCTGGAGACCTGTGTTATTCACTGATGAGTCTTGGTTCATGCTTTACAGGTCAGATGGACAATGTTGCTATAGACGTCGAGGTGAGCGATATTCTGACGCATGCGTTAAGGAAAACAACAGATTTGGGGGAGGGTCTGTTATGATTTGGGGGTTAGGGGAATTTCTCATGGTGCGATAGCACCTCTCGTGGTCATCCAGGGCAATCTTACAGCCGTAAGATATCAGGATAAGGTCCTCATGCAGCAGGATAATCCGAGGCTGCACGTTGCAAGGGTTTGTGGTGACTTCCTCAACCAAAACTATGTCCCAGTTCTCGTTTTGCCACCCTACAGTCCAGATTTGTCCCCAATCGAGCATTTGTGGGATGAGCTGGACAGGAGGGTCAGGTAGCATGTTGGCATACCAAACAACGTCGTTCAGCTCATGCAGGCCCTTCTTCAGGAGTGGAATAACATCCCACAAAGGACCATAAACAACTTGATGGGGTCAATGGTAAGGAGAGTTAACGCAGCGGCTGAAGCCCGAGGTGGGCACACCCGCTATTGATTTTGAACAAGAAATGGCATAGAGTACCCATGTTTGAATGTTATACATGCAAATGCATTCTGTTAAAACAATAAAAGTCGTCAAAATTCAATCAATAATGAAGAAATAACATAAAAATCCAAACAATGAAATAATCATCCACAACATATTTGAAATCACATTATGGGAAATTTTCGCAGCTGAAAAGGTTTTCTCCAAGAGATTGTGTGTTAAATGAGTTAAAAAAAATTACCACAAAACAAGCCTCCCCCGCAACATAAAATTGTTCAAATCAGTTCCTTGGTTAATATTTGGGCTCTCTATGGGACCCCGAATTTTAATTGATAATATGAGGAAATTTCTTTAAAAAATCTTCTTCAGATCAACCAGTCAGAATCCCCTCATATTTGGTATCCATCATCTCTAGGAGGGCCAGATTCAAGTTTGTTCATATCAACTTCCTCGGTTGGGAGCCCGAATTTAAACTTAGTGCAAAATGAGGAAATTTCTTTCAAAATCTTCTTCAGATCCACCAGTCAGAATCCTTTAACATCTGATATATATCATCTCCAGGGGGGTCAGATTGCAGTGTGTCCAAATCGGGTCCCTGGGTTGAAAATTTTGGGTCTGGTTCGGACTTTGAAATTTTGGACCAAAATTCTAAAAAAAAAATTTTTTGATTGTTTATGCATTTTGTTCAATATTGAGATGAAAAAAAAATAAAAAAATTTCACCTGAAAATTTTGGGTCCGGTACAGATTTGTAAATTTTTTAACAAAATTTTGGGAAAAAAAATTAAGTTTTTTATGCCTTTTGTTCAATTTTGAGACCCAAAAATTTTTTTAGCCTGAAAATTTTGGGTCCAGTTCGGACTCCGAAATTTTGGACCAAAATTCTGAATTTTTTTTTTTATTCTTTTCAAAATCGAGTTCCTAGATGAATTAGAGTGGTTTTAATGCGAAAGTGTTTTTACCCTATGTCCTCCCCTCCCTTCCTTGTTGGGGGTGGGAGGACAGTTATAACTACCAAAATGTTTGGTTGCAAAATATATTTTGAAAGATTTAGAGTGATGTTATGCACCCACCCAACCCCCCCCCCCCCCCCCACCCCCCCCCCCCCCCAAAAAAAAAATACCCCTATGACCACCAACCCCACTCCCCACCCCCGGGGTCAATTAAGCGAAGGAAAAAAAATTGCTACAGAATGCATTTTGAAGGAATTAAAGTGAATTTATGAAAAAAAGGACCCCTATAATAATTTCATGACTTCATTCCTTTGAAGTGTTGATGAGCCATGATTAGCTGAATGTGATCCAAAATACTTCTTTGAACAACTTGTCAGGTGAGCAATTAAGGCCCCTTGGGGCCTGTTGTTTCTGTAATCACCTTCAAGTCACATGTTGATGAAAGATTCTACCAATTGTTAAACCTCCTGCACTCCTGATGTCAAAATGGCAGTGTTCAGCAGCAAATATTTCCAATAATGCTGATTGATATTGAACCAATTATGCCTTGTTTGATGTCAAACCAGGTATAATTGGTTAAATTTATAATCAAACAAGCGAAAAAACAGAATGATTGGAGAAAATACTGTTGCACTACCAGTGTGCTAGGGGTTAGTAGTTATAAAGATATTGAATCACCCTTTCTCTGGTGATGTTTCCTAAGGGCTTGAAGATATTAGCAAGGTTCACAGTTCGTTAAGACAGTATTTTAAGAAAGAACACATTTCTGAGATGGACCTTCAGAACTCACCCTCAAAATACGAGTTTTGATTGAAAAAGCCCCGATAAGGCAACAATGCACCACTGTAAGAAGCTGAACAAACTGACATGGTTATTGCCACCAAAACTGATGATGTATTTGAATTTGAGGACAAACTTTAGCTACACATCAGGTTTAACTGGTCGAGAGCTTCATTGTTTTTCCAAGACTAATTTGCAACAAAAGTATTTTTTCAAAGATACAGAATGGCCACCGTGGACTGGTCATTTTATATGGTTGGGCACAGTGGACTTGTCACTTTATATGGTTGGGCAACCGGGTACAACCCTATGCTTCATTAATTAAAATTTTGCTGATGACTATTTTTATTACCTGATAAACACGTGTGTGGACATCACTGCCCATGTGCGGATTACAACCACTCCACGTCGACTGTACTGTATCATGCTGCCGACAATGGGAGCATTTGTTTTGGAAGATTTTGCTTATAAATAAATTGGTTTGTTAGTGTTTTGTTGGAACTCTCCAATAAATTACAACGAAATAATGTTTTGTATACTTCTTTCCTACTGCTGAACAAACAAGTTAATGAAAATGCATAGTGTAAAGTTGCCAAGAAAAGTTAAATTCCCCCAAGGAAGACCCAAGGTCTTGAAGTAGAGAGAAACAATATTCTTCTGCCGCCAATATATTTTAACATCCCCTCCCACACCCATCACTTCATTCTAGGCCATTGTAGATGACCAGTTCGGGTTAGAACTTTGACCTCTTGATCTGAAGTTTGGTTAATTAACTACTATGCCACTGCACTCCTGCACAATGTGGTGTAAGTTAACCCTTCACCCAACTTAACAAGAAAATCCTGTCTGCACTTTTCACAAAAAACACCCTTCGGTTTCATTATTTTTATCACTTTTTGTCTCAAAAACACAGCTTATGAACCCTCTTTGGAATGAGCCCATTGAGCTTGTTCCAATGAGGAGTCATAAGCTATGTTTTTGAAGCAGAACATGAAAAAAAATAGTTATTCAAGAATTTTGTTTGCAGGTGTCGTCTGCTTTTCGTGTTAGGTAAAGGGTTAACGGATTATGCATGAATATCTTAATTACAATACAGCCACCATGGACTGGTCACTGCTAAAATCAAAGCCAGGTGATTATGGGTATAAAGTAGGGTGGGTTGATTCATGCAAGTGACTGATATAGGAGTGAGAACCAGCGTTTCAATAAATGGTTGCTTCTTTAGCCCAATCATTTCCAGGAAATAAGGATTTTTTTTCTTCAATAAATCATTTAGTTAACCTTCACCTTTATGAAAGGCATTACACTAAAATGTTTCCTAACATAAATGGCCATTACCAGTAAACTCATTCCAATAAGGGCGTCATAATTTATTTTTTCGAGAAAAAAAAATATACACCTACCGTATTTACTCTATGTTTTGGGACAGCTAAAAATAATTATTTTCACAGGTGTCCCAATTTTTAGAAAATGGGGAAAGAACAGCCTGGTCTTGATTTGATGCTGAATAAAGTTGTGTGTGATTCGTTTCCCATCACTATATACGAAAATCGTCATCCAATTTTTTTTTATATTTTCATTTTTTGCTTCCAAAACATAGCTTATGATCCCTCATTGGAACGTGCGCATTGCGCACGTTCCAATGAGGGATCATAAGCTATGTTTTGGAAGCAAAAAATGAAAATTTTTAGTTACTCAAGAATTTTCTTTATGAGTGTCGTCTGCTATTAGCGATGGGCCAACTGGAAACAAATCTCCTGAATGTCCCAAACTTTGGAGCATAAAAAAAATATAGTTTTCTGGAAAAAATGTGTGTCCCAAATCATAGAGTGTCCCAATACATAGAGTAAATACGGTAAACATGTCAACACCATCTTTTGTGTGTCCCAAATCATAGAGTGTCCCATTACATAGAGTAAATACATCTACTCTCAAAGAGATTGATGGTGTACAGGATTGCATCTGTCCTGTTCGTTCATCTGTCCATTCAGTCATCCTTGTAATTTGATCTTTTTGAAATTGGATATTCGCTATCAGCAAGATATGATCTTTCAGACCCCAACTCTTGAATTGACTGGAGGGTCCACTGGAAGAGATCCGATCTGTCGGTCTGTCTATTCAACCTCCCTTTTGTATAACTCCACCAGTAATTGTACTAAGATCTTCAGGAAATTATACATGAATTTGCAGCGTGCAATGTTTTTTCAGATTCCTCTTTAACCCTTCACCCAACGTAACGGCCAAAACCGGCCAGCGCAATTCTCAAAAATCGCCAATTAATTTTCATTATTTTTTGTCTCAAAAAACATAGGTTATGACCCCTCGTTGGAACGAGCTCGTTCCAACGAGGGGTCATAACCTATGTTTTTGAGACAAAAAATGAAAAAAATTAGTTATTCAAGAATTTTTTTTGCAAGTGTCGTCTGCTTTTCATGTTAGGTAAAGGGTTAACCCTTTACCCGACGCAACGGCCAAAACCGGCCAGCATTATTCTAAAAAATCTCCAATTAATTTTCATTTTTTGTCTCAAAAGCATAGGTTATGACCCTCTTTGGAACGAGCTCATCGAGTTATTCAAAAATTTTGTTTGCAAGTGTCGTCTGCTTTTCATGTTAGGTAAAGGGCTAAAAGATTGGGAGGTATACAGAACTGCATCTCTCCAGAATGAAAACCGGTACAGGAGAGGCATGATGGGATTTTCTGTATATTCATTATATATTTTCCTTGCAAGTAAATAACTCACTTCATGAAGCGGAGAAAATCCATTTTAGCTTAACTTGACAAAGTCAAGATAAGCTATTGCCATCGGATGTCTGTGAGTCTGTTAACATTTTCTTTAGCACAGACTCACCCCATAGTTCTTGTCCGATCATCACAAAATTTCGTATGAAGGTTTGAGGTCATGTCCAGATGAGAATGTCACATATTGGTTGTGATTGGTCAACAGTGATGGCTGTGCGGGCCCGAAAACCTTTAGCAGAGTCTACAGGTCATATTTAGGAAGGAATTTCATTGTAACATGGTAGGATGACTCTGTATAATGTCTAGATGAGAACATTCTATTTTGGTTGGGTTCAGTCAACCGTCACGGCCACAGGGGCATGTTACCTCAATTCCTTTAGCCGACTCCACAGGTTGCTTTTATGAAGGGATTTCATTGCAAATTGGTGGGATGACTTGGTATAATGTCTAAATGAGAAGTCCTATTTTGACAGTCATCGGTCAACTGTGATGGCCTCACAGGCTCACGACCAGGATTTGTTTAGCACAGTCTACAGTTTGAAGTCTCGATGACTGTCCTATTTTGGGCATGTGACCTTAATTCCTTGAGCACTGTCTACAGGTTGTTTTTATGAAAGGATTTCAGTGTAACTTGGTTGGATAACTCGGTATATCTAGATGAGACTGTCCTATTTTGGTTGCAATTGGTCAACCATGACCGCCGGACTGGCATGTAACCTAGATTCCTCTAGCAAAGTCTGCGAGTCATATTTGTGATGCATTGTAATTTGGTTGGATGACTCGTTTTGGAATGATTTTACTGCAACTTGGTAAGTTTGGTTGACATATACTATGTGACAGCCACACCAACCCAGGCCTCAATTCTTCAGTACAGTCTACACCTCAAATTATTCTTGTTGAAAACCTAGCATGTGGGCTACAACTTAACATTATTTATTTCATAATCCTTTCATAAACATTGAACATTATCCTTTTCATCAAACACAACACAGTCGAGTTAACCTTCAGTGTCATTGACACTTTCATCTGATAATGCCCAATAGTCTGTCATCCATCGCCCAGTAATAAATGTTTAATTTCCGTAAAGCTATCCATGAAATTATACATTGGTAATGATTGCAAGGCATGGCATATGCCACCCTCGGCGTTGCTCTAGTTTTTTTCCTGAAGATTTTCACATGATCACATGTTAGGTAGTCCAAATTTTAACAAGGCAACTCCAGTCGCTTTTTATTGAATGCAATGCAAAATTTGTCTACACCCATGTTGCCTGGTCTCTGCATCTGTCCAATTGTTTGTTCATCCATCCCTTTGTGTAACTCCACCAGTTATTCTGGTAAGATTTTCATGAAATTATTCATCAAGGTTCAACATGACATGTTCTTTCAGACCCCAACCCTGGGAAGAGAAAGGGAGGCTGGAGTATACAGGATGACATCTGTCCATTCATTCATCCTCCCCTTTGCATAACTCCACCAGTAATTAAGGCTCACCACCTTATTTTTTATTTTTCCCACCAAAATTTTGTGGCCTCTGGATCTCCAAAACTGGTAGTACTATTCTTCTGAAATTTTGCACACTTATTTGCTCACATCTGAAGGTGTTCCTCCACGTACCGCCTTTTTAGTGAAAAGGTTGAATCCCCTCAGGTGGACCAAAATATAGCAAAAATTATCCTTTTCCCAAAAATTCTTGAACACTATCGGTCCTGTGACAATAAAATTTTCTTTTTATTAGTCGAGTTGTGACTTATAGTTTGGTGAATGGCGGGCGGGCAGATGGGCGGGCGGGCGTAAACAATTGGTTTCCGGATGATAACTTGATAGTGGTTCAACTCACATTCATTAAACTTCATACGTTGGTTGGTCTTGGTGGGAGGAAGAACCCTATTGATTTTGGACATGCTACGTCGAAGGTCAAGGTCACAGTGACCTTGAACGTAGTAAATCTTAAACAATTGGTTTCCGGATGATAACTTGATAATGGTTCAACTCACATTCATGAAACTTCATAGGTAGATTGGCCTTGGTGAGGGGAAGAACCCTATTGATTTTGGACTCGCTATGTCAAAGGTCAAGGTCAACATGACCTTGAACATAGTAAATCGCAACAATTCCTTTCCGGATGATAACTTGATAGTAGTTCAACCTACATTCATGAAACTTCATAGGTGGGTTGGCCTTGGTGCAAGGAAGAACTCTATTGATCTTGGACTCACCAGATCAAAGGTTAAGGTCACAGTGACCTTTAACATAGTATATCGCAACAATTGGTTTCCGGATGATAACTTGATAGTGGTTCAACCTAGAGTCATGAAACTTCATAGGTGTGTTGGCCTTGGTGCGAGGAAGAACCCTATTGATCTTGGACTCACCAGGTCAAAGGTCAAGGTCACAGTGACCTTGAACATAGTATATCGCAACAATTGGTTTCCGGATGATAACTTGATAGTGGTTCAACCTAGAGTCATGAAACTTTATTTTCACCATACATTGAGATAATTGTCATGGTTACCTACAAACTGAATTCCAGTGTGGTCCAAGTTGGAAGATATTCTGCGGAGTTATTGACCTTGAACTTCAGAAATAACAGTTTTCTACACTTCTTTTTAGTCGAGTTGTGACGAAGTCAAACTCGACTTATAGTTTGATGAATGGCGGGTGGGCGTAAACAATTGGTTTCCGGATGATAACAGTTCTACCCACGTTCATGAAACTTCATAGGTATGTTGGCCTCGGTGAGAGGAAGAACCCTATTTATTTTGGACTCACTAGGTCAATGGTGAAGGTCACAGTGACCTTGAACATACTAAATCATAAACAATTGGTTTCCAGATGATAATTTGACTATGGTTTGACCCATGTTCGTAAAACTTCATAGGTAGGTTAGCATCAGTGAGAGGAAGAACCCTATTTATTTTGGACATGCTAGGTGAAAGGTCAAGGTAACAGTGGCCTTCAACAAAGTAAAATCTGTACAGAATTGGTTTCTGGATGATAACTTGATAATGGTTTGACCCACGTTCATGAAACTTCATATGTAGGTTGGCATCAGTGAGAGGAAGACCTTGAACATAGTAAATCATAAACAATTGTTTCCGGATGATAACTTGACTATGGTTCAACCCACATTTATGAAACTTCATATGTAGGGTGGCCTTCTTGAGAGGAAGAACCCTATTTATTTTGGACTTGTTAGGTGAAAGGTTGAGGTCACAGTGACCTTGAACATAGTAAATCGTAAACAACTGGTTTCTGAATGATAACTTGATAATGGTTTGACCCACATTCATGAAACTTCATAGGTGGGTTGGTCTAGGTGAGTGGAAAACCCCTATTTATCTTGGACTCGCTAGGTCAAAGGTCAAGGTCACAGTGACCTTGAACATAATAAATCGTAAATAATTGGTTTCCTGATGATAACTTGATAATGGTTCCGCCCACGTTCCTGAATTGTCACAGGTAAGTTGGCATTGGTGCAAGAATGAGCTCTATTTATTTTGGAATCACTAGGTCAAAGGTCAAGGTCACAGTGATCCTTCACATTGGAAATTGTAAACAACTGGTTTCTGGACGATAAGTTGATAATGATTAAACCCACAACTCGACATTGGATCGGTGATCCTATCGGCATTTTTTAGAGTCTAACATGTTGTAATGAAATTACTTTAAATGTTTTTTTTTAACTTTAACCCTCACCGACCTCAAATGGCCGAAGTTTGTGATTTTCAGCAAAATAGCACAACTTCCAGAGGTCATTTCTTGATAATGCGGGTGATATATGCTGAAGATTTTAGTACAGTGGAGCCCCTTAATTGGATATCTCTTGATTGTATATCTCTGTTAATTGAATATAATTTTCAAACACAAAACCTTTTACTATATCTTCAGTACAAATTTGATCTTTTAATTGCATATGGGTTGTAGAGTAAACTCCTGTTAATTGTATATAAATTTTTGTAATATGTCGTAAAAATTACTGTGACACGCTCCAAATTCTCCTTATTTATCAACCTTTTTGACCCCACTATATCCAATACAGGCATTTATTATACCCCACGCAACGAAGTTGCAGGGGTATAATGTTTTTGACTGGTCCGTCCTACTTGTTTTCCATACTTTTTTTCTACACGCTTCCAGATATTGAGCTGATTTTTGGTATGTGAGTCTAACATGGTGGCCTACAGATCAAGTTCGCATTTTGTTCCGCTCCACTGATTTTTACCAAAATTACGGCCCTTGGACTCTGAAAAATTCATCAAAATTACAGTTTTCCGGACTTTTTTCCTACGCGCTTCCAGATATTGAGCTGATTTTTGGTATGTTAGTCTAACATGGTGGCCTACAGAACAATACCATTGAAACTACAGAACACTGTTTTCTGCAGTATTCCTAGAAACTACGTTTATTTTTAAAAAATGATTAGAGCTTGAAATATTGGGGTGCGTGGGGTATGTGAGCGTGCTCACTAAGGTTCTATATTTCTATTATATCTTGTTTGATAGAGCTCTATGAGCTCTGTCAAACAAGATACAACAGAATAAATGCTCAGTTTACCTCCAGAACACAGGAAACTGACCAAATCCCTATTAATTGTATACTCCTGTTAATTGAATAATTTTCACTGGCAAAATGGATATTCAATTAAGAGGATTCTACTGTATAGGAAGATGATTTGTCAATTGGAAGACAACTTTATGGTTCAAGTTTGTTTGTATTTAACCCTTTTTCACAGTGATATCTAGACTAAGGGCACTGTTTGAAAAATATGAAAATTTGCAAACTTTGGATACCATTTTTGATCAGTTGTAAGAGTGTCAACTTGAAACTATTTGTTTTGCCATGTGCAGAAATATCTACTCATCAAACTTGCTGATAAGTTTAAATATCAGACTTAACCCACACACTGTTTTTTGTAACTTGAATACGAGTGGTGTCTTATTTTGTACAAAATTTGCACACTTTGTGTTCAGTTTTCCAGCATTGGGAACGACATAGACGTAAATTTGTTGCACAGGCATATAGATCATTAACTGATGAACATTTTTGCTGTCACAAGTTATCTTGAAATGTTTAACCAAACTCCTATTCTGCCCACATGAACGTGGGAACTGTTTGAAAAATATGAAAATTTGCAAACTTTGGTTACCTATTTTCGATCAATTATACTAAGGTCATCTTAAGACTTTTTGTTGAGACATGTGCAGAAATATCTTCTTAACTGGTATAGTGCTAAGTTATTTTTGGTTGTCAGAATTTGTTTGCATGTCATTGCCTTGTTACAATTCATGGGAGAGTGCCCACAGGCACTCTTCTATGAATTGTAACAAGGCAAGTTCATGGTGATTAAATTATTTAACTTCGAAGATAAAATGAAGCAAATCCACAGAATATGAAGCCTTTAAGATGCAGTACTGCACTTCAGAATAAAGCCCAAATATGGGCTTCCAGCACTCTACCAGTTAACAAACTTGCTATGATAAGTTTAAAAATAAGACTTAACCCTCACCCTGTTTTTGTAACTTGAATATGAGTAGTGTCTTATTTTGTACAAAATTCATGCAATTTGTGTTCACCTTTCCAGCATTGGCAATGACATAGATGCAAATTTGTTTCAAAGGCGTATAGATCATTAACTGACAAACCTTTTGCTTTTAAAAGTTATCTTGAAATTTTTAACCCAATGCCTCTTCTGTCTGCGTGCACATGGGAACTGTTCGAAAAATATCAAAATTTGCATACTTTGGTTACTCTTTTCGGGCTGTTGCAAAAGGGTTAACTTCAACATTTTTGTTTTCCTTGTGAAGAATTGCAAACTAAACAATCTTGCTTTTTGAAAGTGGAGACCTCAGACATAACCCTTACCCATTCTGGTTGTCTTAATAAGGGAGAAATGTTCTATTTTTAACAAATTCCACCTCAGTTTGCAGCCTGAAGATCTCAAAAACGGGAAGACTGTTTCTGAACGTTTGCACTTATTTTTCTTTTACCATGTGCAGAAATGTCTCCTCAACGATCTTACTGTGACAGGTTTAAGTAGCAGACTTACAAACCCTCAGCATGTTTTTGTAACTTGAATACAAGTGGTGTCTTATTTTGTACAATATTCACACATTTTGTGTAAACTTTTCCAGCATTGGACACAACGTTGATGTGAATTTGTTGAACAGGTGTACAGATTATTAACTGAAGAATATTTTTGCTGTTATAAGTTATCTTGAAATGTTTAACCCAGTGCCTCTATCACTTGCATGGGCATGAAACTGTTCAAAATATCAAAATCAGCACACTTTGGTTACTGTTTTAACCCTTTACCCAACATGAAAAGCAGACGACACTTGCAAAAAAAATTCTTGAATAACTAATTTTTTTCATTTTTTGTCTCAAAAACATAGGTTATGACCCCTCGTTGGAACGAGCTCGATGAGCTCGTCCCAATGAGGGGTCATAACCTATGTTTTTGAGACAAAAAATGAAAAAATAATGAAAATTAATTGGCGATTTTTGAGAAAAGCGCTGGCCGGTTTTGAACGTTACGTTAGGTAAAGGGTTAAGGCAGCAGAAAGAGGGTTAACTTCGAACTTTTTGTTTTTCCTTATGAAGAAAAGTAAACTGAAAAATCTTTCTTTTGTAATTGCAGACATCAGTCTCAACTCTTAGCCATTCTGGTTACGTTAAAATAAGAAAATGTCCTATTTTTAACAAATGCTACCTCAATCCCATGACCTGTAGATGTCATACACGGGACGACTTTTTCCGGAAGTTTGCACTTATTTTTGTTTTGCAGAAATATCTACTCAACAAACTTGCTGTGATAAATTTAAATATCATACTTAACCCTCGCTCAGTTTTTTAACTGGAGTACGAGTGGCATCTTATTTTGGACAATATTCACATTTTGTGTTCAATTTTCTAGCATTGGGAATGACCCAGATGTAACTTTGTTGCACAGGCATAAAGATCATTAATTGACGTACATTTTTGCCATTATTGGTGATCTTGAAATGTTTAACCCAATACCTCTTCTGTCCCCGTGAAGGTAGGAAATGTTTGAAAAACATCAAAATTTCCTACTTTGGTTACCGTTTTCGGACAGTTGCAAGATGGTTAACTTCACACTTTTTGTTTTTCCTTGTAAGGAATTGCAAACTAAATAATCTTGCTTTTACAAGTAGAGACCTCAGGCTTAACCCTAATTCATTCTGGTTATCTTAATATGGGGAGAAATGTCTTCTTTTTTTAACAAATTCCACCTCAAGTTTGTGGTCTGTGGATCCCAGAAACGGGTGGAGTTTTTCTAAAAGTTCTAACACCTGTTTGTACCCATCTGAAGTTGTTTCTCCACATACCGTCATTTTAGTGAAAATATCCGAGAAAAGTATGGCAAAAAAAATATGGTGAAGTTCGAATCCACACTAGATTAAATTTTCCTTATATTTAGAGTGCAATGTGATGCAGCAACATAACTGAGCAGCGCCATCACTTTTAACCCACATTGACTGTTAATGGGCCATAGTTTGTGATTCTTAGCAAAACTGCACAACTTTAAAATCCCAATACAGCGACTGATATATGATCACAATTTTAGTATAGGAAGATGCCACATTGATCGTAAAACAAATTTATGGTTCAAGTTTGTTTGTGGCATTTAACCCTTTAGTGCACTGATTGATAAGAGTAAGATACCGTTTAAAAAATATGAAAAGTTGCAAACTTGGGTTACTGTTTTCGATCAGTTGTATGAGGGTTAACTTTAAACTCATTTCTTTCCCGGTGTGTAGAGATGCTTGATCAGCAAAGTTGCTGTTTTAAGGTTAGATCTTTGATAAAAACCCTCTCTCAGTTTTGGTAACTTGAATAGGGGTATTTTCAGAACTGTTTTTTTCAATCATGGTGAGCCTGTGATTCTACAGAATCACAATTTTCCAGTTATAGTTAGATTTTCATTAAATTATTCATCAATGTTTAGCATGACATGTTCTTTCACACTCCAACCCTCAGAAAATAAAGGGGGAAGGGGTTATACTGGGTTACATCTGTCCTCTGTTCATCCTAGCCTTTCCGTATCTCCACCAATAATTATAGTTGGATCTGCATGAAATTATACGTTTATTACTTTCCAAAGTGTGATTTACTGGGATTTCCTGGTTTGGTTATAAACAATATCTTAACAAGTGAATTATGTAATCAACAATTCAGTCATGTATCTGTGCACGCAAACTATGACGCTTTGCCGCCGTGGGGGTAATGGGGACTTCATTATTTTTGTTTTTTTAACCCTTTACCCAACATGAAAAGCAGACGACACCAGCAAAAAAATTTTTTGAATAACTAATTTTTTCATTTTTTGTCTGAAAAACATAGGTTATGACCCCTCATTGGAACGAGCTCGATGAGCTCATTCCAATGAGGGGTCATAACCTATGTTTTAGAGACAAAAAATTGGCGATTTTTGAGAATAGCACTGGCCAGTTTTGTCGTTACGTAAGGTAAAGGGTTAAATAATATAATTATCGTTAATAATGAAAAGTAATAAACAGAGTAATCACTTGACTGGACTGGTTACATGAAATAATTCATTCGATGCGAGGGACTATATTGTAAAAAACTCGAGCGCATTTGCGCACTCGTGTTTGTACAACGTCCCTCACCTCTCATAAATTATTTCAAGTAACCAGTCCAGTCAAGCGATTACCCTCAAAATATGTTCAGCGTGACATGTCCTTTCTGAGCTCCATTCTCAGAGATTGGGGTTGGGGTGGTTTATACTACATATAGATTATATAGATTATATCTGTCCATACATTTGTTTGTCCATCCCTTTGTCAAACTCCACAAGTAATCACAGTGAGATTTTCATGAAATTAAACATGGGTGTTCAGCATACATCCTTTCAGACATCTACTCTCGGAAGAGATTGGGGGTATACAAGATTACATCTGTCCATCCATTTGTTCGTCTGTCTGTCCTTCCCTTTGTATAACCCAAACAGTAATTATAGTTAGACCTTCATGAAATTGTGTTCAGCATGACATGCCCTCTGAGATACTGAGTTGTGCTGTGCGTTAATATAAGTTGCATAACTTGTTGGCCAATCACTGTAAAACAAATAAGATTAAATAAAGGACATTTCTATCAAATCTAATCATGGCTGCCATAAAGCAGTCATGACTAGATTTGATGAAAAATTTATCAAATCTTAACTCAAGAAATCCATGGTCAAACAGTATATTCACTGTATAAGATAAAAAGTTGGTTAAATGTTCCCAAGTTATACAGTGGAACCCTGTTAACTGAATAGCCACTTTGCTAATGAAAACTATTCAATTAACAGGAGTATTCAATTAACAGGGATTGTGTCACTTTCCTGTATTCTAGAGATAAACTTGGCAATTATTCTACCATATATTGTTTGACAGAGCTCTATGAGCTCTGTCAAATAAGATATAATTAAGTGCCTGTATTGGATGTACTGAGGCCAAATGGGTCTATAAACAATGGGAAAGTGGGGAGAGTTAGGGTAATTTTTTGACGTAACCTTTGGGTTACAAGATTTTTTTATTCAATTAACAGGAGTTTATTCTATAACCTATATTCAATTAACAGGTCAAATTTGTACTGGAGGTATGGCAAATGGTTTTGTGTTGGGAAATTATATTCAATTAACAGGGATATTCAATTAAGAGATATCCAATTAAGTGGGCTCCACTGTACTTATTTCAATGGCTAGAGACTTTTTATACCATGATTACCTATTCTACTATATATAAAAAGCCTTGGGCATAAATTTTAGCTTTGCACACAAACTGTGGTAAACACGCCAGCAATGGGATTTCAATAGTTAAAATTTACACCTACAGTGGAACTACATCCAAGTTGACCTTTGGTGATCACGCCTTGAATGCAAACTTGTCTAAATTTATCACTTGTCACCTCGTGAAGAGTGAAATGAAAACGGCAATTATTTATTACATTTTTATATAAGTTTACCTCACAAGATAATAAAAATTAACAAACATATGTTGTCTCATGTTAATTAAGCATCCATAACTTGAAATAGTATGTTATTAAAATGAAAAAGGACCCGTGATTTGTGTGTTTCTTTTTGCATTTCATTTCGGCGATAAAATTGACAGCAGAAGTACTGCCCATTAATGCACATGGAAACAAAAATATATTCGCATGTGTGAATATTGATTTATTTAACATTTAAACTTTTATTAATCTGATGATCATGATATAAATAAAATATTGCCATACTGCAGTAGCTTGGTGTACCAAATGTTCATCACTCGTGGTGAATATTTGGTCCACCAAGCTACTATGGGTATATTCTATATTTCAATGGCTAGAGACTTTGTGTCCTGGGCAGGAATATCTGCCAGCAGTGTGTACGGAGTTAGATACTTACTTTGTTCTTGTTTGCTAACAGACAATACCACTGACTTAAGATCGATACAGTAAAAGCGGTCTTGAGAGACCACCTGTCTTGAGAGACCACATCTGCCAGGCACCGATAGGTTTTACTCTATAATGGACCTGCTATGGGAGACCACCTTGACCTCAAATGAATGAAATGTTTTTTGCGTGCAGGGACGGTTTGGGGAGCAAGCCCCTTTCGACCTCTTCAATTAAGGTAATTTTACTTTGTCATGCACCATGTCTGATCGTGTTAAAGGAGGAAATGGAAGGGAAGAAAGTTAACAGCATCTGTGTTTGTTTTTTTTCTTGTGAGGAGGTGGCTGTGATGGTGAAAGGGTGTTGGTGTGGTAGATTTTTCCCTTGGAGGTGCCTGTTGTTGTGCTGCCCCTGGTTTTGTTGAAGTGTCCGTTCCTTTAATTAATGCCAGTAGCTCTTGGTGTTGCTTTTCGCTTTCAATCACATACTTTTCTCTCTCTTCTCGGTGTTTTTCCAGATCGGACTTGAACTTTTCGGCTATCTGTTGGACAGTTTCTGACGCTGGGTTTTCTGGCTTCGAAAGGAGAGGCGAGTGGAGATCGTGAAGTGGCGAGAAGACAGCTTCGGTTTCCAACTCAGTCTCCACAGAGTTGTCCACATCTGACATCTCCAGCTGTGGAGCTGAAGGCAAGATGGGTGTCTCTGTGGGAGTAGGAGCGGAAATGGTGACTGCCTCTGGCTTATCCCTCTCCTCTTCCAGGAAAGCCTCCAAGCGGCGGGAATCCCTTCACTTGGTTGCTGGACTCTCTTTTTCTCTTCTTCTTTTCAGGGCCTCCTGACCTCCTCAGGTGAGGACCAGTGTGAGAGGGGATCCTCTCACCAAAGGTGCTACCTCTCCCCAAGGAGGGTCGTGTTTTGATCTCTTCTTCAACCTTGAACTCCAGAGTCAGATGGACGCTCTTACCTATCTCCTGGATAGTCCAGGTGATAGGGCAAGAGACGCCCAGAGCTGCTATGGTTTTCTTCAGTCTTGCTGGTAATTCCAGTGTTTCCATAATCTTGATTAGGGTGTTCACACTCTGAATTCAGAGGTGATGATGTGAGAATGATGATGACCACTGTGACTTAATTAAATGCTTTTTGCGCGCCGAAGGCGCGCAGGGACAGTTTGGGGCAAGCCCTTTCGACCCACTATTACTGTACATGATTTGGTTTTTGTCTGAGCTTGGTAAAGGAGGAAAAGGAAGGAGGTGGTTTAGCCGGGTTTGCTCTTTTTCCAGTGCTTTTTCCTTGGAGGTGGCTGTGATGGCAATGTAGCTTTGATTTCTTGAGCCGCTGTGGTGAGATTCTCTTTAGGACAGTATTTGTAACTCTCTTCTAACACTGCTCTGGACCTTCTGAGGAGTTCTTCTACCGACTCCTTGACCGGATCTGCCTGGTCCGGGCGTGAAGGAAGGGGGGAATGAGGTGCGGGAGGTAGCGAGCAAGCAACTTCCAAATCCTCCTCAATCTCCACAGGACGTTCCACATCCAACTGAGCTGGCTGGGGAGCCGGTAGTTGGTTGGGTGTGCCTGTGGGACTGGGAGGGAAACTGGCGGCTGCCTCCGGAACCTCCATCACCTCATTCTTCCTATTCCAGAAGGCATCCAAGCACTGGGCGTCCCTGCACTTGGTCGATGGACTTTTCTTCTTTTCTCTCTTTTCAGGGTCTCTGTGCCCCTTCGGGTGAGGACCAGTGGGATAGGGGATCCTCTCGCCAAGGGTACTACCTCTCCCGAAGAGGGTGGTGTTTTGGTGTTCTCTTCTTCTACTCTAAATTCCAGGTTCAGATGGACGCTCTTGCCCATTTCCTGGATAGTCCAGGAGATGGGACAAGAGACGCCCAGAGGTGTGATGACTTTCTTAAGACGATCTGGTAATTCCAGGTTTTCCATTGTTGTAAACAAGGTGTTCACGCTCTGAGATCAGAAGTGTGAGTGAGATGTCTGTTCCCCCCCCCCCCCCCACAACTGAAAAAAAAACCCTGGTACCAACTTGTATTTTTATGCCACAATAGACCTGTCTTGAGAGACCGCCCCTTTGAAGACTGAAACCATGACAAAAACTATTTACCTGTTCTGGAATTGAAAAATCCATTGTGGTTATACCAACATATTTAAAATCCATTGTGGTTATACTAACATAATTAAAAGTATTAAAAGCTCTTAACTGGGTTTCAGTTGCTATTCAGTTACATAACTCATTAAAGATTGAGATGTTTTTATAAGACCCCTGTGAAAAGATTAGGATTATTTCTAAATAAACAATTTCATACATACCTGAAATGTGACAGATAGGATTATAAAAATAAATTTGTGTTGAAAATCTTCAATGAAGATTTTCAACACTAATTTATTTTTATAATTTTTATAACAGTCCATTTCAATTTGTTACAAAAACGTCATAAAAAAGAACAACTACATAGTAATTCCAAAAATCCATTCTCCATTTCTGAATTTTGTGGTTGGTTATTCACTGACTTGAGAAAACCTGAAACCTGTTATGAGAGAGCACTTGTCTTGAGAGACCACTTTAGTGTGGCCCAAAGGGCAGTCTCTCAAGACAGGTTCTGCTGTATTCTGATTCAAAAATCCAATATTGCATTTCTTATTGATGTTAAAGATTCACAGACCTCTTTCAGACTTCTTCCTTCTCTACCCTTGGATGAAATAACATGTTTTTTCCAGTTGGGATTAAGAATTTCTACATTTATATATCTAATATATCTGATATCAAATGTACAAGCCTTGTACGGCATAAGATAAGCCCTGCTCTTCATGCTCAGTTGACTATTCACTTTATGAAAGAAAGCACAAAGCGACACAAATTTAAAGATTTATTATGATAAAATATGATACAGTGGTACCCTGTTAATTGAATAGCCACTTTGCAAATGGAAATTATTCAATTAACAGGAGTATTCAATTAACAGGGATTGTGTCACTTTCCTGTATTCCAGAGATAAACTTAGCTTTTATTCTATTGTATCTTGTTCTGTCAAACAAGATATAATAGATTAAATGCCTGTATTGGATGTACTGAGGCCAAATGGGCGTAAAAACAAAGGAAAACTGGGGAGAGACAGGGTAATTTCTGGACAGGTTACAAGATTTTTTTATTCAATTAACAGGAGTTTACTCTATAACCTATATTCAATTAAGAGGTAAAATTTGTACTGGAGGTATGGTAAATGGTTTTGTGTGGGAAATTATATTCAGTTAACAGGGATATACAATTAAGAGATATCCAATTAAGTGGGCTCCACTGTACATCTTTTTGTGTTGATCATTAATACTTTCGCCAGGACATCATTGCCATTTATTATCCACAGGGATAATGGTGAAAAACATCTAGCATATTTTTAGGGTAAAGACCACTAATCAAACCACAAAATAGTGAAAACCAAGAAACCTGACTCAATAGGCTCACGGTTTTGTTGACAATGAAATGACGGAATATTCTGATATATAACATGCTGATAGAAATAGGTTGGATAAACCTTGAGGGCCTGGACAATTTTCTGGAAATTCCACTACACTATAAACTGTAAGTCTAGCATCGGGGTAGTTTATTCAAGACCAGAAAACTATATCGTACATGTAGTGGCTTGTTGGGTCAAAGCTGGTTAACCCTTTACCCAACGAATCGCCCGCATCCGCCCGCGTAATATGCAAATTCAGCAGCTGAAAAAATATTATTTTTCGATAAATTTCAACAAAACCATATCATGTGACCCCTCTTTGGAACGAGCTCATCGAGCTCGTTCCGAAGAGGGGTCACATGATATGGTTTTGTTGAAATTTTTTGAAAAAATTTAAAAAATGATATTTAAATTAATAAATTTTGAAATCGTCTGCATTGGGTAAAGGGTTAAAAGTGTAAATTTCAACTTTATGGTTAATTGTAACTGAAAGTTTCAATGACACTGTAGCTCAGCTTGACAAACTTGGTAAGTTATAAGTGAAATGGCAAAACTGAAGATCACTGGTATCAATGTTATTTGGTGAAATTTCAACATAACAGCATTGTGCGTGCACAGCGTCAGAGTAATCAATGCATTTTTAAATGTAAACTGTAAGGCTGGCTAAAGGAAGAATGTTGATACACAAATGAAGTAAGTTCAAAGGTTATTGTAAACGGCAACTTTTTTTTTACAGAAATGAATGCTGATCAATAGCTCTTATCTAGAGGTCTCGCCTAATGAGCACACCAAGTTCAAAAACAATCCCACAATAAATGTGCCCTGTAGGCCATGTCAAAGAAGAATGTTGATGCAGAAATGCAATAGATTCAAAGATTGTCATTAGCAGCAACAGTTTTTGATGGAAATGAAAATGAAAGTGTCAATGACACTGTAGCTCAACTTGACAAACTTGAACTTGGTAAGTTATAAATGAAATGGCAAAATTGAAGATCATTGGTACCAATGTCATTTTTTTTGCCAGTGGCAACATTTTTTGACAGAAACCGAAGAAAATCGATAGCTCCCATCTAGAGGCCTCCCCAAACAAGCATGCCAGGTTTCAAAGCAATCCGATCATAAATGTGCCCTGTAGGGTGTATAAAAGGGAAATATTGTGGTCTGACTAGACTAAATTCTAAGAACGTTGGCCGTGGCAACATTTTTTGACGGAAATGGAAGAAAATCGATAGCTCCCATCTAGAGGTCACCGTAAATAAGCATACCAGGTTTCAAAGCAATCTAATCATAAATGAGCCCTGCAGGGTGAGCCAAAGGGAAATATTGTGGTCTGACTAAACTAAGTTCTAAGAATGTTGGCTGCGGCAACATTTTTTGATGGAAATTGAAGGAAATCGATAGCTCCCATCTAGAGGTCACCCCAAACAAGCATGAAAGGTTTCAAAGCAATCCGATCATAAATGTGCCCTGTAGGGTGTGCCAAAGGGAATTATTGAGTCTTCTGACTAAACTAAGTTCTAAGAACATTGGCAGCGGCAACATTTTTTGACAGAAATTGCAGAAAATCAATAGCTCCCATCTAGAGGTCTCCCCAAACAAGCATACCAGGTTTCAAAGCAATCTGATCATAAATGGGCCCTGCAGGGGGTGCCAAAGGGAAATATTGAGGTCTGACTAAACTAAGTTCTACGAACGTTGGCCGTGGCAACATTTTTTGCCGGAAATTGAAGAAAATCGATAGCTCCCATCTAAAGGTCACCCTAAATAAGCATACCAGGTTTCAAAGCAATCAAATCATAAATGTGCCCTGTAGGGCGTGCCAAAGGGAAATATTGTGGTTTGACGAAACTAAGTTCTAAGAACATTGGCCGCGGCAACATTTTTTGACGGAAATTGAAGAAAATCGATAGCTCCTATCTAGAGGTCACCCCAAACGAGCATGCCAAGTTTCAAAGTAATCTGATCATAAATGCGACCTGTGAGGTGTGCCAAAGGAAATTGTGGACGTACGTACTAACGTACTAACATACTAATGTACGTACGCCGACGGACGAGAAGTGATGGCAATAGCTCAGCTTGACTTTGTCAAGTTGAGCTAATAAAATCGATAGCTCCTATCTTTGTTGCCATGAATAAGCATACAAAGTTTCAAAACAACATGATAATGAATGCGCACTCTGAGGCATGCCAAAGGAAGATGGTAATGCACAAATGCACTAAGTTTGAAGGTCAATGCTTGTGGCAATGTTTTTTTTTCTTCTTTTTTTATGGAAATTCATAAATATACCCTACAGAGAGTGCAAAAGGGATAAGTTGCTGAACTAAGGCAGTAAGTTCAAATTGATAATGACAATAATTTTTTATGGAAATGAAAAAAAAATCAATAACTCACATCTGGAGGTCACCCCGAAGAAGCATACCAAGTTTCAAAGTGATCCGGTCAAAAATGTGCCCTGTAGGGTGTGCCAAAGGGAAATATTGAGGTTTGACTAAACTAAGTTCAAAGGTCATTGCCAAAGGTAACATTTTTTGACGGAAAGCGAAGAAAATCGGTCGCTCCCATCTGGAGGTAACCCCAAACAAGCATAACAGGTTTCAATGAAATCCAATCATAAATGTTCCCTGCAGGATGTGCCAAAGGGAAATATTGAGGTCTGACTAAACTAATTTCAAAGGTCATTGCTAGCTGCAACATTTTCTGAGGTCACCCCCAAACAAGCATACCAAGTTTCAAAGTGATCCGGTTAAAAATGTGCACTGCAGGTTGTGCCAAACACTAAGTTGATCGAAGGCTGTTGCCAGCGGCAACATTTTTTGATGGAAATCGAAGAAAATCGATAGCTCCCATCTAGAGGTAAACCCAAATAAGCATATCAGGTTTCAAACTGATCCGATGATAACTGTGCCCTGTAGGGTGTGCCAAAGGGAAATATTGAGGTATGACTAAACTAAGTTCAAAGAACGTTGCTAGTGGCAACATTTTTTGATGGAAATGGGAAACTGAGAGCTCCCATTTAGAGGTCACCCCAAACAAGCATACCAAGTTTCAAAGTGATCTGATCATAAATGCGACCTGTGCGGTGAGCCAAAGGAAATTTGTGGACGTACACTGATGGTCAAGTTGAGCAAAAAAAGAAAATTAGGCCCCCAAATTCTAATGAGGAGGGGACATTACATCAATGCATGCATGTTCATCCATTCGTCCATCTGTAGCCTTTTAGTTTCTGTCAATTAATTAAAAAACTTCATCAATCATCTCCTAATGATGTGTAGTTTTGAAGATGGGTAGTGGTAGGTTCCTTTCAATAACTGTCTGGATTCCATATTCAATGACTGCCATAATGAAAAGGACTTCAATTAACATTTTCATCTCTTTGACGATGTGTTGAGAACTGGAGGGTGGGCAGTGGAAGGTTCCTTTTGACAGTTGTCCACATTTGAGAGTAAAAATGGCTGCCATCTTTGTTTTGTTGCCCCCCCCCCCCCTTCAATTTTTGGGGGACTATTAAAATAGCTGGTGTCTGTCAACTTCAAACCGAAAGGTCCACAGTCAAACCCCACCAGGGGTAACTGCGATGTGTCCTTGGGAAATGCACTTCATCTCGATTGCCCAGGTGGGGGCATGGGTGAGCTGTGTACTAAGGCGTACTTCTCATCAATGGTACACTTGTCTTCAACCAATGCTAACCCTGGATGTGCGAAGTTAGTACACTGGGGAGTCTGACAGTTGCTCACCATTGCTTGGTGGTTCTCTCCAGGCACTCCGGCTTTCTCCACCCATAATACTGTCTGACGAGGTGACCGTGGCTGTTGAAAGTGTCATTAAACACAAATAAATAAATAAATATGTTCTCTGGATGAGTAGTGAAAGGTAACTTTCAATAGTGTAGTTACTGTCACATGTAATGGTTTTTTTTTTTTTTGGTGGGGGGGGGGGGGGGGGGGGGGGTGCAAATGCTATCCAAGACAATTCTGGAAAGGCCACATGCCATGCTTCATCTTCCGTTTCTCTTGTATGACATTAATTTATTTATTTATTTATTGGAGTTTAACAACACTTTCGACTGCCAGGGTTACCTTGTGCTGGTTATACAGTGGAGCCCACTTAATTGGATATCTTTTAATTGTATATCCCTGTTAATTGAATATAATTTTCAAACACAAAACCATTTACCATACCTTCAGTACAAATTTGATCTGTTAATTGCATATGGGTTGTAGAGTAAACTCCTGTTAATTGTATATAAATTTTTGTAATATATCGAAAAAATTACTGTGACATGCACCAAATTCCCCTTATTTATCAACCTTTTTGGCCTCATACATCCAATACAGACATTTATTCTATTATATCTTGCTTGACAGAGCTCTAAGAGCTGTCAAACAAGATATAATAGAATAAATGCTCAGTTTACCTCCAGAACACAGGAAACTGACCAAATCCCTGTTAATTGTATACTCCTGTTAATTGAATAATTTTCACTGGCAAAATGGATATTCAATTAAGAGGATTCTACTGTATCACAATAATTAGAGTCTGATAATCACTCTCCTATCACTGGCAGCAGAACATGTGTGCACACAATGGAAGAAGTTGTCCCTCCCTCCTCGTGCCCACCACACCACTTTTCACAGACATGCTAAACCTTCAGTTATTTGTGTTTAAGGTCACATATTTCTGCACAATGGCTAATCATGACTGCAACAGTTTTTGCTTAATAGTTGCATAATAAAAACTAGAAAACAAATTTCAAATATTATTTTTGTTTGACAAAACACATTTTTCTCTTTAAACTCTTTACCCAACGAATTGCCCGCATCCGCCCACGTTATATGCAAATTCAGCAGCTGAAAAAAACATTATTTTTCGAACAATTTCAACAAAACCATATCATGTGACCCCTCTTTGGAATGAGCTCGTCGAGATCGTTCCAAAGAGGGGTCACATGATATGGTTTTGTTGAAATTTTTTGAAAAAATTAAAAAAATGATATTTAAAATAATAAATTTTGAAATCGTCTGCGTTGGGTAAAGGGTTAAAATGTTTTGACATAATTGTCTAATCACAATGGATGATACAACAAAAAATATCAGGGCTCAAATAAGTCATCAAATCAACTGTTTATTCACAATGGAAACAAAAATAAAATCTTAGGCTTGAAGCTGCAGAAAGTTGTCTAAGCAGGAATACCAAAAACAGTGGATCCCACTTAATTTTATATCTCTAAACTGAATAACACTTAACTACATAAAACTTTCAAACACTGAACCATTTACCAGATCTCAAGTTCAAATTTGTCCTTTAATTGCAAACATGTCACAGGGAAACTTACGTTTACCTCCAGCACTCTGGTAGTGCACCCAAATTTTTTCCAATCACTGTTTTTCTCTTGTTTAACCATGAATTTAACCAACTATATCTTGTTTGACAGAGCTCACGCGGAGCTCTGTCAAACAAGATATATTTGGTTAAATATCAAACTGCATTATGGGAATTATTTGCTGCTGAACACTTTGCCATTTTAAAATCAGAGTCAAGAGGGCTAACCTTGTGAGCAATCTTTCAAAGAACTTCCCCAACAACAACTAATTCCCCCTTTTCACAGATCTATTTAACCCCAGTACGACTAAAATAACCATTTAATCAATTGTATCTTGTTCTAACAGAGCTGCAGGAGACATAATAGAATAAATGCTTATTTTATCACTAGAATACAAGAAAATGTCCAAATTCCTGTTATTTAACAGAATTTATTTTTTAAACAGCAAAGTGACTGTTAAATTAGGTCTTTACCAAAACAAATTGGCCACATTCACCCACATAATTTACAAACTGAGCAGCTGAAAAAAATTATATTAAAAATATTTCCACAAAACCATGTTATGTGAGTATGACCCCTCAATGGAACAAGCTTATTAAACTCTCATGTTCAAAAATCTCTACGAACTCTGTGGTATGACAAAAATCACTATTCAAATCTCTTTTTATTTTAAAAATTTTACTTCAGAAACAAAACAATTCGCAATTCACTGGAAGAAAGTAGGGAGCCCAAATATAAACCCAGTGACTCAATTTGAACAAACATGAATCTGACCGACCCCCCCCCCCCTCCCCCCCCCCCCCCCCCCTCTGAAATGGTGTTGTATACCAAATATGAAAGGATTCTGACTGGTGGATCTGATTATTAAAGAAATTTCCTCATATTGCACTAAGTTAAAATTCAGGCCCCCATAGGAAGCCCAAATATTAACTGAGAGACCTGATTCAAACAAACTTGAATCTGACCCTCATAACAATGACGTTTACCCAATATTAAAACATTCTGACCAGTGGTTCCGAAGAAGATTTTTAAAGCTTATTTCTGGGAGCACGGTGGCTCAGTAGGTAGAGGTGCAGGCTGCAAGCCGAGAGGTCCTCGGTTCGAAACCCAGCAACCACGTTGTGTCCTTGGGCAAGACACTTCATCTCCATTGCCCACGTGGGGGCACGATGACGCCGTGTACTAAGGCGTACTGCACGTCGATGGTGCGCATGTCTTCAACCAATCTAACCCTGCGTGTGCTGCAGTGCGGAGTTACGATGTTGGAGAGCTGGCAGCTGCTCGTCGTTGCTCGGTGGTTCTCTCCGGGTACTCCGGCTTCCTCCACCCGTAAAACTGTCACGGTCATGATTAGCCATTGTGCATAAATATGTGACCTTAAACACCAATAAATAAATAAATATAAAGCTTATTTCTCATATTGCCCTAAGATTTGGGCTCCTGTATTGAGCCCAAATATGAACCGAGGGGGTTAAATTGAACACACTTGTATCTGACCCTCCTATGGATGCTATATGCCAAATATAAGAAGATTCTGATCTATGGTTCTGAAGAAATTTTTTTAATATTTGCAAATATGCTGACTCAGCATTTTTTTGATGCCCTCCACAGAGCACCCTAACAAAACTGATGACAATTTTTTTTATCAATCGATTCTACTGGTCCTATGGATGTTTCATACAAAATAAGAGTTCTCTGTTCTGTGTGGTTTGGGAAATGTGGGCGTTTGAAAATATTTTCTATTTTTGGCTCCTGGGGTTCCCACGGAGAACATGAAAACACTTTTTTTAGCATGAAACAAGTACTTATGATGCAATAATACCACATACCGAATTTTGTTCAAATCGGACCATTGGATCAGAAAATAGAAATTTTGGGTGGGGCCCACTGGTTCATGAGAAGATTTTTCTAGAATTTTGGAGTATTTTCCCCCACCCCTCCCTATTGAGCATGGCAACATTATTTGAACAAACTTAAATGGACATGTGATAGGGACCATACACATTAAATATGGTTCAATTTGGCCCAGGGGTTTAGGAGGAGAAGTCAATAATGTAAAGTTCATGCTGAATGGACGGACGATGGACAGAAAGCAATCACCTGAGCTCCCCCTGATTTTCAGTCAGGTGAGCTAAAAATTTAACTGTAACTGTCGCCTAGTTGTTTTAGTCAAGGGGTTAACAGCACCAACAGAATCATATGTTGGTTCTGTTATCCATAAATAATTTCTTTCATTTTTTATTTGCCATTCTCTAAGGGTTAGGAACACCCTTTTGTACAGAGTCAGGAGAATGGATTTACTGAACACTGGGGATGGATTTTTCATTCAGTAATTATTTATTTAATAGGGTTTAATGACACTTTCAACATCCAAGGTCACCTCCTGTTGGACAGTTTTATGGGTGGACAAAGTCGGAGCAACTGGAGAGAACCACCAAGCAGTGAAGAAAAAAATCTCAGACGCTCCAACGTACAAGCAGGGTTAGCATTGGTGAAGGGAAGTGCACCATCGATTAAGTGCCTTGCCCAAGGATGTAGTTACCACTGATCTGGATCGAACTGTGAACCTTTCGTTTTGAAGTCCAATGCCCTAACTACTGAGCCACAAAGCTACCCAATAATTATTGACAATTGCTGAAAAAATGAAGAAGAAACACTCGGAAATGCTCAACAGTAAGTTTGATTAATCTGATTGAGAAATAGACCACTATTCTGAGCACAGGTTTGTAAATGATGACTGGTGGTTGGCTGGAAAATGTGCAAAGTGCTTCTTGTGTTTTAAATTCCTTTTTATACCATGGTTAACTATTCTACTATATATGAAATGCCTATGTCATAAATTTTAGCTTTATACACCAACCGTGGTGAACACGCCAGCAATGGGATTTCAGTAGTTAAAATTTAATCCCACAGTGGAATTACATCCTTGGGCTTTGGTGACGTCGACCTGAAAGCGAACTTGTCTAAATTTATCACACGTCGCCTCACAAAGAGTGAAATGAAAGTGGCAATTATTTATTACGTTTTTAAATGAGTTTACCCCCATAAAACACCAAAAATTAACAAACACGCATTGTCTCATGTTAATAAAGCATCCATAACTTGAAATAATATGTTATTATGTTATTAAAATGAAAAAGGCCGTTTCTTTTTCTATTTCATTTCATTGATAAAATTGACAGCGGAAGTACCGCCCACTGGTGTTCATGTAAAAAAAAACAGATTCCTTTGTCTGCTGCTCAGTAAAATCCGAGAAAAAATAATAGCGACTCTTAATAATCTGAAGATCATGGTATAAATAAAATATACCCATAGTAGCTTGGTGTACCAAATGTTCACCACATGTGGTGAAGTGGTGTTAACCGCATGCTGAAGGCTCGTGGTTAACACCACTTCACCATGAGTGGTGAACATTTGGTACACTAAGCTACTATGTATATATTCTATATTTATCAAACGAGTGCAAAATCCACCTTATATTTGTTAGGTCCACTGTGCCAATTCTGTACACAAAGGAAGAAAAATTCAACTAATTAACTGGTTGAGGGCTAGAAGTCATTATCATTGGCTCTATTGAAAAGGGCTGAAAGCTACTATGGTGGCTTTACACTGTATGCATAAGCGTAAGCTTGTTGTGTACTCAGCAGTAGAAAAAAAGTTCACATAAATTGGTTTTGCTATCATTTATTGGAGAGTGCCAATAGGCACTCACCAATAAATGGTAATAAAACAATTATTTCTAAAGAAAATCTTGTTAACCTAAGGCTTCCCTTGCTGATAGCATGGTAATATTGATAAAAAAACAAACAAGAGGCCCCAGGGGGCCTGAGGGCGCTCACCTGACATGGTAGCCTAAATATCAACCCAGAGAATTGATTTCCACAAGTTGCATCTGCTCCTCCTAAGAAAAGCTAAAACCAAATATCTAAATATTCTGATCAGTGGATCTAAAAAAAGATTTTTAAAGAATATTCCTCATACTGAACTAAGTCATAATTCGGGCTCCCACAGGGAGCCCATATATGAACCCAGGGACTTGGCTTTAACAAACCTGAATCTCACACCCCTAAGGATTCTGCACACCAAATATCAAAACATTCCGACTGCTGGATCTGAAGAAGAAGATTTTTAAAGAAAATTCCTCTTTTGAACCAAGTTACAATTCGAGCTCCCACAATCAGCCCAAATATGGACCTAGGGACATGGCTTGAACAAACTTGAATCTTACCCCCGTAAGGATGCTGCATAAAAAATATCAAAAGCATTCATCTGCTGGATCTGAAGATTTTTAAAGAAAATTCCTCATTTTGAACTAAGTTGTCATTCAGGCTCCCATAGTGAGCCCAAATATGAACCAAGGGACTTGGCTTGAACAAACTTGAATCTCAGCCCCCAAGGTTGCTCCATGCCAAATATCAAAACATTCCAACTGCTGAATCTGAAGAAGAAGATTTTTAAAGAAAAATTCCTCATATTGACTAAGTTATAATTTGAGCTCCCACAGGGAGCCCACATATGGACCCATGGACTTGGCTTTAACACACTTGAATCCCCCCTCCCCCCAAGGATGCTACTCACCACATATCAAACTATTCGGACTGCTGGATCTGAAGAAGAAGATTTTTTAAGAAAATTCCTCATTTCGAACAAAGTTACAATTCAAGCTCCCACAGTGAGCCCAAATATGGACCTAGGGACATGGCTTGAACAAACTTGAATCTCACCCCCCTAAGGATGCTGCATACCAAATATCACAAGATTCTGCCTGCTGGATCTTGAGAAGAAGATTTTCAAAGAAATTTGCCTGAAATGCACTAAGTTCGAATTTGGGCTTCTATCGTGAGCCCAAATATGAATCCAGGTGGCCAATTTGAACAAACTGGAATCAGATCCACCCCACAATGTTGCATACCAAATATCAAAAGATTCTGCCTGCAGGATCTGGAGAAGAAGATTTTTGAAGAAATTTGCCTGAAATGCACTAAGTTCAAATTCGAGCTTCTATAGTGAGCCCAAATATGAATATAGGGAGCCGATTTGAACAAAATAGAATCAGATCCACCCCACAATGTTGCACACCAAATATCAAAAGATTCTGCCTGCTGGATCTGGAGAAGAAGATTTTTTAAGAAATTTGCCTGAAAAGCACTAAGTTCAAATTTGGGCTCCTATACTGAGCCCAAATATAAACCCAAGGGGCCGATATGAACAAACTTGAATCAGATCCACCCCACAATGTTGCATACCAAATATCAAAAGATTCTGCCTGCTGGATCTGGACAAGAAGATTTTCAAAGAAATTTGCCTGAAATGCAGTAAGTTCAAATTTGGGCTCCTATACTGAGCCCAAATATAAACCCAGGGAGCCGATTTGAACAAACTTGAATCAGATCCACCCCACAATGTTGCATACCAAATATCAAAAGATTCTGCCTGCTGGATCTGGAGAAGAAGATTTTTTAAGAAATTTGCCTGAAATGCACTAAGTTCGAAATCGGGCTCCTATACTGAGCCCAAATATGAACCCAGGGGGCCGATTTGAACAAACTTGAATCAGATCCACCCTCCAATGTTGCATACCAAATATCAAAAGATTCTGCCTGCTGGATCTGGAGAAGAAGATTTTTTAATGTTTTTCCCATTGCCTACAGTGTTAAAAAGTGCTGACTCAGCACTTTTTCAAAGTCCCGAAACTGTACCCTATGATAAAACCGATGGCAATTTTTTTTTACCAATTCTTTCTGTTGGTCCTAAGGAAGCTTCACACCAAATAAAAATTCTCGGTGCCGTGCAGTTTTGGAGATATGGGGTTTTAATTTTTTTCTATTTTTAGCTTCTGCGGTTCCCATGGGGCTACGGGAAAAAAAAAATCAGCATAAATTAGGTACTTATGACCCAATAAGCCCTCACATAAAATTTGGTTCAAATCAGCCTCTCGGTTTGGAAAATAGAAATTTCGGGCGGGGCCAAAAATTTTGCCCCTCCCATAACGACGCCAAGTATAGCCCCACAAACTTCTCTTGAACAAATCTGAGTCCTCACCTCAAAAGGAAGCTGCACACCACATATCAAGTCTCTGCTACTGCTGGTTCATGAGAAGAAGATTTTTTAAGATTTCAGCTCACTTTTTGGGTGTGGCCCTACCCACGGGCGGGGCAACTTGATTTGAACAAAATCAAATTGCGATGTCATAACAAACTATTATCTCAAATATCAATTAAATTGGTTCAGCGGTTTGGGAGGAGAAGATGCAAACACCATGTTCACTGACGACGGACGCCAGACGACGGACGACGGACGGTGAGTGATCACTATAGCTCTCCTGACTGAAAGTCAGGTGAGCTAAAAAACATGGATTACGCATTGCTGATGCGGGGTCCAGTTTTTAAGCACCTGTAAGACTTGTCATGAGAAAATCAAATCCACTGATATTTGTTCAAGTTATTACACTAACGATCTGAAAATAGGCAAAAATTAACTAATTAAGGGTCATAACTCTACACAGTATAGCCGAATCACACCAGTTGTTGAACTCATTCAAGACATTGTTAAGAAAGTCGCACATACCAAATACTGACCAAATCCATGGGTATTTGGTCCAAGTTATTACACGAAAGAGCTGAAAACTGGCAAAAACTGGCAAAAATGAACTAATTAAGGGCCATAACTGCACTCAGTATTGCTGAACCATACAGGTTTTCGAACTCATGCAAGACAATGTTAAGAAAGTCTAACATACTAAATATTGACCAAATCCATTGATATTTGTTCAAGTTATCGCGCTAACGAGAAAGATTATGACCACCCGCCCACACTGATTTCATCAAACTATAGGTCGACCTTTTAAAAAAAAAACTTGACCAAAAATACTTGTGTTACAAATCACCGTTGAAAAATAATGTAGCACTCTATCACTTAACAATATATAATTGTTTGAATTTTTACTACCACAGAAACAAAATGCTTTTAATATGAAGATGATTAATATGAAATATCTGTTAATATCGTCGCATATTTCCACTTCCTCCTGAACCCCCATATCTGTTATCCTGGTGCCGATTACCCATGCTGCCACCATCTCTCATCATGCTACTTTGGGATGGCCCAGAATTCATATACATTCCAGAGTTCATATTGCTGCTCACTGTGCCTCTCTGCATGGAGTAACTTGATGAGCGATCTTGTCGACCTCGCATGTTTCCACTTCCAGAAAATCGGTCACTTTGCCTACCGGCATTGTTAGTATTAACACTGTTCCATGAAGAGTCACCCCACTTTTGTCTCTGCCCTGATGAAAAAGAAAAATATCAATTCATGTAATTTCATGCTCAAACAAAAACAAGAGGTGCACATCAGAAATGCAGGTGTCAAGTTGTAGCTACTTTCTTCATGCAATCTCTATTGAAAATCAGAAATGTCATCGCGTTCAGCTCAAAAACTCATAAAAATTGACAAGCTCAAAATTTGTAATGAAAGTGTCAATGACACTGTAGCTCAACTTGTCAAGACAAAGACATGTACATGTATAGTATGCGACACAGCAATGACAAACATCTAGGTAATGACCTGATAACAAAGGTACATATAAAGTATTGTAACAGTCTGTACATAAATACTGACCGTTGCCTGTAACAAATGTATAGGTAAAGTATTGTAAAGGTGGGTGACAGTCAGATGCTAAACTAGAAAAGAAATCTTTGGGTCCCAGAGTGGGTCTGACTGAACCCCAAAATATTTGTTCTTATAGCATAGTGATAACAAAGGCACCCCAAAACACACTCATTCCTGTCCCAAGGTGAAAACAAAGGTACCCAAGAAGTTTCGTGAAGATCAGTTCACAAATGTGAGCTGTGTAGAAGTTGTGACAAAAAACTGATTGGACCTAATTTCGGTACAAAATGGCCACTGGCAGCCATCTTGAATTTTGGACTGCACCCAGAAACACTCGTTCTCGTCCCAAGGTGATAACAAATTACCCAAGAAGTTTTGTGAAGATCGGTTCATAAATACAGCCTCTAACCCGAGCCGTATTGACATGTGCACTTACAGTGTATGAGTAGCACTGAATAAATCAAAGTTCATCTAATTTGCATAATTTCTGCACCAGAAAAAAACCTGTACTATATGTGATGTATTCCATGTTACTAAACATTCATACAAAAATTTATTCAAATCAGAACTTTCATACAGAAGTTCTGTACAAAAGACTGATTGCACTAATTTTGGAACAAAATGACTGCTGGTGGCCATCTTGAATTTCGGACCACACCCAAAAACAATTGTTCTCGTCCCAAGGTGATAACAAAGGTACCCAAGACGTTTCATGAAGATCGGTTCATAAATACAGACTCTAGCCCGAGCCGTATTGACAATGTGTACTTACTGTGTGTAAGTAGCACTGAAAAAATCAAAGTTCATCTAATTTGCATAATTTCTGCACGAGACAAAAACCCGTATTATATGTGATGTATCCCATGGTACTAAACATTCACACACAAAATTATTCAAATCAGCGCTTTCATATGGAACTTCTGTGCAAAAATCTGATTGCACCAAATTTTGTACAAAATGGCTATCGGCCATCTTGAATTTTGGACCGGACCCCAAAACACTCGTTCTCGTCCCACGGTGATAACAAAGGTACTCAAGGAGTTTCGTAAAGATCGGTTCATAAATACGGCCTCTAGCCCGAGCCGTATTGGCATTTGCACTTACAGTGCTGAAAGTGACACCAAAAAACATCAAAGTTTGTCTAATTTGCATAATTTACACACGAGAAAAAAACCTGTATTATATGTGATGTATCCCATGGTACTAAACATTCATACAAAAAATTATTCAAATCAGAGCTTTCATATGGAAGTTCTGTATAAAAAACAGATTTCTGCATCGTCGGTACAAAATGGTGGCTGGCAGCCATCTTGAATTTCGGACCGCATCCAAAAACACTCGTTCTCGTCCCACGGTCATAACAAAGGTACCCAAGAAGTTTCGTAAAGATCGGTTCATAAATACGGGCTCTAGCCCGAGCCGTATCCAATTGTTGACGGACAGACGGACCATGGCATAAGCTCAAATTTGGCTTCGCCAAAGTTGAGCTAAAAATGGACTAATTAAGGCCCATAACTCTGTAATGAGAAAGCGGACCGGGCCAGTTTTCAAACTTGCATGAGATATTTGTACAAAGGACTTGTATGGCAAAAATTAGTCAAATTGGAGGACATTTGTTTTCGTGCTAAGGAGCTAAAAATTAATAAATATTGACTAATTAAGGCCCATAATTCTGTAACGAAGAATCTGACCATGCCAGGTTTCGAACTCGCTTGAGATATTATTGCATAAGACGTGTATAGCAAATATTAGTCAAATCGGAGAACGTTTGTTCAAGTTATTGCGCTAATGAGCTCAAAATTCATAAAAATTGCTGAAGTAAGGCCCAAAAGTTTGTAACAAAAAATTGGGCCGAGCCAGTTTTCAAACTTGCTTGAGATATTATTGCAAAGGACCTACGCGGCAAATATTAGTCAGATCAAAGAACGTTTGTTCAAGTTAATGTGCTAACAAGCTCAAAATTTGTAAAAAGTGACAAATTAACCCTTCACCCAACGCAGACGATATCAAAATTTATTAATTTAAATACCATTTTTTTTTAATTTTTCAAAAAATTCAACGAAAACATACCATGTGACCCCTCGTTGGAACGAGCTCGACAAGCTCGTTCCAACGAGGGGTCACATGATATGGTTTTGTTGAAATTTTTTGAAAAATAATATTTTTTCAACTGCTGAATTTGCATATTACACGGGCGGATGCGGCGATACATTGGGTAAAGGGTAAAGGGCCATAACTCTGTAACAAATGAAAGTGTCAATGACACTGTAGCTTAACTTGTGTGTTGTGTTTGATGAAAAGGATAATGTTCAATGTTTATGAAAGGATTATGAAATAAGACAAGAATTGTGATAATTGGGAATATGTTCATTTCTGCTCCCTGTATGCTATGTTTATGATAAAAATAATATGAGGTGTACACTGTACTAAAGAGCTGAGGGGTGGGTTAATATGACCTCACAGTTAATGTATGTGGCCCTCACAGTTAACGTATATCAACGAAAGTTACCAAGTTACAGTGAAATTATTCCGAAACGAGTCATCCTATCAAGTTACATTGAAATCCCTTCATAAATATGGCCTGTAGACTGTGCTAAAGGTTTTCGGGCTTCGGGCCCCCGTAGCTGTCAGTTTCCCAATTGTGTCCAAAGGGGATGCTCTCATCTAGACATTATATGAAGTCAACCTACCAAGTTACAATGAAATCCCTTCATAAATATGACCTGTAGACTGTGCTAAGGGTTTTTGGGCTTTGGGCTCGGGCAGCCATCATGGTTGAATGATCGCAACCAAAAGGGGACATTCTCATCTGGGCATCATCTGGAGTGATCCTACGAAGTTACAATGAAATCCCTTCATAAATATGACCTGTAGACTGTGCTCAAGGTTTTCGGGCTCCGGGCCCCTGAAGCTGTCACAGTTGACCAATCACAACCAAAAGGGGATGTCATCATCTAGGCATTATATGGAGTCAAACTTACAGGTTACAATGAAATCCTTCCATAAATATGACCTATAGACTATGCTAAAGGTTTTGGGGTTTTGGGCTCGGGCAGCCATCATGGCTGAATGATCGCGACCAAAAGGGGATGTTCTCATCTAGACATTATTTGGAGTCATCCTACCAAGGTACAATAAAATTCCTTCATAAATATCACCTCTAGACTGTGCTCAAGGTTTTCGGGCTTCAGGCCCCTGTAGCCGTCATAGTTGTCTAATGGTGTCCAAAAGGGGCTGTTCTCATCTAGACATTATATGAAGTCAACCTACCAAGTTACAATGAAATCCCTTCATAAATATGACCTGAAGACTGTGCTAAAGGTTTTCGGGCTTTGGGCTCGGGCAGCCATCATAGTTGAATGATCGCAACCAAAAGGGGACATTCTCATCTGGACATCATCTGGAGTGATCCCAAGAAGTTACAATGAAATCCCTTCATAAATATGACCTGTAGACTGTGCTCAAGGTTTTCAGGCATCGGGCACCTGTAGCCATCACAGTTGACCAATCACGACCAAAAGGGATGCCATCATCTAGGCATTATATGGAGTCAACCTAACAAGCTACAATGAAATCCTTTCATAAATACGACCTATAGACTATGCTAAAGGTTTTTGGGCTCGGGCAGCCATCAAGGCTGAATGATCGCGACCAAAAGGGGATGTTCTCATCTAGACATTATTTGGAGTCATCCTACCAAGCTACAATGAAATCCCTTCATAATTATGACCTGTAGAATGTTCTAAGGGTTTTCGGGCTTCGGGCCCCTGTAGCTGTCACTGTTGCCCAATCATGTCCAAAAGGGGACGTTCTCATCTAGACATTATATGAAGTCAAACCTACCAAGTTACAATGAAACCCCTTCATAAATATGACCTGTAGACTGTGCTAAAGGTATTCAGGCTTCGGGCTCGGGCAGCCATGATGGTTCAATGATTGCAACCAAAAGGGGACATTCTCATCTGGGCATCATCTGGAGTGATCCTACGAAGTTACAATGAAATCCCTTCATAAATATGACCTGTAGACTGTGCTCAAGATTTTCAGGCTTCGGGCACCTGTAGCCATCACAGTTGACCAATCACGACCAAAAGGGGATGTCATTATCTAGGCATTATATGGAGTCAACCTAACAAGTTGCACTGATATCCTTCCATAAATACGGCCTATAGACTATGTTAAAGGTCTTTGGGCTCGGGTAGCTATAAAGGCTGAATGATCGCGACCAAAAGGGGATGTTCTCATCTAGACATTATTTGGAGTCATCCTACAAAGCTACAATGAAATCCCTTCATAATTATGACCTGTAGACTGTTCTAAAGGTTTTCGGGCTGAATGATCGTGACCAAAAGGGGACGTTCTCATCTAGACATTATTTGGAGTCATCCTACCAAGCTACAATGAAATCCGTTCATAATTACAACCTGTAGACTGTTCTAAAGGTTTTCGCGCTTCGGGCCCCTGTAGTCGTCACAGTTGCCCAATCGTGTCCAAAAGGGGACATTCTCATCTAGACATTATATGAAGTCAACCTACCAAGTTACAATGAAATCCCTTCATAAATATGGCCTGTAGACTGTGCTAAAGGTTTTCGGGCTCGGGCAGCCATCATGGTTGAATGATCGCAACCAAAGGGGACAATCTCATCTGGGCATTATCTGGAGTGAACGTACGAAGTTACAATAAAATCCCTTCATAAATATGACCTGTAGACTGTGCTCAAGGTTTTTCGGGCTTCAGGCACCAGTAGCCATCACAGTTGACCAATCACGACCAAAAGGGGAGGTCATCATCTAGGCATTATATGGAGTCAACCTAACAGGTTACATTGAAATCCTTCCATAAATATGACCTTTTGCCTATGCTAACGGTTTTTGGGCTCGGGCACCCATGAAGGCTGAATGATCGCGACCAAAAGGGGATGTTCTCATCTAGACATTATTTGGAGTCATCCTACAAAGCTACAATGAAATCCCTTCATAATTATGACCTGTAGACTGTTCTAAAGGTTTTTGGGCTGAATGATCGTGACCAAAAGGGGACGTTCTCATCTAGACATTATTTGGAGTCATCCTACCAAACTACAATGAAATCCCTTCATAATTACGACCTGTAGACTGTTCTAAAGGTTTTCGCGCTTCGGGCCCCTGTAGCCGTCACAGTTGCCCAATCGTGTCCAAAAGGGGACATTCTCATCTAGACATTATATGAAGTCAACCTACCAAGTTACAATGAAATCCCTTCATAAATATGGCCTGTAGACTGTGCTAAAGGTTTTCGGGCTCGGGCAGCCATCATGGTTGAATGATCGCAACCAAAGGGGACAATCTCATCTGGGCATTATCTGGAGTGAACGTACGAAGTTACAATGAAATCCCTTCATAAATATGACCTGTAGACTGTGCTCAAGGTTTTTCGGGCTTCGGGCACCAGTAGCCATCACAGTTGACCAATCACAACCAAAAGGGGAGGTCATCATCTAGGCATTATATGGAGTCAACCTAACAGGTTACAATGAAATCCTTCCATAAATATGACCTTTTGCCTATGCTAACGGTTTTTGGGCTCGGGCACCCATGAAGGCTGAATGATCGCGATCAAAATGGGACTTTCTCATCTAGACATTATTTGGAGTCATCCTACAAAGTTACAATGAAATCCCTTCATAAATATTACCTGTAGACTGTGCTAAAGGTTTTCGGGCTGTAGCCGTTACAGTTGCCCAATCACGTCCAAAAGGGGACTTTTTCATCTTGACATTATATGAAGTCAACCCACCAAGTTACAATAAAATTCCTCAATAATAAATATGACCTGTAGACTGAGCTAAAGGTTTTCAGGTTTTGTGCTTGGGCAGTCGTCACGGTAGGCAGATCACGCCCAAATGGGGAAATTCTCATCTAGACATCATAAGGAGTTATCCTACCAAGTTACAATGAAATTCCTCCATATTAAACATGACCTGCAGACTGTGCTAAAAGTTTTTGGGTTTCGGGCTTGGGCAGCCATCACGGTTGACAGATCATGCCCAAAAGGGGACGTTCTCATCTGGGCATTATGCAGAGGAATCCTACCAAGTTACAATGAAATCCCTTCATAAATACGACCTGTAGACTGTGCTAATGGTTTTCGGGTTTTGGGCTCGGGCAGCCATACCGGTTGACCGATCGTAACCAAAAGGGGATGTTCTCATCTAGACATGACCCCAAACCTGCATATGAAATTTTGTGATGATCGGACAAGAACTGCGGGGTGTAGCCCGTGCTAAAGGAAAATGTGAACAAACTCGCAGACTAACAGACTTCCGCACGCGTGATGGCAATAGCTTATCTTGACTTTGTCAAGTTAAGCAAAAAGTTAAAAAATTTATAGTAATTTATATATTTTTTATACTTACCAATGACCCAGACTTAGCTGGTGCTAACTCCACAAAAACCAGGGCCAAACACAAATTTTGCCCCCCAATCCCCAAAATTTGCATCCAAAACAAAAAGAAATAATGTCCTAAAGGACCTCCATAATACGACTCTACTGCGCATGCGCAGTGACGCAGTCGTCCCGAAATTGGCGCCAAATATCATTCTTACTGGCAGTGCCTGGTCAGCGCTATGTACTCAGCGGGGAGGCAAGAGTTCCCAACTCAGGGAGGGCCATCCCCGTCTGGGTCATTGGTAAGTATAAAAAATATATAAATTACTATAAATTTTTTAACATTTTTATACTGTACCAATGACCCAGACTTAGCTGAATAGTAAACAGGCTGGAGGGCCTAGGACATAGAGGAAAATCCAATAAGCTCAATTATAAAATAAAGAGATAACCCCTTAAGGAGAAAAGGAGTATTAGGCTTTACATGTATCTTTCTTATTTAATATTTAAATTAGAAAGATACACTACCCTTAATAATTGAGCACAATAACATTCATGTTCTCTATTAATATCCAGTATAACCTTTATACTAATTATTATTAAAACAAGCCAATAAATAAAGTAGTCCAGAGAATTGAGACTCTTTATAATCATTTAAAAGTGTCCGAGTATTGTATATTAAAGCCCGTTTGACACTTGACATATACAAATGCTTCACACCGAGCTACACTTTAAAAATAAGACATGAATGAAATTAAACATTAATATTACACTTTAAAACCATCCCGGAAGCGACTCAGAAATACTGTCTTGGAGGAGGCATTCCCTTGCTTTTCACTATAAAGCAGGTGACCTAAGGGAACACCCGCCCCCCCCCTTCCCCTTGCCCTGGGTCAAATAGCCCAGAGCGAAGAGGGCAGCCGGACGGAGTCACTGCCGGAACAGAAAGCCTGCATAACTATAGTTGCAACTGTTTAGTGGACGACATTCTGAGCAACAGATAACGGACCTAAACAATGCAGGTCTCCAGAAATGGACTCAATATTTCTGAGATAAAAATTAGTAAATGTGGATGGCTGAGACCAATAAGCAGCCTTCATTAAATCTGTAATAGCAACACTATTAGCATAAGCCCAGGAAGTAGAAAGAGCTCTTACTTCATGAGCAGAAATCTTGAGCACAGACTGCTGAGAAGAAGATAAATCTTCATACGCAGTACGGATAGTTAACTGAATCCATCTAGCAATAGAATGGACTGAAATGTCCTTTCTATTAGGCATCAAAGACAGAAAGAAACGTTTCCGTCCCTTTCTGATGAACTGAGATCTCTGTTTATAGATACGTAGTGCTCTAACAGGACAGAGTAAAGGCCTACGCCCGTCTGAAGACGGAAGAGCCTTAATAACAATAGGTTCCGGATATTTATTAGGAGCCTGATTCTTAGCTAAAAAACCGACGTTAGTAGTGAAGGTGATAGTGTTCCCAACCCTACGATAATGAGAATCATCCACCGATAGTGCATGAAGCTCACTGACTCTTCTGGCAGAAGAGAAAGCTAAGAGAAAAGCTGTCTTATAAGATAAGAATTTGAAATCTACTGTCCCAAGAGGTTCAAATGGCTTTTCCTTCAATTTAAGGAGAACCCAAGCTAAATTCCACTTAGGAATTAATCTAAGAGTTCTGGGTCTATTTATCGAAAAGTTTCTAACCAATTTCGATAAAGAGACATTAGATCCAATTTGTAAACTATCATGATGTGCATAGGTATCAGATAACATAGATCTATAACCCTTTATAGTAACCGGTTGCAGTTTGATTTCGTCAAACAAGTATACTAGAAAGTTAGCAATGTCTGGTATAGAGGGATCAAATATATCAACAGAATGATCCCTACACCAACGACGGAAAACCTTCCACTTAGCCGCATAGTTTAGCGAAGAGGAGGTCCTCCTACAGTTAGAAATCGCGTCCACTGCTCGTCCTGTAAAGTGCTTGCCATGCAAGAAGGACCGCACAACGGAAAAACGTGAAGGTTGAGACCTTGCGGGTTGTGATGCAGTTGGCGCGACTTCCCCTGCCAAAGAAGATCCTCTCGTGGAGGGAGCTTCCGCGGTAGGTCCCACAACAGACACCTGAGTAGATTTATCCACGGTCTCTGTGGCGACAGAGATGCTACCAACAGAATCTTGCATTGAGATTGTTTTATCTTTAGCAATACTTGTTGAATTAACGGCGCTGGAGGATACGCATATCCTATCATTCCGTCCCAAGGGATCGATAGAGCGTCTACAGCAAATGCTCTTGGATCCGGACACAGGGACACATACGTTTGCAACTGATTGTTGAGATGTGTCGCAAATAAGTCTATCATTGGCCGTTCCCATTGGTAGCAAATCTGATTGAATACTTGTTTGTTGAGAGTCCACTCCGACGGCAACAAGCGACCCTTTCGAGAAAGGGAGTCTGCTAGCACATTCAGACGACCCGGTATGTGACGGACCGAAAGAAGAACGTGATGTTCCAACGCAAACAGAAGGATTCTTTCCGTTAGATTGAACAACGGAACTGAATGAGTGCCTCCCTGATTCCGTATATACGCCACTACTGTCGTATTGTCGGATAGGATTTGGACATGAGCATCGTGAATAATGTCCATCCAGTGACGTAACGCAAGCCAAATTGACATCATTTCCTTGATGTTTATGTGCTTGCACAGGAATTGCGGATCCCAAAGACCCTGGCATCTCGAATCCGTTGGGATTAATGATGCACCCCAACCTGTTTGACTGGCATCCGTCATAATGGTAAAACTCGGATCCGGCAACTGCAGCGGAACTCCTTGAGTTAACCACTGAATGTTTGCCCAAGTCTGAATCTCTTGTTTCACTTGATCTGACAAGAGAACGTCTACATCGAGCGAATGAATTTTCACACTCCAATTCTGAGTCAAGAAAATTTGAAGAGGCCGTGTGCGTAGCCGTCCCATCGGAATGAGATCCGCAGCGGCTCCGCACAGACCTATCAGTCTCATAAATTCTCTCGCTGTGACTTTGTCTGTATTTAGACAATAGCGAGCGTAACAACTGACTAATTTCGCTCTGGTTAACGGCAGACGAACGAGATTGTTGTGCGTCTCGAAGCTCATTCCCAGATGAGTGAATGACTTGGACGGCACCAGATCCGACTTCTCCTCGTTTACTATGAAACCGAGACGTCGGAGCAATAGAAGAAGATTCTGAACATCGTTCTGAAGCGTTAACTCGTTGCCGTACCTCTGAAGAATGTCGTCCAGGTAGGCCGACGTTACCGCAGACGAATGAGCTCGGAAGTAAATCATTACCGAGTTCATTACTCGAGTGAAAGCCCAGGGTGCTAGATTCAATCCGAAGCACATGGCCCGGAACTGATACACCACTCCTAGGACTGCGAAGCGTAGATACTTTCGGAATGTCGGATGTACCATGACGTGAAAGTACGCATCTTTGAGATCTATGCTCGTTGCATAATCGTTCACCCGAATACTCGCTCTGACCGATCGAATCGTCTCCATATAAAACTTCGGAGCGATGATCAGCTTGTTTATCCAGCTCAAATCTATGACTGGACGGAACGAGCCGTCTGGTTTCGGAACCAGAAACAGATGGCTGTAGAATCCCAGCGATTCCTGGTTTTCTACGACCTCTACCGCGTTCTTCATTAAAAGAGACTGCACCTCTGATAGCAGAGCGTCTCTTTTCTGAGGGTTTGACGGAAGATGAGTCCACTTTGGACTTCGAGTTAATGGAGGCTTTCGTTTGAAGGATATCTTTAGACCTTCCGAAGTCACTCCTCTCACCCAAGGGTCGTCCGTAATCGACGCCCACTCTTGAGAAAAACTCGACAACCTTCCGCCAACCGGAACGCGATAGAGGTTTGAGCCATCACCTCCTGGATCTGCGAGGCCTGCGGTAGGAGAAACCACGTCTTCCACGACCCGCACCTCGCCTCGTCGACCTCGGGGCGTCCGACCGATTGTCCCGGCCTGAAGGACGTCCCGAACGAGAGTCGCTATCCTGACGGTCTCTCGAATAAGAGCTAGAGGACGCACCGGAACCTCTATAGGAACCTCTCTTGGGCGGATAAGACCCAGAAGTGCCCGCCTTATTCGTGTCTGCTGAATCCGACCTTTTAGGAGCGGATCTAAACAACAGAGAATCACTAGCTTTCTTTTTAATATCATCATAAATAGCGGAAAGCTTGCCGTCAAAGAGAAGATCTCCTGAGACCGAAGCGACTCTAAGAGAGTTCTTCACCTTAGAATCCACTAGTGTGGATGTAGACAGGGCTGCGTCACGTCTAACCAACTCCAGATTAGCCACTGAAAGGGCGGAGTTACACGTGGAATAAGCTACTGCCCTTGAAAGAAGTCTTAAGGAGGATTGTAAATCCTGAAACTCTTCCCCTTGAAGACGCAGTGATAACGCCTTCGTAAGGTGATCTGCGTAAGATAAGGCATCTAAATTGGCTCTGTTAGACGCAATAGCTGTTTCCAACACTGCGGTTGGAATAGAAGCTGACGACGGTAATGATAGCTCTAAGTCTTCCGCCTCGTCGTCCATACGCAGAGGAACTCTCGGTATACCCTGACCTGCCGTGTCGAATTTATTCCTTGCATTAATGAAAGGCAGGTTAAGAGTATTTGCGGACAAGAAGCCTGCTTTCCCTGTCCTGGAAGCAAGTTTAAAAATAGCGTCGTTCAATAATTCAAATGTTCTTGCAACATTATTGGACTGCGACGGAAACTCGGGAGCGATGTCCCTGAACCGCTCGAAAAAATCAGAGTCCAATGACGCTATAATTCTCCTGTCCGGAAGTGCAGCAGTCTGGCCCGACGGAACAACTTGAGGAAGAAAGTGCCGGATGAAGTCTACGGCAGCTTTGTGTTGTTCCGAAAGGGATAGCTCCAATTCATCCGTATCCCTTTCACCATCCGGTCGGACCTCCCGATGTTCCCGGTCGTCCGCCCCCGATGCTTCGGCGGAGCGTACCGACCCAGCGCCGTCGGATAATTCTCGATCCGACACCGTTTCTGTCGGCTGCTGGGATGCTGCGATAAGCTGTGCTATCTGCACTAGAATGTCCGACGTCGAGACCTGCGGAGGAGCGGTCTTTCGCTGCTTTGCCGAGGGCAGCTCCGCATCGGATGGCTCCCGCATACTTTTCCTATGCGAACGTCCGGAGTCCATCGGTCTCGAGTCCCTGGCTGCCGGATGGTGTGACCTGGTCGCCGAATAATCCTTCCTCGGCGAAGCTGGCAAGATATCGGAGGTCACGCAGCCAAGGTGCGGTCGTGTGCGCCGGCGAGAAGAGGAAGCCTTAACAGTCTCTGCGGACTGCTTATACAACGGAGCGTCCCGAGCGACGGACGTATGCTCCGCTAAAGACACATTTTGTACCACAACATCTGGTCCCAGATGTTGTTGTACGAGAGAGGGGCCTCTCTCGCTCGCGGCCCGGCTGGACCTGGACGAGCTAGGAACCGGACTAAAAGGCTTCCTCCGTTCTCGTTCACTATCCGCCGTCACTGGGTGTGCATCTATTATTTTTATAGTGCTCGCATCACCCAAAATTTCCTCTTGGACCGCATCGGACGAACCCGGCTGCCGAACCATTCGGTGAATGGACGCTACACCGGGCGAGCTAGCGGACGACATTTGTCTAATCTCCATGAGCACTTTTGCCGCTAGCTCTGTATTTAATTGTGACGACGGACGCACACTTGAAGAGGATAACATGGAAACATCACCCTGTTCTGGTTCCTCTGAAATAGAAACTGAGAGAGTAGAGTGACCTTGTGGAGAAAGAGCTGGCATCGCTCTTTCTCCAGAAACAACATATCGTGACACACGTTTCCAATGTTTCTCATCCCAATGTTCACATACCGGACAGGGATTAATGCGAGAACACTGACTACAATTTATGCAATAATCATGAAAGTCAGAGGAAGATTTCTTCCTATTACAATTTGAACAAGTTCCTTTCATTGTGAAGGAACAACAATAAGTCCTAGTTACTCGCAAAAACCCCTGACACAAAGATACATAATAACATGATCCATTAATAAATGAAAAAACAATTGCAAAACAAAATAATTTTGAAAAAATATTTTTTCAGAGAAGCCCAAGTTGCTGAAAAGTAACGTTGAGCCCCGATGGATCCGATGGCAAAGTGTGGTCAAAAATTTTAAAATTATATAAAATAATTAATGAGACACTTTCGGATAATATAAATGTATCTTATAATGAGATAAACTACCTCAAAGACAAACAGCCCCCCTCAAAAAAGGCTGTTGCCAATGAAAACAAACAGTGTAAACACAGAAGAAAACATGACTCCAGGCACTGAAAAAACTGGCCCGGAATCAGTCCTCAATTACACTCTATCTGATGCAAAACAGAGACTCCCAGGGGAGAATCTGCAGAACATCAGATGGAAGATGCAGAACACAAACGTTATACACCCATGGGTGAAAACGTAACTATGGGGAAAATAACAGAAAACATTCTGTAACCAAGCAACTCTCCCAGGGAAATTTTAGAAATGAAACTTCTCAAAAATATGCCAAAAGCATGGGAGAATTGCAAGGGGGGACTTTAGAAGGATAGGGGAGAGGAAACACTGAATAAGCAGTGCAACAATTAGCAAGAATGACAACAAGAGGCGTTTGCCTCGAAAATAGGCAACTTAACATAATTTTAACAAAAAATTTTAAGTACAGCCCTGATTATTTTTTGCCACTTCTTTTTTCCTCTCCTCCTTCTATCCTCCTTAGAATCACATTTTCTCCAAGAATTACGTGTCTGGCATCCTTTAAACTGAGATTTACAAGCACAAAGATCAGTGAGATGTTGACTGATGAAGGGCCAAACAGAGAATGATATTTGGCGCCAATTTCGGGACGACTGCGTCACTGCGCATGCGCAGTAGAGTCGTATTATGGAGGTCCTTTAGGACATTATTTCTTTTTGTTTTGGATGCAAATTTTGGGGATTGGGGGGCAAAATTTGTGTTTGGCCCTGGTTTTTGTGGAGTTAGCACCAGCTAAGTCTGGGTCATTGGTACAGTATAAAAATATTGACAAATTAAGGGCCATAACTCTGTAACAAAAAATTGGGGCGGGCCAGTTTTTTAACTTGTTCGAGATATTATCGCAAGAGACCTGTATGGCAAATATTAGACAAATCGAAGAATGTTTGTTCAAGTTATTGCGCTAAAGAGCTCAAAATTCTTAAAAATTGACTAATTAAGGGCCATAACTCTGTAACAAAAAATCGGGCCATGCCAGTTTTCGAACTTATTCGAGATATTATTGAAAAAGACATGTATGTCAAATATTAGTCGAAACGGTGAAAGTTTGTTCAAGTTATTGCGCTAACAGTGTAAGGACGCCTGGATGCCCGTCTGCCATTATGCACACCAACCATCGTCAAAACATAGGTCTTGGTTAACACAAGGAGGTGGAGTGGGGGGGGGGGGGGGGGGAGTTGTTAAGATGGACCACTTTCTCTCCTGTATTTGGCAACAATAATTATTTAGCTATACCTATCAGCATATTTCACATATCGGGCCAAACACTGGCTGTTTCTTTTTTGACAAGTGCGTTGGTTTAAAATGTGATTTCATCAAGCTGACTTAAGAGTAATAAATTTGGCATCAATAGCATCTTCTTTGCTACTATGTAACTGATTTATAGGCAGAACTTATTTCTCCAAACAGACAATCAGTTCATGGAGAAGGTTTCTATAACTCAGTAGCATTATATCGATAAATTCAACAGAAAATGGTGATCTAGGAGACAAAATTTCATCATGCGGACATTGGAAATGATAACTTTCTTTATCCACCTGATCCTTGCTTATTGCCATTAGCAATTCCTCATCACAGAAAAACTGCTCCCTTTTGCCTGGTAATGCCAATTTTACTGATTGATTGCTTTTGACAAATAACAATGAACGATTTCACTGTAAACAAAATGGCTGTGCCTAGTTGTGCATCAAGGGGGGCAACTCTAGCTTGGTTCTTATCGGTCAAGATCGGTGTCATATCAACAGAGTTTGAACTCATATCAGCTGAACTCAATAATGGGGGATTCTGGGAAAGAAAATCATATCTTATAAATAATGAGAGGTTACTAAGTGGGCACAACTGTATTATTTACTTATTATTTATTGGTGTTTAAGGTCACATATTTATGCACAATGGCTATTCATGACCGGGACAGTTTTACGGGTGGAGGAAGCCGGAGTACCCGGAGAGAACCACCGAGCAACGACAAGCAGCTGCCAGCTCCCCAACATTGTAACTCTGCACTGCAGCACAGGCAGGGTTAGATTGGTTGAAGACATGCGCACCAACGACGTGCAGTACGCCTTAGTACACGGCGTCATCGTGCCCCCACGCGGGCAATGGAGATGAAGTGTCTTGCCCAAGGACACAACGCGGTTGCCACAGGTGGGATTCGAACCGAGGACCTCTCGGCTTGCAGCCTGCACCTCTACCTACTGAGCCACCGCACTCCCCGGGCACAACTGTATAATAGTACCTCTTATAGGTGAACCTCTTGAAGAAGAGCGTGTATGATCATGACTTGTTCTGTCAGAAATCCTAAATCTATCGCCACTGTTTCTTCTGTCTGCAACTCGTCCTCCTCTAGAGTCACGTCTACCATCTTCAATAAAAACTGGCCTACAAAAAGATAAGACACATCTATAACCACACTACAAGTGGAACAACACAGAATCTTTTCCAAAGCAGAACAAAAAAAATTCATTTGATGCAAAGAAAATTTCTTCAAAGTTATTTATTTAGTCATTTATTTATTTATTTATTGGTGTTTTAAGGTCACATATTTCTGCACAATGGCTAACCATGACCGGGACAGTTTTATGGGTGGAGGAAGCCGGAGTACCCGGAGAGAACCACCGAGCAACTGTCAGCTCCCCAACATACCAACTCCACACAAGCAGGGGTAGCATTGGTTGAAGACAGGTGCACCATCGACGTGCAGTACGCCTTAGTACACAGCGTCACCGTGCCCCCACGTGGGCAATGGAGGTGAAGGGTCTTGCCCAAGGACACAACGCAATTGCCACAGGTGGGATTCCAACTTCTTCTTCAAAGTTGGCAGCTAAATTAATTGCAGTAAATCTGGTACACTCTGTAGGTAGAGTCAACAAAATAATATATTCATATGCAAAGAGTAATCTCCATTACACGAACACAACTATTAAATATAGTGGAGCCCAATCAATTCGATATCTCTTAACCCTTTTCCCAATGCAGACGATATTAAAATGTATAATTTTAATTATTGACTTTTAAATTTTTCAAAAAATTTCAATAAAACCATGTCATGTGACCCCTAATTGGAACGAGCTCAATGAGCTCGTTCCAATGAGGAGTCACATGATATGGTTTTGTTAAAAAAAAATTTAAAAAAAATTTTTTTTCCAATTGTATAATTTGTAAATTACACAGGCAACTGCAGCCGATTCGTTAGGAACAGGGTTAATGCACTACCTAATGCAGTAATTTTGAAAAATAAATTAAATTTCCCATTTTTTTTAAAACAAATTTCACAATTTTTCAATAAAAAACAATGAGCTGGTTCTAATAATATCCACATTTGTATGGTTTTACTGAGAATCTTGAGATATTTTTGGCTGGTGGGCTTATTCTAGTTAATTTTGAAAGTTTGTTCAAGTTATTGCGATAACAGTGCAAGGATTTTTTCTGGCCGTTTTTGGCCGCTGTGTTAGGTAAAGGGTTAACTGAATATAACATCCAAACACAAAACCATTTGCCATACCTTCCATTTGATCTGTTAATTGCATAAAGGTTATAAACTTCTGTTAATTAAATAAAAAAGGTTGGTTGTTTGTTTATTGGTGTTTAATGACACTTTCAATAGCCACAGACACATAGAATCAGAGTTGTACTAGTGGAGATTGCTGGAATACCAGGAGAGAATCACTTGAGTAGTGATTAGCAACTGTTAGACTCTACAACATACTAACCCTGCATGATCCGAGTTAGCAGTGGTTTAAGGCAAGTGCACTATCAACATGTAGTACTCTTTAGTACACAGTAGCACCATGCCCCCACGTGGGAAATCCGAGTTAAGTGTCATTCCCAAGGACACAATGCAGTTACTGTTGGTCAGGATCGAACTTTTAACCTTTTGATTTAAAGTCCACTGCTCTAAGCACCACGTTCCCAAAAATTCTTGTAATATATCAAGAAATGTTCCTAACAATCCCCAAATTCCCTTGCTTGTTGATCCATTTGGAATCTGTATATCCAATACAGGCATTTAATCCATTATATCATGTCACACATCACCTTTGAAACAAGAGGCCCCATGGGGCCTGAAGCGCTCATCTTGTACAGAACACAATTTAAACAGAGTCCAAGAATGAGTCTACATCAAGCAAGCCATCTCCATAGGCTACACTGTCAATCCTTGAGTCCCTCAGGAGTGACAAAAATAATCTGGGCATCATGCCTTTTCTTCAGTTGATCATAAGTAAAATGTAGAGCTCCTCTATGAAGCCCCTTGATACACCCTATGTGGATTAATCTTAGTACCTCTAGAGGGTAATGAATACAAAATTTTTAATTCTTCCGCAAAATGGCCAATTCTGGCTCCCAAAGAGAGCCCAAATATTAACCCAGGCTCTTGATTTAAACACAGTTAAATCTGACTTCCCTAGAGATGTTGTGTACCGAATATGAAAGCATTCTGACTGTTGGATCTGAAGAAGAGAAATTGTAAAGAAATTTCTTCGAATTGCACTAAGTTCAAATTTGGGCTACCATAGCGAGCCCAAATATTAACCTATGGATCCGATTTGAACAAACTTGAATTTGACCCCCCAAGAGATGTTGTATACCAAATGTGAAAGCATTCTGACAAGTGAATCTGAAGAAGATTTTTGAAGAAATTCCCTCATATTGTACTAAGTTAAATTTCATGTTCCCATATGGAGCCCAAATATTAACCTAGGCACTCGAATTGAACAACCTGGAATCTGACCCCCCTAGAGATGTTGTATACCAAATATAAAAGCATTCCGACTGGTGGGTCTGAAGAAGATTTTTAAAAAAATTTCCTCATATTGCACTAAGTAAAAATTTGGGCTACCATAGTGAGCCCAAATATATACCTAGGGATCTGATTTGAACAAACTTCAATCTGACTCCCATAGAGATGTTGCATACCAAATATCAAAGCATTCTGACTGATGGATCTGAAGAAGAAGATTTTTTTAAATTACCCTCCATATTGAACAAAGATAAAATTTGGGCTTCTGTAGGAAGCCCAAATATTAACCTAGGGACTTGGTTTGAACAATCTAGAATCTGACCCTCATAACAATGATGTCAACCAAATATTAAAAGATTCTGACTGGTGGTTCTGAAGAAGAAGATTTTTAAAGAATATTCCCCATATTACCCTATGTTAAAACTTCGGGCTCCTACAGAGAGCCAAATATGAACCAATGACATTTATTTCAACAAACTTTTATCTGACCCCCCTGTGAATGCTGTATACCAAATATCAAAAGATTCTGATGATTGGTTCTGGAGAAAAGATTTTTTTAAATTTTTGCAAATATGCTGACTCAGCTTTTTTTCGATGCCCATTACAGAACACCCTAACATAACCGATGGCAATTTTTTTTTACCATTCAATTCTACTGGTCATAAGGATACTTCATACCAAATAAAAACTCTCTGTTCCGTGGGGTTTGGGAAATATGGGCGTTTGAAAATATTTCTATTTTTAGCTCCCAGTGTTCCCATGGGGATGCAGGAATTTTTTTTTTTTGCATGGGTCAAGTACTTATGACCCAATACTACCACAAACCAAATTTGGTTCATACCGGACCATCGGTTCAGAAAATAGAAACTTTGGGCGGGGCCAAAAATCTTACCCCTCCTATTACAAAGCCAAATATTACTTCACGAACTTCGTTTGAACAAACTTGATTCTACACCTCATATGGAAGCTCCATAGCAAATATCAAGTCATTGTACACACTGGTTCTTGAGAAGAAGATTTTAAAAATATTTTGGAGCATTTTCCCCCACTCCCTCCCTATGGGGCTGGGCATTCTGAGTTGAACAAAAATGAAATGCCCCTTTGGGACCATCACTGACACAAACTTTCACTTGAATTGGCCCAGTGGCTTTGGAGGAGAAGACCAAAACATGGTGTTGACGGATGACAGACGACGGATGACAGACGACGAACTGAGAGCAATGAGATTAGCTCAGCTTGACTTTGTCAAGATGTGCTAAAAAAATTAGCACTCTACCATGTGATTATTTGAATTTCAAATTGATTCTCAAATTGCCTTTCCAATGATTCAATACCAAATTGCACACATTCGATCGAATCAAATTTGATATGAAAAACGATTGGGTGATTCACTCAATGGTCCATCTCCATCCGATTTCCACCTAGTTCACAGTATTCCAACTGAACCATTATCTTTGCAGTATATTTTGCATTGCACAATCAGTGTTCACAACATGGAATATCCCTGAAGTTTTTGTGTGCGTGATGCAATATTGGCTGCTGCAAAAAGCTGTGAATTTCAAGTTTATCTGTGACCCACACAATGCCTTCTAATGGAATACATTGCCCCTTGAGTGCAACAAGGTGCCATCTGCAATGCTAAAGCATTGCAGATGGCTCTTTGTTGCACTCAAGGGACAATACGCAATTTTCCCAACTATACCTTGAGCAAGAGATAGAAAGTGAATTATTCATGAAAAAACTTTTGCAATTGGTCCAATTCTGAATGATGTAGTGAAAACAAGAAATTGCAAACATAATTATTCAGGTGATTCAATTCGAAAAAAAAAAGTGATTCATGAATCTGTTACCAGATTCGATTTGAGAATCAATTTGAAGTCAAATTTCCAAATCGCAGGGCCCTACTCTACCAGATAGCTCCACTTTCAACATCAATGGTTGTATTACAACTGCCTAAAAAGTGCTACAGAAGAAGTATAATAATTTTTTGTTTCAGATACAGTGGTCCAAAGAACACACACACAAAAAAAAAAAATATATATATATATATATATATAGATAAATATATATATGTTTACAGTGGTGGCATTACACAAATACACTGTAATTTACATGAGGGTAACCTCTTATGACAGAACTACAACAAAGACAGTCGAGCCTTTAATCAGCAATCAGCATGAAACTCAAACTTGATCTGTAAGTCATCGTTCTATAGTTGGTTACCAAAAATGAAATCATTCGGTTGAAGCATTTCCAAAAAAAGTCCAGAAAACTAAAGTGTGACTGACAGACTGACTGACAGACTGACGGATGGACAGAGTGCAAATGAAACTTGATCTGTAAGTCATCGTTCTATAGCAGGTTACTAAAAATGAAATCATTCTGTTGAAGCGTTTCCAAAAAAAAGTCCGGAAAATTGATATTTTGGCACGTTTCCATATTTCCAAGAGCCATAACTCACACAAGAATAATGCAATGAGCATGAAACTCAAACTTGATCTGTAAGTCATCGTTCAATGGAGGGTTACCAAAAATGAAATCATTCCGTTGAAGCGCTTCCAAAAAAAAATCCGGAAAACTGATATTTTGGTGCTTTTCCATATTTCCAAGGGTCATAACTCACACAAGAATAACGCAATCAGCATGAAACTCAAACATGATCTGTAAGTCATCGTTCTATAGTAGTTTACCAAAAATGAAATCATTCCGTTGAAGCGTTTCCCAAAAAAGTCTGGAAAACTGATATTTTAGCGCTTTTCCATATTTCCAAGGGCCATAACTCACACATAGTGATGAACCGATATGGTAAACAAACCATCGGCCGATACCGATGTTAAAAATTTAATAATCGGCCGATACCGATGCCGATGTTTTAAATTCCATGAAAATGCGTTATCGAACCCTGCAAAGTTGCAATTAGAATGTCAATGCGGGGTTGTGTTTCTTGGTTCTTGGTCAACTCGCCACCAAATCAACACCCCAGACAATTTATCCGATAGTTTTGTGCAGTCCATTCCTCAGTGGGAAGAACGGAATCACCCGTATCATATTGACTCTCCCTGCATGGAATACTACATATTCTCTCAATAAGATTATATCCTATATACATGTATTCAAAACCCATAGCAATCCTGTGGGAACTCGTACACAGACCGACAGACACTGTCCTGACTCTGGATAAATCCGACTTATTCCTTTCTTCTCATGCCAGTCATAAGCCCAATATTCAATATGTACGTTCAGAATAGATCTCTCCATTTTGAAAATCACGCGATTCTGCCCCACCATGGAATGGGACTGGACGTTTCGTACACTTGTAGGACGTTTCGTGCACAAGCTACGACGTTTCGTACATAGGGTTATGACTGCCTTGAGCCAAGTAAAGATAACAACCCCGTATGTAAAAATAATTTATACTGGATTATAATACCTTACAGTCTATTATTTCATATAAAAAATACTTAAAACCCCCCAAAATTTGCCTGTGTACTAGTGACGATATATGTACGAAATGTCTTCTTCTGTATACGAAAGTCAGTATACGAAATCGGATCAGGGACAACCCGCCCCAGGGACAAACTGCCTGAGGCCTATTTTTGGGGCGGGTTGCCCCACTTTTTGGTGCAGGTTGTCCCTGTTTTTTTCTGATTTTTGAAGAAAAAGTTTTTGGGGATACATGTAGTACTATATAAAACAAATTTTTACTCACTGTTTTATCGAAAAATTATCCAATTTTATCGAAAATTATCCACAGTGATCCTATTAAAACATCCCAGAATGACTGAATTAAACTAATAGTAGTTCTATACTGAATATGTTGCATGTAGAGATGAGTCAGAAGTGATGTGTTGTTTTAGTCATGTTGTTCAGTCGGGTACCCTTTAAGGGGAATGATATTTGTTTGATGAGAAAAAATCAAATGAACAGACATGTTGTTTCAGCGTGATATGGATTCATCACAGCGTTGATCGCTTTTCCTTTATCTAAAACTAATAAGACAATAAATGTGCTTTTTAAGCTGTCAACAATCATTAACTTAGATGAAGCCATGGACACGTCCGAGACAACAAACAGTCAAGCCACTGAAACATCCATCAATGAGACTCCCACAGATACCATTACCACAGATACTTCTGATAATAATAATTCATTCGGAATTATTCCTGATATTACTTTTAATATCATCATAATTAAGTCCAATAAACAAATCTATTGCCCGCTAATTAACAATGATCGTATTATAAGTAATAACAGCTGAATAGTTCATTTGTTATTACTTATAATCCAATCATAGTCCAATACCATAGTCAAATAGCTGATAACTGTGGCGCATGAAAAACTTGGGGCGAGTTGTCCCAGGATGGGTTGTCCCAGCTGGTTTCGGGTGGGTTGTCCCATTCTCTACGAAATGCCTGTGAACGAAATGACACTAATCCTCCATGGAATGCGCACAGTGTATTGTTTTCCAAGAAGCTGCCTTGTATAATTTACTTCACTTGTCTCCCACCAGATTTTTTTTCGTAATACAGTACTTATGAATAAATAAAAAATGAAACCGGCACCGACAGTCTGACACAATTTGTTTTAATACGGAATTGTGCGATTTCCAAAATGGAGTAAAAAAGGATGGCTAAATTTTAAACAATGATGTTACAACTTAAGAAACGGGGCCGAGATTTCCATGTAATAAGACTCATACATGACCGTGTGACAAATTGAAATTGTGGCTTAGCTTTAAATTATTCATAGAATATTAAAATCTACAGAATTTTAGAATCAGTAGTGTTGACACGTTCCCCGGACGTTTCAGGTGTAAACACTGATTTCGACGATATGGCCGTGAGTAAAAAAAAAAACGACCGTTTATTTTTACCTTGTAACAATCAACGCACCCCTATCGGCAAATGATGCCCTTTTTGCCGGTGCCGATGATTCACCGATTACCCCATTATCGGCCGATGCCGATAATAGGTTCATCACTACTCACACAAGAAGAATGCAATCAGCATGAAACTCAAACTTGATCTGTAAGTCATCGTTCTATAGTAGGTTACCAAAAATGAAATCATTCGGTTGAAGCATTTCCAAAATAAGTCCGGAAAACTAAAGGGTGACTGACAGACTGACGGATGGACAGAGTGCAAACCTATAGTCCCCTCCGGCAATGCCGGTAGGGAACTAATTAGTAGTACAGTAGAGAGATCCAAACATTGACTAAAGTTGATGAGTATGCAAGGTCTGGGCATAACAAGGATTGCGTGATATTATTTTCGAAAGAGAAAATATGTTCACGGAAACTACAGTTAAAACTAGAAGTCCTGTCATGAAATGCGCACAAATAGCACGTTGATATGCGCGTTAATGTACGCGTTATGGCCCAAGTAAAGCTGTCAAATTCTGTGCATATGGCCTATGCACAAGCAATGTTTCAGCCAATGGACCTCCGGGTAACCCGGAGGTCCATTGGCAGAAACATTGCATGTGACTGCTATGAGTAACCAGGAGAAACTGCCGTGCTTTGGATTACATTCGATGTGGCAATTGCGCGCAATTCCAACGCGCAATTAAGCCTACATAAGCGCACTATTCGTGACAGGATTTCTAGTTTCAACTGTATACATGAATCTCCTCCTTAGCCTAGGGTCAGAAGCGATGGAACTCTTTCCAATACAAACATACGACTAGCGCTGCTGAATTTGTCATATCTGAGAAGTAGTCTGTACACATTATTGTAGCAGACAGTAAGACGTTACATGCTCCTTCGACTATACTGTGCCCAAAGATGACGGCAATAGAGAGGGGTTATATATTTCTCAAATAAGGTTTTCACGGCTGGAGTACAGTTCGAAAACTCCAGAATCAACTGATTGGATCTGAACATATTGCACAATATTGTCTTTCAATGTCTAGGTCGTCTTTCAAAGATTTATGTATTATGTGACCTAGATATTTAAATTTATCAACAAAGGTGAGTTCAGAGCCATTGAGGACTTTCGGAAATGACATTTTTGAGAAGGACCGCGGAATGAATGACATACCCACTGACATTTTTCTGTTGAAGATACTATCTAGACTCTCCGCCTCCTCTTCACAAATTCTTAACAGAATAAGGAGACCTTTAATTGTTAGAGCTATGAGGCAGATATCGTCAGCATAACACAGATGATTGACTGTAACTTTGCCGACACTACACCCTACTTTGACCTTACTTATTCACCTACTCAGGTCATCGATGTAAACATTAAACAGGTAGGGGGACAGGATCCCACCTTGCCTAACCGTTAAAAACGTTAAACTTACTGGACATGGAGTGCCCCCACTGGACGTGGAAAAGTTGTGTTTAAACCAACAACCGAGCAGTGGCACTTTTCTAGCTTTTAATTTTTCAAGTAGTTTGGAATGATTTACCCTATCGAATGAATCACTGATGTCAAGAAAGCATACAAAAGCAGGAGAGTCCTGTTTAACATAAAAACCTCTTTCAGTGTGAATATACAGCTATCAGTCAAGTGTTTACTTTTAAAACCAAATTAACAGTCAGTGGTGGTCAGATTATCCAAGCATCTGTTGAAGATTATTTTCTCCAGTAGTTTTGATAGGACTGTTGGTAAGGCAATGGGCCTATAGTTATCCTTATCGGAGATATTTCCAACTTTACTTTTAAGGGAATCAGGTCAACATTTGCCATATCGCTTGGGATATGACCATGTTTGATAACAGCATTAAAGAGCATTACCAGGTATCAGGCATGGGTCACTAAATTGGAGATGTTCTACACTTAGGGAGTCAGGTCTACATGACTTACCTTTATCAAAGCTTTGAATACAGCTAAGAAATTCACTTTCGGATACATATAAATGTTCACCAACTTTACATGACAGCATATCTGCTGATAAGACATTGACATGAGAACTGGATGGCACGGAATTCAAAATTCTGTTAAAGTGGTCACCCCACATATTAGCAATTTCATTTTCACCCGAGCCCTCTCCCACATTGTCGGAAACTATTGAGATCTTCTTCTTTGAAAATGATTTCCAAAATTTTGAATGATTTTTGGTTTTAAGCTTTCTAGCCAGTGATTTTGCCTCTAAGTGTGATTTTTTATTCTTACATATGCACATGGCGTATTTAAAATCAACTCGCGATTTTCTCATTAAGTCATGGATTGTACCTGTTCGGGGCCTACCTTTGCTCCTCCACAGTTTATAGTAGTTACGTGCTATCTTGTGTCTCTCCTTCACCACCCAGTCTTTGGGGAGTAATTTTTAGATGTACGTTGCTTGATTGTATTGGCAGCTGAGTCTCGTTGAGCATCTACAATCTTAGTGTACAATTGATTAATTATAGGAATGTGGTCCTGACTACAGCAGTCACATAGCGACAACTCATGAGAGCACCCAATGGCATTTAGCTTAGTTGACGTTACGCAGGTATAGGCCAGTAGTGATTCTGCTGTGGCATTGCGACAGTCAGTTTTATGCTTTATCAGGAAATCGGAAGAGGATGCATTATTTACTCCAGGGAATGATTCACATTTTATACAGAAAGAAATGGGGAGATGGTCTGAACCAATTATTGTGTGGTCAATAAGAAATGAGCTGACTAAAGAATGGACTGAGCTACTATTTATGCAGTGGTCAAGCCAGGAAGTGGGAATGTGGGCGTCACTGATGAAGGAAAATGTCAGTTTAGTCAATTAATTATAATTAGGCCAGTAGTGATTCTGCTGTGGCATTGCGACAGTCAATTTTATGCTTTATCAGGAAATCAGAAGAGGATGCATTATTTACTCCAGGGAATGATTCACATTTTATACAGAAAGAAATGGGGAGATGGTCTGAACCAATTATTGTGTGGTCAATAAGAAATGAGCTGACTGAAGAATGGACTGAGCTACTATTTATGCAGTGGTCAAGCCAGGAAGTGGGAATGTGGGCGTCACTGATGAAGGAAAATGTCAGTTTAGTCAATTAATTATAATTAGGCCAGTAGTGATTCTGCTGTGGCATTGCGACAGTCAATTTTATGCTTTATCAGGAAATCAGAAGAGGATGCATTATTTACTCCAGGGAATGATTCACATTTTATACAGAAAGAAATGGGGAGATGGTCTGAACCAATTATTGTGTGGTCAATAAGAAATGAGCTGACTGAAGAATGGACTGAGCTACTATTTATGCAGTGGTCAAGCCAGGAAGTGGGAATGTGGGCGTCACTGATGAAGGAAAATGTCAGTTTAGTCAATTAATTATAATTATGATGCTCATTCCAGATAATTCACATGGCAGGTATTGGTTATCGTGTTCTATTTTGCCAGACTACCATATTACACAAGCACTTCCCAACTTCCCAGGGATTTTAAGAGGATTTTAACAGAGAACTATCCATGGTGAGCATAAGTAAAAACAGAAAAACAAACTGTCCACAATAAAATGACCACTCTCATCCTTTTCCTTCCAATAACACTACTGTCGAATATGATTTACAAGGACTACCAGCAAAAGTCTTTCAGAGTAATAATCAGAAAATGTTCATTTCTTGATCAAGAACATTATAAATTATTGTGATGAGTTGATGGTAACATGGTCTGAGGTTTGCGGCTTGGAGCTCACATTCTACCGAGACGCGAAGCATCGAGGTTGAACATTTGCTCTGAGCCGCAAACCTCAGACCATGTTACTGTCAACCCATCAAAAATAACGTATATGTTTCAATAAGACAGTAGCTGTACATATAGCCCAAAACCTACATCATGAAACATGAGGGGTTTATTTATTAAACTTGTGATCATTAATAGTTGCCTTGTTCAAGGCAACATTTAACGATCACAGGTTTAGTAAATAAACCTGCCGTGAATGTCAAGACAGTGCTGGATAAATAATCAATAAATCTGATAAACTCATTCCATCTCGGTTCAAATAGTAAATCAGTTTGTAATTTAAACAACACTTCATCTGGAACACCATCTGCTGCACGTGTGAAAAATCCATAAAAGTAAAAAAATTTATAGTAATTTATATATTTTTTATACTTACCAATGACCCAGACATAGCTGGTGCTAATTCTCAAAATCTAGGGCCAAACACAAATTTTGCCCCCCAATCCCCAAAATTTGCATCTAAAACCGAAAATAACATGTCCTAAATGGTCCTCCATACTTTTCCTCCACTGCGCATGTGCAGTGTCAAGAAGGTCTCGAAATTGGCGCCAATTATCATTCTTACAAGCAGTGCCTGGTCAGCGCTATGTACTCAGCGGGGAGGTACGAGTTCCCAACTCCTGGGAGGGCCATCCCCGTCTGCGTCATTGGTAAGTATAAAAAATATATAAATTACTATAAATTTTTTAACATTTTTATACTGTACCAATGACCCAGACATAGCTGAATAGAAAAAAGGCTGGAGGGCCTAGGACACAGAGGAAAATCCAATAAGCTCAACTATATATAATAGAGTTATCCCCTCGAGGAGAAAAGGAGGATTAGGCTTCACATGTATCTTTCTTATTTATGACAAATTAGAAAGACACAACACCTTTCATAATTGAGTATAATAACATCCATGTTCTTTATTAACATCCAGTATAACCCTTTATACTAATTATTTTTAAAGTGAGTCAATAAATAAAGTAAGTCCAGAGAATTGAGACTCTTTATACTCATTAAAAGTGTCCGAGGATTGTATATTAACGCCCGTTTGACACGTGACATATACAAATGCTTCACACCGAGCTACACTTTAAAAATATGACATGAATGAATTTAAACATTAGCTTTACACTTTAAAACCATCCCGGTACCGACTCAGAATTACTGACTCTGGAGGAGGTATCCCCTTGCTTTTCACTATAAAGCAGGTGACCTAAGGGAACACACTCCCCCCCCCCCCCCCCCCTTCCCCTTGCTCTGGATCAAATAGCCCAGAGCGAAGAGGGCAGCAGGACAGTCACTGCCGGAACAGAAAGCCTGCATAACTATAGTTGCAACTGTTTAGTGGACGACATTCTGAGCAACAGATAGCGGACCTAAACAATGCAGGTCTCCAGAAATGGACTCAATATTTCTGAGATAAAAATTTGTGAATGTGGATGGCTGAGACCAATATGCAGCCTTCATTAAATCTGTAATAGCAACACTATTTGTGTAAGCCCAAGATGTAGAAAGAGCTCTTACTTCATGAGCCGAAATCTTAAGCACAGACTGCTGAGATGAAGATAGATTATCATAAGCAGTACGGATAGTTAATTGAATCCATCTAGCAATAGAATGGACCGTAATGTCCTTCTATTAGGCATCAGAGACAGAAAGAAGCGTTTACGTCCCTTCCTGATAAACTGAGATCTTCGTTTATAAATAAGTAAAGCTCTAACCGGACAGAGTAAAGGCCTATGCCCATCTGAAGATGGAAGGGTCTTAATAACAATAGGTTCCGGATATTTATTAGGAGCCTGATTCTTAGCCAAAAATCCAACATTAGTAGTAAAGGTAATAGTGTTCCCGACACTACGATAGTGAGAATCGTCCGCAGATAGTGCATGAAGCTCACTGACTCTTCTAGCAGAAGAGAAAGCTAAGAGAAATGCTGTCTTATAAGATAAGAATTTGAAGTCCACTGTCTCAAGAGGCTCAAATGGCTTTTCTTTTAGTTTAAGAAGAACCCAAGCTAAATTCCATTTAGGAATTAATCTAAGGATTCTAGGTCTATTTATCGAGAAGTTTCTAACTAATTTAGATAAAGAGACATTAGATCCAATTTGTAAACCATCATGGTGTGCATAGGTATCAGCTAACATAGACCTATAACCTTTAATAGTAACAGGCTGCAGTTTGATCTCATCAAACAAGTATACTAGAAAGTTTGCAATGTCTGGAATGGAGGGATCAAAAATGTCAACAGAATGATCCCTACACCAGCGACAAAAGACCTTCCACTTAGCCGCATAGTTTAGAGAAGAGGAGGTCCTCCTACAGTTAGAAATTGCGTCCACTGCTCGTCCTGTAAAATGCTTGCCGTGTAAGAAGGACCGCACAACGGAAATACGTGAAGGTTGAGACCTTGCAGGTTGTGATGCAGTTGACGCGATTTCCCCTGCGAAAGAAGATCCTCTCGTGGAGGAAGCTTCCACGGTATGTCCCACAGCAGACACCTGAGTAGATTTATCCACGGTCTCTGTGGAGACAGAGATGCTACCAACAGAATTTTGCATTGAGATTGTTTTATCTTTAGCAATATCTGCTGAATCAAAGGCGCTGGAGGATACACATATCCTATCATTCCGTCCCACGAGATCGATAGAGCGTCTACTGCATATGCTCGAGGATCCGGACATGGAGACACATACGTCTGCAACTGATTGTTGAGCTGTGTCGCAAATAAGTCTATCATTGGCCGCTCCCATTGGTAGCAAATCTGATTGAATACCTGTTTGTTGAGAGTCCATTCTAACGGCAACAAGCGACCCTTCCGTGAAAGGGAGTCTTCTAATACATTCAGACGACCCGGAATATGACGGACCGAAAGTAGAACTTGGTATTCTAGAACAAACAGAAGGATTCTTTCCATTAAATTGAATAACGGAACGGAATGAGTGCCTCCCTGGTTCCGAATATATGCTACTACTGTCGTATTGTCGGACAGGATTTGGACATGTGTTTTCTGTATAATGTTCATCCAATGACGTAGTGCAAGCCAAATTGACATCATTTCTTTGATGTTTATGTGCTTGCCAAGAAACTGCGGATCCCAAAGACCCTGGCACTTCGAATCCGTTGGGATCAATGTTGCACCCCAACCTGTTTGACTGGCATCCGTCATAATAGTAAAACTCGGATCCGGCAACTGCAGTGGAACTCCCCGAGTCAACCACTGAATGTTTGCCCAAGTCTGAATCTCTTGTTTCACTTGATTTGACAAGAGAATGTCTATATCGAGCGAATGAATCTTTACTCTCTAATTCTGAGTCAAGAAAATTCGGAGAGGATGAGTGCGTAACCGCCCCATCGGAATGAGATCCGCAGCGGCTCCTCACACACCTATCAGTCTTATGAATTCTCTCGCTGTGACTTTGTCTGAGTGAAGACAATAGCGAGCGTAACAACTGATTAATTTCGCTCTGGTTAACGGCAGACGAACGAGATTGTTGTGCGTCTCGAAGCTCATTCCCAAGTGGGTGAATGACTTGGACGGCACCAGATCCGACTTCTCCTCGTTTATTATAAAACCGAGACGTCGGAGTAATAGAAGCAGATTCTGCACATCATTCTGAAGCGTTAACTCGTTGCTGTACCTCTGAAGAATGTCGTCCAGGTAGGCCGACGTTACCACAGACGTATGAGCTCGGAAATGTATCATTACCGAGTTCATTATTCGAGTGAAAGCCCAGGGCGCTGGTTCAAACTGAAGCACATCGCTCGGAACTGATATACAACTCCTAGGACTGTGAAGCGTAGATACTTTCTGAATGTCGGATGTACCATGACGTGAAAGTACGCATCCTTGAGATCTATGCTTGTAGCATAGTCGTTCACCCGAATACTCGCTCTGACTGATCGAATTGTCTCCATATAGAACTTCGGAGCGATGATCAGCTTGTTTATCCAGCTCAGATCTATGACTGGACGGAACGAGCCGTCTGGTTTCGGAACCAGAAACAGATGGCTGTAGAAACCCGGTGATTCCTGGTCTTCTACGACCTCTACCGCGTTCTTCTCCAGAAGAGAATGTACTTCTGATAGAAGAGCGTCTTTTTTCTGCGGATTTGACGGAAGCTGAGTCCATTTTGGACCGAGTTAATGGAGGCTTTCGTTTGAAGGATATTCTTAGTCCTTCAGAAATTACCCCTCGAACCCAGGGGTCGTCCGTAATTGACGCCCAATTGTTTATAAAACTCGACAATCTTCCGCCTACCGGAACACGATAGAGGTTCATACCATCACCTCCTGGACCTGCGAGGCTTGCGGAAGGAGAAACTACGTCCTCCACGACCCTGCATGCGCAGTGGAGGAAAAGTATGGAGGACCATTTGGGACATGTTATTTTCAGTTTTAGATGCAAATTTTGGGGACTGGGGGGCAAAATTTGTGTTTGGCCCTAGATTTTGAGAATTAGCAGCAGCTATGTCTGTGTCATTGGTACAGTATAAAAATATGAGGCGGCTTGCTCGTCACTCCGTTCATGAAGCAACTGCGAAACGGGCGACATCATTTCAAATATTTCGCATCGTGATGTCAGACAGTAACATTTGTTACTGGAGGCGTAAACATAAAAGAAACTACGCCAGCTCTCATCCAATCAGAGGACGAGGATTTTACTCTTATTGGAACATAGCTTATCACTCTGCATTGGAATAAGCCACACAACATTCCAAAGAGTTGGGTGGTGTTGGGGGAGGGGGGCAGTAATAGTGGCAGAAGTGGGCGTCGTGAGGTATGTTTTTGGGGAAAAAGTTGAAAAAAAACCTTCAAAATGTGGAAGATGCTTTTTATGATTAACACTTAGCAGATTTGGTCAAAATGTGATGTAAAGAGTTAACCATTTACCTAATGAATCGGCTGTATCCACTTGTGCAATTTATGAAATGAGCTGTTGGAAAACCATCAGTTTTCAAAATATTTTAAATATTTTAACAAACCGATACCACCAGACCCCCTCATTGGATCAAGCGCATTGAGCTCATTCCAATAAGGGTCCACATGATATGGTTTAGTTGAAATTTTTTTTAACCCTTTACCCAAAATAACGGCCAAAACTGGCCAGCATTATTTTAAAAAATTGCCAATTAATTTTCATCATATTTTCATTTTTTGTCTCAAAAACATAGGTTATGAAAACAAGTTGGAACAAGTTTGAAATTGTTAGCTCCCATCTAGACATTGTCCCAAAGCTACATATGAAATTTGGGACTGATTGGGTGAGAGCTGCGGCATGTAGGGTGTGCTAAAGGAATTGTTGAATAATTTATATACAAATCCAAGATGACCACTGGCGGCCATGTTTTTCAATGAAATTCGGAACAAATTTGATAGCTCCCATCTAGACATTGCCCTAAAGCCACGTATGAAATTTGGAACTGATCGGGTGAGAGCTTCAGCTTGAAGGGTGTGCAAAAGGAATTGTGGATGGACAGATGTACATACTTACATACATATGGACATACGGACGCACATACTCTGGATCACAACCCATCCCAATAGCTCATACTTGACGTCAAGTTGAGCTAAAAATGCTGCCAGATTTTTTTGGAAAAAAAAGAATAAATTCTCACCTTCAAATTAATTTATTTAATCAACACAAATGCTTTCATATAAATGGTATATGAAAATTGTGCCTTTGTCAAATGTGGGGTGGGGGGGGAGCAGTAATAGGGCAGTGAAAGTGGTGGGATGGGGCAGTGATAGTGGTGGAAGTGATGGCCATGCGGTATGTTTTGGGGGAAGAGGTTGAAAAAAAAGATTTTTGTGATTAGCACTTGGCAGATGTGTCCAAAATGTAATGTAAAGAGTTAACCCTTTAGCTAACGAATCAACTGCATCCACCCGTGTAATGCAAATGCAACAGCAATGCAAAATAGATTGAAAGAATATGCTATAAACTGAAATACATGTACACAAACTTCACCATTGTCCTTCTAAGAAAACTAATTTCAACTAGAGGTACTGTGAGCAAACTCACAAAGTGATACCCCCCCGCGCCTGAAATGTATAAGTTAGATTATCTCCCCTTGGAAATGTCAGAACGGAATTATATTGCTTCATGCACATCTTTATATGGAGTTCTTCCATTGTGTAAAGTTTCATGAAAATTCTTCAAATGGTTTAGGAGGAGTTGCGCTTACAAGGATGGACAGACGGCATAAGTTAGATTATCTCCCCTTGGAAATGTCAGAACGGAATTATATCGCTTCATGCACATCTTCATATGGAGTTCTTCTATTGTGTAAAATTTCATGAAAATTCTTCAAACGGTTTAGGAGGAGTTGCGCTTAGAAGAATGGACAGACGGTATAAGTTAGATTACCTCCCCTTGGAAATGTCAGAACGGAATTATATTGCTTCATGCACATCTTCATATGGAGTTCTTCCATTGTGTAAAGTTTCATAAAAATTGTTCAAACGGTTTAGGAGGAGTTGCGCTTACAAGGATGGCCAGACGGACTGATTATCTCCCCTTGGAAATGTCAGAACGGAATTATATTGCTTCATGCACATTCCCATATGGAGTTCTTCCATTGTGTAAAGTTTCATGAAAATTCTTCAAACGGTTTAGGAGGAGTTGCACTTACGATGGATGGACAGACGGACAGACAGATGGACAGGGTGATTCCTATATACCCCCCCAAACTTTGTTTGCAGGGGGTATAATAAATATGGAAAATGACATTGCACAGAATTTTCCATTAGTGATCAGCTAACGAGATAAGGATGAAAAAAATACTGCCTGTATTTTTTGAGAAAAACAATAAATTCTCACCTTCATCTCTTAATTGAATATAGGTTATAGAGTAAAATCCTGTTAATTGAATAAAAAATCTTGCAACCTGTCGAGAAATTACCCTTACTCTCCCCAGTTTTCCTTTGTTTTATAGACCTATTTGGCCTCAATACATCCAATACAGGCATTTGATCTATTATATAACAGAATAAATGCTTAGTTTATCTCTAGAATACAGGAAAGTGACACAATCCCTGTTAATTGAATACTCCTTTTAATTGAATAATTTTCATTGGCAAAGTGGCTATTCAACTGACGGGGTTCCACTGCACTTGAATTTCAATTTGGTCTACAATCTATTATGTACCATGTATATGACAAGCCTTTAAAATTTCAAGACAGTAAAACATGTTTTCTTATGAATAAAATTATTCATTAAAGATACTGGGAACTATATTTTTAATATCTAAGAATCCTGACCTCACCTTTTACTAGCATAAGAATCATATCTGTTGTCTGATGTCATAGCTGGTCGTTTAGAATCAGCAAAGTAGGTATTGTCGTCCCTTGCACCTCTTGAATCATAGTTCCTTTTCAAAGAGGAACGTCTCATTGCTTCCTCTTGCCTGAAACTTAAATTTATAAATTGCTCAGTTTCAATATACTCAAAGTGCGCATCATGTAATATTAAGCATCTATCAAACACAAGAAGGGGATTACACTTGCAAAAAAAACAGAAGAAATGTCGCTGCAGTAACATATGCCCCCCCCTCCTGCTTTGCAGGGTAGCATCACCACGTTTACCCTCTGCGAACCTCTATCTGAATCAGGGTCTTAAAATTAAACAGAAAGATATATTGGATATATTGGCCCACTGCATGGGACCGCTTCATCAAATTAACCCACTGGGGACCTCATTCTGCAAATTTCAGACTGCTTATTTTCAGGCCTACATGGAACTAAAGTCTTGAATGCCGAAGCTGAGTATTTCTCAATAGGTACAACACGGCTTCAAGGTGTAATGTATCCCAAAGGAGAAGCGGTAGATTTACTGCATTTTAACCATGGAATGACGATCACTATGGATATTTTGGATAATTGGTTGATAGTTTTTCTAATCAGTTAGGTAGGTAACTAGTTTCAAACCAGTTATCTGGATTAACCATTTCAGTACTACTCTTGATTTCTTGAAAAGTTCAATATATTTTATAAATCTGTTGCTACTGATGGGAAATTTATACATATATACCCTTAAATGTTCCTAATTAATGGAATATACCAAAGAAACTAAATAAATATGCAAAGATTGTTCCTCTTGGGAAACTTTCATAGTGATCAGGAGATAATTTGTAATGGACCTTTAGTTAGGAGTCGTCTTAATCTGTTTGTGGGCAGGGAGGGGGGGGGGGATTATTCACTCAAAAATTAGAATTTAAATATGTACCTCTGACAATGTGGCAAAAAGAACATTTATTATATGCTTAACTACAGATTATACAAAACTCTGTGCAGAAAATAATAATCATAAGCCCCACCTGTGAAGTCAAACAGGATATTTTTCAGTATCCACTCAAAAATACTTGATATCCACTACTTATTACCAGTGTTCATGCTGGCCTGAAAATGACTGGTGCCAAAATTTTTAGCCATTCTGGATATTTTAGTGCTAAATGTTGAACTTTGGTGCCAAAATGCTCATAGAAGATGGGATGGGTTTTTTTTGCTGTCTGGTGCAAATAAATTCATCAGGTTTTGAAAAATGGGCAGAACTCGAAAGTTCTGACAACATCCTTGGTAGATGAAAAAGGATGTCACCTAAGTTATATCTATGGCACCGATTCAATTAATTGTCAGGCTGAATGTTTGTACATACACCTGTTATTGCATTTAGATAATAACAAATAAATCAACTGATTACTGTTAATCCACTGGGCTTAGCGGATTGCAAGTCTTTACAAAAGGAGCATTTATCTAATTAAAAGCTGTTTTGTTAAGTTGATAACCTACTGTTTTACTGAGGAAAAAACAAAGCCTCATTACTACAGTGAAGCCCACTTAATTGGATATCTCTTAATTGTATATTCCTGTTAATTAAATATAATTTCCCACACAAAAACATTTACTATACCTCCAGTACAAATTTGACATGTTAATAGACTATAGGTTATAGAGTAAACTCCTGTTAATTGAAAAAATCTAGTAATCTGTCCAAAAATTACCCTGATTCTCCCCAGTTTTCCTTTGTAAATAGCCCCATCTAGCCTCAGTACATCCAATACAGGCATTTAATCTATTATATCTTGTTTATTATCTTGTTTAAGATATAATAGAATAAAAGCTCAGTTTATCTCCAGAATACATGAAAGTGACACAATCCCTGTTAATTGAATACTCCTGTTAATTGAATAATTTTCATTGGCAAAGTGGCTTTTCAATTAATAGGGTTCCACTGTACTCACTGACAAGTGATGTTGAAAGTTTGTCCAAAAGTTAAAAAATTTATAGTAATTTATATATTTTTTATACTTACCAATGACCCAGACTTAGCTGGTGCTAACTCTAACAAAACCAGGGCCAAACACAAATTTTGCCCCCCAATCCCCAAAATATGCATCCAAAACAAAAAGAAATCATGTCCTAAAGGACCTCCATACTACGCCTCTACTGCGCATGCGCAGTGACGCAGTCGTCCCGAAATTGGCGCCAATTATCATTCTTACTGGCAGTGCCTGGTCAGCGCTATGTACTCAGCGGGGAGGCAAGAGTTCCCAACTCCAGGGAGGGCCATCCCCGTCTGGGTCATTGGTAAGTATAAAAAATATATAAATTACTATAAATTTTTTAACATTTTTATACTGTACCAATGACCCAGACTTAGCTGAATAGTAAACAGGCTGGAGGGCCTAGGACATAGAGGAAAATCCAATAAGCTCAACTATATAGTAAAGAGGTAACCCCTTAAGGAGAAAAGGAGTATTAGGCTTTACATGTATCTTTCTTATTTAATATTAAATTAGAAAGATACACTACCCTTAATAATTGAGCACAATAACATTCATGTTCTCTATTAACATCCAGTATAACCCTTATACTAATTATTTTTAAAGCAAGCCAATAAATAAAGTAGTCCAGAGAATTGAGACTCTTTATAATCATTTAAAAGTGTCCGAGTATTGTATATTAAAGCCCGTTTGACACTTGACATATACAAATGCTTCACACCGAGCTACACTTTAAAAATAAGACATGAATGAATTTAAACATTAATATTACACTTTAAAACCATCCCGGAAGCGACTCAGAAATACTGACTTGGAGGAGGCATTCCCTTGCTTTTCACTATAAAGCAGGTGACCTAAGGGAACACCCGCCCCCCCCCCCCCTTCCCCTGGGTCAAATAGCCCAGAGCGAAGAGGGCAGCCGGACGGAGTCACTGCCGGAACAGAAAGCCTGCATAACTATAGTTGCAACTGTTTAGTGGACGACATTCTGAGCAACAGATAACGGACCTAAACAATGCAGGTCTCCAGAAATGGACTCAATATTTCTGAGATAAAAATTCGTAAATGTGGATGGCTGAGACCAATAAGCAGCCTTCATTAAATCTGTAATAGCAACACTATTAGCATAAGCCCAGGAAGTAGAAAGAGCTCTTACTTCATGAGCAGAAATCTTAAGCACAGACTGCTGAGAAGAAGATAAATCTTCATAAGCAGTACGGATAGTTAACTGAATCCATCTAGCAATAGAATGGACTGAAATGTCCTTTCTATTAGGCATCAAAGACAGAAAGAAACGTTTCCGTCCCTTTCTGATAAACTGAGATCTCTGTTTATAGATACATAGTGCTCTAACAGGACAGAGTAAAGGCCTACGCCCGTCTGAAGACGGAAGAGCCTTAATAACAATAGGTTCCAGATATTTATTAGGAGCCTGATTCTTAGCTAAAAAACCCACATTAGTAGTGAAGGAGATAGTGTTCCCAACACTACGATAATGAGAATCATCCACCGATAGTGCATGAAGCTCACTGACTCTTCTGGCAGAAGAGAAAGCTAAGAGAAAAGCTGTCTTATAAGATAAGAATTTGAAATCTACTGTCCCAAGAGGTTCAAATGGCTTTTCCTTCAATTTAAGGAGAACCCAAGCTAAATTCCACTTAGGAATTAATCTAAGAGTTCTGGGTCTATTTATCGAAAAGTTTCTAACCAACTTCGATAAAGAGACATTAGATCCAATTTGTAAACTATCATGATGTGCATAGGTATCAGATAACATAGATCTATAACCCTTTATAGTAACAGGCTGCAGTTTGATTTCGTCAAACAAGTATACTAGAAAGTTTGCAATGTCTGGTATAGAGGGATCAAATATATCTACAGAATGATCCCTACACCAACGACGAAAAACCTTCCACTTAGCCGCATAGTTTAGCGAAGAGGAGGTCCTCCTACAGTTAGAAATCGCGTCCACTGCTCGTCCTGTAAAGTGCTTGCCATGCAAGAAGGACCGCACAACGGAAAAACGTGAAGGTTGAGACCTTGCGGGTTGTGATGGAGTTGGCGCGATTTCCCCTGCGAAAGAAGATCCTCTCGTGGAGGAAGCTTCTGCGGTAGGTCCCACAACAGACACCTGAGTAGATTTATCCACGGTCTCTGTGGCGACAGAGATGCTACCAACAGAATCTTGCATTGAGATTGTTTTATCTTTAGCAATACTTGTTGAATTAACGGCGCTGGAGGATACGCATATCCTATCATTCCGTCCCAAGGGATCGACAGAGCGTCTACTGCAAATGCTCTTGAATCCGGACACGGAGACACATACGTCTGCAACTGATTGTTGAGATGTGTCGCAAATAAGTCTATCATTGGCCGTTCCCATTGGTAGCAAATCTGATTGAATACTTGTTTGTTGAGAGTCCACTCCGACGGCAACAAGCGACCCTTTCGTGAAAGGGAGTCTGCTAGCACATTCAGACGACCCGGTATGTGACGGACCGAAAGAAGAACGTGATGTTCTAACGCAAACAGAAGGATTCTTTCCGTTAGATTGAACAACGGAACTGAATGAGTGCCTCCCTGATTCCGTATATACGCCACTACTGTCGTATTGTCGGATAGGATTTGGACATGAGCATCGTGAATAATGTCCATCCAGTGACGTAACGCAAGCCAAATTGACATCATTTCCTTGATGTTTATGTGCTTGCACAGGAATTGCGGATCCCAAAGACCCTGGCATCTCGAATCCGTTGGGATTAATGATGCACCCCAACCTGTTTGACTGGCATCCGTCATAACGGTAAAACTCGGATCCGGCAACTGCAGCGGAACTCCTTGAGTTAACCACTGAATGTTTGCCCAAGTCTGAATCTCTTGTTTCACTTGATCTGACAAGAGAACGTCTACATCGAGCGAATGAATTTTCACACTCCAATTCTGAGTCAGGAAAATTTGAAGAGGACGTGTGCGTAGCCGCCCCATCGGAATGAGATCCGCGGCGGCTCCGCACAGACCTATCAGTCTCATAATTTCTCTCGCCGTGACTTTGTCTGCGTGCAGACAATAGTGAGCGTAACAACTGACTAATTTCGCTCTGGTTAACGGCAGACGAACGAGATTGTTGTGCGTCTCGAAGCTCATTCCCAGATGAGTGAATGACTTGGACGGCATCAGATCCGACTTCTCCTCGTTTACTATAAAACCGAGACGTCGGAGCAATAGAAGATGATTCTGAACATCGTTCTGAAGCGTTAACTCGTTGCCGTACCTCTGAAGAATGTCGTCCAGGTAGGCCGACGTTACCGCAGACGAATGAGCTCGGAAGTAGATCATTACCGAGTTCATTACCCGAGTGAAAGCCCAGGGTGCTAGATTCAATCCGAAGCACATCGCCCGGAATTGATACACCACTCCCAGGACTGCAAAGCGTAGATACTTTCGGAATGTCGGATGTACCATGACGTGAAAGTACGCATCTTTGAGATCTATGCTCGTTGCATAATCGTTCACCCGAATACTCGCTCTGACCGATCGAATCGTCTCCATATAAAACTTCGGAGCGACGATCAGCTTGTTTATCCAGCTCAAATCTATGACTGGACGGAACGAGCCGTCTGGTTTCGGAACCAGAAACAGATGGCTGTAGAATCCCAGAGATTCCTGGTTTTCTACGACCTCTACCGCGTTCTTCATTAAAAGAGACTGCACCTCTGATAACAGAGCGTCTCTTTTCTGTGGATTTGACGGAAGATGAGTCCACTTTGGACTTCGAGTTAATGGAGGTTTTCGTTTGAAGGATATCTTTAGACCTTCCGAAGTCACTCCTCTCACCCAAGGGTCGTCCGTAATCGACGCCCACTCTTGTAAAAAACTCGACAACCTTCCGCCAACCGGAACGCGATAGAGGTTTAAACCATCACCTCCTGGACCTGCGAGGCCTGCGGTAGGAGAAACCACGTCTTCCACGACCCGCACCTCGCCTCGTCGACCTCGGGGCGTCCGACCAATTGTCCCGGCCTGAAGGACGTCCCGAACGAGAGTCGCTATCCTGACGGTCTCTCGAATAAGACCAAGAGGACGCACCGGAACCTCTATAGGAACCTCTCTTGGGTGCATTAGACCCAGAAGTGCCTGTCTTATTCGTGTCTGCTGTATCCGACTTTTTAGGAGCCGATCTGAACAACAGAGAATCATTAGCTTTCTTTTTAATTTTATCATAAATAGCGGAAAGCTTGCCGTCAAAGAGAAGTTCTCCTGAGACCGAAGCGACTCTAAGAGAGTTCTTCACCTTAGAATCCACTAGTGTGGATGTAGCTAGGGCTGCGTCACGTCTAACCAACTCCAGATTTGCCACTGAAAGGGCGGAGTTACACGTGGAATAAGCTACTGCCCTTGAAAGAAGTCTTAAAGAGGATTGTATATCCTGAAACTCTTCCCCTTGAAGGCGCAGTGATAACGCCTTAGTAAGGTGATCTGCGTAAGATAAGGCATCTAAATTGGCTCTGTTAGACGCAATAGCTGTTTCCAACACCGCGGTTGGAATAGAAGCTGACGACGGTAATGATAGCTCTAAGTCTTCCGCCTCGTCGTCCATACGCAGAGGAACTCTCGGTATACCCTGTCCTGCCGTATTGAATTTATTCCTTGCATTAATGAAAGGCAGGTTGAGAGTATTAGCGGACAAGAAACCTGCTTTCCCCGTCCTGGAAGCAAGTTTAAATATAGCGTCGTTCAATAATTCAAATGTTCTAGCAACATTATTGGACTGCGACGGAAACTCGGGAGCGATGTCCCTGAACCGCTCAAAAAATTCAGAGTCCAATGACGCTATAATTCTCTTGTCCGGAAGCGCAGCAGTCTGGCCCGACGGAACAACTTGAGGGAGAAAGTGCCGGATGAAGTCCACGGCAGCTTTATGTTGTTCCGAAAGGGATAGCTCCAAGTCATCCGTATCCCTTTCACCATCCGGTCGGACCTCACGATGTTCCCGGTCGTCTGCCCCCGATGCTTCGGCGGAGCGTACCGACCCAGCGCCGTCGGATAATTCTCGAACCGACACCGTTTCTGTCGGCTGCTGGGATGCTGCGATAAGCTGTGCTATCTGCACAAGAATGTCCGGCGTCGAGACCTGCGGAGGCGCAGTCTTTCGCTGCTTCGCCGAGGGCAGCTCCGCATCAGATGGCTCCCGCATACTTTTCCTATGCGAACGTCTGGAGTCCATCGGTCTCGAATCCCTGGCTGCCGGATGGTGTGACCTGGTCGCCGAAGAATCCTTCATCGGCGAAGCTGGTAATATATCGGCGGTCACGCAGCCAAGGTGCGGTCGTGTGCGCGGACGAGAAGAGGAAGCCTTAACAGTCTCTGCGGACTGCTTATACAACGGAGCGTCCCGAGCGACGGACGTATGCTCCGCTAAAGACACATTTTGTACCACAACATCTGGTCCCAGATGTTGTTGTATGAGAGAGGGACCTCTCTCGCTCGCGGCCCGGCTGGACCTGGACGAGCTAGGAACCGGACTAAAAGGCTTCCTCCGTTCTCGCTTACTATCCGCCGTCACTGGGTGTGCATCTATTATGTTTATAGTGCTCGCATCACCCAAAATTTCCTCTTGGACCGCATCGGACGAACCCGGCTGCCGAACCATTCGGTGAATGGACGCTACACCGGGCGAGCTAGCGGACGACATTTGTCTAATCTCCATGAGCACTTTTGCCGCTAGCTCTGAATTCATTTGTGACGACGGACGCACACTTGAAGAAGATAACATGGAAACATCACCCTGTTCTGGTTCCTCTGAAATAGAAACTGAGAGAGTAGAGTGACCTTGTGGAGAAACAGCCGGCATCGCTCTTTCTCCAGAAACAACATATCGTGACACACGTTTCCAATGTTTCTCATCCCAATGTTCACATATAGGACAGGGATTAATGCGAGAACACTGACTACAATTAATACAATGATCATGAAAGTCAGAGGAAGATTTCTTCCTATTACAATTTGAACAACGTCCCTTCATTGTGAAAGAACAACAATAAGTCCTAGTTACTCGCAAAAACCCCTGACACAAAGATACATAATAACATGATCCATTAATAAATGAAAAAACAATTGCAAAACAAAATAATTTTGAAAAAATATTTTTTCAGAGAAGCCCAAGTTGCTGAAAAGTAACGTTGAGCCCCAATGGATCGATGGCAAAGTGTGGTCAAAAATTTTAAATTTATATAAAATAATTAATGAGACACTTTCGGATAATATAAATGTATCTTATAATGAGATAAACTACCACAAAGGCAAACAGCCCCCCTCAAAAAAGGCTGTTGCCAATGAAAACAAACAGTGTAAACACACTAGAAAACATGACTCCAGGCACTGAAAAAACTGGCCCGGAATCAGTCATCAATTACACTCTATCTGATGCAAAACAGAGACTCCCAGGGGAGAATCTGTAGAACATCAGATGGAAGATGCAGAACACAAACGTTATACACCCATGGGTGAAAACGTAACTATGGGGAAAATAACAGAAAACATTCTGTAACCAAGCAACTCTCCCAGGAAATTTTAGAAATGAAATTTCTCAAAAATATGCCAAAAGCATGGGAGAATTGCCAGGGGGGACTTTAGAAGGCTAGGGGAGAGGAAACACTGAATAAGCAGTGCAACAATTAGCAAGAATGACAACAAGAGGCCCATGCCTCGAAAATAGGCAACTTGACATAATTTCATCAAAAAATTTTAAGTACAGCCCTGATTATTTTTTGCCACTTCTTTTTCCTCTCCTCCTTCTATCCTCCTTAGAATCACATTTTCTCCAAAAATTACGTGTCTGGCATCCTTTAAACTGAGATTTACAAGCACAAAGATCAGTGAGATGTTGACTGATGAAGGGCCAAACAGAGAATGATAATTGGCGCCAATTTCGGGACGACTGCGTCACTGCGCATGCGCAGTAGAGGCGTAGTATGGAGGTCCTTTAGGACATGATTTCTTTTTGTTTTGGATGCAAATTTTGGGGATTGGGGGGCAAAATTTGTGTTTGGCCCTGGTTTTGTTAGAGTTAGCACCAGCTAAGTCTGGGTCATTGGTACAGTATAAAAATCTATTTTTTTTAAAATTTTTTATTAGGGTTTAATGACATTTTAACAGCCAGGGTCACATCATGTCAGTGACAGTTTTACGGGTGGAGGAAGCTGGAGTACCCGGAGAGAACCACCGAGCAACGACGAGCAGCTGCCAGCATCGTAACTCCACAATGCAGCTCACGCAGGGTTAGACTGATTGAAGACATGCACACCATCGACGTGCAGTACGCTTTAGTACACCGCGACATCGTGCCCACATGTTGGCAATCAGGGTTAAGTGCCCATTCAGGGTCACCCATTGAACTACTAACCGTGGTGCTTAACTTCGGTGATCTGATGAGAACCAGTTTACGCAACGCCACCGTGCCCCCAACACTATTTTCAACACCTTTCTGACAATATCACTGGGATTGAGTGTGTTACGTGAAAATCAGTTATTGTTTCCACCTTTATTGCCAGCAGATGATTTCCTTGCACTGGAATTTTATTTTGTTTCATCATCGTTCTCGCTCTTCACTGCTATAATAGGTTTCTTTCACAAGTGAATTGAACTTTTTTGGTGACAAAATTTTAGCCAATGAAGATTTTCGGGTGCCAAATCAAATTTTTTTTAGTTTTTAGTGCAATTGGCTAAATTACCACCACAAAGCCAAAACATTGATTATAATTCACTGAAGGAAACTCCAGGCACTTGGCAATAAATCATATTAAAATGAATTCCAACAAAAATGTTTGTTGGCTTCCAACTGAATATGAAACCATTAAACAATACAACCGAGTCATTATGGTCGCTAAGAGAAATGGGACAGTTACAATGGAACCCAGATTGAATTAGTCTTGTACAAGTGTGACACTTCTGCTGCTTACCTCATCATTTCATTTCTAAACTCTTCTTTTTCTCTTCTTACAATTTCCCTTTCCAGTTTAATTTCTAATTTCTCTCTTTCAAATTCATCTCTAAAACGTCTACAAAATGAATAAAATTCTTCTCTATAACAAAAAAGAAAGCTAGACTGATTATAGTGCTTTTAACACCATCAGCACTGTGGCTTACCTCATCAAATCTGAATAACTCAGCAAGTGTCTTTCAAGAAGTCGATGATCAGTGACGTTATATATTGATAAGGATCACAACCTACAACATTATACCACAACTACCATGCATATTCAAACTTTTTGTGATACAATACAGGCATTATAAGTTATTGTGATGAACTGAGATGTAAAGCATCGTTGTTGAACATGCGCTCTGCCCCACAAACTTCAGACATTACTGACTTACTGCCAGTTCATCACAATAATGTTTATGTTCCAAGAAAACCCCACTCAAAGACCAAAACCCACATCATGAAATGAACTAAGCAACTTTTATTTATTTATATTATTTATTTATTGGGGTTTAAGGTAATATATTTCTGCACTGTGGCTAATTATGACCATGACAGTTTTACGGGTGGAGGAAGCCGGAGTACCCGGAGAGAACAACCGAGTAACTGTTAGCTCCCACAACATACTAACTCCACACCAGCAGGGTTAGCATTGGTTGAAGACAAGTAAGCAACTTTTAACAATAACAAGTTTAGTAAATAAACCTCTTGTGTACCCCCATGATTTCACTGGACAAATAATCAATAAATCAGATAAAGGTCAAGGTCACTCCATCTTTGTTCAAATCGTAAATTAATTTGTAATTTTACCCTCTGCACTCTGATGTCAAAATGGCAAAGTTTTCAGCAGCAAATATTTCCCAAAATGCAGTTTGATATTTAACCAAATATACCTTGTTTGACAGAGCTCAGTGAGCTCTATCAAACAAGATATAATTTGTTAAATTCATAGTTAAATGAGAGGAAAACAAAGGGATTGGATAAAATTCTTTTGCACCATCATAGAGGGTTTTAACCCTTTACCCAACGTAACGGCCAAACCGGCCAGCGCTATTCTCAAAAATCGCCAATTAATTTTCAAAATATTTTCATTTTTTGTCTCAAAAACATAGGTTATGACCCCTCGTTGGAACGAGCTCGTCGAGCTCGTTTCTACGAGGGGTCATAACCTATGTTTTTGAGACAAAAAATGAAAAAAATTAGTTATTCAAGAATTTTTTTTGCAAGTGTCGTCTGCTTTTCATGTCAGGTAAAGGGTTAAACAACAATTCATTCTGAACATCGTCTGCTGCTGCATGTGTGAAAAATCTATTAAAAAAAAGTGGTTTAGCAAGTCACTTTGTTGATGGAATAATTGTGAAATGGGCAACCTAAAATATTTTGTGTGGTTACGCCAGAAGATAACCTATGCAACTGGAAACATAAAAATAGAACAAGAGGCTGACCTGCCAGAACTGCATATCCCTCAGTTATTCTAATCAAAATCAAGAACACAGCTGACTGCCATGCTACTTCATCTGTACGAAACAGAATGATGATTGTTTTCAGAAGACTTTCCATACATTATTTGTGCCAAGTTTGGTTCACACTGGCCAAGTAGTTTCCGATAAGAAAATAAAAATGTGATTTCCCATAGGGATTTCATGGTAACTGAGTGGCAATTGCACACGTTTTCAACACGATCAACATTACATGAGGTAGAAGGTGTCGCAGTAATCAAGCATGTGAAGTTTCAAAAAAATTTGGCCTTGTAGTTTCAGAAGAGAAGATTTTTCATAATCGACCAATCAGAATCAAAGAATGCCTCTAGCAGCCACGTTTTTCATCCAACAGGAACAAACTGAGGAGCTGTTGTAGAGAACCTCTCACAGACCACTCCTGCAGGGAGCCCAAATATGACGCAAGGACTTGATTTGAACACACTGAAATCTGAACCGCCTTAGGTTGCTGCATATCAAATATTAAAAGATTCTGACTGGTGGAGCTGAAGAAGGAAATTTTTAGAGGAATTTCCACAATTAAAATTTAGGTTGCCATAAGAGGCCTAAATTTGAATCCAGGGACTTAATTTAACAAACCGGAATCTAAGCCCACTACGGATACTGCAAACCAAATATCAAAAGATTCTGACTGGTAGAACTGAAGAAAAAAGTTTTTAAAGAATACTCCTTATATTGCACTGAGTTAAAATTCGGGCTCACACATTGAGCTCAAAAAGGCCCCGGGGACTCGATTTTATTAAAATTGAATCTGAACCTCCTGAGGATACTGTATATCAAATATGAAAAAATTCAGACATGTAGAAATGAAGAAGATTTTTAAAGAATATTTCTCATATTGCACTAAGTAAATGTTTTAAGTTCTCAAAGGGAGCTCAAATATAACCCCAGGGACATAATTTGAACCTTGAATCTGACCCACCAAAGGATGATCTATACCAATCATCAAAAGATTCGGACTGGTGAATCTGGAGAAAATTTAAAACTTTTTCCTCATATTGGACAAAGTCAAAATTTGGGTTCCAATTGGGAGACCAAATATGACCCCCAGTACTTGATTTGAACAAAACAAGAATCTCACCCCACTAGGTGTGCGACATATCCAATATCAAAAGATTTTGACTGATGAATCGAAGATGAAGATTTTTAAAGAATATTCCTCATATTACACAAAGCTCAAATTTGGGCTGCCACAGGGAGCCCAATTACCACTTCAGGGACCTGATTTGACCAAACTTCGAGCTACCCCCCCCCCCCCCCCCCCCTCCAGTATACCAAATATATAAAGATTTTGACCGGTAGACCGCTTGAAGATTTTTAAATAAATTTCCTCATATTGCACCAAGTTAAAATTCAGGTTCCTATACAAAGTCCAAATATGAACCCAGGGACTTGATTTGTATAAACATGAACCTGAACCTCCTAAAGATACTGCATATCAAATATCAAAACTGACTAGTACATCTGAAGAAGAATATTGAATAATGTTCCTCCTACTGCACTAAGTTAAAAGTTCCCATAGGGAGCCGAAATATGAAACCAGGGAGTTGCTTTGAACAAACATGAATCTGACCCCACTGAGGATCCTATATACCAACCATCAAAAGATTCTGACTGATGGATCTGAAAAAGATTTTGAAAAATTTTTCCATAGGGAGCCCAAATATGAACCCAGGTTCTTGATTTGAACAAACATGAATCTCACACAACTAAGAATGCACATATCAAATATCAAATGATTCATCAGGGTAACTGTGTTTCAGATTTTTTTAGCAAACAAAAAGTTGAGCAATACTGATAATATGGCAGTCAGGGACAAAGAAAGCATTTCAAACTTGGGGCAGGGACACAGTCCTACAATCTAACCCACACACTCATAGATATCAGTGTTGGCCTATGTATCTTAGTGGCATGGTAGAAATACAATACACAAAACTATGTTTGGGAGTCTGCACCTTTACGTTGAGAAATCTGCATATTTTGGGCTGTAGATTAACAAATTTCCCCCAAATTTGTTAAATATGGCGCCAAAAGTGCACATTTTTTCTTGACTTCAAGGCCATAATGGAGATGAATCAAAGAAGGAAATCTTTGATCACATTGAAAGAGTAAAGAATCTGCACCACCTCTTCCTGCTAACTCCAAATAAAATTGCATAGACGGGTTGGTCAAGATAATGTCTAAAGTCACTCTGCTATCTGTTGAAAAACTGCAGCCTGTGTCCCCAACTCCTACCCCTCAGAACCTGATGCTAGTGTTAGTGCAAGGGCAAAGAGGCGCCACCTGGACTAATACAACATATTTCAAGAATTATTTTCATTAAGCTGATGAGGTGCTGCATTGTAATGTATTGATAACAAGGGCTCTTTCCAACAGCGTTCTCTATCACAGCACTCTATCTCCACACTCCAAGAATGCCAAAGTTTTATCCTTATTTGTAAAGTGGATTACTGTTCTCACAGTTAACCCTTTGCCTAACATGGAAAGCAGACGACTCTTGAATAACAAATTTTTTTCATTTTTTGTCTCAAAAACATAGGTTATGACCCCTCATTGTAATGAGCTCGTTCCAACGAGGGGTCATAACCTATGTTTTTGAGACAAAAAATGAAAAAATAATGACAATTAAATGGCGATTTTTGAGAATAGCGCTGGCCAGTTTTGGGCGTTACGTTGGGTAAAGAGTTTAACAAATTCATGCCAAAAGCAGCTTGTGTGTACATTCTTAATTTGTCTAAGGTCCAGTAACGTATGTGAACAAAAAATCGGTCAACTCACTTCTTTTAGGCGGATGATAGGGAAACAAGAAATCATTTGTTGAATTTGTGCACAATTGCAAATCAATGTAGCAACTGATATGGACCTCATAAGATAAAGCTAAACCAAACACTGGCAAACAAAAATTTGTATATCTAAACCAAACACTGGAAAACAAAAATTTGTATAACTCATTACCCAACATAGACGATATCAAAATTTATTATTTCAAATATTATTTTTTCAAATTTTTCATTGGAACGAGTACATCGAGTTCGTTCCAATGAGGAGTCACATGATGATTTTGTTGAAATTTAAAAAAAAAAAATTTTGGTTCAACAGCTCAATTTGTAAGTTATATGGGCAGATGCAGCCAATTCGTTAGGAAAAAGGATAATCATTAAAACTAACCTCATTCGAGTTGCCTGTAACCTCATTTGATCACCATGATCACGGCGCTGTTTCATCAATTTTATTGACAATTCCTTATTTATTGTGTTAAGCTTCAAGATCTGCCTCCTAGCCAACTTCAATCGATTTTTGAAGTGAAGCGTTATTTTTTTCTCAAGTTCCTGCAATGAAAAAAAATTCATAGAAATATATGATAAAACACTTCAGAATTCCATTCATCTTTTTGCAGTGTAGCATATTAATATTGACAGAGTGTCCGGTTGAAAGGCACACTTACATGCTGATTAATGAAACAAACCATTGGTGGCATATAACTAACAAACTTGAAACAATTTACCATGCCTTGCATGTAGTCTATACAGTGGATCAGTGTATTCTGAATGATGAGAGGTTCAAGTGAGCCTAAGTCACTCACATGAGAATATGGCTATCATGGTGTAAGCTCATTGTGACTTTAAACATCAATAAATGAATAAATCTTAAAAAAGTTAACAGTCAAAAAACTTAAGCCTAAGAGGTCAATAAGAACTGTTTTGGAGAGGAGGAGGCTTCTGCTCCCCAACAGAGGTGTGGGCTAAGGTATTCCCTGGCAAACCACACTAAAGGAGGCAGTCTCCCTGATGGGTGGGGGAGGGGTTTATGTTTATGTTTCATTTATTCATTCACAAAAGTTCAAAATGCTCTGTTTTGTTTGGCAGTCACATAATATCCATTATCCATGGATGATGAACTTGTCTTAGACAGAGATGCTGACTGTGACATCAACGCAAACAAAAAAAAAACATCTAATCAAACTTACTGAAGTTGACTGAAAAATTGGTAATAAAAACATTACTTAGAAGTTAAAACTTGATCAAAATGAGTTCATACAATCTCAAAATCACAGGGACACATGTTCCCATGCTGTCAGGCCAGAAAATAAGCAGTCTGACATTTGCAGAATGAGGTCCCCAGAGGGTAAATTTGATGATGCTATCCCATACATTGGCCAATTTATCCTCTGGGTACCTTTTTCTGTTTAGTTGTGAGACCCTGATTCAGATTGAAGTTCACAGAGGGTAAATTTAGTGGTGCTACCCTGCTGTGCAGGGTAGCATCACAAAAGCCACCCTCTGGTGACCTCATTTGCAGATGACAGTCTGCTTATTTTCTGGCTTGCATGCTGTACTAAGTTTTGAAACATTTGATTGTAAAATTGAGGAACACATGCTCAGATAATGAAAAAACAAGAGGCCGAGGCCTGTTATTCTAGACAGCTCTGGTCACTGATTTTAGGGGAAGCTAATAACAAGATAAGAATCCAAGCATTACTGCTTGTGACCTTCACTTTCATGATATGACAATGGGTAAAGATCATGACACAACTTTAGGTTATGGATAACAATTGTGTGAAGTATGAAGAAGATCTGTCACATAGATCCAATTACATAGACCAGACAAGGGATGTATAACAATAATTGTACCAATAATTGTACCCATTATGAATAATATCTCTCAATCATACAAAGTTATATGGCCCTGACGAGGGCTGTATAAAAATATCAAAGTTTGCTGCCTGTGACCATCACCTTGATGATATGACCTTGGATCAAAGTTGTGACACACCTTTGAGTCATGAGCATTAATTGTACCAAGTATAAACTAGAAAGTGTTTTAGCACACTAAAACAGATGTCTCCCCTTCCTTTTGAGGTCAGAGGTCAAGGTCACATGCAGTTCATCAAGGTAGCGGACATGGGGTTTCATGGTGACACATCCACATGTCAAAAAAAAAAAATTCTGATCTGGACAATTACTCCCTATTTAAAGTACATAAATTTGACCTTGAGGTCAAGGTCACATGAAGGTCATGATAACATGGTCTCATTGTGATACATCCGCATGCCAATCATCTAAGTCCTAGGTCAAAAAACAAAAAAGTTCTGCTCTGGACAATTATTCCCTATTTGAAGTACATAAATTTGACCTTGAGGTCGGAGGTCAAGGTCACATGCAGTTCATCAAGGAAGCGGACATGTGGTTTCATGGTGACACATCCACATGTCCAAAAAAAAAAAAAATCTGGTCTGGACAATCACTCCCTATTTAAAGTACATAAATTTGACCTTGAGGTCAAGGTCACATGAAGGTCATGATTACATGTGACATGCGGTCTAATTGCGATACATCCACATGTCAAATATCTAAGTCCTAGGCCAAAAAACAAAAAAGTCTGGATAATTATTCCCTATTTGAAGTACATAAATTTGACCTTGAGGTCAAGGTCACATGAAGGTCATGACATGCAGTCTCATGGTGACACATCCACATGTCAAATAACCAAGTCCTAGGTCAAAAAACCAAAAAATTCTGGCCTGGACAATTACTCCCTATTTGAAGTACATAAATTTGACCTTGAGGTCAAGGTCACATGAAGGTCACGACATGCGGTCTCATGGTGACACATCCACATGTCAAATAACCAAGTTCTAGGTCAAAAAACAAAAAAATTCTGGTCTGGACAATTACTCCCTATTTGAAGAACATAAATTTGACCTTGAGGTCAAAGTCACATGAAGGTCACGACATGCGGTCTCATGGTGACACATCCACATGTCAAATAATCAAGTCCTAGGTAAAAAAACAAAGAAATTCTGGTCTGGACAATTACTCCCTATTTGAAGTACATAAATTTGACCTTGAGGTCAAGGTCACATGAAGGTCACAACATGCGGTCTCATGGTGACACATCCACATGTCAAATAACCAAGTCCTAGGTCAAAAAACAAAAAAAAATTCTGGTCTGGACAATTATTCCCTATTTGAAGTACATAATTTGACCTTGAGGTCAAGGTCACATGAAGGTCACAATGGTATGCGACACACCGGCTCATGGTGATACATCCACGTGCTAAATATCTAAGGCCTGGCTCAAAAGACAAACAAGTTTTGGTCCGGACAAAGTTTCCTTGAAAAAAAGCACAAATCTGACCTTCAGATCAAAGGTCAAGGTCACATGAAGGTCACAATGGTACGTTACACACCGGCTCATGGTGATACATCCACATGCCAATTATCTAAAGCCTGACTCGAAATACAAAAAAGTTCTGGTCCAGACAGTTTACCTTAAAAAAGCGCATGTGACCTTCAGGTCAAAGTCACATGAAGGTCACTCTGGTACACTGCGCACCGGTTCATGGTGATACATCCACATGCCAAGTATCTAAGGTGTAGGTCAAAAGACAAAAAAGTTATGGCCCGGACAAAGTTTGTGTGATGTTTCCCTTAAAAAAACACATAAATCTGACCTTCAGGTCAAAGGTCACAGTCACATGAAGGTCACTATGGTACACTGCACACCGGCTCATGGTGATACATCCACATGCCAAGTATCTAAGGTGTAGGTCAAAAGACAAAAAAGTTATGGCCCGGACAAAGTTTGTATGAGAAGAAGAAGAAGAAGAATATGCACTAAAACAATATGTCTCCCTTCTGGGAAGGGGAGACATAATAAGATCTGTCAATCATACCAAGTTATATGGACCGGACACTGACCTTGATTATATGACCTTGGATCAAAGTCGCGACAAACCTTTGGATCAAAGTCATGACACACCTTTAACTCATAGGCAATAATTGTACCAATTATGTATGAAGAAGATCTGCCAATCATACCAAGTTATATTGACTGGACAAGGACTGTATAACAATATATAAGTTTTGCTATCTATGACCTTGACCTTGATGATGACTTTGGATCAAAGAAGATGACAAGTTTTAAATTAGTTGGAGCGCAAGAAAGATGATGATGCAGCATTTTCCCATTGCCAACAGTGTTGAAATGGACATCACCGTAAGGCACACCATGACAAAACTGATAGAAATTTTTGGGGTCCACCTGATTCCACTGGTCCAATATCCTAGTTTAGATTTGTCCCAAAGGTTCTGAAGAAGAATACTTAGTTGACTGAGCACAAGAAAGATAACTTTTTTTGACGTTATGTTGGGTAAAGGGTTAAAATGAATGAATTGTATGTCCATTTTACAGACCAATGGGGTTAAATGTTCTGAATAAGTCGTCCCCTGAGTTCCATTGTGTTCTATGTGCCTACTGGCACATGGAACACAATGGAACTCAGAGGACGAAATAGCTCAAAATTGCAATTCAAAGGACAATCATATGGTTCTACACCTGCATAACAAAACTAAGGAGAAGTGGATGATAACTGTTTGAAGCATATTGAGACAAATGAAAAATATCTTAAACTGGCAAATTCAAAAGGGTCCAACTCTTGACAGACTAAACAAAGTTCACAAGCTGTACAGCACTGACAATTGTATTTTCACACCCTGAATACCATAAATCAAGAGAATCAGATAATTATTTGAGTTAATGGAAGACATACAGTTAAAACTAGAAGTCCTGTCCTGAAATGCGCACAAATAGCACGTTGATTTGCGCATTAATCTACGCGTTATGACGACGGGAAGGCTATCAAATTCTGCATATACGGCCTGTGCTCAAGCAATTTTTCAGCCAATGGACCTCCGGGTAACCTGCCATGATTTGGGTACCATTCGATATGGCAATTGCGAGCAATTCCTACGCGCAATTAAGCCTAGATAAGCGTGCAGTTCGTGACAGGACTTCTAGTTTTAACTGTAAGTCAAAACATCTTAAAACTGCAATTCTTTGGGCCAGAACTCTTGAAAGTCAAGCACTTGATAGATCATAAGAAATGTTGTCTTGGCAAAAAATGAGATTTTGTTATTTGTTCCAAGAATATTTTTGGTAGTGTCATATGTAAAGACCTTTCAGCACTTTTCAACACAGCCATGATAAATAGTTTTGCACTGCGACTAATTAAACCCTCACCAAACCTATCAACAAAATATACATAATTGCAATTATGATGAACAAAAAAAAAATAAAAAATACAAATATTGTCCTCTAGCTGTAATATCAAAAGTTGTAATTTGAATTATTGTTTAGAAATTTTTCGAGAAATGTTGACACAACTTTATACCATGGTTACCTATTCTACAATATATGAAAAGCCTATGACATAAATTTGAGCTTCACACACCAACCGTGGTGAACATGCCAGCAATGGAATTTCAATAGATAAAATTTACACCTACAGTAGAACAACATCCTTGACCTTTGGTGACGTTGACCTGAATGCAAACTTGTCTAAATTTATCGTACGTCACCTCGCGAAGATTGAAATGATAGTGGCAATTATTTATTACATTTTTAAATGAGTTTACCCCATAAGACACCAAAACTTAAACATGTTAATAAAGCATCCATAACTCGAAATGGTATGTTATTTTGCTATTAAAATGAAAAAGGCCACGTTTCATTTTCCATTTCATTTTGGCGATAAAATTGACAGCGGAAGTACCGCCCACCGATGCTCGTGTAAACAAAAACAGATTCACATTATGTACGTCTGGTGCTCAGTAAAATCGAGAAAAAATAATAGCGACTCTTAATAATCTGATGATCATGGTATAAATAAAATATACCCATAGTAGCTTGGTGTACCAAATGTTCACCACTCATGGTGAAGTGGTGTTAACCGCACGCCGAAGGCTCGCGGTTAACACCACTTCACCACTCGTGATGAACATTTGGTACACCAAGCTACTATGGGTATATTCTATATATATCATGTGAACTCTCATTGGAACAATCTCACTGAGGTAGTTCCAATGAGTGGGGTCACATGATATGGTATTCTTGACATTTTTTTTTTATCTGCTCAATTAGTAAATTACGTGGATGGATGCAGCTGATTGTTAAGTGAATAGTTAGCATGTCTTATTTTTATTCCTTTACTCACATATTTAGAATCTCTACTACGAGATCTACTACGAGATCCGCTATGGGATCTACTATAAGATCTGCTATAGGATCTTCTTTTTGTTGACTTTTTCTTATCTGGCTCTTTGCTATGGGTTTCTGAAATGACTAAAAATGACTTTATTGATTAAAATGCTGAACACTAAAGTAAAAATGCCTTATTTTGCAAACAGAAAACTTTTCCTATTTTGCTGTGTTAAATATAACAAGAACATTTGATTTTTTTGTCTGACACATCCCAAGTAACACCTTAATAAGCTCATAACAGCTAACTGTTTAAAAATCAAAAGTACAAAAACATAATGTAATGTCAACTGCTGCAGGGTTTATTTTGAAGTTTTGGATCATTCAGCTACTTTGATGGTATAAAAATTGATAAGAACATAAAAACTTGATCATACCAAAACATTTTATGGCCTACAAAAACCTATAAAATTTCGCTTCTCGGGCTATTTTTCTTGAATTTTATGATGAGGGAGGGATGCTTTTTTTTAAAAAAAAAACCAGCCATAAAGCCATAAAACCATTCTGAAAATGTTTGGAAATGTCTAAAAAATTTAACCATCTCCACTCTGTCATAAAGAACGTTTTCAGCAACAAAAACATCCCGTAATATGGCTTGGAATTAAACCAAATATACCTTATTTAAAATAGCTCAGCAAACTCTATCAAATAAGATGTACTTGATTAAATTTTAGACCTACAAGTGCAAAATAGTATCACTGAACAGAATTCTTTTCAGCTTAGCATCCCTTTGGGAACGCTAGGAAGTAAAGAAGTGCTTGTTTACTGTTGTAAACAAGCTCTGTTTTACTGGTAAAAATAGGACCCAGTCACCAATACTTGGGGTGAAAGTCCTCTAAAATGGGCAACATGGGTATAAATGATTGACTTAACTTGACTTTAACCACATGTTGCAGCCACGATTAGACATTGTGCAAAAATGTGACATTAAACACAAATAAATAAATTTGAGCTTAGCAGTGTGCAAGTGGGTAAAATTTTCACTCCAGGAAATCATTCAACAGTTTTTCTGAAATGACAAAGTTTGCATATTTATTGTGTTCAATGTCTGGAAAGAATTAAATTCAATCCGTGAAGGTATACAATGTGGTCCCGATTAGCCATCGCGTAGAAATATTTGACCTTGAACACCAATAAATAAATAAATATATAATAACTGTACATCTACACTGAATGAAGATATATCGGCTGAAGTAACAAAATGCTTTGCAGGATCAAAATAAACAAGGTTCATAAGACATTTTATGATTCAGAATTAAAGAGGGAGATGGACTGAGAAACAATTTTTTTTTAAAAACCCACGTTAAATCATTTTAATTTTTTCATATTTTTCACATATATTCAGAATTTTTTCGAAATACATATAGGTTATTACCACCCAAAGGGTTTCTGAGATGGAGTACTGAAGTCGAGACCTCCCCTGTGGGAGGACGAATCGATATGTGACCCAGAGGCGATGTCAAGACTTCAATACACCATCTTGGAAACCCACTTGGAGGTAATAACCAATTTATCTTACAATATTCCGCCCTTTCTTTACTTGTTTGCATACATTTTGACAATAATTCAGTATCTATGGATTGATGATTTATGAATGAAGATCATGATGTCATGGCTTACATTCTTGGGCTGTGCATGACATAATCCCCATTCATTATTCTGCTTGTACCATAACCGCTCAAGTTTATAACAGTGTTCAGCCGTGTGTTTCTTTGTTTTATTTTTCAGGTTTAACGCATGGTAGGCCTATATAAAAATATGATGGCTAAAAATTATATAGTCTAATTTATTATACGCTAAACGATAGATTATCGAAGAAACTGCGGAAAGATAGAAATCGTATCCCCCACTGTGAAGATATAAAAATGCCGATAGGATCACCGATCCAATGTCAAGTTGTGACAACACAAAAGTGGGTTTAATCATTATCAACTTATCACCCGGAAACCAGTTGTTTACAATTTACAATGTGAAGGGTCAGTGACCTTGACCTTGTGATTACAAAATAAATAGGGCTCTTTCTTGCACCAATGCCAACCTACCTATGAAGTTTCATGAACGTGGGTGGAACCATTGTCAAATTATCATTTGGAAACCGATTCTTTATGATTTATTATGTTCAAGGTCACTGTGACCTTGACCTTAAAACGTTTGACCTAGCGAGTCCGAAATAAATAGGGGTCTTCCACTCACCTAGGCCAACCTATGAAGTTTCATGAATGTGGATCAAACCATTATCAAATTATCATCCAATTGTTTACGATTTACTATGTTGAAGGTCACTGTGACCTTGACCTATCACCTAGCGAGTACAAAATAAATAGGTTTCTTCCTCTTACTGATGCCAACCTACCTATGAAGTTTCATGAAAGTGGGTCGAACTATTATAAAGTTATCATCCGGAAACCAATTGTTTTGATTTACTACGTTCAGGGTCACTTTGACCTTGACCTTTCACCTGATGAGTCCAAAATAAATAAGGTTCTTCCTCTTAAGAAGGCCAACCTACATATAAAGTTTCCTGAATGTGCATTGAACCATAGACAAGTTATCATACGGAAACAATTGTTTACGATTTACTATGTTGAAGGCCACTGTGACCTTGATCTTTCACCTATTGACCTTTCACCTAGCGAGTCCAAAATAAATAGGGTTCTTCCTCTCACTGATGCCAACCTACCTATGAAGTTTCATGAATGTGGGTCAAACCATTATCAAGTTATCATACGGAAACCAATTGTTCACGGATTTCCTATGTTGAAGGCCACTGTGACCTTGACCTTTCACTTAGCGAGTCCAAAATAAATAGGGTTCTTCCTCTCACTGATGCCAACCTACCAAGAAGGCGGACCTACATATTAAGTTTCATGAATGTGGGTTGAACCATAGTCAAGTTATCATCTGGAAACCAACGGTTTATGATTTAGTATGTTCAAGGTCACTGTGACCTCAACCTCTGACCTAGTGAGACCAAAATAGGGTTCTTCCTCTCACCGAGGCCAACCTACCTATGAATTTCATGAACGTGGATCGAACCATTATCAAGTTATTGTCCGGAAACCAATTGTTTACGACTGCCCGGGTGCCAAACCACCATTCACCAAACTATAAGTCGAGTTTGACTTCGTCACAACTCAACTAAAATTTTCACTTTTACGGTATCAATCAAAATGATGGCTTTCAAACCATCATTTCAAGGTGAATTATCCCTGGAAATGATCAATTTGTTCTAAAAACGTATAGTGAAAAGAAAATCTAGTGTTTTAAGTGGATACCGATCATTTCCAGCAATAATTCAACACATACTCGCCTTGAATTGATGTATGAAACCTGCCAGCTGAATATGATCACAAGATGCTACCAAGTATCGATCAAATCACTTCTGCATATCAATGCACTGTTTACTTTCATGCATCAAATCAAGGTTGAAACAGGGGGAATTATCGATAGGAATGATCAGATTCGTATAAAAAGAGTATAATAAAAAGAAAATCTACTGTTTTTGATTGGATACCTAAAATTATCCCACTCATGACCGAGACAAATGGTTATTTTAAAAATAAACATTTGTCTCGGTGACTCACGAGATATTTTTCGGTATCCACTCAAAAACATCCTCTATTTATTTTGCCGAGTTGGACATTTATTTTATCATTTAAAATGGCCTTTTAAATTATCAAAATGGTGGCCTTGACATGTTTAGTCAGTTTTTATGAGTGCAGGTATAAAGGTTCTCTTTCTGAATCGAATGAATGCACATGAATGAAGTTGCTACCCTCCATTCAGATTTGTTTTTTGTCTTGACATTTTTACTTGTACTGGGGAAAACACGTTCTTGTTGTAAGATGAAAATGATTGTCACAAATATTTTTACCAATCAAAATATTTATTTAATGGGGTTTAACAACAGTTTTGACAGCCTGGGTCACCTCGTGTCAGACAGTTTTACAGGTGGAGGAAGCCGGAGTACCCGGCGATCAACTGTCAGACTCCCCAATGTACTACCTGCACACAAGCAGGGTTAGGATTGGTTAAAGACAAGTGCACCATCGATGCGCAGTATTCCTTAGTACACAACGCCACCATACGCCCACATGGGCAATTGGGATTAAGTGTCTTGCCCAAGGACACAATGTGGTCGCCACACATGGGATTTGAACCAAGGACCTCTCGACTTGCAGCCTGCATCTCTACCTATGGAGTCACCATGCTCCCTTACCAATCAAAAGATCACTACAGGAAATGGGCATTTGAAAATTTCCTTATGTGTGTGCATCTTCAAATTGGATTGAAAAACAATTAACTTTCCACAACTCGAGACACAGTATTCATTTTGAGGCCAGCTGACATTACATTTGTTAGTTTCCAGATTTTATTTGAAAGTGGTTTCTGAGTGAAAATTTTAATACACAATGTTTGAGATTTTCTTTCACTGAATATCACCCAAAAAATTTACATCACTTCAGTGTATACAAATATGGTTTGTTGTTTATCAAGCACTATCAGGAAGCACCACAAAAAAACCAGCTAACAGCCAAGTTCTTTATATTTATTATGCAAGTACAGTGGTACCCACTTAACCCTTAAGCCCCCATATAGCCCCAAACCGCCACTTTTATATTGCATTGAAGCAGGTGCTCCCTTGTGTAATCTTTTTTATTACTCTTGTGTGTAGACTGAATTTTCCTTGGCAGTGGTTCTACATCACTGCTGGCTGCCTGTATAGGCAGCCAGCAGTGATGTAGAACCACTGCCAAGTCATCAATAACTATGTAAGCAGAAAAAAGGCCATAAATACTTTAAAATTAATCTGAGGACTTAAGGGTTAACTGGATATATCATAAATTGAATATCCCTGTTAAATGAATATGACTTTCAAACACCAAACCATTTACCATACCTTCCATACAAATTTTGATCTGTTAATTGCATGTACATTATAGTGTAACCTCCTGTTATTTGAATAAAAAAAATATTACAATCTGTCGAAGAATTACTTTTACAACCACCGAGTTCCTCACACTTGTTTGGTCGTAATACATCTAATACAAAGGCTACACAAAGTGAGGGCCACTGCCCCCGAGACGGAAGTAGCCTTGAAGGTGTTGTGGGACAGGAAAAAAAATTCTAAGTCAAAAGAGTGAAAACAGAAAAATTTTCCTAGTCCAAAAAAGTGAAAAAGGGCAATAACTCTGGGAAAGATTATCAGACGGAACCCGTTCCTTATACATCTATTGTATTTTGTTTCACAGAGCTCAATGACCCAAATCTGTTAATTGTATAATCCTGTTAATAGAATATTTTTCACTGGCAAGTCGGCTGTTCAACAAGCATATGCCACAACATGGCAAAATCCCCCGCCTGCAAAGAGAGAAGTGGATCTAAATGTTTTTGAAAAAAAATGCAGGATCATCTCACAATGTATGCCTGTAGCAAGTTACATGGAAATCTGATTGCATTTTCTCAAGTTAATGCAATTACAAAGCTATTATCAGACAAGTTTTAAACAAAAAGGGGAATAAGTCCTACAAAAGCCAGCAAAACTTGATATCAAACTTGACAGAGATCTTCTCCAAATGTATGCCTATATCAAGTTTCATAAAAACTCAATTACATTTGTTCCACTTATCATGTTCACAATGTCATTAGACAAACACTAAATTTCAAACAAAAAGGGGCATAATTCCGACAAAAGCCCAGAAAATTTGGGGAATATGAACCTGACCAAGATCTTCTCACAATATAAGCTTGTAGAAAGTTGAATAAAAATCCGATTACATTTTTTTAATTATCGCGTTCACAATGTCATTATCAGAAAAACAGCAATCTCCAATTCAAAGGAGCATAGCTCCAACAAAAGTTGACAAAATTTGGTGAAAACATTTTGAGAAAGATTTGATTATGTTTGTTCAAACACACACTCCTAAACATGGTACCATGTGCATGATTTGAAGAGACTTGAGAACAGTTATTACAAATTTCTATCAACCTTCCCAAATCTGATCTAAAAAATACAGAGATGCCCCACCCTTACCATCATTCACAAAAAATGTAACAGAAATCGGACCAGTGGTGTTGGAGAAAAATACTTGAACACCATCTTAACGATGGATGATCTACAATGCAGGAAGGGTAATCATTATAATACAGATGAACAAGAATTTTACGAAAGAACCACACCAGATTTTCTTGAAGATGAATGTTTGTGGACATCAGATTTACTGTCATCTTTGGTTTCAGATTTTGCGTCTTCCTGACCATCTTCTTTCTTTATGTCATTCTCTTCCTCCTTTTGCTCGCTTTTATCATCTGCGACATCAGATTTCTTTTTTTCTTTTTTATCTACTTTTTGAGTTTCTTTCTTCTCATTTTTCTTCATATCATCCTTTCTGTCTCTACTCCGACTGTGTTTTCTGTCAGAATGTGAGCTACGTCTGTATCTACGAGCATGATATCTATCCTTCCTATCAGGTGATCTCCTGTGTCTTCTTGGGCTTTCTCTCCTACTTGATTCTTTGCCTGGAAAATTAGATTTCCAATAAATTTTTTGTTGATATAATTCTTAACCCTTAAGGGCCTGAATAACTGTCTTGAATTCACACCTCACCATGCCCTGTACATATCCAGATGCTAAGTAGAGATCTCTAGTAAAGTGTTGGCTGCCTGTTAACGCAGCCAAGACTTAACTAGAAATCACTGCCCAGGTACTTTGTCTATTGTTAGCAGGATTTGCTCATGATGGCATGTTGAGGGCACCTGTTCTGAGGTCGTAAAACTTGGAAATAGGCCTTTAAGGCTTAAAATAAAAATTACAATTCAGTGAATATGTCTTTCAAGTAAAATTTACAAACAAAAGGGAAAATGTAGCAGAGCAACTGTTCATCTGGGGTATGCATGTTAATCTTCTACATACTGATGTCGAAATGTTAAAAAATTTATAGTAATTTATATATTTTTTATACTTACCAATGACCCAGACATAGCTAACTCTTAAAATATAGGGCCAAACACAAATTTTGCCCCCCAATCCCCAAAATTTGCATCTAAAACCAAAGAAAACATGTCCTGAATGGCCCTCCACACTTCACCTCTACTGCGCATGTGCAGTGTCAAGGACGTTCCGAAATTGGCGCCATTAATCATTCTTATAACCAGTGCCTGGTAAGCGCTACGTACTCAGCGGGGAGGTATGAGTTCCCAACTCCTGGGAGGGCCATCCCCGTCTGGGTCATTGGTAAGTATAAAAAATATATAAATTACTATAAATTTTTTAACATTTTTATACTGTACCAATGACCCAGACATAGCTGAATAGTAAAAAGGCTGGAGGGCCAAGGACATAGAGCAAGTTGGAATACGCTCAATTATATAAAATAGAGTCATCCCCTCTAGGGAAAAAGAAGTATTAGGCCTTACATGTATCTTTCTTATTTATGATAAATTAGAAAGATACAACACCTTCCAAAATTGAGCATCATACATCCATGTACTCTATTAATATCTAGTATAATCCTTATACTAATAATTTTTAAAGTAAGCCAATAAATAAAGTAAGTCTAGAGAATAGAGACTCTTTATACTCCTTAAAAGTGTCTGAGGATTGTATAATAATGTCCGTTGACACATGCTATATTCAAAAGCTATACTTTAAAAACTAAGACCTGAATGAATTTTTAAAACATAAACTTCTCACTAAACAACCATCCCAATAACAGCTCAGAATTACTAACTCTGGAGGAGGTATCCCCTTGTTTTCATAGTAAAACAGGTAACCCAAGAGAACACCCTCCCCCCCCCCCCCCCCCCTTTTTCTTGCCCTGGGTCAAATAGCCCAGAGCGAAGAGGGCAGCAGAACGGAGTCACTGCCGAAACAGACAGCCTACCTAGCTATAGTAGCAACTGTTAAGTGAATGACATTCTGAGCAGTAGATAATAGACCTAACAATAGAGGCCTCCAGAAATGGACTCGATATTTCTGAGATAAAAATTCATGAATGTGGATGGCTGAGCGCAATGAGCAGCCTTAAAAAATCTATAATAGCGACACTATTAATGTAAGCCCAAGATGTAGAAGAACTCTTACTTCATGAGCCGAAATCTCAAACACAACTGCTGAGTCAATGATATACCATAAGCAGTATCGATAGTTAATTGAATCCATTAGCAATAGAATGGAGCGTAACGTCCTTCTATTAGGCATCAAAGACAGAAGAAGCTTACGCCCGTAGTAATAAACAGATATCAGTAAAGGCCTATGCCCGTACGAAGACGGAAGGACCTTAATAACAATAGGTTCCGGATATTAATTAGGAGCCTGACTCTTATGCAAAAATCCAACCTAAATAGTAAAGGAAGTAGTGATTCCGAAACTACGAAAGTGAAAATCATCCACCGATAGTGCATGAAACTCACTGACTCTTCAGTAAAAGAGAAGCCAACAGAATTACTGTCTAAAAGGTCAGAATTTGAAAACTACTGTTTCCAGAGGCTCAAATGATTACTAAGCTAAACAAGAACCGAAGTTAAATTCCGTATAGAAATTTAATCTAATGATTCTAAGTCTATTTATCGAAAAGTTACTAACTGACTTAGATAAAGAGACATAAGACTCAATTGTAAACTATCATAGAGTGCATAGGTATGAGGTAACATAAACCTATAACCTTAATAATAACAGGCTGCAGTAGATCTTGTCAAACAAGTATACTAAAAAGTTGCAATGACTAGTATGGAGGGATCAACAATATCAACATAGTGATCCCTACACCAACGACGGAAGAGCCTCCACTTTAGCCGCATAGTATAGCGAAGAAGAGGTTCTCCTATAGTAAGAAATCGCGTCCAAAGCTCGTCCAGTACAATGCTTACAATGCAATAAGGACCACACAACGGAATACGTGAAGGTTGAGACCTTGCGGGTTGTGATAAAGATGACACGATTTTACCCAGCGAAAAAAGCTCCTCTCATGGAGGAAGATTTCGCGTTAAGTCCCACAGTAGACATCAGAGTAAATTTACCCACGGTCTCTGTGAAGACAGAGATGCTATCAACAGAAATGTATTGTGGTTGTTTATCTTAGCAATACTTGCTGAAACAACAGCGCAGGAGGATACGCATATCCTATCATTCCGTCCTATTAGATCAATAGAGCGTTAACAACATAAGCTCAGAGATCCGGACATGTAAACACATACGTCTGCAATTGATCAGCAAGTTGTGTCGTAAATAAATTATCATTGGGCGCTCCCATTGATAGCAAATCTGATTGAATACTTGTTTGTTGAGAGTCCATTCTGACGGCAACAAGCGACCCATAAGTGAAAGGGAGTCCGGTAATACAATCAGACGACCCGGAATATGACGGACCGAAGCAGAACTTGGTGTACTATAACAAACAGAAAGATTCTTTCCATTAAATTGAATAACGGAAACGAATGAGTGCCTCCCTGGTTCCGGAGATACGCCACTACTGTCGAATTAACGGACAGGATTTGGACATGCATTTCTGAATAATGTTCATCCAATGACATAAAGCAAGCCTAAAAAAACATTATTCCGTGGAAGATAAGTGCTTGCTTAGAGACTGCGGAACCCAAAGACCCTGGCACTTCGAATCCGTTGGGATCAATATTATATCCCAACCTGTTTGACTGGCAACCGTCATAATTATAAAACTCGGATCCGGCAACTGCAGTGGCACTCTCTGAGTCAACCACCGAATGTTTGCCCCAGTCTGAATCTCTTGCTACACTAGATAGACAAGAGAACGTGTAAATCGAGCAATTCATGGATTGCTGAAAAGTTGCCGTCGAAGAGAAGCTTCTCCGAGAACGAAGCGACTCTGAGAGAGTTCTTCACCTTACTATCCACGCGCGTGGATGTAGCTAGGGCTGCGTCACGTCTAACCAACTCCAAGCAGCCACTGAAGGGCGGAGTTATACATGAACAAACTACTGCCCTCAAAAGAAATCACATTGAGGATCATATCCCGGAATTCTTTCTCTTGAAGATGTAATGATAGCGCCTCAGTAAGGTGGATTACGTATGATAAAGCATCTAAGTTAAGTCTATTAGACATCATTGTCGTTTCCAACATTGTGGTTGGAAAAGACATAGACGGCGAAAAAGATTATTTCCAGTCTTTAACCACGCCGTCTAGACGCATATGAACTCTCGGTATGCCCTGTTCTGCCAAAATAAATTATTCCTATAAATGATAAAAGGCAGAAATGAGCATTGCGGACAAGAAACTAAACTATCATGCTTGGTAGCAGGCTTATATATATATAGCGTCGATAAATAATACACATGTTCTAATGACATTATTGGACTGTGTCGGTAAGTCAGGGACAATGTCCCTGAACCGATCCAAAATTCCGTGTCCAATGACGCTATAAGTCTCTTATCCAACATCGCAGCAATGTAGTCCGAAATAACAACCACTGGAAGATAATGCCGGAAGGTATGTATGGCAGCTTCCGATGTTACGAAAGGGAAAACTTGAAACCTTTCGAATCCCTTTCGCCATCCTGTCGGACCCTATAAAGCGTTCGGTCGTCCGAACCTGATGCAACCGTGGACCGCACCGACCCAGCGCCGTCGGATAATTCCTGATTCGACCGAGAAACTGTCGATTGCTGGGATGCTGCGAAAAAACTGTGCTAACTCGGATAGCACGTCCGTCAGCGAGACCTGTGGAGAAGCAGTCCTACGATGCATTGCCGCTGGAAGCTCCGTGATCGTTACCCCGTGCATACTACTATTATGCGAGCGAACGGAGTGTATAGGCCTCGTGTCCCTTGGCTACCGGAGGGCGTGACCTGTTCGCCGTGGAATCACTGAATGACGAAACTGATCGGATACTCGAGGTCACGTAGCCAATGTGCGGTTGTGTGCACTGCTGTGAGGATGAGGAAGCATATCGACAGTCTCTCGGACTGTCAACATAACGGAGCGTCCCGAGCGACAGACGTATGCTCTGAATGTAAAATATCTGAACCACAACATGCGGTCCCCTATGTTGTTGGACGAGAGAGGGACCTCTCTCGCTCACAGCCCGGACGGACCTGGACAAGCCAGGAACCGGACTAACAGGCTTCCTCCGATCTGTCCTCAATCCGCCGTCACTGGGTGAGTACTAAAGTTATTATAGTGCTCGCATCACCCAAATCTCCTTCCTAGACTGCAACGGACGAACCCGGCAGCCGAACCATTCGATGAATGTACGCTACACCGGGTGAGCTAGTGAATGTCACTCCGTCGATCCTACAAGGGACCTCTTAGGCGATAGACATATTCCATGAGCACTTATTGCCGCTAGCTCTTCATTAACTATGACGACAGAGGCACACTTTTGAAAGACATCTCCGTAACTTTGCGAACAAGAAACCAGAAATGCTTGGTAATAGCAAGCATATAATAATACATATATAGCGTCGTTCAATAATTCGAAAGTTTGTGTGACATTATTGGACTATGTCGGAACTGAGGGACGATGTCCCTGAACCGAACCAAAAATTTCCAAGTCCACCGACGCTATCAGTTTCTTATCCGGCATCGCCGCATTCTGGTCCGACGAAAGAACCTGTAGAAGATCAAGTCAGATGACATACACAACAGCATATGTTCTTCCGAAAGGGAAAGCTTGAAATCCTCCGAATCCCTTTCGGTATCCCGTCGGACCGGATGAAATTTTCGGACGTCCGTACCCGCTTCCGCGGAGCGTCCCGACCCAGCATCGTCGGATAAAACATTATGCGACAGATTCAGTTGTTGCTGGGATGCTGCTATAAGCTGTGCTATTTAGGATAGCACGTCCGTCCCCGAGGCCTGTGCAGTAGCGGTCTTACGATGCATTGCCGCTGGAAGCTCCGTGTACGTTGACTCCCGCACACTTTCCTATGCGAACGTCCGGAGTCTGCAGGCCTCGTGTCCCTGGCTACCGGATGGTGTGATCTGGTCGCCGATGATTCTCTGACTGGCGAAGCTGACTGGATATCCGAGGTCACGTAGCCAAGAGCGGTCGTGTGCGCTACCATGAGAATGAGGAAGCCTTATTGACAGTCTCTCCGGACTGACTATATGTCGGAGCGTCCCGAGCGGCGGACGTATGCTCCAAATGCGAAACATTTTGTACCACAACATCTGGGGCCAGATATTGTTGTACGAGAGAGGGGTCTCTCTCGCTCGCCGTCCGGATGGACCTGAACGAGCTAGAATCCGGACTAAAAGGCTTCCTCCGTTCTCCCTCTAATCCGCCGTCACTGGGTGTGCATTTGTTTGATTTATAGAGCTCGCATTACCCCAAAACTCCTTCTAGACCGCAATGGACGAACTCGGCTGCCGAACCATTCGATGAATGGACGCTACACCGGGCGAGCTAGCGGACGTCAAAGGCCGTCGAACCTACTAGGGTCCTCTTAGGCAATTGGCGTATTTACATGAGCACTTTTCCGCTAGCCCTTCATTAATTGTGACGACGGAGGCACACTGTTGGAAGACATCACGGATACATCACCCTAATCTTGATCGTCTGAAATAGAAATTGATAAAGTAGAGTGACCCTGTGGGGAAAGGACCGGAATGTCCAATTCCCCACTAACATACTGTGACATACGCTTCCCATGTTGTCATCGAAATCATCAGATACAGAACAGGAGTTAGTGCGAGTACACTGACTACATATAGAATGATTATAAAAGTCAGAGGAAGACTTCCTCTTATTACAATTGATCAAAATCCTTTCAATGTGAAAAGAAAACAAAGTCCTGGTACTCGCACCAACCCCTGACAATCAAGATACATAATAATAATATGATCCATTAAGATAGAAAAAATAACTGAAATCAAAATATTTAGAAAAAATATTTTTTCAGAACAGCCCAAGTTTCTGAAAAGTAACGTTGAGCCCCAATGGATCCCAAGCCTAAGTGTGGACAAAAAATTTAAAAATATTTTAAACAATTTATGCAACACTTACGAACAATAATAATGTATCTAGTTATGATTAAATTAACATCAAGATATTATTTTCAAGAAATCCCCCCTCACACAGAGGGCTGTTGTAAATGTAAACAATAAGTGTAAAAACACTAAAATAAGACTCCAGGCACCCAGGCCCGAAATCAGTTACCAAAAATACACTATCTGATGCAAAACAGAGACTTCCAGGGAAGAAACTGCAGAACATCAGATGGTAGATGCAGAACACAATGCCTAACCACCCACAGGTGAAGACGTAAACATGGGGAAAAGAACAGAATTCATTCTGTTATTCAGCTAAAACTGCCAAGAAATTTTAGTAATAATAATTACAGAAACTATGCCAAAGCATGGGAGAATAGCAAGAGGGGACTTAAAGGAAAGGGAGAGAGGAAAACACTGAAAAATCAGTGTAACTAAATAACAAGAATGACAACAAAATGGCTGCTGCCTCGAAAATAGGTAACTTAACATAATTTCATTAAAAAATTTTAAGTTACAGCCCTGATAATATTCTGTCACACATTTTTCCTCTCCTCCTTCTATATCCTCCTTAGAAT